>CM053604.1:71201213-71318403 GCA_028646535.1 Procyon lotor | reverse complement strand
ACATGATCTCTCTGATATGAAGAACTTGATAGGCAAGGCAGGAGTTTGGGGGGGTGGGGGAGAGAAATGAAACACGAAGGGATGGGGAGGGAGACAAACCATAAGAGACTCCTAGACTCAAGAAATGAACTAAGGGTGGCCGGGGGGGTGGTGGGATAGGGATAGGGTGGCTGGGTTGTGGACAATGGGGAGGGTATGTGCTATTAAGTGCTGTGAAATGTGTAAGCCCGAAGATTCACAGACATGTACCCTGGGGCAAATAATACATTATATGTTAATAAAAATTAATTTAAAAAAAAAAATCTAATTTGTTTGATTTAAGAATTGCCACCCCAGCTTTCTTTTGATGTCCATTAGCATGGTAAATTGTTTTCCACCCCCTCACTTTAAATCTGGAGGTATCTTTGTCTAAAATGAGACTTGCAGACAGCATATCGATGGGTTTTGTTTTTTCATCCAATCTGATACCCTGTGTCTTTTGATTGGGGCATTTAGCCCATTTACATTCAGGGTAACTATTGAAAGATATGAATTTAGTGCCATTGTATTGCCTGTACGGTCACTATTACTGTTTATTTTCTCTGTTCCTTTCTGGTCTTTGTTACTTTTAGGCTCTGTCTTTGCTTAGAGGACACTTTTCAATATTTCCTGTAGGGCTGGTTTGGTGTTTGCTAATTCTTTTAGATTTTGTTTGTCCTGGAAGCTTTTTATCTCTCCTTCTATTTTCAATGAAAACCTTGCTGGATATGATATTCTTGGCTGCATTTTTTTCTCTTTTAGTGCTCTGAATATATCATCCCAGTCCTTCCTGGTCTGCCAGTTCTTTGTGGATAGGTCTGCTGCCAGTCTACTATTTCTACCATTGTAGGTTACAGACCTCTTGTCCTAGGTTACTTTCAGGATTTTCTCTTTGTCTCTGAGACTTGTAAGTTTTACTATTAGATGATGGGGTATCAACGTATTTTTATTAATTTTGAGGGAGATTCTCTGTGCCTCCTGGATTTTGATGCCCATTTCTGTCCCTAGATTAAGGAAGTTCTCTGCTATAATTTGCTCCAATATACTTTCTGCCCCCCCCCCTTTCTTCTTCTTCTGGAATCCTAATTATTCTAATATTGTTTCATCTTATGGTATCACTTATCTCTCAAATTCTCCCCTCGTGATCCAGTAGTTGTTTGTCTCTTTTTCTCAGCTTCTTTATTCTCCATCATTTGGTCTTCTATATCACCAATTCTCTCTTCTGCTTCATTTATCCTAGGAGTAAAAGCCTCCATTTTTTATTGCACCTCATTAAAATAGCTTTTTTGATTTCAACTTCATTAGCTTTTATTCTTTTATTTCTCCAGGAAGGGACTCTCTAATATCTTCTATGGCTTTTTTCAAGCCCAGCTTGTATCTTTATAATTGTCATTCTTAACCCTTGTTCTGACATCTTACTAAGTCCTCACTGATTAGGTCCCTATCAGTTGGCACTGCCTCTTATTATTTGATTGATTGATTGATTGATTTTTTGAGGTGAGTTTTTCCACCTTGTCATTTTGTCCTGAGAAGAACAGATGAATGAGAGAACAAAATGCTAAAAGGGTAACAATGACTCCAGAAAAATATACACTAAACAACTCAGAAGAGACCTGAAACTGAGGGGAAAAGAAAGGAAAAAAAAATTATTAGGCTGGTGAAAAGAACAGAGCCACACAGTTGATTTTGGGTGTATTTTGGGCAGAAGAAACTGCCTCCCAAAATTTTAAAGGAAGAAAACATATATATATATATATACAAAAATAAGGGTAAATATGATAAAGAGGTGGAATAAGAATGTAAACATGAAAATTAAAAAAGATTTTAAAAAGGAATTGATAAGAATTTGGTTGAAAAAAAAAAAAAAGGGAGAATGTGACCAGGCAGGAGACTAGAACAGAGCCATATACTAGATTTAGGGTATATTTTGGTCTGTTAGAAGAAACTGTATCCTAAAATTTTATTTTATTTTTATTTATTTATTTGACAGAGAGAAAGAGATCATAAGTAGGCAGAGAGGCAGGCAGAGGGAGAGGGGGAAGCAGGCTCCCTGCTCAGCGGAGAGCCCAATTTGGTGCTTGATTCCAGGACCCTGAGGGCATGGCCTAAGCTGAAGGCAGAGGCTTAATCCACTGAGCCATGCAGGTGCCCCTGTATCCCAAAATTTGAAAGAAAGAAGAAAGAAAGAAAGAAAGAAAGAAAGAAAGAAAGAAAGAAAGAAAGAAAGAAAGAAAGAAAGGAGAAAGAAATATATATATATATAAAATAAGGTTAAATACAATGAAGGGATAGAACATGGCTGTAAAAATGAAAATTTAAAAAGATTTTTAAAAAGGAATTGATAAGGTAAGATGTTGCTTGAAAAAGGAGAGAAGAAAAATTTTTTAAAAATTGAAAAAAAAATTTTTTAAATATTAAAAATTAACTTCGAAAGACTAAGGAATCCTGGGGAAAAAGCCACAAATTCTATGTGCTGTATTTCCCCAGCACTGGAGTTTGCAGTTTTTTATTGATCAGTAAATTTGGTCTTGGCTTGATGTTCTTGCTGATCTTCTGGGGAAGGGGCCTGTTGCCGTGATTCTCAAATGTCTGCCAGAGGAGGAATTACACCACCCTTGCCAGGGGCCAGGCTAAGTAATCTGTTCAGGTTTGCTCTCTGTAGCTTTTGTTCCCTCAACACTTTCCCTACCGCTTTGGAAGATGAGAATGAAGATGGTGACCTCCTAATCTCCACACTGGAGGAGCTGAGAGCTCAGGGCCTCTCCATCTTCAGTGAGCCCTCAGAGAAAATCAGTTAATCACTCCTGTCTCCCTGGTCTCTGGCTCTGCTCTGTGCTCACCCAGCCTGTGACTGAACGTTTCTATCTCTGGCACATGGCCCCATTTAGAGTTTCTAAATCCAGCAGTTTCCTGCAGCATGCTCCCTTGCCTCTCCTCCAAGTGGAGGAAAGGCAGGGGGTCTCCCTAGATCTGCCGCTTGTGGGGTCCCTGCTCAAAAAGTAGTGGCCTGACTGTGCTGTGTATCACATTTTATGGCAACCTTGAGCTGAGAGCCCCCTCCTTGACTGTCTTTGAACCCAGCCTTCTTGTTCCGATACCCAAGAACTCTGCTACACTCAGGCACCCTTGGTCTTTCTGTGACCTCGAGGGTCCTGAGACCACACTGTTTAAACAAGGGCTCGACCCCCTGCTTAGCCACTGGAATGATGTCCCTCTGTGGAGCAGACTTCTCAAAGTTCTGATTTTGTGCTCCACTGCTCTATCACTTGCCAGTAGCCAGCTGATAGAGGCTCCTTTTCACTGTGGACTATCTTCCTATATATGGCCTGGGATTCACTTCTCTCTGTGTCCTACCATCCAGACAGTGGTTGCTCTTCTGTTCATAGAATTGCTGCTATTCTTCTCTTTGATCTCCTATTGAGTTTTTAGTGTTCAGAATGGTATGATAACTATCTACCTGAATTCCGGGGACAAGACGAAATTTAGGTCTCCTACTTGCTCCTCTCTCCATCTTGCTCCTCTCTCCAAACATATACTTATTTACAAACTAATATATATGTTATTTTTTTTTTTAAAGATTTTTTTATTTATTTGACAGAGAGAAACACAGCGAGAGAGGGAACACAAGCAGAGGGAATGGTAGCGGGAGAAGCAGGCTTCCTGCAGAGCAGAGAGCCCGATGCGGGGCTCGATCCCAGGCCCCTGGGATCTGACCTGGGCCGAAGGCAGACGCTTAACGACTGAGCCACCCAGGTGCCCCACTAATATATATGTTATTATCTCTGCTATATAGATGAGGAAGATAAGTGACAAGGAAGCTAAGTGACTTATCCAAGGTTACTCAGCTAATAACAGTAATTGGGATTTAGGTCCGAGTAATCAAATTGAAGAGTCTTACCTCTTAAACGTCATGCCAGAAATAAAAGAAGTTTGAAATATAAAGTATAAGAACTATAAAAATGACAAGTCAGAATTGAAAAATAACTGGGAGCAGTATTTTCAGAAAAAAAGAGTAATTGAAATTTCAACTCTTAGAATAGGTTTAATACCCAGTAGACATAGCTGAAGCAAGAATTAGAGCAGTGGAAAACATAAAGAAATTCTGAATATAGCACAGAGAAATGTAAAATAAGAGTCTAAGAAACATAGAAAGAAACATGAGTAAGTCTAACATCTAATTGGAGCTTGAGCTCAATTTATTGCCTCTAGGTTCCAAATGCACTTTCAACATACAAACATACCTCATTTTATTGCTTCACAGATATTGTAGTTTTTACAAATTGAAATTGTGGCAACTTTTCATTGAGCCAGTCCATTAGCTCCATTTCTAACAACAGCATTTGCTCACTTTGATCTCTGTGTCACAGTTTGGTAATTCTTGCAATATTTCAATTTTTTCCTTATTATATTTGTTATGGTGATCTGTGATCAGTGATGATGACTTGCTGGAAGTCCAGATAATGGTTAGTATTTTTAAATTTAGAGATATGCATGGCCTTTTTAGACACAACACTGTCACACACTTAATAAACTTCAGGATAGTGTAAACATAACTTTTATATGTACTGAGAAACCAAAAAATTAATTTGATTCATTTTATTGCAATGCTAACTTTATTGTGGTGGTCTGGAACCAAATCGACAATATCTCTGAAACATGACAATATGCCTGTATCCTCTGATTAACACTTGAATTCCTTTAAGCATTTCTTATGAGCATAATGTTAAGCTTTCTCAGTAGAGGGTAATGAAGGGATATTCCAGGGGAAAAAGATGTTCTGTAGGAGTTCATGGTAAGGACTGGTCATTGGCTGGTATGGGTCTGAAGACATTCAGTAAATGTCCATGGCCTACAACACAATTCATATGTGACTTTGCAGCCTTGGCCAGGTGATAATCTTTTTGCAGCCCCCTTGACATGGAAACCAATGTTTCGGTATGGCCTACACACAGCTTCCTGTGTCCTGGAGTGTCTTACACTAGAGCCCACTTCTACAAGCCTCAGCACAGCCTGTCTGCCTCCCACTTATAGTCCAGAGGTTCACATAGAGCAGCCACTTCTGCAAATAAAGTAGGTTACCTGCAAGGAAATAAAAAGCAGATCAACTCAAGAGCAAAAATGAAAGATTTCTCAATAAATCCTGGAAACAGAAGATAGTGGAATATTATCTTCAATGCACTGAGGAAAAATAACTATCACCCTAGAATACTATACCAAGAAAATGATCTTTCAAGAATAAGGATGAATGACATGATAAATGTGAAGAACATTATACTGAAAAAGAGAAGTAAATAAACATAGTGTGCGATTCCATTTGCATGACATTCAAGAAGAGACAAAATTAAACTATGGTGATATAAATCAGATAAGTGGTTACCTGGGGTAGGGGGAAATTCGATTAGAAAAAAGCACAAGGAAACTTTCTAGGATTAAACGTCCTATATCTTAATTGGGGTTAGTGATTACACAAGTATATACATTTGCCAAACTCACTGAACTGTACATTGTGATGGCTGATTTTTTTGTGTTAACTTGACTAGGGCACAAGATGTCCAGATAACTCGTTATATATTTCTGGGTGTGTCTGTGAAGATGTTTCCAGGAGAAATTAGCATTTGAATTGGTAGGCTAAGTAAATCAGATTGTCCTCCCTGATGTGACTCATCATCGTCTAATCCGTTGAGGACCTAAATAGAACAAAAAGGCATTGGAAAGGAGAATATGCTCTCTGCCTACCTAAACTAAGACATGGGTGGGTGTTCTTCTTCCAAGGCTGTTTGCAATATGAATATCCTTTACAAGATAGTCCAGAACAAAAGTATCCGGGTCTCTGCTCACAAGATGTTCAGAAATATGAGCTCCATGGAGAATTGTGCCCTGATATTTCAAAATAAATTGGGTATGTGAATTTTTTTCACTGTAAAAGGTATGATATTGAATACAGATCAAAAGTTAGATTTCAAATTGAGATTTGCTGTAAGAATAAAATTCACAATAGATTTTGAAACCTTATATTATAAAAATACTGTAAAATATCTCAATAATTACATTGAACATGTTAAAGTGAAAATATTTTTTATATATTGGTTTAGATAAAATGTATTAAAATTGATTTCACCTGTTTCCTTTTACTTTTTTTTTTTAAGGAATCGCTATGACCCATGTGGGGCTGGAACTCATGACCCCGAGATCAAGAGTCACATGCTCTCCTGACTGAACCAACCAGGTGCCCATCTTTACTTTTAAAAATGTGATTACTAGATATGGTCAAATTACTTATGAGTCATACGTTATATTTCTATTGAACAGCTCTGGATGTCTAATTTTTATTGGACAGCCTAGAATCATCGAGTAAGCTAATGAATAGAAATTGAGAGAGAAGATTTTCTTTATTGGAGTTCCCTAGCAAAGAGAGATGGAAGCAAAGTTTAATTGTTAATGTTTTCTTTGGGAGGTACAATCCCAGCATAGTGAGAGTGTAGAAAAGGGAAGTGAGTCAGAGAAAGTAGGAAAGCACCTTTGGGTAGTTGCTAGGAAAGTCTGATTCTAGCTACTGCGGCATGGTGCTTCATCTGAGATTTAAAGTGATGATAGGAGCCAGAATAACCATGGAACTGATTGGGTTAGGCCTCGGTCCTGGGGCTACTGAGGCCCATGTGGATTGCATATTGGGTTGTTTTGATTTTATTCTATTCTATTATGGTGATTGTAATTTCCCATTGACAGTTAACACTGGGCATGGAAGTGGTTAGAGATGTTCCACTGACTCCCCAAGTTTCCGAATGTCATCCTTCCTGTGTTCATTAGGCTGTAGCAACCCCAGCTCCACCTGGCAATTAGAATTCATTACCCTAGCCAGTAATGGGTACCTGTTTGTCAAATAGCAAGAGGAACCCAAAATATTAGTCACAACTTCCAACTGGGTGGAATCCTGTATCTTTCCCACCCCTAGAATCAAGACTTCTGACCTAAAAGTCAACAGTTTCAGGAATAGGAAAGACAGCTTCCATTAGTGGGTCACTGATAATGATGATGAGAGAGGCAACAGTTACTTCTACATCTTGGTTCTTATACCTGAGTTTTCTAGTTCTGGGAGACACGGCACCAAAAACTTGCCAGAGAATCATTGTATATACTGCACCCTGAAGGAAAGGGCTCCAACCTCACAAGATACTGTCCTCTAAGTGACACCTAAGCTGAAATTTTCACTGTTTTGCTGTTTGTTTTGTTTTGTTCTGGATGGCTGCTCCTGGGTGATAGGGTACTTGGTAAAATTAGTGATTCTTAAGTTCATGAGACCATCTTCACATTTCTTTTGACATGGAGTGGGTCTATTTTCTAAGGCAGTGTTGTAGGGATACCATTTCCAAAGAAAGAATTCTATAACTTTAGGATGTGCTATGGAGGCACTGAAGTCAGGGAAGGCAGAACATTTTCAGACTGTATTAATTCCAGTAAATCAATTTGATGGCCCCAAGAAGGGGGAAAGGGTTGAGTGTAATCAATCTGCCAACAGATGGCTGGCTGGTACCATTATCTAGAACTTAGCATCAGTCTCTGCTTCTGGATGGTTCGGCAACCAGCAAAGGCAGTAAGTAAAATCATCTTTGGTGAGAGAAATCCCATGTTGTTGGGTCTGCTTGGCTTTCATCTTTGCTCCTTTCTTCATGTGCTCAATGTCAAGTACTGGAGTGGTGCACAGAGATACTGGCTAAAATCCATAGGACTGGGCTTCCTATGTACTTGATTTTCCAGACCCTCCTCTGTGGTACATGTTCTCTTGTGAGCATTACTGTGAGACACAACAGAACTGTGTATGTTGTGCCCACTCCTACGGTGTCCATCCATATATTATCTACCCAGACCTCCGTGTCACTCACACATTTTCCACCCTCATTTCTTTTAAGTTTCCCCCTCTTTTAAAAAAAAAGATTTATTTATTTATTTTAAATAGATAGATAGAGAGAGCACAAACAGGGGGGAAGGGGCAGAAGGAGAGGGAGAGAAGCGGACTCTCTGCCAAGTGTGGAGCCCAACATGGGGTTCCAATTTATGAACCTAAGGTCATGACCTGAGCCAAAATCAAAAGTTGGACACTCAACCAACTGAGCCACCCAAGCACTTCTTTCTCTTTTATGGCCCTTTTAAGGCCCCAACTAAACAAGACTTTTGGTTCTGCTCAGATGTTCAACATATAACTGCAGCTCAGGCTACCTCTCCTATCACATGAAATGAAAAATCAAACATAGGTCTCACAACTTTGTGTAATGAGAAGATTTCCTTTTACCAGTGTCTTGGAGGGTCATTCCTGAATGGGGCTGTAATGTGGCTGGCAGCTATACCTTTATAGCCAGGTCCAATATGTTGTACCAGCCTACATGTGAATCAGGCCTCTGTTGGTTGGTCGTAAGGAACTCCCCATGAGGTCATTGGTGTAGCAGACATAAGTGACAGGGAAGGCTAGACCACCTAGTAGTTTACTTGAGTCCTTTTGGTTTTGCTTGAGTCTGCATATATCCTTTCTATATACAATGGGACATTGATGCTTCTGTCCAGCTTTATGACTTGACTCATTTGATAATCCTCTGTTCAGGCTGCATAGTCCTTTAATGTACCATGGTTAGATGTTTGGTATTTGCTAAGACCCAGTAGCATACTAGGACATATTTTTTAGAGTGGTTTTTTTTATGGTGAAGTGCATAACTTTGTTATAGAATATAAAGGATCTATACCATGACTCTTCTATTCGAGCTTGCCCCAAACTCTATATATCCTCCATGGATAAATTTTAATTAGGATTCCATTGACTTTATAAATCATGTTGGAGTTGGTATTTCCCTTCTTCTAGATTGGTTAGACCTTATAAAACCCTAAAGGGTCAGGCTTCAGTTAAATGGTTTCTCTTGATGACAGATCTTGTTAAGAAGATCAGAATGGTCTGATGTATTTCAAAATGGTTCCTTTCCCCTCCCCACTGCTGAAGTGTCAGGGAATTATTCTCTAATCTTCAGTGTGGGGACTTGGTTGAGCTCCAGAAAGTGAAACTCACAAAAGTCTGGGCCCTTATAGAGTTTTTAACTCTCAGCCTCCAGCAATTCATCATTTATAGTTTAGGTTTTCCTATCTTAGTGCTGGTTCCTAAAGAGCTTTCTGTTCATGGGTTTCTGCTTTAGTAAGCTGTGATTCTATGTATCCACCTATCTCTCCAGTTTTGTGGGTAGTGTTTTGCCATCACTTGAATTCTCTGATGGATCTCAGAAGAGTTAGTGATTTTTCAGTCCAGCTTTTTACTTATTTTAGGATGCAGTGACGACTTCCAAGATCTTTACATGACAAATCATTAACTGGAAGCCTTCTTTCTTTGATTCATGGAATTTCTAGAAATATATATTTTAAAAGACTATTTTTTAGAGTAATTTCAAGTTAATAGCATAAGTGAATGAAAAATACAAAAATTTCCCATACAATCTTTGCTCCTACACATACACAGCCTCCCCCATTACCACATCCCCCACTAGAGTGGTACATTTGTTACCACTGATGAACCTACATTATCACCCAAAGTCTATAGTTGATGCTGCAGTGCACTCATGGCGTGGTGCATTCTATGGGTTTTGACAAATGTATAGCAGTATATATCCACCATTATGGTTATAGAGAATAGTTTCCTTGCCCTAAAAGTTCTCTGTCTCCATATATTAATCTGTCCCTAACCCCTGGCATCTTTCTACTACTCATCTTTTTTCTGTCTTCATAGTTTTACATTTTTCAGAGTGTTATATACTTGGAATCGCATTTTTTATAGCTTTTTCAGAATGGCTTCTTTCACTTTGTAATATGCATTTAAGTTTCTTCCCTGTCCTTTTCACAGCTTGATGGTTTATTTCTTTTTTTGTTTTTTTTCAAGATTAATTAGTTTTAAAATGCAACCAAAATAACAAATACCATTTTGTGTCATAATTTTATATATAATAAGTAGTAATACACTGTTATATATGATATCTTTTTTGGTCATAAGATTTTTCTGACTCACTTTTCTCCAAATTTCTTTTCTTCTTCTTTTTTGTAATATTCAGTTAGCCAACATAAAGTACATACATCATTAGTTTTTGATTTAGTGCTCAATGATTCATTGGTTGCATATAATACCCAGTGCTCATAGTTCATTTCTTTTTAGCACTGAATAATATTCCATTGTCCAGACATATCACAGTTTCTTTATCCATTCACCTACTGAAGGACATCTTGGTTGCTTCCAGGTTTTAACAGTTACAAATAAAACTACTATAGACATCCACATGGTTTTTTATTTTTTTAACAGAAAGAGCAAGCATGCATGCATGCACACATGAATGGGGGAAGAAGGTGGAGGGGCAGAGGGAGAGAGAATCTTAACCCGGCTCCATGCCCAGCCTTGATCTCATGACGCTGAGATCATGACCTGAGCTGAAATCAAGAATCAGATGCTTAACTGACTGAGTCACCCAGGTGTCCCTGCATATTTTTATATGGACATAAGTTTTTTTTATTCCTTTGGGTAAATATCAAGCATTGTGATTGCTGGATCATAAGGTAAGTGCATATTTAATTCTGTAACAGATCACCAAAGTATCTTCCAAAGTGGTTTTACCATTCTGCATTTACATCAACAATGAATGAGAGTTCCTGTTTCTCCACATCCTTGCCAACATTTGGTGTTGTCAGTATTTTGGATTTTGGTCATTCTAATAGGTGTGTAGTGGTATCTCATTGTTGTTTTAATTTGCATTTCCTTGATGATCTATGATGTGGAACATCTTTTCATATGTTTATTTGCCATTTGTATATCTTCTTCGGTGACTTGTCTGCTAAGGTCTCTGGTCCATTTTTTAGCCAGGTTATTTGTGAACTTATTGTTGAGTTTAAGAGTTCTTTGTAGAACTTTCTAGGGTGATTCTTCTGGCCTATTGTCCCTAGCTTTGGGGATTAAGCTGACACTGAGTCATTTTTCTTCCCCTCATTATAATTTATGTAATTATCTCATGGGATTGAAACATCCTTGGCCTTGGTATACCTTGGTGTTCTAATCTAATGAGTTACCAACTTCATATATTTAGAGATGATGGAAGCATTGTCATGTGAGCCAAAAAGCCTTCATTGGTCTTCTGTAGCAGGACGCTGACCCTGCATATAATTTAATTTCTATAACCCTTATTTTTTTAAACAAGGAAACTATCATTTGATCTAAACAATTTGAATTTTGTAAAACCTCAAATGAGATGATTTCAAGGTGAAGCAATCCATGTCATGCCATGTTTGTGTGTTGGTGCGTATTCTTATTTTTTTCTTAAAATAGATTTCTTAAACTATTTCTTTTTTTTTAAGATTTTATTTATGTATTTATTTGAGAGAGAGAGTGAGAGTACATGAGTGCCTGTGTGAGCACCTCTGTGAGCAGGTGCAAGGCTATGGAGAAGCAGGCTCTCCTCTGAGCAGAAGTCCTATTTGGGGCATGATCCCAAAACCTTGAGATCATGACTTGAGCTGAAAGCAGATGCTTAACCAACTGAGCCACCCAGGCGCCCCCTTAAACTATTTCATAATAGAACAACAGAATATATCCAAATATACTTGCTGGGATGAGTTTTCCTTTGATTTGGCTTAATGGAATCTCTGAGATTTATGAAAAAAATCCCTTGCTACTCTTGCTGTCTTGTCTTGTAATTAGCTTTTTTTTTTTTAAATGTTTTATTTATTTATTTGACAGAGAGAGAGAGATCACAAGTAGGCAGAGAGTCATGCAGAGAGAGAGGGGAAAGCAGGCTCCCTGCTAAGCAGAGAGGGGGGTGCGGGGCTTGATCCCAGGACCCTGAGATCATGACCTGAGCAGAAGGCAGAGGCTTTAACCCACTGAGCCACCCAGGTGCTCCTGTCTTATAATTAGTTTTGAACAGACCAGGGCTGACTATTCATTGCATTGAGTTATGGCATATTATTTGAGTTGAGAGCTTTGTTCCTATCAAAAGTAAGAATGCTGCAGAAGTGTGGAAGGATCTGAGCCAGCCAGAGCCTTCTCAATATCAGTAGTCTCTACTACAAGGAGACTAAGCCAGAATTTTGGTCCTGTCTGCCACTGTATGACAGGCAAGTCACCTGACCTCTTTGGACTCTCTTTCCTCAGCTGCAAAACAGAAGCTTGGGCGGGATAATCCATAATACTCCTAAAGCCAAGACGCTAGGCTTGTGAAAAATAATGTCATTTGTAAAAGTAAAATACTGTCCTGTGTCTACAGATTCAGGAAATTCCAGGGTCATTTTAAATAGTCAAAACAAAGCTCAGATTTAATGAGGGGAGAACTCTTCAAAGGCTTCCTCCTAAATATGGAAACAAAGGAGATAACATCAGTACAGGAATAAATCTATTTTGTTCAATGTAAAATTCCGTGTCACCTTCCTAGGATCACTGTTACATCTTATTGCAAAATGGGACTTAAGTGGACTACGTGACAATGAAACCCAAAATAAGCCTGTGCTATTCCTTGGGTACCCCTGCGTTGTTAGGAACAGCCATACATGTTAACTCATTTTATGCGTATAACAACCTGAAAAAAGTGTACTGTCTACATTTTTGAGTTCAGGAAACTGTCCAGTTCAAGTCTCACCCTTACTGAGCGGCAGAGGATTTTAAATTTGCCTGAGCATTTAGTGCAAATTTCTGGAACCTCAGGAAGCATCCTCTGTGAGGCTTTCTAAAACAGAGGGCCGTAGTCCACTAACATTAACAAACGTTCTGTTTTTTTCTGGGCCAGCCTCTACGCTCCACGCTGTATACAGATTTTCTGAGCCCTCAATATGACTCTAGGAATTAGGTAATTTTAGTCACTGTTCTGTCTTTGAAGGTTGGGAGTGCTCTCTGAGACCCACCTGTGGAGCTGCAGGAGGTGGCTGTTACCGCCGCCCAGCAGCCCCTAGCAGTGTGGATGAGGGTCCGGGGAAATTTGGGGGAGTTGAGGAGGCGAGTGTCTGGGTGTTTCGGTTCTCTGAAGCAATTGGGAGCCTCTCTAGCTGTGTCTCGTCATCCTATTCTCTGTCCTTGAGCTCCCTGAGGCTTTGAGCGCCACTTTGTGCCCAGGGATCTGTGTGTCCCAATTACCCTGCAGAGTTCTCGCCTTCTGCTCAGACGCCGGAGCAGCAGGATAAGCGCTGAGAATTGCCCAGACTGCAAAGGTACCCAGATTCTGCCTATCCACCGGAGCTCTGAGTTCCCCGCCAGCCCGCCCCGCCGCTGGAGCCTGGGCGGTCCCAGCCCCTCAGCCGACCTGGGGGTGGGGCCGGGGGGCGGGACCGGGGCGGGACCGGGGGCGGGGCCCGGACGGGGAACGCTAGAGCCTGATTTTCTTCCGAGGGACCCGTGCTTCCGCGGCAGCCAGTCCAGCCTGCGCAGCGCTCGCTTTCGATATGCGCCTCCACCTCCTTCTCCTGCTCGCCCTGTGGGGAGCAGGCCGCACTGCCTTGAGGCGCAGCCTCAGCTTGCGGGGAAGCTGGAGGATCCGCAGCGGAAATGGCTCACTGGAGCTGCCGGGGAGGGTCCCCGGTTGCGTGCACAGCGCCCTGTTCCAGCGGGGCCTCATCCAGGTACTGTGTGCGGCCGCCCCGCCGGAACCTGCACCCGTGTGCCCCTCGTGCTGAGAGCCGCCCAGGAACGGTTTTGCAGCCCCCAAGCCTTAGGGTTGTGTTCCTGGGTTTGGCCCTAACTTTTCCTTTGCGTCTGTGGTCTGGAGCGGGGAAATGCTGAGGCAACTAATCTTACTGTTGGCGGAGAGCTCCTCTGGGGTCCGGGCTTGGTGCAGACGGCGGGACCCAGGCTGGGACATCACTAATTCTGGAAAGCGGAAGTTTATACGGGGCATACAGTATTTCTACTGGCGGTTTTCCTATTGCTATAGTTCTCCACTGAAGAGTGTATAGAAAGGACTTGTTACCGACAAAGCATAAGGCGGGGGCTTACTTATATGGACCCTTCAGGGGACAATAGTTTTGCTAAGCGTTAGCTATAGTCAGTAATGTCTCAGTTTTTCTCTTTCGCTTGTAGACCTCAGGAAGTCAGATTTGGGATTGATGCAACCCTCCTAGGTGAGGAGAATGAGACATATAAGTGTAAGGTTAGGATTATTAGTGCTAGTGTACAGGCTAAATAATTTTTAAGGCTGATTGGGATATGAAGAAAGGTGCCATTTCTTAGGGTATGTTGTGTGAGTGTGTGTGTTAACAGATGCTCCAATTTATAGACTCCCTGTGGAGGATGGTTTCCTATTTGGCTGCCTCTGTGCAGAGGTTTGCCAACAGACTTTCCACCTTCCACTGTTCCATCAGCTGCCGGTGGCTTTCCCATTCTTCAATCGTTCTTGCTTGGGACAAGATGTTCTTGATACATCGTCCCAGCCCCGATAACATCTCTGCAAGAGTAGATCTTGTTATCTGCGTTTTATGGATGGTACGGAGTTAGGGAGCCCAGAGAAGTTAGTTACCCAAGATCACACAGCAACTAAGTGGCAGAAGTGGAATTCTAACCCAGGCTGCCCAGACTCCGTTCCATAGCCTGGGTTCTCCACTGTACCATGCTTACCGTGGTGTTTTGAAAAATTACGATATTCCTGTGGTTGACAATGCGGAATATCATTCATAGTTTACGTAAATGAAGGCATCATCAAGTAGGATTATGCAGAATTTCTGATCTGGCACACATTGGGTTTTTTTCAAGAAATATGTATCAGAAAGAAAGTGAAGCATGTAAATGACACTGACCATAGTTCAGTTTATTTTTTAAAATAACTAATTCTCAAATTTAAGTAATTACCTACTTTTAGTGAACAAACTACTTGTGACATAGGCCACAGCTGACCTTGGTTCCCTGAGGCTTCCCTCACACGTGCTTTGAGAATGCCTGTGTTTATTTTGCAGAGTCTCTCCTTGCTTCATTTTACTGAAAAATTAAGGGCAGTGAGAAATAATTAGTGGCTTTAGCAAATCAGATGATTATTCCATGTTACAAGGCTACATATTAAGAAACAGGGTTTAGGGGCACCTGGGTGGCTCAGTGGGTTAAAGCCTCTGCCTTCGGCTCAGGTCATGATCTCAGGGTCCTGGGATCGAGCCCCGCATCAGGCTCTCTGCTCAGCGGGGAGCCTGCTTCCCCCCCCTCTCTGCCTGTATCTCTGCCTACTTGTGATGTCTCTCTCTGTCAAATAAACAAATAAAATCTTTATAAAAAAAAAGAAAAAAAAAAGAAAGAAAAAGAAACAGGGTTTAGTTACTAGCTAGTGAGAAGGAGGTTGTTCAGAGTATGAAATAACTGACTTTTTCTCACAGATATAATTTGCAATGTTTGTTAAACATGTTTAGAAATTCTTAGAAAAACTTCAAGTTCAGTAACGTAGATGCGGATTTACATTTTTATTTATTTATTTATAAAGATTTTATTTATTTATTTGACACAGAGAGAGAGAGAGAGATCACAAGTAGGCAGAGAGGCAGGTGGGGGTGGGGGCGAGGAGCAGGCTCCCTGCTGAGCAGAGAGCCCGATTTGGGGGCTCAAACCCAGGACCCTGAGATCATGACCGAAGGCAGAGGCTTTAACCCACTGAGCCACCCAGGCACCCCAGATGTGGGTTTTAAATGGTAGTGCAGTGAGAGGTCAGGGAGGCTTTTGGGGATTGGGGAACTCTGGGCCTAATCATTAGCAACATCAGTATTATTGAGTAATATGCAGCCGTTATTCCACCTGCTTTATTACAGTATCCCTTTGGGTGTTGGCCTCAGGAAATATTCTATCGTTTAGAGCAGGTACTGGCACAATACTGTGTTTACATGAGAACTTGAAACATATCTTGCCAAAGGCATTTACTTATTTATTCCCTTAATTATCTCATAAGTATTCAGTACTTCCAGCATAGCAGACACTATTTAAAGTGCTTGAAATTGAGTGGTGAGGAAAACAAACTCTTTGTCCCAATAGGCATTCTGGTGGAGGAGATAGACAATAAACAAATTAGTAGATAATATAATGGCAGGTGGTGCACGGAAAAGAAATAAAGTCGATTAGAGGAAGCGAGGGTAGAAGGCTGGTTGGGAAGGACTGTTTTTAGAATAAAGTGGTTAAAGATAGCCATTTTGATAAAGTGACTTTTAAACAGAGATCTTTTTGTTAAGGTCAGTCTTTTTAATTTTTATTTTTTAAAGATTTTATTTATTTATTCAACAGAGGGAGAGAGATCACAAATAGGCAGAGAGGCAGGCAGAGAGAGAGGGAGAAGCAGGCTCCCTGCTGAGCAGAGAGCCCGATGTGGGGCTCCATCCCAGGACCCTGAGATCATGACCTGAGCCGAAGGCAGAGGCTTTAACCCACGTGCCCTGATAAGGTCAGTTTTAAGAAGTGGATTCCCAGCAAAAAGGGAAAAAAGACAAGAGTGGAGAGGGGAGAGTCCTAGGAGTAGTAAGCTGATCAGTGTGACTGGGGCCCTGTGAGCCATCGGGGAAGGGAATATTGTTCAAAGAAGGCATCTACAGCAGATCATGCAGGATTTGTAAGCCATGGGAAACACATTGGATTTTAGTCTACATGTAATGCGGAAGCTGTGGGGTGTTTGGAACATAGAATTGCACGAATGGATCTGCCTGTTAGAAGGTCATTTGGCTGTGTGAAGACTATAATGAAACAGAATGGTAGCATGGACATTAAGTAGAGGACTATTGCCCTTAAACGGACAGGAGATGACTTCCGTCTTGGACCAAGGTGGCAGTGGTGAAATGGTGAGAAATCTTGTGAGAACACATTTTAAATGTAGAACCAACAGGATTTGTTCAGTTGGATTTGTCGATGGATTGGGTGTGAGGAGTGAAAGAGAGAAGAGTCAAAAACAACTTCAGGATTTTTTGGTCTGAGTAATTGGTTAAATGGAATTCTTTACAGAGAGGCTCCTATAGCCTGCCTTGGGTGTTTCATGGGTGATATTTCCTATACAGAATCTAAATCTTAGGTGTCTTGGAGAATCTTTGCACTCCCTGATGAAGGTTATCATTCATTCATTCAGCTTATTTTTATACCACACACTAAAATATGCATTACAGTAAAAAAAGAAATGAGTAAGACTCAGTTCCTGTTTTGTGGGAGGTCACATTCTTTTGAAGCAGAAAACCTAACAATCACTATATTACATCCTAAGTGCTTAGATAAGGGGACTCTTGTTATGAATGTTCTCAGCTTTCCTATGCAATTCCTCAGTGGTGCAAGTTTGAAAAGCTTTTTTTTTTTTAATTAAAAAAAAGATTTTATTTATTTATTTGTTGGACAGAGAGAGCACAAGCAGGGAGAACAGCAGGCCGAGGGAGAAGCAGACTCCTTGCAGAACAAGGAGCTGGATGCGTCACTAGATCCCAGGACCCAGGGATCATGACCTGAGCCTAAGGCAGATGCCCAACCTACTGAGCCACGCAGGCGTCCCGCACTTTTCTGTTTTTTAGATAGAAGATATACACAGCATGCCAAAATTAGAAAATACAGGTGAGAAGAAGAAAACTTGGAAACCTGGCTTTCAGAGATAACTATTATTAAAATTGAAAAATATACTATATCCTTTCAGAACTTTTCTGGCTATATGCGTTTTTGATAATTATTTAAATATACAGTGTAACAACTTTTTTGTATAGAATATTTTTGATAGTTAAATACAATAAACATATTTCTACAAACCTTGGTTAAGGGCTCTTTTTGATTTCATTGTATATATTTGCTATCATTTATAATCGATCACTTACTGTTGGATAGTTACCTGACTCGATTTTTTCCATTCTTTGATGAAGATCCTTTTAACTAAATTTTAGTTAGTGTGGGGTGCCTGGGTGGTTCAGTCGTTAAGCTTCTGCCTTTGGCTCGGGTCATGATCCCAGGGTCCAGGGATAGAGCCCTGCATCTAGCCCCGCATTGAACCCTGCATGGGGCTCCCTGCTCAGCAGGAGGCCTGCTTCTCCCTCTCCCACTCCCCCTGCTTATGTTCCCTCTCTTGCTGTGTCTCTCTCTGTCAAAAAATAAATAAAATCTTTAAAATAAATACATAAATTTTAGATAGTATATGTCCTTATTTTCTTAGACAATTTTTAGAAGTGCAGTTGCCGATTCAAAGCATATGCACTTTTTTAGTCTTTTAATATGTACCTCTAAGTTTTTCTCAATAAAAACTGTAACAGTTTTACATTCCCATTATTTTATCAGCGTGCTCATTTTAGGTGCTAGATTTGGACATTATCTTATTTATTTATTTTTAAAAATTATTTATTTATTTATTTCAGAGAGAGAGTGCAGGCACGTGTGAGAGGAGGAAGTGGTAGAGGAAGAGGGAGAGACACTCTTAACCAGACTCCCTGCTGAGCCCGGAGCCTGGCCCCTGGGGTGGGGGTACTCAGTCCCACAACCCTGAGATCATGACCGGAGCCAAAATCAAGACTGGGACACTCAACTGACTGAGCCACCCAGGTGCCCCATTTGGATATTATTTTAAAAAGCAAACCCAAACACAATTTATAGTGAGGTTGAACATCATTTAAATGTTTATTTCATGTTTATTGGTGATTTGGGGCTATTTACTCATGTCCTTTATTTTTGTGTTGGCTCTTCATCTTTTAAAATACAGATTTGGGGGCACCTGGTGGCTCAGTGGGTTAAAGCCTCTGCCTTCAGCTCAGGTCATGATCTCAGGGGCCTGGGATCGAGCCCCGCATCGGGCTCTCTGCTCAGCAGGGAGCCTGCTTCTCCCTCTCTCTCTGCCTGCCTCTCTGCCTACTTGTGATCTCTCTCTGTCAAATAAATAAATAAATAAATAAAAAGCTTAAAAAAATACAATTTTGTTAGACTTCTGGTTATATATTTTCAAAAATGTCTCTTTTGTTAATGATATGTTTTGTCATATAGATGTTCTAAAGTATTATATATTGAAATCTTGTAAGGTTTTTTCCTTTTATGATTGTTTCTGTCTTTGGTACTTTACTTTGAAAGTAGTTCCCTCTTTCCTAATTAAATAAATACTTATGTGTATTTCCTTTTTTTAGTATCTTTATAATTCCTGTACATATTTAACATTTTGATCCATTTGAGTTTTTCAAATGGTTAGTTTCTTATATTCCATAATTTAACAATTTTTCTTTTGTTCACTGATATAAAACATTAGTTTTTCATGTATGAAATTCTCATGTACAGTTTTCTTATTTCCTCTCTTAAAATTATTTTTTAAAGAATTATAAATGTTTGATGCTTATTGAACAAAAAATTGGTGCACAAATATATAAAATATAAAGAACAAGGGAGAAACAATAAAAAACATACTACAAAGCAGAAGTAACCAGTGTAAAAATTTTTATTTGTGTCTTTCCAGATTTTTCTAAGTATATACAAATACAATAATATAAAAATGAAATCAATTCCTGAAATGGTTTTGCAAGTACTTCTTCATTTAAAATACATGGTGAACATCTTTCTGTATAAGTGTCTATAAGTATAGATCTAGAATAATTTTTAATAACTCCATAGACTCCATTATGAAGATGTATTCATATTCGAAATCTATACTTAAAAATAGAAGAAAATATCTTATAAATATATGAATATACACATATACTAAAAACTGGTAGGCACCAAATACTTAGGACTTTTTCTCTAAATTTTATGACTATCTTATATCCTTCTTATGTAATTGGGACAAATGATTGGAGACGATTTTTTAGATGTGTAAATTTGTAAAATATAAATGTTAATATTCTCATGGTAGCTATACATGTGACTAACAAGTCTGTCTTAATCATTCTGTCCTAGCAGCTGTCATTCTGTCCTATAAGACATGTGTTTGCCCACGGAGGCCCTAATCTTTGATTATCACTCATAAATAAATTCTAAAAAAAATGTGCATCAGTGTGGATAAATGTACTTTTTTGTACTCTTGAAGTAGCCAAGAGGCAGTTGTCATGAAAATATACTTTAAAAATTTTTGTTACGGTAAATTTCAAGCGACTACAAAAAAGAGTAGCAAAATGCACTCCCATTTACCTGTCACCCTGGCTTCAGCACAGTTTATTTTGTTTCTTCCTCCATTCACTATGCCACCCCTAATTTTGAAGCAATCCTAGACATCCTCAAACATTTCCCTGTGGATCTCTAAGTATAGTACCATTATCACCCATTTGACTATTATTGTTGTGTTTCAGAGGAGGAAGTCTCATGATTATGGTCCAAGATGACCAAATATAAATTTATCCTTAAATAGAAGGTACTTTTTTCTCGTGTCTGTACTCATCTTCTATGAAAGACTTAAAAATGGAGTATTTGATTTTATTTGATTATTTTGTGTTGTGAAATGATCTCAAAAGCTTCTAGAAAAACTTTTGTATGTTTTCTAAAAGTTTGCTTAAACTATGTGTGACATTAAGGAGATAAATGAGCTAAGGACTCTGTATTTGAAGTTTAAATTTGAGCAGAAATAGTCATTCAGTTTTGGGGAAGACAGAACCATGAGGTTTTTAAGCCTTCTTTTTTTTTTTTTTCTTAAACCTGGACATATGCTTCTTCATTTGATGCCTTGTGGGGTGTGTTTAGGGCATAAGAGGATTTGCTTCTCATGGCCCAATGCTGGAAATCAGAGGAACATCTGACAGTTGAATATTTAGGTAAGGGCTTGTTGGTCTTTATCACATGAATGTGTACATAGTCAACCTAGACTATGAAACTCATCTTTATGTAATAATGCTTTAATGTCTTCCATGTGCAATACAAGCTCCTTGACTTTCTCAGGTGCAGCTGGCCATATAATTCCCATCACAGCCCTGTGGGGAAGGTTATCATTACTTACACTGACAGAGAAGTTACGGACTAAGATCACCTATCTATTAAATGGTGGAACAAGGATTCAACCCACATGTTCTCACATCCCATATGGCCTGTTGGCAAGAATAAATAGTAAGCAAAGAGAACAATTACTGTTTTAATTTAAAGATGTCCAGTGAAACAGTGATGAGCGCATGTGCTGTTCAAAAATATATCCCTGAAAGCATCCCATTTGCTGAAAATTCTTGATAAATGCAAGCAGTTCCTGAGGGTCCCTTCTTCTCTGTTCTCCGTCTCTTGGAAGTCTCTTAGTTTTGGCCATCCATGGCAGAACTGCGTGTCTCTGGCCCAGAGTGGTTCTGATGCCTTAATCTTGAACTCTGTCCTCTGCTGATTTGTGGCTGGAAATTTTGCTCCACTCTTCTACCTGAAAGTCTTCATGGAGTATTGAAACTCAATATATCCAAATGCCTCTTCTCTCAATTCTCCCGATCCTTAGTTTCTCTTCTTTATCTGTTTCTAATAATGCACAAGCACTTTCTCAGTGAATGAGGCCTGGAATTTTTTTTTTTTTAAGACTTTATTTATTTATTTGACACAGAGAGAGAGTTTACAGGTAAGCAGAGAGGTAGGCAGAGAGAGGGGGAAGCAGGCTACGTGCCGAGCAGAGAGCCCAATGCGGGGCTCCATCCCAGGACCCTGAGATCATGACCTGAGCTGAGGGCAGAGGCTTTTAACCCACTGAGCCACCCAGGTGCCCCGAGGCCTGGAATTTTGAGGCCATTTTTGTTTCTTCTCACATGTGTTGCTACTTGGATCTTGTCAGCCCAGCCTACAGCGTCTTATAATCATTCCTGCCTCATCATTTGTACTGCTATCAACTTAGCTTATTGTTTTCTTTCTTAAAAAGAGGTCAGCTAATTTTAATGACTTTTAGAAATAGGTAAAGGATACACAGTTGATCCTCGAACAAAATGGGTTTGAACTGTGTGGGTCCACTTAACTCAGATTTTTTTCAGTAAATACAGTACTATAGATGTGTTTTCTCTCCCTTCTGATTTTCTTAATGACATTTTCTTTTCTCTAGCTTACTTTGTTATAGGAATACAATATATAATACATGTACAAGTTATGTTAATTGACTGTATGTTATTGGTAAGGTTTCTGGTGTTAATTTTGAGGAGTCAAAGGTTAGTAAGCAGATTTTTGACTGTGTGGGGTTTAGGAGCACCGTATTGTTAACTGTACCCCGAGGGTTAACTGTAATGATAAAAAAAAAAATTTAGAGGTGGGTTACATAATGAAAGCAAGTATCCTTCCATCCCTGTCTCCTAGTTTTCTAGTTCCCTTCCACAGAAACAACCATTGTTAACTAGATTCGTGTGTACATTCATGTATCTTGTGACAGATGTCTATATACATAATAGATTTATCTACATTTCTCTCCACAAAAGATCATATTCTATGTATATGTCAGTTTGGCACTGACTTTTTCCTTTAATTTGACATATCCTAGAAGTCATTTCAGATCAGTACCCATAAGAGTAACAATAGCTATCATTTGTTGAATGCTTGCTGCATGCAAGGAATGGTTCTAAGCACTTTCCACATGTTACCTCTTGCAATTTTCATACTGATCCTAGGAGGTACTACTATTATCCTCTTCTAGAACTGAGAAAAACAGAAGTATAGAAGTATCACATGAGCTTCACAGGATCCCACAGGTATTAGGCGGAGCTGGGACTTGAACTCATGCAAACAAGGTTGCTCCCCACTGCTGCTCTTACCTATCAGCTCCACCCCTTTCTCTCCCCGCCCCAGCTTCATCTCAGAGGCAGGAACTATGGCTGTGGGTCTGTTCAACCACTCAACCTCTCTCCCTGAGCAAATGTGATCTGTAGCTCCTCTGACCCTTCGTGTCAGTCTAGAATCTTTCTATGGCCATTTATGCTAATCTTTCATGAGTTCCAGCCTGGCACTGTGGGGTGGGCTAAGGAAAGCATCTTGTTTCTCCTTTTAAATTCCCCTTTTAAATTCTCTTTGGTCAGGAAATAAGGAGTTTCCTTAACTTGCAACCCCTTTTTACCTAGAGCTGGGGTAGAGATGAAGCAGTATTTACTAGTTTAAGGATTTTAGGCAAAAATGATGTTAAGGCCAACCAAAATGATTTGACTCATGGACTCAGGATCTCTTGAACCTGTACACCTTCTGAAATAAGAATTAGAGCTGAAGCTCCTTTTGGCGATGGACAAACTGAGGTTTGGAGAGTGCACCTCCTTTGGAATGGAACACATAAATACTCCTGTGTAGGTTAGAGAAGTTTACCTTCCTATGAACATTTTTTTCTTCTTTTTCTTTTTATTATATATGTATCCAATACATGGACAGTTATACGCACCTGTGTGTTTGTGACTTTTAAAGTCTAATAATTTTTTTAAAGATTTTATTTATTTATTTGACAGAGAGATAGAGAGCACCACTAGGCAGAGCGGCAGGCAGAGGGAGAGGGAGGAGCAGGCTCTCCACTGAGCAGTGAGCCCGATGTCGGGCTCGATCCCACGAGCTTGGGATCATGACCTGAGCAGAAGGCAGCTGCCTAACTGACTGAGCCACCCGGGCGCCCCTAAAGTCTAATAATTAAACGAATACCCATGCACCTGCCATCAAGTTTATGAGCCTGCATGTAGCTAACGTTATTGCAATTACCTTGCCTCTTCCAGTCCCATCACCTGCCTTCCCCTAAGGTAACCATTATCCTGAATTATCACTTTCTTGCTTTTTAAAAATTAAGGTACTACTATTTTACCAAGTATCTGTGTATCTTACTATATTGTTTACTCAATATATTGTTTACTTTTGTTCACTTTTGTATAAATGTTTTCTTAAACTTTATTTTTTTGCCTAGGTGTCCAAGAAAATATCTATGTATGAAACAGTTGCAAAGACTTCCTTTGTTCTACGTAACAACATTTGAAATAATTATGTCTGGGATAGAATCAGGCTTTGGATTGAAGCAGAATTGGAGAGTGGAAAAGCTATACCTGGCTACAGAATTTATGTATCTCTAGGCAGTTATAACAAATGAAGTTCAGAAGCTTACAGAGAAAATGAGACTGATAATGTCATTTGTATGGTGTGGTGCCACATAGTTCGTTGACGTAGAGCAAGTGTGGTAAACGCCAGTTATAAATAACCAGCACAGGCTTGATATAGCATATTTATCTTCTGGTTCCTGCTTGGTAGGTGGCACTGACATTGTAACTCTTGGTGGCATTTGTGACAGTAATGGCAGCATCAGGTAATGATTGAGTGTGTGGACTCCGGAGCCAGACGTCCTAGGTCTGAATCAGTGCTCCACCACTTCATTTGACTTTGACCTTTGGACTCTTTGTTACTCAATGGAGATGATGATAATAGTTCTCCCTTGGGTCAGGTGATCATCTGGTATAAAAGTGTAAGTGTATGTGGATGAGGCATCGTAGGTAGGACAGTTGAAAGAATGCAGACTTTGGTGTTAGACTGAGTTGATTTGGTTCCTGGATATAGTGCTTACTTGTGAGACCTTAGGAGTTGAATCTTTAATTTCTTCCTCTGTAAATGGTATTTAATGCATATATTTGTTATGAAGGTGAGAGTATGTGAGTACCTATCTTGGACAACCAATGATACTTCTATTGTTTTTTAGGGCTCATGGATTTGCTTAGCACCCCAGTGACTTACATGGTTTCATATTCATCAGGCGTTAACGCTGAACTGCTGTTAGCTTTATTTTATTTATTTTTTGTTTGATTTCAGTTTTCAGCTTTTTAATCAGTGCTGTGAAGGACATCCTAAATGCTAAATAAGACAACAGAATATTTTTTTCTTCCAGTATTAAAAAAAATGGCATTCACAAATATTTTAAAGAAACTTCTATGTAATCAGGGTGGTGACCCTGAATTAAACAACAACAATAACCTCTAATCATTGTAATGCAATGCAATGCAACTTATAATTGCATTTGGAAATAGCTTCCCACTCATGGTAAACATTCCAAAATGTCCCTAAATGCACATTATTTTCTTTCTCTCTCTCTCTCTCTCTCTCTTTCTTTCTTTGGCCAGGACCAATAAGTCTGAGAGCCCAAACTAAAAAAGTTGTAAAAGGAAAAATATCAGACTCTACATATGTCCCAGAATTTGTCTTTACATGGGAGAAAAAAATTTAAAAAACATGGAGCTTTCTAAAATGTCTTTAACAAGCTACTTTGGGAGTTCAGTTCAAGAATAGAAGTTGAGGCACTGAAACAGATGTTTCAGTGTAGCTTTAAAAATCTTTGTAAGTATAGCCACTTTGAAGGAAGATCCTGGATCAGAAGTTTTATTCCTGTGTATCTACATTAGGTACACATGCCTCATCTCCGTCGTCATGATTGTCTCTGTAATTTCCTCTGGTATAGCAGTCGTAAGCACTCTGGCCTTATATCTGTAGCTTCCAGGTCATCATATCTGCCACTCCCATAGCCTTGGTCCCCACCACCTCTAGAGTAGCTGCAACCTTGCCCCTAGGCCCCAAAGGCACCCCCTGGGTGACTTGCCAGAGTGATCCATATGGATCTGGTGACCATCCAGAGACTTTCTATTCATGGCTCTTGTGTCATCAGAGACATGCTCTGGTTTGGTGAAGGTAATGAAATTAAAACCCCATGATTGCTGTCTCACAAGTCCTTGACACCAGCTACCTCAGAAATAGGACCAGAGGGGCACCTGGGTGGCTCAGTGGGTTGAAGCCTCTGCCTTCGGCTCAGGTCATGATCTCAGGGTCCTGGGATCGAGCCCTACATTGGGCTCTCTGCTCAGCAGGGAGCCTGCTTCCCCCTCTCTCTCTGCCTTCCTCTCTGCCTACGTGTGATCTCTCTCCTCTGTCAAATAAATAAATAAAATCTTTAAAAAAAAAAAAAAAAGAAATAGGATCAGAGCTGCCGAAGTGGTCTTGCAGAGCCTGCTTATTAATGTGGAAGTTGAGCCCTCCCACGGAAAGCTTTCCTTCTTCAGAAGACATGGCAGTGAGTTTGAGTACTACAAATTAAGCAGAAGGACCAGAAAAATAGCTATTCTCGAGGAGTAGAGAGACTGGGCTGTTAGCTTTAAATAGGACTCAGAGTTTTAATATGAGCAAAGGGGGTCAGACCAGTTTGGAATTAAATTAAATTGGTTGCTTAGCATTTGGAATAGTTATTATAAATGTAATCTAAGCTTTTGCAATCTTTATTTTAGGGAGGGTAAGGTATTTTCCCTTAGGAAACTTTTTTAGTAGATTTGATCTTTTGGAGTAATTTTAGGTTCACAGCAAAATTGAATGAAAAATGTAGACGTTTCCATATTCACCTCCCTACACACACATGCACAGCCTTCCCATTATCAACATCCCTCCACCGGAGTGGTACGTTTGTTATCAGTGAACCTACATTGACACACCATTATCACACTATGTATATAATTTATGTTAGAGTTCATTCTTGGTGTTGTATATTCTGTGGGTTTTTACAAATTTATTAAGATATGTATTTACCATTATAGTATCATTTAGAGGAGTTTCACTGACTTCGGAATCTTCTGTGCACTGCCTTCTTCTCTCCCTCGGTCCCTGGAAAACACTGATTTTTTTTTTTTTTATTAAGATTTACTTATTTATTAGAGAGACTGAGGGTGGGGCAGAGGGAGAGAGAGAATCCCAAGCAGAATCCCCGCTGAGTGTAGAGCTCAGTGTGGGGCTCAATCTCACAACCCAGAGATCATGACTTGAGCTGAAACCTAGGGTCAATGTTCAACCAACTGGGCCACCAGGTGCCCCACAACCACTGATCTTTTTACTGTGAACTCTGCCTTCTCCAGAACATCATGTGTTGGAGTCATATAATATGTAGCCTTTTCTTTTCTTTCAAAAAATATTTTATTTATTTATTTGATAGAGAGACAAGAGAGGAAACACAGGCGGAGGGAGTGGGAGAGGGAGAAGGAGGCTTCCCTCAGAGCAGGGAGCCTGAGGTGGGGCTCGATCCCAGGACCATGGGATCATGACCTGAGCCGAAGGCAGACGCTTAACGACTGAGCCACCCAGGCATCCCTGTATGTAGCCTTTTCAGACTGACTTCTTTCAAGTAAAAGAAAAATTTAACCTCCAAATTCTATTTATCTAGAAAAAATATATCTGAGAAGCTTGCCCTCTCGAACTCAACAAGCAGCTTACTTCAAGAGGCTGAGAGACAGGAAGGGGACTAGTGCCCCACAAGCTAGATCATCAGTCAGCCCCACGGCTTAGCAGGATGACATGTTGCAACTGCATTAGCCTTCACACCTTCCTTCTTGTGTTATTTTTAACTGTATTGGACTAAGTCCACAGTGTAGAGTTATAAATAAGGCTGAGTGAAGACACATGGACAGGCTAATGATTAGGTACTTCTTTAAACCTGTGTCCTTAAATATTTATTCCGTGCTTATTCACTGGAGAGGCTGAGTCCTGTGTGTGTGGGAAGAGCAGAAAAGGAAATAACTTGGCTGGGGCTGACACACCCTCTTTAGCAGAATAGAACCTCACTGTTAATCAGCCCTTAAAAGTCAGTTTGGTGATGATCAGTTGTCACTAAATCTCATTAACTACACCGTTCCCTAGTAGCTTATTAAAATATTTCTTCCAGGGAATGCCTGGCTGGCTTAGTCTGTAGAGCATGTGACTCTTGATCTTGGGGTTGTGAGTTCGAGCCCCACATGGGATGTAGAGATTAACTAAAAATAAATAAAATCTTAAAAATAAAATAAAATGTTTCTTCTAGTCAGGAGCAGTTTCTGACAGGTGCCATTCTTTCCATCTTGATAAACATCCAGCCGTGTTGTAGTGCCTCTTGCTGACTTGGGCTCTGAGCAAGTGCCCAGCTGGCCATTGCCAACCTAACTTGGTCATCTGTAGAAGTTAGACCAAGTTGGCTTTCCCTTCTCCATCTGGAGATGCAGTCCCTGAGGAAATCGGCCTTGGCCCTGTCCCAGGGGGAGAGGACCGCCCTGCTTCCCTCTGTGTAGTTGTGATGTTGTTCACAGAAAGATGGACGAAAAAGCTTTGCTTACCGCTTTCTTTTCGGTGTCCTCATCTGGAAGGTAAAGTGTGGAAAATGGGTAGGAGAAGAAAGAACTTGAAGTATTGTGAAAGAAAGGACTTAGGGCCTGACATCCTTGAACACCCAGCAGGCCTGTCGCCTGGGGCAGACATTGGCAACCATTTTCCATAAAGGCCTGGACCCTATTTTAGGCATCATGGGTCATTTGGCCTCTGTCATACCTACTCAGCTCTGCCGTTGTAGCGTGAAAGCTGCCATCCATGCTTTGTAAAGGACTGGGCATGGTGGTGCTCCAGTAAAGCTGTATTTATGGACATGTGTCCATTTGTAGCTCGCTGGCCACACGGAAACTGGCCGTGAGCTGCATGTGGCCTGTGGGTTGTGATTTGCTGACCAGGTCTAGGACAATATAGGCAACCTGAAGTTGGTCCGTTCGGTGGTACCTGTGCTGCCTGCGTGTTCTCTGTAGAGGTCCTTTTTGGGCTCACTTAGTAAAGCTTGGTGAAAAATAACTTTGGAAATGCTAGGTGAATCCAAGGAGTGGGCGTTTTGCTGATGTTTGGGCAGTAGAGGAGAACCATTCCCCCTGAGGCCCGCTGGGATAGTGGCAGCGATAAGCACAGTGACAATAAAAGGGCCAGGGCACCTTGTGTGTGAGGCCAATGGCTCAATCCTTTAAGAGTCTGCCTTGGGCCCAGGTCATGATCTCAGGATCCTGGGATCAAGTCCCGTGTCTGGATTCCTGCTCAGCGGGAAGCCTGCTTCTCCCTGCCTCTCTGCCACTCCCCCTGCTTGTGGCCCATCGCATGCTGTCTCTCTCTCTCTCTCTGTGTCAAACAAACAAACAAACAAATAAATAAATAATCTTGGGGAAAAAAAAAAAATTGAGGGCCACACACCAGAAGTTCTGACTTTTATTCTCTGCTAATACCCCAGAGGTTCTGTATTTGGTTTTAACAAAGACAGGCGCTCCAGGAAGGGGCGCCTGGGTGTCTCAGTTGGTTAAGCGTCTGCCTTCGGCTCAGGTCATGATCCTGGGGTCCTGGGATTGAGCCCCACATCAGGCTCTCTTCTCAGCGTGGAGCCTGCTTTTCCCTCTCCCTCTGCTGCACTCTCCCTCTCTCTCAAATAAATAAATACAGTCTTAAAAAAAAAAAAGCAAAAGCAGCTAATCTTCATCTCCACACATGTTCTTATTGATAATGAAACTGTATTATTTCTATCTCAATGCTCTTTTGATGAGGAATTTTGTTGGACTTTTTAAAAAAACATTTTTTAGTATTTTTTTGTTATCTGAATGCCATGTTAAGTTTGCTGGAAGTTAAATGGATGAAGCTTTAGCCTTGAGGATGGGATGTGCCAGCATGTGAAATGCTTATACTCCTAGGCCAAGAATTCATTAAGTTTTAGGTAACAAATAGCTACTGTTAATTTATTTCATGTTTATTTAATTTATTTATTTTTACATAATAGTCTACCATAATTTTTATCAACAGGATCCTTACTACAGATTTAATGACCTTGACTACAGATGGATCTCCTTGGATAACTGGACTTACAGCAAGAAATTTAAAATCCCCTTTAACATTAGGTATGTAGGTGTGTATATCTATATCTGTATTTATTTAATTATTATTGTTGATCTTCTTTTTATTTCTCTGCTAATCTTTGTTTCGGTTACATGTCAGAGAGTTGGGAGACTAAAGCCTGGTCCTATAAAAGTGGCTATTTGATTTATGTTTTGATTTGTATATAAGAATGATACCACTGACCATCTGGATATACCCCATTTTATTTATTCTATTCATCTTTAAATTCTTGTTTCTTTCTTGAAGTCTTTCCTTTTTTTTTTTTTTTTAAAGATTTTATTTATTTATTTGACAGAGAGAGATCACAAGTAGGCAGAGAGGCAGGCAGAGAGAGAGGGGGAAGCAGGCTCCCCGCTGAGCAGAGAGCCCCACGCGGGGCCCGATTCCAGAACCCTGAGATCACAAACCGAGTTGAAGGTAGAGGCCTCAACCCACCGAGCCACCCAGGAGCCCCTTGAAGTCTTTCCTTGTGACATAATCTCTGATAGCATTTGTAGTCTGTCCAACAAGACTATACTATAAAATAGAAGAGATTGAAAGTTTTCTCTTTCTTCCTGTGTTTTAGGCTTGAATGGTAACTAGATTGCAGATTCCTTAAATTCAGAGTGTTTTACTTCCCAGTAGGGCTTAGCAGAGTGCTGGGCACATAATATTCACTCATAGATACTTGTTAGTTGGTTAATATGTTCTCTTAAATAGTGTCATAAATGTAATATTTTGTGAAAATACTTTATATCTACTATGTAACTTAATTATCATAAGAATGTTATAAAGTCCAAGAAAAAAGTAAGTGCATTTGGAAATTATACACTGTGCTCATGATTTTATGGCAATTGAAATATTATGAAGAAAGATAAGCGAGATCACTCAACAAGGGTATTATGCTAAGCAAAATAAGTCAATCAGAGAAAGACAATTATCGTATGATTTCACTCATATGTGTAATTTAAGAAACAAAACAGAGGATCATGGGGGAAGGGAGGGAAAAATAAAATAAGACAAAATCAGAGAGGGAGGCAAACCATAAAAGACTCTTACAAAAGCAAAGTAAGGGTTGCTGGAGGGGCTGGGAGTGGGGGGATGGGGTAACTGGGTGATGGACATTAAGGAGGGCACAGGATGTGACGAGTACTGGGTGTTACATGTGACAGATGAATCACTGAACTCTACCTCTGAAACTAATAATGCATTATATGTCAATTAATTGAATTTAAAGAAAAATGTATTAAACCAGTACTTATGGAAATTTCATTGGAAATTGCTTTTTAGGAATGTATATTTTCTCTGAAATCTTCATTCCTTTAGCTTTTAACTAATAAAATAAGATTTATCTAAGGTAATGTTTTATACATCTTATTTTGAAAATCTTTTCTTTTTTAAGCAAATGGCAAAAGGTGAATTTGATCTTTGAGGGCGTCGATACAGTTGCAAAAGTCCTGCTAAATAGTGTTCCTATTGGGAAAACAGGCAACATGTTCAAAAGATATGTAAGTACACAGTGACATCAGGTTAAAAGCTACTGTTTTGTGTTTGTGTGTTAATTGTTGTGAGTAGAGAAAGGTAAGTGCATACTTGCCCATGCAGGCAGTGCTCTCTGAAGCACTGGTTAAGTTACTTTCTTTCTCAGTTGCCTCATTGTAGGATGGTGAAAACACCACAGACCCTATGGAGTTGTTGTGAGGACTTCATAAGTTAATGATATAAAATATTTGACACAGTTCTCAGCACATGAGAAGTGTTCAGCAAACGCTGTTCCTTATTTGGTGGTCCCGAGTTTCATGTGAAATGCCAATTGGGAAACTATTAAAAAAGAAAATGTTCCTTTCTGTCTGGAATAATTACATTAAAATATCATATCCTGGTCTCCATTCAAGGGTAGACTTCAAAACAAAAATAACTTATGACTTAGAAATACATGCTGTTCATACCAGAGAGTCAGGTTGTCATGAAGCATCTAGGAAATTCCCTGGCAGTTCAAGGCCAAATGTAAATAGCCAGAGCAGACATTCCAGGGCTAAAGATATTTCCTGCTTGCTCTCTGCCTAGGACCATCATCTGTCGGTACAAATAGAAGGAGAAACCGAGAAATCTACTTTTGGGTAGGAGAACGTGTTCACTTGTACCTATAGGCAGACAACTAGGTTATACTATCTCAGTGAAATGCTTTTTTCTACAAAAGGCTAACCCTAAAGATTCAATTATTTTATGCATCTTTCATCCATTTGTATGTATCTATATCTAAAATTTTACACACGCGTCTACTTCCACATCTGCTCTTTCTTTTAATGCAGAGCTTTGATATTACCCATGTGGTTAGAGATGTGAACTCCCTTAAGCTGCGTTTCCAGTCGCCGGTGTTGTTTGCTGCCCAGCAGAGCAAAGCTCACACTGGCTACTCTGTGCCTCCAGATTGCCCCCCACCTGTGCAGAAGGGCCAATGCCATGTCAACTTCATTCGAAAGGTAACGGTCCTGCAAATGGAGGGCTTTAGCCTTGAGGATGGGATATGCTGGCATGTGAAATGCTTGTTTGAAGACACTAATAGTATTTCAGAAGTTGGGCATCTCTTTCCTGCCTGCTTCATGGGATGAAAAACTTGAAATCAGAACCAAAAGATTATATGAATTTTTGTGAAGAATATTTGTCTTCCTAGATTTCCTTCCTGAAGCATGCCTCAGAACTTAGGTAACAACAGAAAAAGAAGAAAAATAGGTGACCGAGAATGTAATTGTACAAATTATTTTTTTTAGGATTTTATTTATTTGTTTGAGAGAGGGAGAAGGAGAACATAAGCCTCGGGAAGAGCAGAGGGAAAAGCTGACTCCCGCTGAGCAGAGAGCCCAATGTGAGGCTCCATCCCAGGACCCTGAGATTATGACCTGAGCCGAAGTCAGATGCTTCGCAGACTGAGCCACCCAGGCGCCCCTACAAATTATTTTTTTAACATTTAGGTCTATCAAACTTTTTACCAGAGTGTATGGTTTATATTTATTAGTGATTCGTGTTACTAGGAAGCCTTCTGCAAATATTAATATGTTTGCTGATGTGTTCTTATATTTTACTGCTAGATTCACATAAAATCTAATAAAAAAGTGACAGAATCCACAAGATGATTATTTTTCCTTGAGTTTCATCTAAGTCTAAATGACTTGAGTTTATTCTAGTACGTGGTTGGATTAGTATTCTATGTGGCATTATTTTTTTGATTTTATCTTTATTAAAAAAATTTTTAATTGTGATAAAATATGCATAGCACAAAACTTGCCATCACTACCATTTTTAAGTGTGTGGTTTACTAGTGTTATGTATATTCACATTGTTGTGAAACAAATCTCAAGAACTTTTTCATATTGTAAAACTGAAACTCCAAACCCATTAAAAAACAGTTCCCCGGGCTGCCTAGGTAGCTCAGTAGGTTAAGGGTCTGCCTTTGGCTCAGGTCACGAACCCAGGGTCCTGGGATCTAGTCCTGTATTGGGCTCCTTGCTCAGCAGAGAGCCTACTCCCTCTGCTGCTCCCCTTGCTTGTGTTCTCTATTTCTTATAAATAAATAAATAAAATTGCAAACAAACAATAAACAAACAAACAAATAAATAAATACTCTCTATTTCCCCCTCTTTCCAGCCCCTGGAAACCACCGTTATTTCTGTTTCTATGAGTTTGACTACTCTAGATACCTCAGATAAGTGGTATCATGCACATTTGTCTTGTTGTGCCTAGCTTATTTCACTTAGTATAATGTTCTTCATGTTGTAGCATGTGTAGGAATTTCCCTTCCTTTTTAAGTCTGAATAATATTTCATTGTATGTACATGCCACATTTTATTTATTCATTCATCTGTCAGTAGATGCTTGGGTGACTTCCACCTTTTGGCTATTGTGAATAATGTTGCTATGTATGGATGTACCAATATCTCTTTGAGATCCTGCTTTTGGTTCTTCCACATATAGACCAAGAAGTGGGATTCTGGAGTGTATGGTAATTCTATTTTAAATTTTTTTAGAAATTGGCATTTAGTTTTAACAAGAAATGTAAGCATTGATTTCACTGTGAAGATACTGAGAATAGTTTTCCAGTCCTTGTTAGCTAAAGCCTCAGTTAATAAATTCTGATTATTTAAGTTAAGTGGCTCTCTTCAGGCTGAATGGGTTTATCATTAAATTCTGTTTCTCTAGGGGCGCCTGGGTGGCTCAGTGGGTTAAATCCTCTGCATCGGGCTGTCTGCTCAGGGAGCCTGCTTCCCCCTCTCTCTGCCTGCCTCTCTGCCTACTTGTAATCTCTCTCTCTCTGTGTCAAATAAATAAATAAAATCTTTAAAAAAATTTCTGTTTCTCTAATATAAGTACTAAGGTCAAAATTATACCTCCTCTTGTTTTATTCAACCTACCTAAATTTGTGTCAGTGTCTCAATATAATCGTTTGTTCCTACTACCATAAAAGAATGGTCTGTGACGGAGCAGTAGGTATTCTGTGGAATACTGTGTACTCAGACTTCTGTCTAAAATTTACCTTTTGTTTTTGGCCTTTGGCTTCAAATGGCACAGTGATTTGAATAGTAGAGTTCATGCTTTTTCTCCCCCTTCTTCTATCTTTAATCTTCTATCAAAATGAGGACCTCCTGAATCCCAAGGTTACTTTTCCAGTTGGCAGTGAAAGTATATACATGTTATGCATAGATCCATGTAGTAGTTTTCCTCTACCCTGCCATTCAGTTTGTGGCAAATAAAATACACTTTCGGGGCAACTGGGTGGCTCAGTCAGTGAAGCGTCTGCATTCTGCTAGAGTCATGATCCCGGGGTTCTGAGATCCAGCCTGCTTCTCCCTCTCCCTCTAACCCTCCCCACTGCTTGTGCTCTTTCTTTCTTTCTCTAATGAATAAATAAAAAAATCTTAAAAAAAAAAATAAAGCATACTTTTAGGTTCTCTAGATAGAACAAAACCCTCCCCACTGAAATCAGGAATCAGACCCAAGATTCTGCTCTCGGGGTGTGTGGAGTACTAACCCTGGGGCAAACTTACCAGAGCAATGAATTGTATCTTGATGTTTTTGGCTAGACTGACATGGTCCAGTGGAAAGAGATCTGAATTGGATTGGGATGCCTGGGTGGCTCAGTCGTTAAGTGTCTGCCTTCGGCCCAGGTCATGATCCCAGGGCCCTGAAATCAAGCCCTGCATCGGGCTTCCTGCTCTGCGGGAAGCCTGCTTCTCCCTCTCCCTCTCCTGCTGCTTGTGCTCCCTCTCTTGCTGTGTCTCTCTCTGTCAAAATCTTAAAAAAAGACAGAGAGAGAGAGACAGAGAGAGACCTGAATTGGAGAGCAGGTCAGGAATCTTAGATCTGAATTCTGGCTCTATGACCAGAATGATCTTAAGCAAGTCTATCATTTATAATGGAACTAATCCCTTCCCCTCTGGATTGTGTTGATAGGAGCATACAGTGAAATAATAATGTAAATGCATTTTGCATATTACGAAGTGCTATATAGCTAGTCAACATGTAGGATAGTGTTGTTATTTACTTTGGAGACTTATTTCTGTAGTTACAGACTTCTAAGTGTGTAACTGATTATATGAAGTGAGTGGAGTAGAGCTATCAACACCGATCCCTTCCTGCCTCTGCTTCCCTCTCTGTCCAGCCTGGATGGTGGGGCATATCACCTCAGCTACCCTCTTAGCAATATTCTACACTGCCCCCACCCCCCTGTTTTCTACCTATATCTCTGGCTGTTCCTTCTAAGTTGCTTTATCCAGATCAACCTATCTCTCTTAGAAGTTGTATTATTCATGCTTTGCTCTCTTCTAGATACTTTCCTCCTCTCATTTTATATCTTCTCTAGGCCATCTCATTTAGTTTCACTTCTTCAATAAACAGTCGAATTTCTAATGACTTCTAATATAGTATCTTCAGCCCGGACCTTTCTTCAATTCCAGACCTTATATTGATTGCCTCCTTGGCATCTTCACTTGCCCGATTCACAGGGACCTAACACTGCACTTGGATCTAAACCCTTCTCCTGGAGTTCCCTGTCTCGCTGAATGGGATGCCATCCAGAATAGTTGCTCAAGCCAGAAACCTAAGAGTTCTTTTTGATAACTTCTTCTCTCTCTTTTCCCTCTTCCAGTCCATCTATAAGTATTTAGACCATGTGGACATTACCTCTTTAATAGTTCTTTAATCTTACCACGCTCCATTTCTACTATCATGCTTGAGTTCAATCTATCATTTCTTGTGTGAAATATCATCCTGGCCACCTAATTGCAGCCTACAATCTTATTTGCCTTCTTCTAATTAATTTTACATAGAGCAGTCAGAATGTGCTTTTCATACAAGGATCATTATAGCACTCTCCTTCTTCAAACTCTTCAACAGTTTCTCATTGCCTTTAGGCTGAAGTAACAGGTCTTAGTTTGGTCTGACTCACGCCCACCTCTCCTGTCTTCTCCCCATCTCTTCCCATCATTCCCTCTTCATCTCCTGGAATGTGTCATAGTTTCTTGATCCTCAAGCCCTTTGCACATGCTATTCCTTCTGAAAGCGATGCTTTTACTTTCTTCTCCCCTAAGCACACTGGACAAGTGGTACTTGCCCTTCAGATCTCCATATAAAAGATACTATTATTGAGAGAAACCTTTCTTGACACCTTTCCCTCCTCTCCTGCATTATATTGTTCCCTGTTGATGTCTTTTGCACTTGCGATTATTTATTCAATACCTGAATTTCTTGCCACACTGTGAGCACTATAAATGGAAAGACTGTCTGTTTAGAACATTGATGTACTCCCAGCCTGAAATAGAAAAAGCACCTCACAAATCTCTTTTGACTGAGTGAAAACTTTTATCTGAAGAAGTTTTATGAATAAGAGTGATTTGTAGCCCTTGATGGGGAAAATAGTCTGCCTTGTAAGATGTTGAATATTTTTGGCCTCCTCCTTATCCCTGTCTCTAATAAAGGAATTACATACCTGAACTTATAAACTCTTTAAAAAATAGCCCCAAGATGACTTCCTAACATGATAATCTGATACCAAAATGGTGAATTTAGACAAATGTGAATGCTATGTAGTGGTTTTAATTCTCTGTTTTTCTCTGTAATGGAAATGAATTAATTTCTATCTCAGATACAGAAATACTTAAATACTTAGGAAATACTTAAATGAAAACAGTTTGGCCGATTCCTCAGGCTCTATTCTACAGATGTTCCATTTAGGAAGAGCTTACTACTTCCTGTGGTGCTTATTTCTTTTTAAAAGCTGAGCTCATAGTCTTAACATGTTAATTACCTTTATTTTTAAATGTTTCCTCATTCTTTATAGCTATCACACTTAAATAGAATGTTCTTTATTGTTAAATACAATGGTAGGTTCAGATATATTTTGGAGAAATTTAAAGAGTGTGATGTTGCTTCAATGTCATATGCTTTTGAAGAATGAAGGTACATAATCAGATTTTAGGTTCTTAAAACATTTCTGCCAAACTTAACTATGTTGCACAGGTTCATGTATTAGTTACTGTATTGGTTATCTATTGCTGTATAACTAATTATGCCAAAAATTATCAGCTTAAAATTACATTTGTTATCCTAGTTTCTGTCAGTCAAGAATCTGAGTGTGGAGTAGCTGGGTGCCTCTGGGGCCCAAGGCCAGTTGTGAAGTTACAATCAAGTATGGACTGGGGCTGTGATAATCTCATGGCTCTACCAGACCTGAAGTGTTTGGGCCTAAACTCACTCATGGGGTTATCAGTAGGCCTCAGATTGTGTTCTAGCGCAGTTACTCCTGTGTGCCTCTCCACAGAGGCCGCCTCACAACATGGCGGCTGGCTTCCCTCATGGCCGGGAGAGAGTGGGAGAGACCACCCAGAACAGAAAGTGCAGTTTTTTTATAACTTATTTTGGAAATGATATTACCTGTCCTGTATCCTCTTGGTTAGAAGTGACTCACTAGGTCTAATCCATACTCGAGGAGAAGGGATTGCACAGCATGTGAATACCAGGAGGGGATCATTGGAGGCCATTTTAGATGCTCTGTATGAGACACACACGATATACACGAACACTATTGAGAACTGGATTGTGGCCCCCCCCTCCTGAATTTTTATGTTGAAATCCTGATCCTCAGTAGCTAAAAATGTAACCTTGTTTGGAGGTAAGGTCTTTAAAGAGGTGATTAAGTTAAAATGAGACCTTTAGGGTGGGAGATAGTCAAGTATGAATGATGTCCTTTTAAGAAGAGGAAGTGTGTGTGTGTGTGTGTGTGTGTGTGTGTGTGCACGCGTGCGCATGCACGCATGCACAGAAAAAACTACGTGAAAGCCCAGTGAGAAGGGCGCTGTCTATAAGCCCAGGAGAGAGGCTTCAGAGGAAACCAGACCTGCCAACACCTTGATCTTTGACTTGACAGCCTCTAGAACTGTGAGATAGTAAATTTCTGTTGTTTACGCCACCCAGTCTGTAGTATTTTGTTATGACAGTCCTAGCAAACTAATATACATGTGTGTAATATTTTAGAAGAACAGGTTTTTCATAGTGTTTGAATTTCATGGTAATCGGGATCTGTTTTTTTTCCCCTTGAAATTTTAGGAGCAGAGTTCCTTTGGTTGGGACTGGGGGCCATCCTTTCCCACCCAGGGCATCTGGAAAGATGTCAGAATTGAAGCCTATAACATTTGTCATCTGAACTACTTCGTGTTTTCCCCTTTATATGGTAAGCTAAGAGATGTGATTTCTTGTTTTTCTTTTTTGAGCCTCTTCTATGTGACAAAATTGGATTTATAATTTGAATATATAGATATGCTTTTCAGAGGCTCATTTAAAAAATTTTGTGGCACATTAAATTTGTCAGCATGAAAAATAGATACAAACTGTGATTCGTCATGAAAATTTACAATATAAAATAGGAAGGAGGTAGATAAACATTTTTAAACATATTTTGAAAAGAAAAAGCAAGAAAGCAAGAGCAGCTCTAGGTTTCTCTGAGCTGTGTTCCCTTCTAACAGAATTGGGCCTGCTGCCTTGTACTGCTCTTTGCGGCCTCTGTTCTCACTTTCAGAACTCCAGCTGTGCTGAGTTCTTGATCCGCTCACATCTCCGGGCTGACTGTCTGTCACTGCACATTTTCTCCCCTGAAGGCTGTGATGTACTAGCTTTGTTAAGAGTTGAAAGTAAGGGGTACCTGGGTGGCTCAGTGAGTTAAGGCCTCTGCCTTCGGCTCAGGTCATGATCTCAGGGTCCTGGGATCGAGCCCCGCATCGGGCTCTCTGCTCAGTGGGGAGCCTGCTTCCCCCTCTCTCTCTGCCTGCCTCTCTGCCTACTTGTGACCTCTCTGTCAGATAAATAAATAAAATCTTTAAAAAAAAAAAAAAGAGTTGAAAATAAACTGGCACCCAAACAAGGCATAAAGAAAGTTTTGTAAGGTAAAGAATACTACTTTTTCAGCCGAAGGAACTATTCACAAGAAAGGTGCTTTGAATAAAACCTCAGACATCCCACTGACGTCAACAAATCAGTGAAAAGCCAGTCAGGTATTTGTTGAGTTGTTTGCCCAGCACTGTGTGTGTTTGGCCTAGAAAGGATGTAGAGTGTAGTCTTGCCTGCACATTGGTTGGGGTGGGGATGGGAGAAGTGAACAATTTACCGCACCAAACCAAACTGTAATAGGCTTGTGGGACGGGAACCCTTGTAGTTCAGAAAACCAAAGACCAGGGAGGATTTGTGAAGTCAGGGAAGCCAGTGAAGGGGGATCTTGAAGCTGGGTCCAGTTATAGGCAGGCCTAACTGGATGGTATCAGCAAGAACATGGTGAGTCAGTAGAAGGGTTGTGTTATCTTAAAGGCCCTGGTGACCTGAGATTGCTAGTCCATCAGAGCCAAATCTGTTCTCTAAAGGCAGAAGACAAAAACAGATTAGAGATGGTGGGCATTTTTAAATGGGAAAAGGGCAGGAAGGGATGCAATTTAGATCGCATGTGTAAATGTGGCTGTTCATAGCCCTCTAGTGCTTCTGAACTCTTCAGAGGTGTAACGTGAACTGAGTTGTGCTACTAAGTTCAAAGAATGGTTCATTCTTTCCCATTATCACTGATATTTTTTTTCTCAGGTATAATAGAATCTGGTGGAAAGAGGGGTCTGATTTTGCAGAGTTACTTATGTAATCGATTTGAAGTTTAATCAGTGTTTTAGGTGGTTTGCAAAAAGTGCTGTGAGTTCCAGGTACCGTAGATACCCTGATACCTGAAAATATTTGAATAACACTGTTCTGGCTTAATTTAAAATTTTGAATATGAAACTAAGATTTCTTCCCAAATATGAGTCATTAGAGTCCAGTTAATTAGTCACTAGTGACTGCGTGAATTTTATTGGAATTAAATAAATCAATTTCAGTGATGTTTAAAATTTAATTTAGATTCAGTGTAACTCCCCATATCAACTACATTTTTGATATTTTGTGGCTGCAATACATTTTCTTCTTAATTTAGAGAAAAATATGCTTCCTGTTCAGAGGATATGCCCTGTGTATATTAAGCAGTAATTCTTACTATGATTAATTTTATAGATTTCAATTTGGTTGTTTGATATAATAAAGAAAATTGAAGCATAAGCATGTGAAAGTGAGGAGAGGAACTTCCCTTAGTTTTTTTTCAGAATTCTTTTTCTAGTTTTCCTTTGGAAGACCGTAATCATCACTGAAATCAATAGATATTTAAAAGTTGAAAAATAATAAAGAAAATAAGCTAATATATTTTATGCATTTATTTGGTATATAGTATGAGACAGGCACTGTGAGAGGAACTAAGTTTTTAAGAGGATCAGCTCATAATCAAAACTAGATACATGTAACTTTTCTTTAAAATCACATATGTTGGGGTACCTGGGTGGCTCAGTTGTTAAGAGTCTGCCTTTGGCTCAGGTGGTCTTGGGATCGAGCCGCACCTCGGGCTCCCTGCTCAGTGGGAAGCCTGCTTCTCTCTCTCCCATTGCCTCTGCTTGTGTTCCCTCTCTTGCTGTGTTTCTATCTGTCAAATAAATAAAATCTTTAAAAAAATAAAATAAAATCACATATGTTAATTTTTAAAAATTTTAGTGTGAAATGAAGTTAGTCAAAACTAATGCAGACAGGGCTGTCTTGGGGAATAGTAATACAGATAGTTTGTATTTTATTTTGCTCGACTGTCTTCTCTAGATTTGTATGTCGAGCTTATATTTCTTTTGTAATAAGGGAAGAAAGTCATTAAAACAATGTATTTAGTAATTTCAGCATCTCATTATGAAAGGCTTAACTGATTTGACTGTGTGGCACTTTCTACTTTCTCCCTATTGCGACTAGAAAAAGGTAACCTTATTGTTTTTCCAAATATTCAATTTATTTCTGAATTTAAAACTATTAAGTTTACCACTGCTGATGAAATGACTGACCATAACTCCCCAATTTAATTGTGTGCAGTATGACAGAAAAAAGTCTCTTTAACTTTTTAAAAATTAACTTGAAATTCTTATGAATTAGTTTACTTTATATATCTATGTAATACACGTACAGATTTATATATTTATATTCATATACATGCATACGCATACATATATATCCTTTATATATATATATATATGTCCTATATATGTATTTTTTTCTGTATTCTCAGTCCTTATAATGGTTTCTAAAATTTTTCACTTTTCAGTGTCCTATGGTCATTTGTTTGATTTTGCCCTAAGCTCAGCTTCCTCAGTGATTTTCACCTATTCTTAATGATTAAGATAATAAAAACAAATTTATATTTGAAAAAAATTCTGAGGTCAAAGGAAAATAAGAATTACTCCTGTTAGGGGCGCCTGGGTGGCTCAATCGTTAAGCTTCTGCCTTTGGCTTGGGTCATGATCCCAGAGTCCTGGGATTGAGCCCCGCACTGGGCTCCTTGCTCAGCGGGAAGCCTGCTTCTCCTGCTACCATTCCCTCTGCTGGTGTTCCCTCTCTCGCTGTGTTTCTCTCTGTCAAATAAATAAAATCTTAAAACAAAAACAAAAAACAACCAACTTTAAAAAAAAAAAAAAGAATTACTCCTGTTATGTCTTAGGCTCTTGTCATTTATCTAGGTATTAAGAGAGAGAAATTCATTGACATGACCTTATTTAAAACCTTATTAGAGGGGCACCTGGGTGGCTCAGTGGGTTAAAGCCTCTGCCTTTGGCTCAGGTCATGATCTCAGGGTCCTGGGATCGAGCCCCGCCTCAGGCTCTCTGCTCAGCGGGGATCCTGCTTCCCCCTCTCTTTCTGCCTGCCTCTCTGCCTACTTGTGATCTCTCTCTCTCTGTCAAATAAATAAATAAATAAAATCTTTAAAAAAAAACTTATTAGAAAATATTTATTTGAATAATTCTCCTATAGCTCTGAAATAGTCTAATCAGGTTTTAATAGCAATAGCTGTTCCAGGGCACCCACATTTTCAGTGTTTTGAACAGTGAAAGATTGACCCTGGTATTGAAAAGGTAAGCTCAGAAGCTTTTTACTGGGTGTAGAAACCCGAGAAGATTCTCCTGTTCTTTTCTCTTGGGTCGGGGTGGAAGAATGACCCCAGCTCCTGGGGGGGAGGGGGAAAGTCTGTCTGGACTTGGGTTTCTAAGGTGGGGAGGAGAGATGAGGAGAAGATAGCTGGTAGGGGTGGATGCCCCAATTCCAAAGATTAAGACATTTATAAGCAAATAATCTGGCCCAAAGTGCAGGCCTTGTGTGGGGGTGGTGTGTGTGTGTGAGAGAGAGAGACAGAGAGACATACATATATTCATTTATTGATTGTCTTTTCCATGCTAGGTCTTTCATATTTGTAATCTGATGTGAATTGTTCACATTATGCCCTAAAATGTATTAGGGAAGGTTGATTATATAGTTTTATGAGCTTTTCATTAGCTTACATAAACATATTAAGTCCAAATACATAATAAGTATGGTCTGATGAAATGCATTGTTTAATCCTTTGTTACCACAGTCAGGGGAAAAAAAAAACAGCATAGAGAAGTTTTTCAGTTTGTGAATCCTCCCCTTGAGCTGAGGTGAGCTGTAGATCTTTGAACTGCGCTTGGGCACTTCTCCCTCCCCAGAGATGCTGCCTCCCCCAACCCTATCCCCATTTACTTGCTGCCTCAGCCAAAAGTGCCCCCTCCTTCATTCTTGAAGACCTAGCCTTTGAGTTGGAGGGGTTAGTTTGGCTCTCAGCTAGATCCTGGCCTGCCCCACAGAAGCCTGTAAAGGTCATTGCTGCCCTTTGCTTATAGGGAGTATAACATCACAATATAGCAATGATTTGTCAATCTTGCTCAATGCCTTGTTTGATGCATTTTTTGAAGGCATTCGTCTTGAATCACTTTTTCATTCACTTCGAAGTACTTTACCCATAAAATAGCAGTATTCACCCTTGAAAATATCTTTATGGGTAGGTAGGTTGCTTGACTAAGCTCTCTTGTTATTAGCTGCCTCGTTGCCTCAATAGATTTTTTTTTTCCTCTCTGGAATTTATCAATTTTATCTTTGTTTGGGGGGAAATTGTGCTTTGCATCTGTTTTGCCGTAGTTTCATCTTTGAGGATTTTGTCCTGCTGAGTAAGCGAGGAGATCTTGCTGCTTGGTAGAGAAGGGGAAAACAGCTGTTTTAACTAACTGTGAGCCTGCCCTTCTGGCTAATGCAAGCTGTTAGCTCTTTGAAAAGCAGCTGCAGAAGGCTGTCCTGTAATTTTAGCAGGAGCACAGGAAAATATCCTGTATTTGAATTGAAACATTCTGTGGCTTGGGCATCTTGTCACTGCTGTTTCTTCACATGCACAGGAGTACCTCTACACTGCAGCTTCTATTCAAGATGCAAGAAGCAAGGGGCGAAAGGAGGAGCTGTTAGATGCTCAGCAGGGCGAAGCTAATCAAGGCAGCTGTCTTTGAATAGCACCTACACCCTCCCCCCCCAAGGAGATGAAGCATCGATTTTCATCTTACATATGCAACCTACCTTGCTTTGCAGATCCCTCCCAGGCTGACCAGAATGTTCTTCCATCTCCAGGTTCATTCTTAACCCCCAGATACCATCCTGTATTCTTAACTGTGACCTTTGGGTATACTTTGTTTCTCTAAGTAGATTCAACCTCTTGCTTCTTTGGGTTGGGATATAATTTATAGTGCCTGTCAAGGTTTACAGACAGTAATGATTCAAGAAATATATTTGTACTCTTTGATGCTCCTCTGTTGTCTTGCCCTTGTGAGATAGTTTAGGTTACAAAGATGGCATTTTGACAAATGGAGGAACTGTGGCAACATATAATTATGCGTTTAGTAGAGGGTCAGACACACTCTTTATGTTTGTAGATTTCAGCATTCTTTTTCACAGACCCTTTTATTAAGAAGCTAACATTCTATTGTTACATTCCTTGCCTCCCCCCACCCCTGCATTTTTTGTTACATTCCCCACCCCCACCCCCCACCCCCACCAATGCTTTGTTTCACATTGAATGTATCTGATATTTGAATTTAGGATTCTGAAAGGCAAAAAGTACCTTTGCTTTTATCATTTTTTTTCCCATTATGGTAAGTGTACTTTTTAATCCCAAATCACTTATTTCCCCCATCCCCCCACCCACCTCCCTTCTGGTAACCATCAGTTTGTTCTCTATAGTTAAGGATCTCTTTCTTGGTTTATCTCTCTCTCTTTTTTTTCCTTTGCTCATTTGTTTTGTCTCTTAAATTCCACATATGAGTGGAATCATGTGGTATTTGTCTTTCTCTGACTGACTTGTTTTGCTTAGCCTAATACTCTCTAACTCCATCCACATCCATTTTGCAAATGGCAAGGTTTCATTCTTTTTATGGCTGAGTAATATTCCATTGTATATATGTACATACACCACCTCTTCTTCTTTATTCATTCATCTACTGATGGACACTTGGGCTGCTTCCATAGTTTGTCTATTGTCAGTATTGCTGCTATAAACATCAGGATGCATGTATCTGTTTGAATTCGTGTTTTTGTATTTTTTGGGTACATACCCAGTAGTGTGACTCCTGGATCCTAAAAGTATCTTTGCTTTTGGTTTTCCTCAGTGTTGATACACAAATTTCAGTGTGTGCCTGCTAGTGTCTTTTTCTTTGACAGGTGCTTCTGTGAGAAATGCATGCAAAGTTGAGAATACTAGAGTCAGGAAACCTGGACCCTTGACTTGTCCTCTAGTCCAGGAGCTTTTGAGCTAGGTTCAGTAGTTGGGGCCTCAGGAACCTCGTCTACAAAGTGATGTGGGGATTGTCAAGTAGAAGAAATTCTACATAGTGAAGAATTCAGTTTTTCTTGAACCTGGACAGATGACTAAATAAAGACATTGATACTTGCGGTTTAATTATAATTAGTTAAAGCAAGGATTAGGATATAGTTTGAGAGTCTTTCTGGTAGTTATGGACACATTTGAATTCAAGAAACTCAGCCATCTCCTATTTTTCTACTTCTGTGTCTTTTTACACTTTTTTCTCTTAGGCAACTGAATAAAGCTTTTTGTTTTTTTTTTTTAAGTCTTTATTTTTAAAGTAATCTCTATATGCAACATGGCGCTTGAACTTACAGCCCCAAGATCAAGAGTCACATGCTCTACCAACTGAGCCAGCCAGGTGCCCCAAACTGTTTTCTTTTCTGACCACATCTCGACAAAGAAGTAGACCTTATGGGAATATAAAAGGAGCAAACTGGTATATTTTAGAAGATTTTAAAGGTTAATGTATTGGCCACATCTACACAAATCAGAACTGTCTTGAAGATTGTTTGGATGAAGAAGCAGCATGCGTTATTCTGCTTATATAGCTGCCTACTCTTTATACAGATTTCCATCCAAGTCAGATTCATAGTGGTTGGTTGGTTGGTTTTTAAGAGACCTCCCTCAATCCATTTTGGAAAAACCTGAAAGTGAGTGAGTGGCCAGAACCACATTCTCTGCCCTTCTCTGGGTAGCCTGCCTGATTGAGGTTATATGGAACAAACTATAGACGGTGGTCTCTTCTGCAGGGAGCAGGACATCAGCTAGGGTATCCCTGAGTCTCTGGGAAGGCCTCAAGTTGTAGAGGGAGCAGGTCAGCTTGCTTGTCTACCCTGTTTTGACAGAACTCCTGTGTTGTTTGGGCTTAGAGTTGATTAGTCAGTGAGGAGAGGATGTAAAATTTGGTGTAATTGGGAAGGAGACCTGGGAGGGGATTTCGACTCATTTAATAATTTTTCTTCTTAGCTATCTCCATCTCCAGTACTTTATCCATTTTTGGAATTATTTGCCTTCCACTGCAGGAAAACTGGGAGTGATAGGTATTTGTTATTTTTTTTTATCTCCGTATTTTATTTACTTTTATTTGTTTTTTAATTTTTTTTTTTTTTGGAGTGTGGTTGACACACAATGTTACAGTAGTTTCAGGTGATTCAACAAGTCTGTATGTTAGACTGTGCTCACCACAAGTGGAGCTACCATCTGTCACTATACCACACTATTGTAATACCATTGACCGTATTTCCTAAGCTGTACCTTTTCTCCTGTGGCTTATTCATTTTATAATAGGAAGCCTGTATCTCCCACTCTCCTTTATCCGTTCTCCCCCTCCCCCCCAATCCTCTGCCCTTCTGGCAGCCATCAGTTTGTTCTCTGTATTTACATATCTGTTTTTGTCTTTTGTTTGTTTTAGTTTTTAGATTCCACATGTAAATGAAGTCATACAGTATTTGTTTTTCTGTCTGACTTACTTCACTTAGCATAAAAACCTCTAGATCCAGGGGCGCCTGGGTGGCTCAGTCAGTTAAACTTCTGACTTCTGGTTTTGGCTCAGGTCATGATCTTGGGGCCAAACCCCACAGCATGGGGCTCCCCGCTCAGCAGGGAGTCTGCTTCTCCCTCGAGCCCCCCCCCCCGCCCCCCAGGTTGTGCAGTCTCTCTTTCTCTCTAAAAAATAAATAAATCTTTAAAAAAACAAAAAACAAACCACTAGGTCCATTCTTTTTTGTGATTAAGAAGAATTCCATTATACACACATATACACCATGTCCTTTATCCATTTATCCATTGGTGGGCACTCACTTATGCTGCTTCCATTTCTTGGCTGTTGTAAATAATGCTGCAGTAAACATAGGGATGCATAGATCTTTTCAAATTAGTGTTTTCGTTTTCTTTGGGTAAATACCCAGTAGTGGAATTACTGGAGCATATGGTATTTCTATTTTCGACTGAGAAACTTCCGTATGGCTTTCCACAGTGACTTCACCAATTTACATTCCCATTAACAGTGTACAAGATTTTTCTCTACATCCTCACCGATACTTTTTATTTCTTGTCTTTTAGATTCCAGCTATTTGGACTGAGGTGAGGTGGTATCTCATTGTGGTTTTGGTTTGCATTTCCCTGATGATTAGTGATGTTGAGCATCTTTTCAACTGTATGCCTTTTTTGGAAAAATGTCTGTTCAGGTCCTCTACCTATTTTTTAATTGAATTACTTGGTTTTTTTGGTGTTGAGTTGTATATCTTCTTTATGTATTTTGGATCTTAAACCCCTTACAGGGTATATCATTTGTGAATAAGTTCCTGAATTCAGTAGCTTACCTTTTTATTTTGTTGATGGTTTTCTTTGCTGCACAAAAGCTTTTTAATTTAATATAGTCTTATTTGTTTATTTTTGCTTTTGTTTCCCTTGCCTTAGGAGACATATCTAGGAAAATGCTTAGGCTGATATCAGAGAAATTACTCCCTATGTTTTCTTCTAGGGATTTTATAGTTTCATGTCTCACATTTAGGTCTTTAGTCCATTTTGAGTTCATTTTTGCTATAGTGTAAGAAAGTGGCCCATTTCATTCTTTTGCATGTAGCTGTCCAGTTTTCCGAGCACCATTTATTGAAAAGACTGTCTTTTCCCCATTGGATATTCTTGCCTCCTTTGTCATAAGTTAATTGACCATGTAATCATGGGTTTATTTCTGGAGTCTTTATTCTGTTCCCTTGATCTATGTGTGTATTTTTGTGCCAGTGTCATATTGTTTTGTAATGTATCTTGAAATCTGGAATTGTGATACTTCCAGCTTTGTTATTTCTCAAGATTGCTTTGGCTATTCATGCTAGGAGTGATGGGTATTCTTTAGGAAAGGGTAATTTGTCAATGCTAGGAGAGGTATGACAGGAAGCTATATTCTAGAAATGGGTCTTAATTTATAAAAGGGCGCTCTCCTTACCTAGAAATAGGATTATATGTTTAAAAAGTAACAAATAAAAGAAGTAATGAGCTAATACCAGGAAAATTATTGATGATTTAACACTCTGCGTGTGCTTTTGGAAACTAAATTACTTAAATTCTTCATGACTTCTGGAAGGAAGTGTTGTAGTCCATTTGGAAGAAGAGGAGGGGACAAAAATATATTGGTATAGTGTCTCTCTGCTGACCACACGATAGACTTGCAGGTGCTCATATTGGGTTTTTTAATTCTGTAGCCTTAATTTTTTCAGTTAGCAGCTCCCAAAGAAGTTAACTGGATGAGCCCCAGAGGACTGCTGATTTACTTTAGCACTTTCCCTGTTAGAAGCAACAGAAACTACCAGTAACCTTTGGGAACTGCATTTATGCCTTCCTGTCAGAGGCTCTTACAAATAGCTGATTTTTCACCAAAGAGGAAGTGGTAGGAAACATCCAAGGGTTCAGCTTGAACTTGGGTGGTTATTAGTAGGGCAGAACTAAAATCTCTACATAGAAATTAAAGAAAAAGAGATTTCAGTTCAATGTGAAGACTTTACAGTAGTCAAGCCTATCAAAAAGGGAAGGCTATTTTGTGAGGCAGAGGTTTTTTTCATTATAGATATTAGAGAGATTAGAATACCTCTTTTAGGGAAATATTTTAGGGTAGGGATCAGTAAACATTTTCTGTAAAGGGTCAGATGTAAACATTTTAGGTTTTTGTGGTCATATGGCCTTTGTTGCAACTATTTCAACTCAGCCATTGTTGTGCAAAAAGGCAACTGAAGACAACATGTACACAAATGAGCATGATTATTGTAGCCTGCTTGGCCTGCGGTAACAAAATACCTTAGGCTGGGTAGCTTTGAAGACAGGCATTGATATAGTTCTGGAAGCTGGGAAGGCTCTGATCAAGGTGCTGCCCCATGGGTTTGTAGTGAGGGCTCTCTTCCTGGTTTGCAGATAGCTATGTTCCTTGCTGTATCCTAACATGACTAGGGTGTGGAGAGAAAAAGAAGAACAGAGAGGCAGAGAGAAAGAGATGATGGGAAGGAGGGAAAGAAAGAGGGAGATCTCTTCCTCTGATAAGACCAAAGACCTATCAGATTAGGGCCTCACCCTTATGACCTCACTTAATTAAGTTAAGATAAATACCTTATCTCCAGATACAATCATATTGGGGAGTTAAGGCTTCCATATATGAATTTCAGAGCTGTGGGAGGGCCGGTACACAGTTCGGTTCAGAGCAGCTGTGTTCCAATAAAGTTTTATTTATAAAAAGAGGAGGTAGGTCAGATTTGGCCCAAAGACCAATTGTTTGTCAGCCTATGGTCTAGAGGGAATTAAACACTTACCAGAAAATAGACTAGGTGATCTGTCAGTATCTAGTTCAAAAGTTTTATGACTCTGTGCTATTGTGGTTAAAGACTCAGCCAAAAGATATATTTGATGTCTGTCATCACTTGATATCCTTAAAATAAATGCTCCTCTATATAATTAAACCCCTCCCTGCTGTAAAAATTCTGAGCACTGATAAGACATATTTTGAGGGGACATTATTTGGTTACCATTGGCATAACTTAGAGGTTAGGTGTACAGTCTCTAGTTTCAGACTGTCATGGTTCCTGTTCAAGCTCTGCAACTTACTAGCTGTGTGACCTTGTGCAAGTTACTTAACTCCCCCGTATTTCAGTTTTCTTATCTAGATAATGATGGTGATAATAGAATTCACCTTATAGAAATGTTGTGATGCTTAAATAAGTTAATACATGTTGAGAGCATAAAACAGTGCCTAGCTCACAGGAACTTCTTGGTAAATGTTATCTATTATTATTTCTTGAAGTACGAGATAATAAAGGAAGCCAGAGGGATATGATAGGGAGCTAAAGATCATGTAGCTGTCAAAGATGTAGGGATATTTTGAAAATAATTACCTTTGGATGAGATTGTAGTGTGTGCTTCTGTTTAAAAACAATAAAAATGCTGGAAAGAGAAATTGAGAGACTTAGTATATACTTGGTAGGAAGAAAGTATCTTAACAAACAAATGTGGTTGTCCCGATATACTTTACTATATCTTAGAAAAACTTGCAGGCTATGGGAAGGTAAAGTCCAGAATTGGCTGGATCAGAACAAATTAATTCAGGGCTCATTGACGAGTGTTCCTAAGAATGGATCATTTAAGGGGTGCCTGGCTGGCTCAGTTGGTTACGCGTCTGCCTTTGGCTCAGGTCATGATCTTGGGGTCCTGGGATTGAGCCTCTCGTCCAGCTCCCTGCTTAGTAGGGCATCTGCTTCTCCCTTGGCCCACCCCCTTGTGTGCGCGCTCTCTCTCTCTCTTGAATAAATAAAATTTTAAAAAAAAAAAAAAAAGAATGGATCATTTAAAAAATAAAATAGTTCTTAAGTCCGAGATTAGTTTTACTTCTGTGTGGATCCAGTCTGTCTCTACTTTGGGTTGGCGTGGGATGCAGATGATGAGACGTGCTACGATCATCTTTACAGTAGGTCTGGTGATGCTCTGCATTTCTAAGGAATGCCAGTTGTAAAGTCTTGGCTCTTTGATCAGCATATATTCTTTTCCTTCATTTGCACCAGAACCATGATTATCACTGCCCTCCTTATTTGTAAGAGAAGGGTCTCTAAGATATTTCTCAGCTGATAACCTTCTCCCATCTCCTTTTCACAGAGAAAAATAGAAGCCACTCAGCAGGAAATTCCTCAGTTTCTTTCCCTAGATCATACAAAGCTAATTGCTTCTGCACCACTGTCCTTTCTGCGGCAGTAAGGACACGAACTTTTGTTGGTGGCTCTCACATCCTGCCTATGCAGCCTTTTTGGGTACTCCATCCCTGGTTTCTCCTGTGTAACTTACAAAACATGAGTCAGCTTTTCTGCTCTGCTCTTGCCCAAAGCCTCCTCTGGCATACTGTCTTATTTTAAAACCAAAACCAAACACAGATTCTATTCTGGAGACTAAACGATGTAAGTTGAATGGGTGATGGCGGAACGGGTTATATTGCACATAATATAAAACATTACTTCAGAACCCTCCTGAAACATTCTACCCCATTCACAGACTCAACTCCTGAAGTGTTATTCCTTAGGCAGCGATCTCATTTTTCTTTTCTCCCTGTGACCTTCCTCTTCAGCCTTGTTCCCTTTTCTTTTTCTTTTCTTCCAAGATTTTCCAAGTGGCACCTTCTATTCCTTTTACATGGATAGAAATTTCATGTCGCTGTGTTTTTTCTGTTTTTATCCTGCTATGTCATTGTGATTGGGCCCTCTGTAATTTTTTTAAAATGCAAATGTGATCATGTTTTCCTTCTTCTTTCTTTCTTTCTTTCTTTCTTTCTTTCTTTCTTTCTTTCTTTCTTTCTTTCTTTTTTTAAGATTTATTTATTTGAAAAAGAGAACATGAGAAGGGGAGGGTCAGAGGGAGAAGCAGACTCTCTGTTAAGTGGGGAGCCCAATGTGGAGCTGGATCCTGGGACTCCAGGATCATGACCTGAGCCAAAGGCAGAGGCTTAAGTGATTGAACCACCCAGGCGCCCTGTGTTTTCCTTTTTGATGAAAAATCTCCAGCAGTTCCTCAATGATCTAGGGTAAAGTTGCCAGACTCCTCACATGAGCCAGGATGAGCTGGACCCTGCTTACGTCCTCCATCACACTGATCTCCCTCACCAGTTTCATTATTGCTCAAGTTTTTGTTAAAAGCATTGCTCTCCTCACTTATGGCTCTTCACCCTTGGTTTTCATCATGCCTAGAATACTTCTCATCTGCTTCTGAACTTAGCTAAAGCATCCTTCTGGGCTCAGCTAGATACTGCTTTTTCATAAAGGCCTTCCCTCACCCTCTGTAAGTTAAGTGACCTCCCTTCCTGTGCATGTTTTCTCAGAACAACTTCCTATTTCTCCCATCCTGGTATTATTTCACTTTTGTACTTGGCTATATCCCAGTAGACTCTAAATTCACACGGTCAGAGGCCATGTTTATCCTGGTCATCATGTAATTCCCATCACTTAGCAAAGTACATGGCACATAGAATGTTCTCAGTAAATATTTATTGGCTAAACAGTCTACATTTAAAATAACAGCTGACCATTGAACAACATGGGGATTAAGGGCACTAACTCCCTGTGAGTTGAAAATTCACATATACTTTTTTTTTAAGTTATCTCTACACCTACATGGGGTGTTAACTTACAACTCCGATATCAAGCATGCAAGCTCTACCAACTGACCCAGCCAGGAGCCCCATTTACTCCCCCAAAACTTCACTACTAATAATCTGCTGTTGACCAGAAGCCTTACAAATAACAAATAGAGTTGACTAACACATATTTTGTATATATATTATATACTTTACTCTTACAATAATACCTAACTTTTTCTTATATACTTTTTTTGGTATTTCTAAACTATGTAGTTCAACTATGAGTTTTTTCAAATTGTCACAAATCTCCAAAAAATTTTCCAATACATTTTTTGAAAAAAATCATACATGTGGACCCATGCAGTTCAAACCCATGTTGTTCAAGGGTCAACTGTATATCTCTGTTTTTTCACATTTGATTAATTCTACTACATCTAAGTTTATACCTCATTATATGGCTTTAAAACTCTGTATTTTTACTTTGCTCCATAAAAAGGAATGAACACGTATCAGTCTTAGGAAATTTGTTATATTTTCATTTGTGATATTCTATTCATGCCCTATTTATAGAGTTTTTGTGACTTATGATTGTAACATTTTTAGAGTAGAAGTATATATAAAATATGTACTTTTGGTTATTCTTCTTCAGAATGAATGATTTAAGCACGCACACAAAAATGAATGATAAAGATCAAATGTGAATTTCCACTGGACTTTTTGTCATAACAAAAAGTGGAGTGCTTATTAGTTTAGAAGCTGCTTCAGGTTTTTCTTCAGTGAATCCTAAGGAGTGCAGCAATAATGCTTAGCATATTTCATATATATATATGTGTGTGTTTCTTTTTTTTTTTCTTCCTCCTATGCCTTAGATAACCATACCCAGGAGTGGAATCTTGAAATAGAGTCTTCTTTTGATGTTGTCAACTCAAAGCCAATTTCTGGTCAAGTGATCGTAGCCATCCCTGAACTACAAACACAGCAGACATACAGCATTGAACTTCAACCTGGGGAAAGGATTGTTAAGCTACTCGTGAAAATTAATAAGGTGAATGAGGGTATTCCTCAGAACCACTAGATGAAAAGCAATACTATTCAAAAGAAATGGCTAGAAAGTAGGGAGAATGAAAGAGAATGAAATAAAAATGTGCTTTTCCATTTTCTTCTTCATTTTTAACTTCTCATATATTTTGTGTGTGTTACGAACTAAGGAATGATAGTCCCAAATTTTAAGATTAAGAAAATGGAGAATATGTGATTTGGCATCCTTTTCTCTCAAGAAGTCAGGGGTGTTGTATCTTAATTTTTCTGCACTATTTGCAGTATCCTAAATCCAAAATACATTCTAAGCATTACATTTAAATACAGTAATTATTTCTGTATGGTTCTGTATAATTTCTGATTATTTCTGATTTCAGTGATTATTAAATACAGTAAATTATTTTGAATATTGATGCTTATTTTACATGCAGAATTCTAATTCTACACTCATGAATTTTCATGGGTAGAAGTTGGCTGGATTTTCCCTTTTCTGTTTCTTCTTCTTTTTTTTTTTAATATTTTATTTATTTATTTGACAGAGAGAGATCACAAATAGGCAGAGAGTCAGGCAGAGAGAGAGGGGGAAGCAGGCTCCCAGCTGAGCAGAGAGCCCGATGTGGGGCTCGATCCCAGGACCTTGAGATCATGACCGAGCCGAAGGCAGAGGCTTTAACCCACTGAGCCACCCAGGTGCCCCTGTTTCTTTTTTTTTTATTCCTCTAATTGATCATTGTGAACTAAACAGGATGGTGTAAAGCAACATTGTGACTATTCGGATAAAGTGAGAACCCCAAACAATTTCTAGTTCTGAGTTTGGAAGAGGAGTCAACCTCAAAGTCCAATTCTAACTGTTAAAAATATAGAATAAATGTAAGCTTCAGTGTTAGAAATGGAAATAATTGTTTTTCTGAAAACCCATGTTCTTTCCTTTCCCTTTTGGTATATTAATCCATGCTAAAACACCTAACATGTTGATTTTTAAATATTACTATGGATTGGTGTAATTTGGCATAATATAGAACCTAGAATTTCTGTGCTTGACTCTATGAGACATTGATATAATGCTCTTAATCACTATTTATTTTTCCAAAAATATGCCATAGATTACTTAGAATGACTTACATTTGTTTCTTTAAAGAATGTTGCCATAGAAACTTGGTGGCCTCATGGACATGGAAACCAGACTGGATACAACATGACAGTTCTTTTTAAATTGGATGGAGGCTTAAGTATTGAAAAATCAGCTAAGGTAGGCAAATACTTTAAAATACTTTGTGAAGAAAAAGTATATTTCTTGTTAAAATAGCAAGACATCTTTGTAGGAAAAGAAGAAACCTGCAAAACTCCTGTAACCTCATCACACGGAGACAGCCCCTAGTAGCAGTTGCATGCATTCCAAAGCTTCTCTGTGTGTGTATGTGTGTGTATTTATATTTGTAAATGGATCAGACTTTCAATATTTTTTTGATCTCTTATTTGTTTTTTCTTTTCTTTTTTCCGTATTATTTTATTCATAAATATTCTCCTACTGTGTTTTTAAATTATACATTATATCAAATTAGTACATATATATATATAATTTTAAAGCTCAGATATTACCAGAAGGTAATAGGGTACCATGACCAACACTCCCTGTTCCTATTTTCTGTTCCTCAGAATCAGTCATTTTTAACTTTGCCTCTTCATTTTCCCAAATAACCTGCTTCTACTGGTGTTTTCTAGTTTTTCAGTTTGATGTCTTATCTATTGACTTCAAACCTAGAGGATGAAGATATAGCTCCCTTATATGATTCTCTCTGTTGACCTCTGCTTGTACAGTGACCTCTCCAGTGTACACATTTTGCCTCTCTCTGCCCTTCAGTTGTCAAATGGCCATTTTTGTTAACTTAGTATTCAGTGTTTACATTATTATATTATGAATATACTATTCAAAGATGAATTGCGTGGCATACTAAAATCATACTTCCTTTCTTTTGCAACTTTCTCTTATCCTTAGACTCAATTGCCTCATGTTACTAGTTGCTTTTTTTTTTTTCTTTTATCTTCCTGTAAATCTTGAGGAAGATTGACAAACTTGACTGACTGACAAACTCTGACATACCTTTTAAATTTAGTCAGCTCACTAAGTGATCCATTGTTTATTGTTACTATTATTATTCTTTCGATTTTTGTTATCTCTCAAAACTCTCTCTTCTAAAGCCATTTCTTCATCTCCCTGATCTTGCTTGGTTTCTCTTCTAGACCTTCTACTTAACTGTTGTCCTGGAACATTCTTTTATTATTATTCTTGAAATTTTACTTATTTGTCTTCTAGGAATTCTAGGTATTCTCTTTATCTTTCTTCTGGATTAAACATGGAACCCTGTTTCTTTGGAGCCTTGTTTCTCTTTTTTTTATTTGACTTTTTGTGGTTGTGGATACACTATACATTACTGAGAAAGGGTGTGTAGGAGATAACATTTTTGAGAACTTGTAAACATGAAAATACGTAAAGTCTGTCTTCACAGTTACTTGATATAGTTTGGCTGAGTATAGAAGTCTAGGTTGGAAATAATTTTCCTTCAGAATCTTGAAGACATTGCTTCATTATCTTTTAGCTTCTACTATTTTTGTTTTGAAATATAATTACATTCTGATTTTTGTTTTCTTGTGTAGGACTATTTTTGTTGGCTTCTGGAAGCTTTTAGGATTTATCTCTGATAATCTAAATTAAAAAATTTGATAATGAGTGGATTTTTGTTATTGTTGTTCTTGTGGTAGTTATCCTTGTGGGCTCTTCCAATCTAGAAATCAATCTGGAAATTTTCTTGTATTATATCTTTTATAATTTTTCATTCATTATCTTCGTTTTATTTTTTTGGTACAACTGTTAATCAGATATTGGACCTCCTGAACTGAGCAATATTCTTAGATTTTCTTTTCTGTATTCTGTCTTGTCTTTTTATTTTGTCCTCTGGTAGATTTGCTTGAGTTTATTTTCAGATTTTATTTTTGTTTTTATTTTTTTAAAAAAGATTTTATTTATTTATTTGACAGAGAGAGAGCACAAGCAAGGAGAGTGGAAGAGGGAGAAGTAGGCTCCCCCCTGAGCAGGGAGCCCGGTGTGGGACTTGGTCCCAGGACCCCGAGGTCATGACCTGAGCTAAAGCTAGTCGCTTAACCAACAGAGCCACCCAGGCATCCCTTATCTTCAGTTTTTAAAATTTGATACTTTATTTTTTTGTCACTTTAAAAAATTTCTAAAAAGTTTTTTATTTTTATTATTTTATTAATCTTTTAAAGGTTTATTTAAAAAAATTTTTTTTAAAGATTTTATTTATTTGAGAGAGAAAGAGTGCTCTCTCACATGCAAGAGAGTACAAGCAGGGGTGGGTAGGAGAGGCAGAAGCATACTCCCTGCTGAGTGGGGACCCTGATGCGGGCCTCAATCCCAGGACCTTGAGATCATGACCTAAGCCAAAAGCAGATGCTTAACTGACTGAGCCATCCGGGCAACCCTTATTTTTTTTTAAAGTAATCTCCACACCCAGTGTGGGGCTCACATTCACAACCCCGAGATCAAGAGTCACAGGCTCTAACAACTGAGCCAGCCAGACTCTCCAAAAGTTTTTTTTATTTTTAAATTGCATCCTATCTGTATTTTATAATTATAATATCTTCTCATTTTCTCTGGGAGTGTTAATTATTACTATAAGTATTTTTTAAGTTTTCTCTGTATTGTCTTGTTTTCCATATTTCTCTATTTATTTGTTTTGATTTCTGTCTTTCCCATTAGAGATCTTCCTTGAATGTCTGGTGATCCTTGGTGTCCATTCTGACGATTAACTCACAAAAATGCAAATAAGAAGCCCTATATGAGCTTCAGTATTCATTATTTAGGAAGGAATAATAAAGGAAGCCCAGCTTTATCTTGTGGTGATGCCCACATGTCAGTAGTGATAGATCGTGTGTGTGTGTGTGTGTGTGTGTGTGTGTGTGTGTGTGTGTATTTAGCTTTGCCAGTGAGGACATTCTCCACTCTCTCGCCTGGGGAATATAAGACCTGTTGTTACCATTCCGGGAGTCTAGTGGCAGAAGGGTACTAAATTTCTGACGTGGGCCTACAGTTTCATCCGTTCACATCCTTTCACAGTGTGCTTTGTGTGCTCAAGCATCTCTGATTCTGAAAGGCAAATGATAGGTGAGCCTCAGGATCCCTTTTCAAAAGCAGTGTACTTGAGTTCTGCTTTTAGAATTAAAACATCTTATACAGGTCATTACACATAAAACTGCCTTTTCATGTCATTTTAAAAATTCTAAAATTGAATTGAAGATTGAAACTGGAGCTATCTAGAAAGGATAATGGGGGGAAAAATGTCCCTATACTCAAAAGGATTGCTCTCAAAGTACCTCTAGAAAAATCTCACTGCCCTCCTCCATCTGTCAGGGACCATTATTTAAAAAAAGAATACAGGGCACCTGGGTGGCTCAGTCGGTTAAACATCTGCTTTCAGCTCAGATCATGATCCCAGGGTCCTGGATCAAGTCCCACATGGGGCTCCCTGCTCAGCAGGGAGCCTGCTTTTCCCTCTGCCTCTCTCTCTCTCTGTCTCTCATGAATAAATGAATAAAATCTCTTTAAAAATTAACCATAATACCTTTATCACATCCATCTAAATTAATAAGAATTCTTTAAAAAGATAAAAATTAAAAAATTAAAAATACAATAAAAATGTTTCCTCCTGAAGGTATAACCATCTGTTTTGTCTATAAATCTGTGAATAAACCTTATGGTAACCTTAATTAGAGGATAGTGAAAGGAAAATTTTTCTTTAGTCTGAAGAAATGACTAGGTCCTGCCTGGTTTGGGCTACAGCACTAAGGATTGGAAAGAACTGCACTTTGGAATTTATTAGCTATAGGCTACTTACTTAGTTTTTCAAGTGTCATTTCCTTATAGTAAAATTGAACAATAATGGGGCGCCTGGGTGGCTCAGTGGGTTAAAGCCTCTGCCTTCGGCTCAGGTCATGATCTCGGGGTCCTGGGATCGAGCCCCGCATCGGGCTCTCTGCTCAGCGGGGAGCCTGCTTCCTCCTCTCTCTGCCTGCCTCTCTGCCTACTTGTGATCTCTCTCTCTGTGTCAAATAAATAAATAAAATCTTTTAAAAAAAAAATTGAACAATAAGGATGACATAACTTGATCTGGCTTGTAATAGTGTATAGTAAGTAGTAGCAATCTTAATCCCCTTCATAGGTCTCCTCCTTCCCCCAACATCAGGCTTTGGTGTTTGCAGTTGACTGGGGTTATACTCTGGTGTCATCTGTCTTACCTGTCCTTTGGGCCAGATACCATGCCAAATATGGAAATGTACCCTTTAGAAGATCATTATCTATTTTTCTTTGTTTAATCATGCTCTGTAGTTTCTGAGACATTGTGAGTGTTTGTGAATGTGTGTGTGTGTGTGTCCATAGTATATATAGGGAGAATGTCCTAGAGCTGTCTACAAAGCCAAAACATTCGCTGTTATTCGAACTCTCCTGGTACAAGATGTCTGCTCTCTCACATATTGAGTTGTTATGTGTCATTTTCATGAAAGGAAGAGGAACTTCTGTGTTTTCTGTTTGTAGGAAATCTTTTCATTCAGGTTAGTATGGTTGTGTAATAAACATTACATTTAAAGATGCCATTTTTCAAATTGGCCAGCAACAGGAGTGAAAGCTGTATTTTCCCATACCTTGTGTTCATGTGTATCTGTGAAGTGTACTCTTTGGCTGTGGTGACTAAAGGGTGGTTTTGTGTTTTTAAATTTTTTTCAGTGTTCCCAGATTCATTGTTTATGCACCACACCCAGTGCTCCATGCAATACATGTCCTCCTTAATACCCACCACCAGGCTCACTCATCTTCTCACCCCCTTCCCTCTGAAACCCTCAGTTTATCTCTTAGAGTTCACAGTCTCTCATGGTTCATCTCCCCCTCTGATTTCCCCCACTTCACTTTTCTTTTCCTTCTCCTAGTGTCCTCCATGTTATTCCTTATGTTTCACAAGAAAATGAAAACATATGATAATTGACTTTCTTTGCTTGACTTATTTCACTCAGCATAATCTCCTCCAGTCCTGTCCATGTCGATACAAAAGTTGGGTATTCATCCTTTCTGATGGCTGAGTAATATTCCATTGTATATATGGACTACATCTTCTTTATCCATTCGTCTGTTGAAGGGCATCTTGGCTCTTTCCACAGTTTGGGGATTGTGGACAGTGCTGCTATGAACATTGAAGTACATATGGCCCTTCTTTTCACTACATCTGTATCTTTGGGGTAAACACCTAGTAGGGCAGGGTCATAGGGAAGCTCTATTTTCAATTTCTTGAGGAATCTCCACACTGTTTTCCAAAGTGGGGGCACCAACTTGCATTCCCTCCAACACTGTTTAATGGGTTCCCTTTCTCCACGTCCTCTCCAACATTTGTTGTTTCCTATCTTGTTAAATTTGCCATTCTAACTGGTGTAAAGTGGTATCTCAATGTGGTTTTGATTTGAATCTCCCTGATGGCTAATGATGATGAACATTTTTTATGTGTCTGTTAGCCATTTATACATTTTTTTGGAGAAATGTCTGTTCATGTCTTCCCATTTTTTGACATGATTATCTGTTTTTTAGGTGTTGAGTTTGAGGAGTTCTTTATAGACCTTGGATATCAGACCTTTGTCTGTAGTGTCATTTGTGAATATCTTCTCCCATTCTGTGGGTTGCTTCTTTATTTTGTTGACTGTTTCCTTTGCTGTGCAGAAGTTTTTTTATCTTGATGAAGTCCCAAAAGTTCATATTCGCTTTGTTTCCTTTGCCTTTGGAGACGTGTCTTAAAAGATGTTGCTGTGGCTGATCTTAAGAGGTTACTCATCTAGGATTTTGATGGATTCCTGTCTCACATTGAGGTCTTTCATCTATTTTGGGCTTATTATTTTTGAGACTCATTTATTCACTAAATACTTAGGGAACATCTACTGGGTTTTAGCCTTTTACCTAGGCTTTGGTGGTAAAGCGGTGAGTAAAACATCGTTTCCACTTCTCTCTGAGGTCTTAATAATGCTAACAATTTGGTTGGGAAATTAAATAATTTAACAAGCAATTGCAATTAAGTGTAATAAGCACTCTAGAGAAATGCAGAGTACTGTAGAAGGACCAAAGCAGGAGCATTCTGGGAAGATTCCCAGAGAAGGTGATATCTGTATTGTCAGGGATGAGAAAAATTTGACCAAGCAATGTAGCAAAGAGGCAGAGGGACAAGAAGATGTCAGGGCCCAGGGACTCGAAGGACTATTGTGTGATTGTGGAGGTGAAAGTCATTTTAATGTAGCTGAGTTTGAATTTGAAGTAGAACAAGGGATGGTTTCTTAATGGTAGCCTAGGGAAAGCTCATGGAGGGTCTGGTAAGCCATGTGAAGGAACTGGACTTGGCCTCGAGGGCAGTGGGAATTCTATGAAGGGTTTTAAGGAGAGAGCCATGATCATATTTGTTTTACAAAGATTGTGCAGATCAGATGGGAAGAATGACAAGAATGGGAGGCCAGTTAGAAGACTGTGGTGGTGATCCAGGCACAAGATGATGATTGCTCAGTCTATAGAATTGCTGAGGAAATAGATTTGAGAGAGATTTAGGAGTTAAAACCATCAGACTTGTTGATGTGGGATGGGAAAGAGGAGTGGATTCATAATGGTTCTTAAGTTACTGGTTTGGGCTACTGAACAGGTTGCATTTCTGTTCTTTGAACTCAGTTACTCAAAAAGAAGAGCAGGTTTGAAGGACAGGATGGGGTGGAAATTATTTTTGTGTTAGATGTGTTTTGTATGGAGTGATTAAGAGACACCTAAGGAATGATATTCAATGGGTATTTCATTATATAGGTCTGGATTTAGGAATTGGGTCTGGATTAAAAATTAGATGTTGAAATCAACAGAATAAGTTAATGTAGTCATGGGAGAGGATGAACTACCTCAGGGACTGCATGGAGAGGAGTGCTAGGACAAAACCTGTCATCATAATAATTAAGCAAAGGGGAGGAAGAAAAGACCCATGGAAGAATTGAAGAAGAAATGACCTAAGAAGTAGAGGCAAACCAGTTGAGTGGGTAGTCCCGGAAGCCAGAGGAAGAGAGTATTTTAAGAAGCAGAGAATGTTCAAAGACTGTCAAATTCTGCAAAGAACTCAAGTTGGAAAAGGATCGAGAAAGAGCCTTTAGGTTTGGTAATAAGTTGATGACTGCCGGACTCAACCAGAATGGGTCAGATTGCAGTGGGTTGAGAAGTGCCTGAAGGTGAGGAAGTGGAGACAGTGAGAATAGATAACTCTGAGAAATGTTTCATGGGAACCACTCCTGAGTCAAGCGGGAATGGTGGCCAGTTGGGGTTAGAAGACTGGCTACATGTAGGAGACTGTTGAAATAAGTAAATATATTAAACTACCAAGATCCAGCTTTTTCATGGATGGAGGAAGGTAGTATACATATAGAAAAGAGAAAAGCTAGAATGGATTGGCATGAGTCTAGTGGAGTTGGAATAGTGTGAACTCATGACTCATGATTTTCAATGTGTGTGTGTGTGTGTGTGTATATATATATATATATATATATATATATATATATATATATATAACTATACAAATGTAAATGCATGTGTGTATATTTACAGGCAGATAGCCAGATATACACAGACACACATTTCCTAGGTCTTTTCAGGCCTTCCCAGAGGTCTTGAGAATAATGGCATTCTAGTAACAATGAACAGAGCTAGTGTTCAGATCTTGGTCTTTATTTTATTTTTAAAGATTATTTATTTATTTATTTATTTGACAGGGAGAAAGAGAGAGAGCACACACACACAGAGGGAGCAGTAGGCAGAAGGAGAAGGAGAAACAGGCTCCCTGCTGAGCAGAGAACCTGATGTGGGACTCAGTCCTAGGACCCTGGGATCATGACCTGAGCCAAAGACAGTTAACTAACTGAGCCACTCAGGTACCTCCAAATCTTGGTCTTTAAATAATACTGTCTACTAAAGGAATCAGGGCTCTTTGGAGAAATGATGGATGCTGGGTTAGAGTTTAGAATGTCTTACTGCACTAGAAAGTAAGAAAGCACTCAAGAATGATCAAATAAGTCAGGGTACCTAGGTGGCTCAATTGGTTAAGCATTGGACTCTTGATTTCAGTTCAGGTCATGATCTCAGTCAGGGTTGTGAGATCAAGCCCCATGTCAGGGCTGTGTGCTCAGTGGGGAGTCTGCTTAAGATTTTCTTTCCTACTACCCATGTGTGGGTGCTTTCTCTCACTCAAATAAATAAATAAAATCTTAAAAAAAAAAAAAAGAATGATGGAATAAGTCAAAAGGACACTGGAACCAGTTTATTGTGTTCCCACTGGCCAAATCTGATAAAATTTGAGCATTAAAATAAGATGTAGTAGTACAAGTTTATAATCTATTTAACAAGTAAATGAGAGGAAGGAAAGTGATTCCTTAAAGTGGAATATCAACTAATAAATGTAGAAGGAATATGGAACTAGAATCATAATCATTGATAACTACCATAGTTTTAAGTAATTCAAGTAATAAATATGAATGAATGCTAAAACTGAGGGTAAAAGTGGCATGAAATATGAGATATTTATATAGCCTTAAAGCATCTCTCAACAAAATATTTATAATTATAATAGAGAAAAAAAATACAGTGGGGAAATCTAGCAGACACTATCTTAAGTAGTTAAGGTTATCACCACCAACATGACAAAGTGGCATGGTATCCACCCAACAAGCTAGAAAGAGGAATATAGCATCACTTCTGTGACAGTCCAGTCAAAGTGGATAACTTCGATTTAATCATGAGGCAGCATCAGGCAATCTCAAATTGAGCTCCATTAGCTAAAACCTTCAAACGTTCTTCAGTCTACTGTAATCTTTAAAAATGTCAAGGAAGGGTGGGGATCTGTTCCACACTGAAAGAGACTAGAGAGATATCACACCTGGGTACATCGCCTGATCGTTTTTTGCTATAAACAATGTCATTGGGGTCAAGAGACAAAACTTGAATGGGGTCTCTGGGTGAAGGGTATTCAGTTCTTTGTACTACCTTTGCAACCGTTCTGTAAGTTCAAATGTTGCAACATATGAAGGAACACCATTAAGAGAATGAAGAGCAATGACAACAAAATTCTGATAGGAAAGAGCCAGTAGACAGGGTAAGACTGAAAACAGTTCAAAACCAGAGAGGTGGTTCAGGGGCAAAGTCTCTGATAAGGTAGGGGAGGATGACGTCACCACACTAGTGAATAGATTCAGTGGGGGGACAGGGGCTCTGTGTTTGTTGTCATAGCAGCTAAAGATAAGATAACATATGTAGAGGAAAGGATGGAGCTTGAGAATGGAAGTAATTTGGAAGATCCCTAGGACCACTTAAGGTATAGTTTCTTTCTATGGGAATTGCAAGCTCTTCTTTCAGCAGAGTCTGAAGAAGAAAAAGTGAACCTTAGCGAGAAAGTTTAGAGAGTTCTGGTCCAGTAACTTTTTTCACTCCTGGGCACTAGGATGTAATGTCTGGTTGAGAGGAATGGGGGGCAAGTTAGAAATTTGAGACAGTGGAGTCTCGAGATAGCTACTATAGAGAAAAGGTTAGAAGGGGCTAAGGCAACATGACAGGATCCTGGGGCAAGCATCGAGGGTCCAACTGAGGCTTAGAACAGAATCTCTTTATCTGAGAGTCGGCATACCTTCACTTTGGAAAAAGTATTGATTTCTGTTTATGACATGTTAGGGTGGTTTGGTGGTGTTTTACAAGGTGTCTTGGTGTGTGGAATGGTTTGAAATTATTTTCTGAACCCTCTCCTACCCGCTTGTACACATGCTAATGAAATTCCTTGTATTTGAGCAACACGTTAAAGTTTCGGGTGAAGCTTGGGTCCAAAACTAGATATCTTTCCCTGCTGTGGTTTTTGAAATTATCTTCTTAGTTCTAGACTGTTCTATGTCATGTAGGAGACTTAAGGTACTGTTTTAGTTAGCCTGTTAAAACTTTACTATAACATTTTTTTTTTTACTATAACATTTAAATCAGTGTTGTGTTCTGCTCATTAGAAGGCTGAGAAGACAGCCATGAAGGAGATTAAAGAAAAAAGAGGATAAGGGAATAAGGTGATTTACCTCAAGGAGCTGAGGACACGTTTGCTAATTCTTTAACTTGTTGTTCATGAAAACTTTCATTCATCTGTAATAGGATAGAGGTGGAGGAGGAAGTGAATTTAGAGTGGAGCATGTGAGACCAAGGTCACCCATGGGAGCCGCTGTGCAGTAGACAGGGTTGTGCACATCAGAATGGGCCACTGAGGAACACCTTAGCATGCGCTTGCTGTGGGAACTTTGAAGAGTATTTATGTCCATTTGTCCATTAGACTGGGATGGTAGAGGCTGGATCAGGGGATCTCTTGTGCCTCCTCACAACTCTGATTGCCCAAAAGAGGAAACCAGAATGAAATAAAAATTTGAGCTCTCTGCACGTTTTAGCAATCAGTGTTTGTTTGGCTTTGAAATTTAGATTAAAATGTAGATTCATTTCACATTTTGTGAGTGAGAAATAATACCTAATTGACCTGTGTTTCCAGGGTGGTTCTTATAGGGAATTCAGTACTTGCCAGCCCTAAATTTCTTCATGTTTTCAGATGGTTTCATACTTGCCAGTGTTTCAGCAGGAATTGGCAGGGGTCTCTTAGTCTAATTTCCTGTGGGAATGTATCAGATTAGGGGTTCTTTTTTTAAACTGAAGTCTAGTTGACACACAATGTTACACTAGTTTCAGACGTGTAATATAGAGTTCGGATAACTCTGTATATACTATGTGGTGCTCACAAGCAGAGCTACTGTCTGTCACCATGTGACACTGTATTCCCAATGTTGTGCCTTTTATGTCCTTTTATGTAAGTCACGGGACTTACTCATTCCGTAACTGGAAGCCTGTACCTCCCACTCCCCTTCACCCATTTTACCCATCCTTACACTCCCTCCCCTCTGGCAATGGTCAGTTGGTTCTCTGTTTTTATGGGTCTCATTTTTTCTTTTTTCTTTTTGTGGTTGTTTTTTCTTTTCTGCTCTTGTTTATTTGTTTTGGTTTTTAGATTCCACCTTTAAGTGAAATCATATGGTATTTGTCTTTCTCTGACTTATTTCACTTAACATAATACCCTCTAGGTTCATTCATGTTGTCAGATTAGATTTTTAAAAAATTTTCTGTTTATTGTGAAGTATAACACATATACAAAAGACTATACAGAACATATGTGAAATGCTGAATGAAGGATTAGAAAAAGGATTACATAACAGTCATCCTGATCAAGAAATAGAACAATTGCTGGTACCTCTGAAGCCCCCCCTGCCCTTTGCGAGGGTCCCCTCTCAAAGGCCCTTTGCACCTTCCTCCTTCCCAAAGATCCACTCTCTTGCCTTCCAACACTATAGTTTAGTCTTGCCTGTCTTTAACCTTTATGTACGTGGAACCACATGGTATGTATTCTTTTGCGTCTGGCTAACTTGGCTCAACATTGTACTTGCGGTGTTTAGGTATGTGGTCATATGTAGCTGTAGTTTATTTATATTGCTGTGTGATATTTCAATGTATTATATTCTGCTGTTGAAATTTAGGTAGTTTCCAGTTTTGGTTATTCTGAGTAATGCTACTATGAACATTATTATTTTTTTATTATGTTATGTCAGTCACTATGCAGTCCATCATTAGTTGTTGATGGAATGTTCCATGATTCATGGTTTTCGTATAACACCCAGTGCTCCATTCAATCCGTGCCCTCCTTAATGCCCATCACTGGGCTCACTCATCCCACCCACCTCCCCTCTAAAACCCTATGAACATCATCGATGATCAGTCAGAGCACAGCGTTTCTGCTGGGACAGGAATCACTGGATCACAGGGCAGGAGTAGATCAGTTTTGAGCCTGCCGAACTGCCTTCCAGAGGGCTTATGCTTCACTCGTACCCCCCACGTTCGCATGCCCCCCAGCACTAGCTATTGTGTCAGGACTTCTGTTCTCATCACAGGTGCCTCCTTATCTCACCTCAGTGGCTCTGGTGTCCTGATGGTTCTGTTGTTCTCTTGGGCTTGTTCTATGTAAAACTGTTCCTATTTTTAACTGTCTTATTGTAATCCATTTTCAGTTTTATATCTTTCATGCCTCTCTTCCATTGAGATTAGACATACGCGTTTTTTAAAAAGATTTTATTTACTTGAGAGAGAGAAGGAGAGATGAACAGCGCACACAAGCAGGGGGAGCAACAGGCAGTGGGGGAAGCAGGCTCCCTGAAGAGCAGGGAGCCCTGACATGGGACTTGATCCCAGGACCCTGTGGTAGACGCTTACGGATTGAGCCACCCACGTGTCCGGATGTATTTTATTTTTTGTTTACTCATTCTGTCTCACGGCAGCAGCACAATCAACTCAGACAAAAGGCCTTGGGAAAGTTACAAATTTTGGGTGCAGCCCATTCTGCAGAGAGATACTGGGTCTAGTAGGAGGGGAAAGGGCTGACTGCATTTCTTTCTTTTTTCTTTTTTTTGTAAGATTTTATTTATTTATTTGACAGAGAGAGAGAGAGATCACAAGCAGGCAGAGAGGCAGGCAGAGAGAGAGGGGGAAGCAGGCTCCCTGCTGAGCAGAGAGCCCGATGTGGGGCTTGATCCCAGGACCCTGAGATCATGACCTGAGCCGAAGGCAGAGGCTTTAACCCACTGAGCCACCCAGGCGCCCGGCTGACTGCATTTCTTTGTGAACAGGGAAGAATGTCTTGATGACTGAACATTTTTTTTTTATTGTTGAAAGGAATAACTTTGAGGCACCTACTGTAGGTATGAAGGGAGGTCATTTGAAGAAAATACAAGAAATTTAAAAACAAATTAAAAAATAAACGATAGGCATTGGGATAGTATAAATTCTGTCCAGCAAGTCATTTCGCAGGGCCTCTAGAATGCAAGTCTGGTAGAGTCAGCTTGCTTTTAACAAAGGAAGTTTTGTGTATACGTGTAGTGGGAGAAGCTACTCTGGGTAAATGGGCTAAAAAAAAATCTTCCTAATTACTGTTTTGCCATCTTCTGCCCAGGTTAATTGAATATTTTTGTCCTACTAATTGATTATACTGAGTTCCATCAAAGACATAGTAAAGTTTGAAGGACTATTATAGTTTACCTTTCTAGAAAAATAGGAAATTAATTAGTTGGTGTTTCTCTTTAGCACAACTTATTTTGTAAGACTCTCCCATGTATCCCTTAGGTAAGGTAAATCTTGCTAAAAACAGGAGGTAGTTAGGGGTGCCTGGGTGGCTCAGTGGGTTAAAGCCTCTGCCTTCGGCTCAGGTCATGATCTCAGGGTCCTGGGATCAAGCCCCACATCGGGCTCTCTGCTCAGCAGGGAGCCTGCTTCCCCCCCTCTCTCTGCCTGCCTCTCTGCCTGTTTGTGATCTCTCTCTCTGTCAAATGAATAAATAAAATCTTAAAAAAAAAAAAAAAGGAGGTAGTTGTTTGTATTTGACTAAGCTTCAAGATTCTCTAATTAAATTATGTAGGGAAATAGACAAAATAATGTAATAATATGTATTCCACAATTAGAAATTATATTGTACAGTTCCTAAGCCAGAAGAGGTAAAAAATTGCCCCTAGCTATTACAGTTAAAAAATAATGGAGATTTATTCCTCTTTTTTCAAATTTTGCTTTGTTCTTTATTTCTTAAGTTCCCAGTTTCATCTTTGCAGTATCTACAGGGTAGAAAGAGAGCACAATGCCAGTGAGATTTTTTTTTCTTTTTCTAAGTGCTGCTTTTGGCTCTTTAAAGACCTTAAAAGTACATAGCTAAAAAATATGAAATTCAGAATAATCAAGGTTTATTCCTGACCGCTTCCTGTACTTCTGATCAATACTGAGAGTTCACAGAGACTGTGAAGTGTGTCTCCCTCTGTGTGTCCCAGGTTTCCTAGGGCAGCCATAACAAGTGGAGTAACTTAGAACAAAAAGAATTTACTTTCTCATAGTCCCAGAGGCTCAAAGTGCAAAATCAAGGTGTTGGCAGGCCGTGTTGCTTCTAAAGGCTCCAGAAGGGACCCTTCCATGCCTCTTCCAGATTCTGGTGGTTGTGGGTAATCCTTGGCATTTCTTGGCTTGTAGATGGGTTGCTCCAATCTCTGCCTCTGTCATCATATGGCCTTCTCTGTGTGTGTGTGTGTGTGTCTGCCTTTCTTCTAAGGATGCCATCTTTTGGATTAGGGTCCATCCTAAACCAGTATAACCTCATTTTAATAACTAATTATATCTGTAAAGACCCAATAGGCAAATAAGGCCACATTTGAGTTTCTGAGTGATTTGAATTTTGAGGGACATCTCCGTAAATTTCCCTTTTGTCTTTTTTTTTTTTAAAGATTTAATTTATTTATTTGAGAGAAAGAGAAGGAAGAGAGAGCACAAGCAGGGGGAGGGGCAGAGGGAGAGGGATAAACAGACTCCCTGCTGAACAGGGAGCCTGATTTGAGGCTCGATCCCAGGATTCCGAGAGTATGACCTGAGCCAAAGGCAGACGCTTAATGGACTGAGCCACCCAGGTGCCCCACCCCCTTTTGTCTTTCCAACTGTCAGATTTTAATTAAATATTTCCAAAATGGCTGTGGATAGCAGCTTACCCAGGCTGGGTCATGGGAGCAGTTAGTCCTGGGTACAGACAGTAAGTGGGTGCATTATGTATAGATTATAGGTTAGCCTGTGTTTTATAGTATGTCTGGCAATTCTTTTTTTTTTTTTTTTAATATTATTTATTTATTTATTTGACAGAGAGAGAGATCACAAGTAGAGGGAGAGGGGGAAGCAGGCTCCCTGCCGAGTAGACAGCCCGATGTGGGGCTCGATCCCAGGACCCTGAGATCATGACCTGAGCCGAAGGCAGAGGCTTTAACCCACTGAGCCACCCAGGCGCCCCATGTCTGGCAATTCTATTCAATGTCAGTGATTATACTCCTCCCTACAGAATCTTTTGTTGGCTTAAGTTTTATCCATCTGTGTGATTATTCTTGAGTTTTTAATAACATATAGGCTTCAATTTAGCATATTTTTATTATTAACTCTTTAATAAATATTATGTTCTACATGGAGGTAAATTTGGAGGACTCTTAGTTATTTAGTTGTCCCCAGGATCATGGAGACTCAGCTACATATAGTCATTTTGAAAGTAAGTTTATAATAGTTTAAAACAGTTTAAACTTGTTTTGGAATTGTTTATGTCCCCAGTCTCTGTCTTATTACATATTCTTGAATTTAAGAGTAGATGAGAAACAACAATAGCAGAGTGGTTATAAAAAAAGCAGAACCTTGGGCGCCTGGGTGGCTCAGTGGGTTAAAGCCTTTGCCTTCAGCTCAGGTCATGATCTCAGGGTCCTGGGATCAAGCCCCGCATCAGGCTCTCTGCTCGGCAGGGAGCCTGCTTCCTCCTCTCTCTGCCTGCCTCTCTGCCTACTTGTGATCTCTCTCCCTCTGTCAAATAAATAAAATCTTTAAAAGAAAAAAAAAAAAAGCAGAACCTTAACATGAGCTACTTCAGTGTGACCTAAAGCTTAAAATTTTAAAGAGGAAATAATTGATAAGCTGAACTTGATTAAAATTAAAAACTTCTGGGGGGTACCTGGGTAACTCACTTGGTTGGGTATCCAACTGTTGATTTTGGCTTTGGTCATGATTTCAGGGTTGTAATATTGAACCTCACATCAGTCTTCACACTCTGAGGGAGTCAGTTTGGAAGTCTTTCTTTTCCTTTCTTAAGCCCTTCCCCCTACTTGTACTTGTGCTTGCTCTCTCTTTCTCAAATAAATAAATAAATCTTAAAAAAATATTAGAAACTTCTGCTCTGCCAAAGACAAGGTCAAGAGAATGAGAAAACAAGTCACAGATGGGAGAAAATGTTTGCAAAAGACATATCTTGTTAAACAAAATACACAAAGAACTATTAAAACTCAGCAGTAAGAAAATAACCCAATTAAAAAATGGGCCAAAGAGCATAACAAAGTTGAAGAGATACAGATGGCAAATAAACATATGAAAAGATATTCCACATCATGTGTCATTAGGAAAATGCAAATTAAAACAAGATGGCACTACATACCCATTAGAATGGCCAAAACATGGGGCACCTGGGTGGCTCAGGTCATGATCCTGGGGTCCTGGGATGGCGCCCTGCATCAGGCACCCTGCTCAATGGGGAGTCTGCTTCTCCCTTTCCCTCCGACCCTTCTCCCTGTTTGTGATCTCACTTGTTCACTTGCTTGCTCACACTGTTGAATACATGGATGGATGGATGGATGGATGGATGGATGGATGGATGGATGGATGGACGGATGAATGAATAAGTAAGTAAGTAAGTAAATAAAACAAAAGAATGGCCAAAACCTGGAACACTGACAATTCCAAATGCTGGTGAGGATATGAAGAAACAGGAACTCTCCATTGCTGATGGGAATGCAGAATGGTACATACAGTCAGTCACTTTGGAAGACAGTCTGGTGCTTTCTTACAAAACTAAACATACTCTTACCATATGGTCCAGCAGTTGACTGAAAACTTATGTCCACAAAAATCTCTACATCGCTGTTTACAGCAGCTTTAATCCTAATTGCCAAAAGTTGGAAGCAACCAAGAAGTCCTTCAGTAAGTGAAGTGATAAGTAAACTTGGTGGATCCAGACAACGGACCATTATTCAGTGCAGAAAAGAGCTATTAAGCCCCGAAAAGACTTGGAGGAAGCTTAAATGATGATTACTAAGTGAAAGAAGCCAATCTGAAAGGGCTCCATAAGGCATGATATGGAAGTAGTAAAAAGATCAGTGGTTACTAGGGGCTGTGGGAGGAGGAAGGGATGAAGGGGTGGTGCATACTGGATTTTGAGGGCAGTGGAACTACTCTGTATGACACCATAATGATAACATGTTGTTATACATTTGTCTATATATATAGAATGTAACACATCATGAGTGAAGAATAATGTAAACTAGGTCTTTGGGTGATAATGATGTGTCGATATAGGTTTATTAGTTGTAACTAATGTACCACCGTAGTGGAGGATGCTGGTAATGGGGAAGGCCATGCACGGTGGGGGCGACGGGTGTATGGGAAGTTTCTATACTTTCCCTTAAATTTTGCTGTGAATCTTAACTGCTCTAAAAAAATGAAGTCTGTTAAAAAAATCTTAGAGGAAAGTGTGAGCTAAGTTGTGTAATATGTAATATTTTCTTCAGTAAGTGTATATTTGAATTCATATATGAAATATTTTACTAATTTTAATATTTTTAGAATTGAAATTCTTTGTTAATTTTTTCTTCCAAATTGTTATTTAAATTTTAGTTAGTTACTGTATAGTGTAATATAGGTTTCTGGAGTAGAATCACTTACATATAACACACAGTGTTCATTATAACAAGAGCCCTCCTTATTACCCACCACCCATTTAGCCCATCCCCCACCCACCTTCCTCCATCAACCTTCAGTTTATTCTCTGTCATTAAGAGTCTTTTACAGTTTGCTTCCCTCTCTCTTTCTTTTTCCCATCCCCTATGTTCATCTGTTTTGTTTCCTAAATTCCACATATGAGTGAAATCATATGGTATTTGTCTTTCTCTGACTTATTTCACTTAGTATAATACACTCTAGTTCCATCCATGTCATTGCAAATGGCAAGATTTTTTTTTAATATAAGATTTATTTATTTTGGGGGGGAAGGGGCAGAAGGAGAGAGAGTGAAGGAGACTCCCCTCTGAGCACAGAGCCCAACATAGGGCTTGATTCCACAACCCTGAGATCATGACCTGAGCTGAAGTTAAGAGTTGGATGCTCAGCCAACTGAGCCACCTAGGTGCCCCAAGATTTCATTCTTTTTGGTGGCTGAATCAAAATCATTGTATATGTAGATACCAAATCTTCTTTATTTATCACTCAATGAACATTTGGGTTCTTTCCATAATTTAGCTATTGTTTATAGTTCTGCTATAAACAACGGGGTGCATGTGACCCTTCAAATCTGTATTTTTGTATCCTTTGGGTAAATACCTAGTAGTGCAACTGCGGGATTGTAGGGTAGTTCTATTTTTAACTTTTTGAGGAACCTCTATACCATTTTCCAGAGTGGCTGTATCAGTTTGCATTCCCACCAACAGTGTAAGGTGGTTTCCCTTTCTCCACATCCTCACCAACTTCTGTTGTTTCCTGTGTTGTTACTTTTAGCCATTCTGACAGGTGTGAGGTGGTATCTCATCATAGTTTTGATTCGTTATTTTCCTGATGATGGTAATGTTGAGCATCTTCTCATGTGTCTGTTGACCATCTGAATGTCTTCTTTGGAAAAATGTGTATTCATGTCTTCTGCTCATTTCTTAACTGGATTATTTGGTTTCGGGTGTTGAATTTCATATGTTCTTTATAGATTTTAGATATTAACCCTTTATCAGATGTGTCATTTGCAGGTATCTTCTCCCATTCCATCAGTTGCCTTTTAGTTTTGTTGATTGTTTCCTTTGCTGTGCACAGCTTTTCATCTTGATGAAGTCATAGTAGTTCATTTTTGCTTTTGTTTCCCTTGCTCCTGGTAACATGTCTAATAGGAAGTTGCTATGGCTGAGGTCAAAGAGGTTGCTGCCTGTATTCTTCTCTAGGATTTTGATGGATTCCTGTCTTGCATTTAGGTCTTTCATCCATTTTGAGTCTATTTTTGTCTATGGTGTAAGGAAAAGGTCTAGTTTCATTCTTTTGCATGTAGCTGTCCAATTGTCCAAAGAGACTGTCCTTTTTCCATTGGATATTCTTGCTTTGTTGAAGATTAGTTGACCATATAGTTGTGGGAATTGTTAATTGTTTTCAAACTAAAGAAAGAATGAGAGTGAAACATGACATCAGTGTATGCTTTAGTAGTGGCAGGTATTAAAGTACCTTGGAATTCTTTTGATAACACTTTAAAATGCTTCATAGAGATCAAATGTACAAGTTAGATTTGTCTGTATAAAAGATGGTAAGAATTGATATAAAGAAGTCATTCTTGTATTTCTGGAAAGGCTGCAGCTGAACTCACAGAGGATATCTTGAAACAACTGGATGCTTGTTTCATAAATCTCTGTTGTGGTCAGTGACAGGAGAGTGCTGCCTGTGTGGCCAGTATTCACTGTGGAGTTCATACAGAAATCGAAGAGATTAATCTCAAATTTTATTTCTGTCTTCTGGAAATCATTCTCTGAACTTTGTGGAGTTTTCTTTTTGGGAAACATTTCTTCACATGTGATGTTTTGTGGAACCTTGGAAAAATTTTATTCATTCTTTTAAATTGCACCTTATTGTTGGAAAAAGCTGCAGAAAGTCTTTCCTAGATAAGACGGAATGCTCATTATGAGGCGAGGACACAGTAGATTTTGAAAATTTAATCTCCACTTTGAAGTACTCTGTGATCCAAAGGCATGTGGATGCATGAGAATCAGCTCAGATTTTGGCCTCTGCTACTGTAGTTTTCATCTTTTGAATTATCTTTTTTTATCCCCTGGTGTAGAATTTTAGTTGAGGTTAATCAGATACAAACATATTCGCAAATAGTCAGAATCTGCCTTCAGCAATGTCCGGTGAAATAGCCCAGAGGCATTTGTAAACACTTCGAATTGTTCTCAAAGAAACAAAGGAATGGATACTACTGCATTTTTTGGAATTTAATGAGAAGTGGGATTTTCTATGAATATCTTTCAGATTTACCTTTGTGTCTAATACTTTCCCAAAATATTTGTGTATTTTGGGCTTCATTTGAAAAAAAATCTAAATTAAAATTAATAAAGGTGTTCCTCTCTCAACTATGGAAGGATAGATTGACAAATCTGGCTATATTCTATATAAAGCATATACATGCAAAGAAGATCCGTTTTGACAAAGTTCTTGACACTGTTAGAAGTTAAGGCTCAAAATAACAAATATTATTCATTTCCATAGTGAACCAATATGGAAATGTTATTTACTTTTTTAAAAAAACGTAAATATAATCAAATACATGAATTTGTTACTTTTCCTTTTTTCTTTTCCTTTTTTTAGGATTTTATTTATTTGACACAGAGAGAGAAAGCACAAGCAGGGGAAGTGGCAGGCAGAGAGAGAGGGAGAAGTGATGTGGGGCTTTGTCCCAGGACCCTGGGACCATGACCTGAGTCAAAGGCAGGTGCTTAACTGACTGAGCCACCCAGGCGTCCCCTTTTCCTTTTTTCTACTGTAATATTTATTTTTTTAAATATTTTTTAAATTTTAAAAAAATATTTTTTTTAAATATTACCATTTAAAAATGGTACCATTTTAATTACCATTAAAAATGGTATGATTGTTTATATAAAGTTAAATAAAAGAAAGTGTGTATGTTTCTTTTCTGGATATTATCATTATTCATTTCATTTCATTATTATTACTGAAAATAATTTTGTCATAGAGAAGGGGGTTGTTAAAAAGTGATTCTGTCTATTCTGTCAGATACATGGAATATTACCTCTGGCAACAAAGATACCAGGCAAATGTGCTGGTGTGAACTCGAAGCTGTCACCTTCTGGTTGTGCTCACTGCACATTTCTAGGGCTCCACAAAGAGAGGCCCTCCTGTGGCGTCCTACACAGGCCTGCGTGAGGACAGCTCTTTGTGGAAACCCAGCAGGTCTTTCTCAGTGCTTCTGCCTGTTAAAGCACTTTCAGAGCAGACAGAAATGTGTTTGCTTGTCTCTAAAAATACATAATGTGAGTGAAATGATTTTAGGTGAATTTTTTGAAATCCATGAAAATTATTTGAAAAATAGTTCAAGTAACATTTGTCAATATTTGGAAATAAGATTTTTTTTTTAAGAAGAAAATTACTATTATCTAGTAATACTTGACAGCTTTTTTTTTAAAGATTTATTTATTTATTTGAGAGAAAGAGAGAGAGCGTGAGCAGGGCAGAGAGCGACGGGGAGAAGCAGACAGGGAGCCCCAACTGACCCAGGTCTCGATCTCATCACCTGGAAAACATGACCTGAGCTCAAACCAAGAGTCAGAAGCTCAACCCACTGAGCCACCTGGCACCCCAACTATGACAGCCTTTTTAGTATTTGATTACAAACAGCTGAGAAGCGATACACAGTTTATGACTCTATGATTCATTACATCATCTGGTCTGCCAGAGAAAGAAATTTGAGAAACATAGTGCTATCAGTCACACACCTCTTAAGCCCTTTAGTTTAAGATATTCCTAACTCTTAGTCTAAAAACTGTGTTCAGTTACTCTGTACTTTGCTTTAGTCCTTCTATTATTTCAAAAATGTAATCATAAAGCTAATTTAAAAACTTACCTAGTGAGTTGCTAATAGAATCCTCAACAATAGATAGACAGGTTTGGAAATTTAAAAATTTTAAATGCAAACTGCTTGGCTTGCACAGTTAGGTTCTGAGGTATTTTTTTCTACTTTTAGACAATATTTTGTTGGGCTCTTTAAAATAGTTTTGATCTTGTAATTCACTCTGGATGTAAATATGTGTTACTCAGGGGTCTTTTCAAAAGAACTCTTTCAAAGCCTATCATTTCCTTGGAAGTAAAATACCTGAGAAGAAGGCTTTTATATTACCTATCAGGACTCCCAGAGGACATGGAGAATTACTGACACTAATCATAGATCCACCAGCCTTTAAACTGTCTAAGAATGTCCAGTGGGAAAGGTGCCTGGTAATTCCTGCTTCACCTCTGAGAGCTGTCAGGTGCTTTAGAGTTTACTTTGACCTGGGCCATAAAATTGTTATTGCAAGAGTGGAAGATAGGATAGCTGTCTTTTCACGAGAAAATTTAAGCAGAAAAGAAAAAAATTGGGGAAGATGAGTTTTATCATTAGTATTATTTGTGGCATTAATCTATATAAAGAAATAAGTGAGTTCCATTTTCTAGATTAGTGATTCTCAAATTTTTTTGGACTCACAATGACTTTACCTTCATAAAAATTATTGAGAACCCCAACGTACCTTTGTTTATGTGGGTAAATTTTAAAACTGAGGATTAAATATTTGTTCATTTCAAATCATGGTACCAAATCCATGACATGTTAATATATGAGTTATTTTTATGAAGAATAAATATATTTACAAAACAAAATGTAGTGAGAATAATGACATTGTTTTACATATTTGCAAGTCTCTTTAATGTGTTGCTTAATGGAGGACAGCTGGATTTTCATCTGCTTCTGCATTCAATTTGCAACATGTTGTTTTCATTGAAACATAGGAAGAAAAAATGATCTTACATAGATATGTAGTTGGAAAAGAAAGGAGTTCTTTAATAGCCTTTTCTAATGATCGAGGCTATTCTTTGGTATTACACGAGAACTTAAGCAGTGACCGCTTCTTAAAGGTTAGTTGCAAAGTGGAACCTGAGGCCATTTTAATGAGCTGTTTGTACTCTGTTACCATTACAATCTGTTGGTGTGTCTTATACTTTTAATGGATCTTTTAAATTTTTTTTACTTTTAATGGATCTTTTAAATTTTTTTTTTCACGGAGACATAGTTGACAGTGTTACATTAGTTTCAGTTGTACGTCATAGTGATTTGACAACTCTGTATCTTATGCTATGCTCAACCCAAGTGCAGCTCTCACCTGTCACCATACAACCGTTATTATGACACCACTGAACTGTATTCTCTGTGCTATACCTTTTACTACCATGACTTACTCATTCTTTTTTTTTTTTTTACGATTTTATTTGTCAGAGAGAGAATGAGACAGAGCACAAAAAGGGGGGTGGGCAACAGGGAGAGGGAGAAGCAGCTCCCTGCTGAGCAGGGAGCCTGATGCGGGGCTCGATCCCAGGACCCTGGGATCATGACCTGAGCCGAAGGCAGACGCTTAACGACTGAGCCACCCAGGCATCTCTGACTTACTCATTCTTAATGGATCTTTTATTTATATGTGATGTTATAACATAATGCATTGGTTACTTGAAAAATATTGGTGTCTTTTTTTTTTTTTTAAGATTTTATTTATTTGACAGAGAGAAACATAGGGAGAGAGGGAACACAAGCAGAGGGAGTGGTAGCGGGAGAAGCAGGCTTCCTGCCGAGCAAGGAGCCTGATGCGGGGCACGATCCCAGAATCCTGGGATCATGACCTGAGCTGAAGGCAGACGCTTAACGACTGAGCCACCCAGGCGCCCCAAATATTGGTGTCTTAAGATTTCCAAATGTTGGGGCGTCTGGGTGGCTTAGTGGGTTAAAGCCTCTGCCTTCAGCTCAGATCATGATCTCAGGGTCCTGGGATCGAGCCCCGCATCGGGCTTCTCTGCTCAGCGGGGAGCCTGCTTCTCCCTCTGCCTCTGCCTACTTGTAATCTCTCTCTTCTCTGTCAAATAAATAAATAAAATCTTTAAAAAAAAAATTTCCAAATGTTTCCAAACATTGAAACGTTCCATTATATAATACCACATTCACATTTGTTAATATACATTGATGTTATCTGTAAAGTCTTTTAAGTATTGGGAAGAGCTCGAGCTCATGGTAGTGGATGCGTTTTCCTAAATCCTAATTTTTACCTGTAAGTTTGAGTTTATTCTTGTCCACAATACTTATCTTCCTTGAAGCAACAAGGCTCACTTAATTCAGTTTAAAGAAAATGTCTGCTAAATAGCCAAGTCTGAATAACCATAGTTTGTCTGGCAGTTCTTTCCAGTGAAGATGAAGTTTCACGAACCAGATGACTAATTCAGTTTACAACTCAAGCAGTGGCCCAGATGCTTTTCCTCAAGAAATCCATTTTATGGGACTTTATCTGTATTTCCCATTCTATCATTTCACCATAGAGACTATTATAACGATGTCTGCTCGAGGTTAGGGTTTAATAGAATTAATAATTTTTACTGCTTTATCAAGGACATTCTTACATGAAACTGACTTTTTTTTCCTGCTGATGCCTGAAGGTGAAGGATACAGAGACAGCACAGTTGGGATCTACTGTCTTGACTTTCGCGGAGGCATCAGGAGTGTTACCACTACTGCCTTTGTAACATCGGGGCAAATGTTGTTAACAGAGTTGTGGCTAACCTTGAGATTCAAAGAAACTATTCAGTACTTTGAATATGTCAGCGTCTCTTGGATTCTGTCGCCAAAGATTCACATAAAAGAAATCTTTGATGATTCATTGTGATGATTAACAGACAAATCTAAGCAAGCAGTGAGTCCATCATCCTGGAGATTCATCCATTTCTCAGGCAATTGGTGACACTTCAGATGAGAGATGCGCTCAGTGTCCTGTTGCAGCTAAATCTTTAATTGGATGACTTACTGTATCATTGTCAAGTGACAATACCGTGATTTCATTTTCTGACTTTTTATCCAGTAGGCATTCAGCAATGTCAACTGTAAAACTCTCTCAGCAAATACGTGTGCTTCTCTTAATGAATTGTTGAACACTGCATCAAAAACTAATGATGTACTATATGTTGGCTAACTGAACATAAAAATATATATATGTGTGTGTGCTTTTCCAGCTGTGTAACATGATAACTAGTCCTGTAAGATGCTCCAGTGACTTTTTCATTTCTAGTTTGAAAGCATTATAATATATAATATAATATAATATAATATAATATATTAGAGCATAATAAACAATGTTTGCCCTTTAAAGAGCTTATCTTGTCTAAGTTTAAAATCTTCCATTCTTTTTTCTTTATATGGAAAATGATGGGTCTCAAAATGATACTACAATTTAACTAGCACCATAAATATTGTTTTTAAAATGTTACATTGCATAAGGCACAGTAAGATAAATTATTAACAATTATAAAGTTGAGGGAAGTATGGATTTTATCACAATTTCATTTCTTATTTGTAATTTTACCCAGTTTCTTTGGAATAGGTTCTTCCCTTCCATGAGTCAGAAAACTCTGATAATGTTGGGCACCTGGGTGCCTCACTTGGTTAAGAATTCAACTCTTGATGCCAGCACAGGTCTTGATATCAAGGTTGTGAGTTTAAGCCCTACATGAGCTTCACGTTGGGTGTGGAGCCTACATTAAAAAAAAAGAGAAAACTCTGATATGTCAATTTCACTTTTTTCCAGCATTTTAAAAATGGAAACAATATAGTTTTAGGTTGAGAATGTTAGTCTTCTAGTTCCAACTCATCCTTAAGAAAAAGCATATTAGGAATAATTTTTTAGAATAAAAAGATGAACTGTAAAATGAGTATCAATTAAAATTAAAATTTGTGGGGCGCCTGGGTGGCTCAGTCGTTAAGCGTCTGCCTTCGGCTCAGGTCCTGATCCCAGGGTCCTGGGATTGAGCCCTGCATCGGGCTCTCTGCTCAGCAGGGAGCCTGCTTCTCCTGCTACCATTCCCCCTGCTTGTGTTCCCTCTCTCGATGTGTTTCTCTCTGTCAAATAAATAAAATCTTTAAAAAAAATAAAATTAAAATTTGTTTTCATTTGAAAACTTAAAAATACTACTGTGAAACAAGGTAACAAATGATACCTAATCCTTTTGTGTTCCTATGTAGGTTGCAAGGGAAACTTTGAGATTCAAAAGGAGAATTTATTGAATGACAGTGAGGTGACAGAGGTGATAGCAGGAATAAGCAGACACCACTACTAAGAACACAGTAGAAGCTGAGAACAAACTGAGTTAATCTCTGAAAACTCACCTCTTTAAACACTAAACCTTTACCGTAGAACACACCAGAGTATGCAAGCATGCATTCCATTAGCCAAAAAAGTGATGGTGTCATTACAAATCATGTAGCTTCTGGAAAGTTCCACTATACATTCAAAAGAATGTGAGAGTGAAAGAGGCAAATGAGTTTTAGCTTTACTGTGGAAATAGTTTTGACATAAGGACCTCCTATAGGATTCCAAGGGATCATTTGTAGTCCCTGGCCATACTTAAAGAACTGCTATTCTAGATATTTGAATCTATCTGTCAAGGTGTTTTCAAAGTTATCTGTGAAAAATCACTTTACATTTTTTACATTTTGCAACCCTAAATCAGGCATGGTAATTCCATGTCAAGATCCTCCGCAACCAAGCCCAATTCTATGTCTTCTCATAAAGTTAATTCCTATCTGTTGGTCATGTCAGAGTATTAAGGGCAACGGTAAGAAAATAAAAGAATGGTGAGCACTTTTATTTCATGAAATAAGTTCATTAATTCATTTATTTATTTTAATTAGAGAAGAAAAGCATAATCTTGATTCAAGACTAGGCTCTGTTGGTGTAGAACCATGTTCCTCATTCTTTGATTCAGTTTATGGCTGGAAGGAGTGAAGATTTGGATATAAACATCAATCTTCTCTATCTAGAGTCTTGCTGCTCCTGCTTAACTGGAAAAACCTGACTAGAGTGTCACAGGGACAAAGGTCTCAGCTTCTTCTCACACAGTGGTTATAGCATTGGAGTATGTGCTCCTATTCCATCTTCCAGTTGGAACACCACTTATATCTCTAGAGCTTTCTCAAACATCGAGTTTAATGTGATGATTAGTTGGGATTAAATTGCTCATTAAACAAAATGATTTTACAGTTAATGTGCTATTAAGATTGGTAAGTTGTTAAATTGTGAAATACCTTGTGCTATATGTCTTTGATTCTAAGATGCACGTTTTGGCACGTGTTAACACTGAAATGAGAGTGTGTTTTTCTATGCAGGATGTGTCAGTTTAATTGGTGGAATTTCTCCCCTGTTTTTGTGAAATATAAGTTTTTGTTCTAATTTTGAAATGTTATCTTCAAATATGTTTGTTTGTTTCTTTCCTTCTTTTTCTTTCTTTCTTTCTTTCTTTCAATATTTTATTTATTTGACAGAGAGAGAGAGAGAGATCACAAGTAGGCAGAGAGGCAGGCAGAGAGAGAGGGGGAAGCAGGCTCCCTGCTGAGCAGAGAGCCCGATGTGGGGCTCGATCCCAGGACCCTGATATCATGACCTGAGCTGAAGGCAGAGGCTTTAACCCACTGAGCCACCCAGGTGCCCCATGCTTGTTTTAAACTTGATATTCAGTATTTAATTTTGTTCATAATAGGTTTATTTTAGGACAGTGGAACTTATAGAAGAGCCCATTGAAGGATCTCAAGGTCTGAGTTTCTACTTCAAAATTAATGGATTGCCCATATTTCTGAAAGGTTCAAACTGGATCCCAGCAGATTCATTCCAGGATCGAGTAACCTCTGACTTGTAAGTTATCATTTTTGTTTCTTGTTTTTGTTTTTATTAACAGCCCCACAAAGCTAAAGAATTACTTGTTTTTGTTTTCTTTGGTTCCAGTGGAAGGAACTGAGAGGTAAGACAGAATTCTAGGGTGATGGAAACTTGAGAATGGAAAGGATTTTTAAATCATATATTCCATTTTCACGAGCTATAGATAGTCTTAACAGCTAAGTGACTTGAGACTGCTGAAACCATCCAATTTTAGAAAACTATTATATATTTCCTCTGGAGAAGCAAGAAAATGACTAATGCACATTTTGGATAGTTAGTCCTTGAAAAAACGATTATGTTTGTTTTATTTTTTCAATTTTTCAAAGAATACCTTAAATATTTCTGTGCATTCTTTTTAAAAAATGGAAACCCAGATTTCCTTCTTCATTCTAAGGTATTTGTATAACTAAAAAAGCTTTACAATTTTAAATCTAGAAGAAAAATTAAAGTGTTTATCTGAAGCTATGAGAATAACACTTCACAAGAAAATAATATTTCCTGTTTGTGATTATTAACTGTCCTTGTGATAGTAAAAATAAACTTTGGAGGAGAAAATAAACACGGTTAATTTATTTACATATGTATAAATACATATTGTAGCATACTATTTGGTGTTTAGAATTTGCTGAATGTTGTAGTAATTTGCTTTTACTTTAAACCGAGCATATTGTCTTGAATTTCATATGAAAATGAAATTATTCTCCAGACATAGACACAGATAATTTGCTGCCTGTTTTCCTTTTCATCTCCTGGATCCTCTCATCTGGCTGGTTTGGGCAGTGACTGTTCAGTACAGATGGGCCAATTAGTACATGTGTTGGAGCACAACGCTGTAGGTCCTTGGCCCGCCAGTTGTTGGGGGCTTCTTGGTTCCTCTCTGGGCTCTGTTCTGGAGATGCAGAGTAGATGTTCTCAGAGTGGCTGTAAATTTCTGGATTTTCCTGTGGGTGGTGTGAATAGGAATTGGAAAAACCAGAACGAAAATTTAATATACTAGAGAAAGGAGCACAGCTGGTGCCCTACTCATGATGGTTCGACATGATTTTTTGACTCTACCATGGTGTAACAATGATACGCATTCAGTAGAAATTATACTTTGAATTTTGACCTTTCCCTGGACTAACAGTATGTGGTACAGCAATCTCTTGTGATGCTGGGCAGTGAGCCACGCCAGACTGAGGGTCAACAACCAATACGTTAACAACCATTCTATACCCATATACCCATACTTTTTTTCACTTTCAGTACAGTATTCAGTCAATTACATGAGATATCAATACTTTCTTATAAACTAGACTAGTTTATAGTGGTAGGTGATTTTGCCTAACTATAGGCTAATGTAAGTGTTCTGAGCACATCTAAGGTAGGTGAGGCTAAGCTAAGATGTTTGGTAGGTTAGATGTGTTAAATGCATTTTTGACTTATAGTATTTTCAACTCACAATGGGCTAATTGGGATATAATCCCATTGTAAATTGAGGAAATTCTGTACTGGACTGGAGGAATTGAAAAAAGCAGAAAAGAGTAAGCTAGATACAAATATGCAAACTTCGATTTTTGCCTCATAATTTGAAATGTTGTATCAAATTAGCTCATACTTTCTAAGGTTTACAAAATTTTTTTCCTATAAGAATAACTAACAAAATATTTAGTTTCAAAAACAGTATGATCAAACAGTGTGAATTTAGAAGGCAGACAAAAGATATAACCCACAATTTTTCCAGGTTTGTATATGTGGTTATAGATAATGTGTATATAATTTTGTCTCACTTACTTCACCTAGCCTTATATCCAAATCCTCATAATTTTAGAATGTGTTTTTCTAAAAGAGATTTGAAATGTATTTATCAACCACCATGTGTGGTTTTTGTTTTTTTGTTTTTTTTTAAAGATTTTATTTATTTATTTGACAGAGAGAGAGAGAACACAAGCAAGGTGAGTGGTAGGTAGAAGGAAGAAGCAGGCTCCCCCTTGAGCAAAGAGCCCAAGGCAGGACTCCATCCCAGGACCTTGGCATTGTGACCTGAGCTGAAGGCAGATGCTGAAATGACTGAGCCACCCAGGCGCCCCCACCATGTATTTTTAAAGTCTTTTTTAAAACATTCCAGATTTTCAAATTAACATTTGCTTTTACAATTTCTTCTATAGGTTACGGCTCCTTTTGCAATCTGCTGTGGATGCTAACATGAATACTCTCCGGGTTTGGGGAGGAGGAATTTATGAGCAGGATGAATTCTATAGACTCTGTGATGAGCTAGGAATAATGGTGGGTACTTGACAGCATTTTATTGATTGATATGTTACTATATCCCTGCTTTGAGTTCCTGTGTTCTGAGTGGGTGCTGTGGCTCGTTCCTTCTTTTCTCAGAGCCGGAACCGATACTCCATTTTTTGCAAAGGAATAAATGGCATCTTGCAAACCCAGAACCATGGGTTTATTTATGATGATTTATTTATTTATGTATTTATGATGGTAAATATTGTAATTATTTAATAATTTTTAAGTGGTAGACATTCTATATTTGTAATTTTCTTTTTGATATGAGGGTATGCATAAACGTATTTAGAATTTTTAATTTGAAGGAGATTTTTTTTTAAGATTTTATTTATTTATTTGACAGAGAGAGAGAGATCACAAGTAGGCAGAGAGGCAGGCAGAGAGAGAGGGGGAAGCAGGCTCCCTGCTGAGCAGAGAGCTCGATGTGGGGCTCGATCCCAGGACCCTGAGACCATGACCTGAGCCGAAGGCAGAGGCTTTAACCCACTGAGCCACCCAGGTGCCCCACTTGAAGGAGATCTAACAAGAACTAGAGAGAAGAAAAATGATAAAGTTCAATGAAGAAAAGCTATGCTTAATATTGTTATTAAGTACTCTAAACATGTTTTCCATTGGTGAGGGTTAAGCATAGGAAATATAATCTTTTAGTTCTGGTATTACAGTTCTAAAATATAAAGCACTCCATAGAAGAATAGTAATTATAATATTGAGAGTGCTGATGGTCATGATGATGTGACAATATTCTATAATATTGATTGAGGACCGGGCATTGTTCTTAGTGCTCTGCATTTGTTATTTTCTTTCATCTTCGTGCCCATCCTATGAAGTAGTTACTGCTGTTCTCCATCCCCATTTTACCAGTAAGGAAACGGACACGTGGAGGTGAGGTGAAATAACCTGCCCAAACCCACACAGTGGGTATGTGGTGGCCTGAAGGTTCTGACTCAGCTGACTGATTTGGGGCCTGTGCTCTTAACCACTGCGTCATAACAGCCTCTCTAGAAATGAACTAATGGGGGCTCCTGGATGGCTCCGTTGGTTAAGCGTCTGCCGTTGGCTCAGGTCATGATCTCAGGGTCATGAGATTGAGCCCTGCGTTGTGCAGAGCCTGCTTGGGATTCTCTCTCTCTCTCCCTCTGTGCCACCCCCTGCCTCTCACTCACGCACACACTCTCTCTCAAGAAAAAGAGAGAAAGAGAAAGGAAAATGAACTTACGTGGTTTCATGTCCATGTAGTAATCCTTTTGGCCATGAAAAGTTAATTCTGTTATAAACAATCTGGCCCATCTCTCAACAGCAAATTCCCAGTGAAAATTAAGGTATTGCAAGTGAGGAGGGGCTGGGGGAAGGTTCTTTTCGAACTTCACACTCCCCTCAACACACTCACTGTTTCCTTCTTCAAATTCCCTCTCCTTCTCTTTCTTTTCTCCCTCCTTAACATTTTCTCCTCTTGGGTTTCCCCCCCAGTTCTGTGCCGTTCTGGAAAGTCGAGAGGTCTGTATGAGAGCCTCTCCCATCTGTATGAGAGCCACTACCACTGCCTCAGGGATAGTAGTGCTCAGATGGTCACACTCACCAGCCTAACTTGTTTTTTCATTTGCCTGAAAGATAATTCCCGAAGTTCAAAATGAAGATTTTCTTTCTGTGTCGTAAAGTCTATGGAAGTCCTTGACTGCTTTTTATTGGTTTGAAAGGTATGGCAGGATTTTATGTTCGCCTGTGCCCTTTATCCAACCGATCAGAACTTCCTGAATTCAGTGAGAGCAGAAGTCGCTTACCAGGTATGTCATTACCATTCCAAGAAGAAGCAAAATGCTTATGTTTCATTTGCCTTTTGTTAAACCTCTCTTCGTTTTGTTTGTGTGTGTGTTTGTTTTTTGTTTTGTTTTATTTTGTTTTTGTTGTTATTGTTCCCCTTACTAAATCCCATGAAAATCACTCAGATAATTGACTTCCTAGGTGATTCCACCCAGTCTCATGGCTTTAATACTACCTATATGCTGATGACTTTCAGATTATGCCCAGTTCTGATATCTCTGCCGAATTCCTGGTTCTTATATCCAGCTGCCTCCTTGGAAACTCTGCTGGGAGGTTTCATAGTCATCTCCAATGTAACATAGCTGAGCCGAACATGCATTACCTTCTCCCAAGCTGCTTTTCCTGCTGCAGTTTCCCTCACCTCAAGAAATGGCAAAGCCTGTCTTCACATTTCTTGACTCCTTAATTAGTGATTCTTGACTCCTTAATTTCTTTTGCATTCCATATACAGGTCTTATATTTATAGATCTGTAAGTGCAAGGAAGAGTTCATAACCTAGCTGTGTCCACCAAAAAGGACCAGAACAACCTAATAATATGGTGTATCCTTCTATTGACATAATTTTTCTTGTTAAGAGAAGGGCTTCTTAGAGAAATGGCTGATTCCGGGTCTGGGACAGGAAGTGTAATAGATGACCCTGGAATATTTTGACATATAGATAACAAGGAAACTATCAAAGATATGTTAAAAGAACTTTGATGAGACTCTCACACAAAAGTGGGACAATTTGAAATTCAATAAGGGTAAGAATGTCAGTGGATTGAAATCCATCAAGCATGTTAAAATCCGTGATTTCATAGTCGCAATGTGTGTGGAGGTACATTTGCATGGAAAACCAAAAGAAACGGAAGGAAGTGATTACGATAATACTCAAGATAGTGGTTACTGTTGGAAGCAGGAAGGGACTATAGTTAGAAAGGGGCGTATGAGTGCTTCTGGGGTTTTTTTTCTTGATCTGGGTGGTGGTTATGAGGGTGATTTGTCACAGTAATTTCCTATGTCACAATTTTTTTTTATATCTGTGTTTTAAGGTTTTTTTAATATCTGTGTTTTAAGGTTTAAAAAGTACAAATGAATCATCTCTTGCTCAGAGCCCTCCAGATAAAGACACCAGCATTCTCCTCTCTCTGCTGGTGTCTCTCTCCCCATCGGGCACCCTCCTCCGGTGCCGCCTATGCTCTGGAAAACTATCCCCCTCACTTCCCTATGGACCACCTCTATCATTTTCTTCTGGTACCTCTTACCTTAAGCATGAATTTTTTCTGGGGGAAAAAAAATCTTTCCCTATTTGCAAGTCTAGATCACATCATTTGCCCTTTATGACCTGTACTATACTTTGAATCTCTTGTTCAGTGTTTTGTTTCCCCTGCAAGTTTGTAATCTCCCTGCAGCCTCAGGGCTTGTTCCTCTCTGAACCCCCAGTATTTGGCTGGGTTACTCATCGGGATGGATGAATGAGCTTAAAAAATTAATTATAGTTATGTAGGTTGCAGACATTTCAGTGTTTAAAAATTGTTTCTCATACAAATAAATAAATTATGGTATCGATGTACCTTCAATTCTTTTATGTATTATTAAAGAGGAGAGCTTTTTTATGCAGACTTCGTTAAAATTTTCAAGGAAAGCTTGTCAAAAATTCTAGGTCAGTTTGAAGGGTATGTGTAGCACAGAGTCCCTGGAGCTTTCTGCCTCTTCAGTATTTGTGTTTGTAGTAGCTCCATAAACGTGCCAGTCACACTTGGTAGCAGCCGTCCCTTACCTGGGCATGCAGAGGCAAATAAAGGAAATAGTGTTCATAAGGCTGGGTTAGAAAAACACAAGACTGTAATTTCTTAAGAATGAGATAAATCCCTTTAATGCATGCATCCTTAATGCATCTCTGTTTCACGTAGGAGATACTTAGCATCTTGAATGGAGGCCACAGTGAGAACATCAGCTGGGATCCATCCCTCTAATCATGCATTTCATGGAAGAGAAGCCATAAATACCAATAAGGTTATTTTGCTAAAATGTGTTCCAGAGGAGTTGACTCACTGTGTTCTCCAAGAGATGTAACTGCCCTCTTCTGCTGGAGTCCATCTTCCAGTGTGTCCGGAGAACTGGATCCTTCCATCTTTGTGTAGGGCCGGTCACAGAGAGCCAGTTCATGCAGGCTCAGTTCTTAGGGCTGGCAGGATTTTCAGACAGATTCTCTCATTTCTTCTTCTATGTTCAGATACATTCAGTAACTTCCTTAACCTTAGTTGATTTCTCAGGACGTGACACTGGTAGTTATTTCTGGAGGCATCCTCTTGATGCCCGCATTCTTTTTCCTTTAGAATATTCCACATGTTTGTCTTGTTAACTTACGGAGTATCTCTGGGAACTCTCTTGGTTTGTAAAAACCCTCTCTAGCTGTCCTTGCGGTTTTCTGCTCTCAGTGGAGATCACGACGGCCTCAATCCTTCTTTCAGCAGAAGTGGTTCTCCCTTGTTTGTTTCTTCACACAAAACTCCCAACTTGTTCTTGAGAAACTCCTCCATGAGGTAATGTCTCCTGCAGTTTGTGTTTCTTGGAGCCTTTTTGTGGCAAGTCAGATAATGATGAGGTTGATTTATTTTTCTTTTTTAGTAAAAGGGATTATATTTTCTTCAGGTTTTATACAATAGAGAAGAGGAACCCTATCTTACTGGTGTTTATAAAATCTAGGTAAAAAGAATCAGAGATTTCTTAACATGTATTCCCACAGGTAATGTTACAAGCCATTTTTTTTTAATAGATTTGCAATTTTATTTTTTTCCCCAAATGCTTTTATTTTTTCAGTGTTCCAAGATTCACTGTTCATGCAGCACACCCAGTGCTCCATGCAGTACGTGCCCTCCTCAATACCCACCACCAGGCTCGCCCAACCCCCCACCCCTTCCCCTCCAAAACCCTCAGTTTGTTGTGGACTCTGAACAGCAAGCCATTTTCTAATGAGTTTTCTGCTACATAAAAATTTACGTGCAAAAATGCAATGGCTATCATTTTATGAATCATTCTAGCTCTGAGGCTTTTTTTCTTGTTGCTCATTGGAAAATTGTTTTATGTTTTCCGAAATTTTAGATCAGGAGACTGAAATATCATCCCTCCATCATCATTTGGGGTGGAAATAATGAAAATGAAGCAGCGCTGATGACGAATTGGTATAATATACCTGCCGGAGAACTGCATACCTACATCAAAGACTATGTGGAACTGTATGTGAAGAACATTCGAAAGATTGTCCTGGAAGTAAGTAATGATTTCTCCTGCAGGAGAATTTAAGAACGTGTTCTGAAAAATGGATCAGTTTGAATATGGTATAGTATGTTTTAAAGCAACCTTCAGTAATAACATTTTCATATAGAACAGTCCATTGTAATGCTGCAGCATGCGAATGGATTTATGGGTTACGGGCGTCTTTGAGGATTAACATAATCTGTGGAGCTCAGCACACATACACCAATATTGTGTTTACAACTGCAGATTATCATGGACTCTTTCTGGAGTCCATCCATGGAACCCCAAAGTTTGAGAATTTCTACTTTAGGTGACTTATCGATATGCCACTTCTTTTTTTCTTTCTTTCTTTTTGTTCCTCAACATATTAATACAATGAATTCTGTGAATTACTTTCCTAATGGCAGATTAGTTCTAGTACAAACTCTAGTTAGCTATAATGCTTTGTTCTTTTTTTCTGTGCTAGATTTGATTAGCTAATATTTTGGTTAGAATTTTAAAGTTTATGTTCACAAGCAAACTCCGCCTATGGTAAGAATTGTATACTCAAATGCCTAGAGGAGCCAAATTAGTTTAAAAAAAATTAAGTAGAGTCAATGAGGTTCATAAAGAGAGAAGAAGGGACTGTGGTAATAGCATATGGATGTTGGATCTCATTTATATTCAGTATTTTAAAACATTCTTTTTTTTTTTTTTTTTTTTTATTTGACAGCGAGAAACACAGCGAGAGAGGGGACACAAGCAGAGGGAATGGTAGCGGGAGAAGCAGGCTTCCCGCGGAGCAGGGAGCCCGATGCGGGGCTCGATCCCAGGACGCTGGGATCTGACCTGGGCCGAAGGCAGACGCTTAACGACTGAGCCACCCAGGCGCCCCTAAAACATTCTATCTAACTAAAACTTTTCGTAAGACAGATTTAGCCTAGAGAACACATCTTGGTAAATGTGTATGTACTTGTGCTCCCTGCACAGAAAGAGTTAGGAGCCTTTTGTTGTTGTTGTTTTTAAAGTCTAGGGACAATTTAAATAAAAGAGAGATTATCAGTTTTACTGAGGCAAATTCACCCATAAGACAGTCTGGGCCCAGTGCCTTTGTGAGGGCAAAAATGACCTTCTCCCTCAAATATTCCATTTCTCCTGTAGTTATTATCCAATTTAGGTTTACAACTTCTGGAACGATGGATATTTTATGTTTCCTAGGAACATAGCATTTCACCTAGAACTCAAAAGATTCCTGTGTAAATAAACATGCTTTGTAGAGCAGGCTGCAAGTAGAGAAGCTGTACGGGCAGAGAGTCTAGGAATGTCAGTGCAAATAGCATTTGAATGTGGAAGTTGCTGTCATTCTTGTGTGTGTGTGTGTGTGTGTGTGTGTGTGTGTGTGTTTACATTGTGGATGTCTGGAATTACCTCTGGAAGCCAGAAGATTTCCGTAGACAGGGAGAAGAAGGCACAGAGCAGGCTCAACTGTTCTATGGATATTACTTTTCTATTTTTCTTTCTTCCTATTTTCCTCCCTCCCTCTCTCTCTCTCCCTCCCTCCCTCCCTTTCTTCCTCTCTTCCTTTCCCTCCCTCCCTTCCTTCTTTCTTCCCCTTCCTTCCTTCCTTCCTTCCTTCCTTCCTTCCTTCCTTCCTTCCAAGAGACATAGAGACTCTTTTGCTTTTTCTTTTCTTCTTTTCCTTTTTTTTGACTACCTTCTCCCATTTCACCCACCTCCCACCTCACACTTCTGGCAATCACCAGTCTGTTCTCTGTTTCCATCATCTTGTTGTTTTTAGATTCCACATATACAGTATTTGCTTTTCTCTGACTTACTTCACTTAGCATAATGCCCCCAAAGTCCATCTGTGTTGTCACAAATGGCAAGATTTTATTTCCCCCCCTTTTTTAGAGAGAGAGAGAGAGTAATCACAAGTGGGGAGGGACAGAGGGAGAGGGAGAGAGAGAATTTCAAGCAGACTCCATGCCAACACAGAGCCCCATGCAGGGCTTGATCCCATAAGCCTGAGATCATGACCTGACCCAAAATCAAGAGTTGGATGCTCAACTGACTGAGCCACCCAAGTGCTCCAAGATTTCATTCTTTTTTATGGCTGAGTCATATTCCATTGTGTGTATGTGTATGCTACATTTTCTTTATCCATTCATCATCAATGAACATTTCGATTGTTACAGTATCTTGGTTATTATAAGTAATGCTGCAGTGAATATGGAGGTGCACATATATCTCTTTGAGTTAGTGTCTTTATTTTCTTCAGATAAATATCCATGACTAGAATTCCTGGATCATATGGTAGTTCTACATTTAATTTTTTAGGTATCCTCCATGTTGTTTTCCTTAGTGACTATACCAACTTACATTCCCATCAACAATGTACAAGGGTTGCCTTTTCTCCCCATCCTTGCCAACATTTGTTATCTCTTATCTTTTTGATAATAGCCATGCTAACAGGTATCAGATGATATATCATTGTGGTCTTGATTTGCATTCCCCTGGTAATTAGTTGAGTACCTTTTCATGTACTAAGTGGCTATTTGTATGTCTTCTTTGGAAAAATGTTTGTTTAGGTCCCTGGCTCATTTCTTAATTAAATTGTTTGTTTTTTGCTGTTGAGTTGGACAAGTTCTATATTTTGGATATTAACCCCTTAGTAGGCATGTGATTTGCAAGTATTTCCTCCCATTCAGTATGTTGCCTTTTCATTTTGTTGATGGTTTCCTTTGCTATGCAGAACCTTTTTAGATGTAGTCCCACTTGTTTATTTTTGTTGCCTTTGCTTTTGGTGTCAAATCCAAAAAATTCAAGCCAAGACCAATGTCAAGGAACTTACTACCTATGTTTTCTTTTAGGAGTTTTGTGATTTCGAATCTTACATTCAAGTCTTTAATCCATTTTGCATTAACTTTTGTGCATGGTTGAAGATGGTTATTCAGTTTCATTCTCTTGCATATGACTGTCCAGTTTTTCCAATACCATTTACTAAAGAGACTATCCTTTCCCCATTGTATATGCCTGTCTCCTTTGCCATAGATTAATTGGCCATACATATGTAAATTTATTTCTTGTTTCTCTATTCTACTGATCTATGTGTCTGTTTTTATGCCAATACTATAGTGTTTTAATTATTTTTGTTTTGTTATATGTTTTGAAGTCAGAAAACATGATGCTTCCAGATTTGTTCTTCTTTCTCAAGATTGCTTTGGCTATATAGGGTCTTTTGTGGTTCCATAAAAATTTTTAGATTATGCATTCTGTTTTGTGAAAAATACATTGTGGTTTTGATAGGGATTGCATTGAATCAGTAGATTGCTTTGGATAGTATGGACATTTTAGCAATATTAATACTTCCAGTCCAGGAGTACAGAATATCTTTTCATTTATTTATGTCTTCTTCAGTGTCTTTTAACAATGTCTTATAATTTTCAGTGTCTTTTTTTTTTTTTTTTTAAGATTTTATTTATTTATTTGACAGAGAGAGACAGTGAGAGAGGAAACACAAGCCTGGGAAGTGGGAGAGGGAGAAGCAGGTTTCCCACTGAGCAGGGAGCCCAATGTGGGTCTCGATCCCAGGACCCTGTGATCATGACCCGAGCCAAAGGCAGACAAACTTAACCAACCTAGCCACCCAGGTGCCCCAATTTTCAGTGTCTTATAATTTTCAAAAATAATTTTAGACTTTCACTTCTTTGGTTAAACTTATTCTTAGATATTTTATTCTTTTTGATGCAGTTATAAATAAGATTGTTTTCTTAATTTCTCTTGCTAGTAATTAATTATTAGTACATAGAAATGCAACAGATTTCTGTATATTGGTTTTGTATCCTACAATTTACTGTGTTTATGCTAACAAGTTTTTGTGAAGTCTTTAGAGTTTTCTCCATATAATATCATGTCATCTGCAAATAGTGACAGCTTTACTTCTTCCTTTCCAGTTTATATGCCTTTTATTTTTTTCTGTTGTCTAATTGCTTAGCTAGGACTTTGAATGCTATGTTGGATAAAAGTGGCAAACGTTGGCATCCTAGTCTTGTTCCTGATCTTAGAGGAGAAGTTTTCAGTTTTTCACCACTGAGTATGATATTAGCTGTTGCCTTGTCATATATGGCTTTTATTATGTTGAAGTATGTTTCCTCTGTAACCACTTTGTTGAGACTTTTTATAATAAATGGATGCTGAATTCTGTCAGATACTTGTTCCGCACTTGTTGACATGAGCATATGATTTTTATACTTTATTTTTTAAATGTGGTATATCATGGTGATTGACTTACAGGTGTTGAACCTTTCTTATATCCATGGAATAAATTCCACTTGATCATGGTATCTGATTTTTTTTTACTTATATGAGTTTGGTTTATTAATATTTTGTTGAGAAATTTTGCATCTGTGTTCATCGAGGATATTGGCCTGTAATTCTCTTGTGGTTACTGTTTGGTTTTGGTATCAGGGTAATGCTTGTCTTGTAAAATGAACTTGAAAGTTTTCCCTCCTCTTCTATTTTTCTCAAGAGTTTGAGGACTGGTACTAATTCTTCTTTGAATGTTTGGTAGAATTCACCAGTGAAGATGTCTGGTCCTGAATTTTTGTTTGTTGAGAGATTTTTGATTATTGATTCAATCTCCTTACTAGTTCATTGGTCTGTTCATGTTTTCTATTTATTCATGATTCAATCTTGGAAGGTTGTATGTTTTTAAGAATTTATCTATTTCTTCTAGGTTGCCCAATTTGTTGGCGTATAGTTGTTCATAGTAGTCTCTTAAAATTCTTTGTATTTCTTTCTTTTTTTTTTTTTAAAGATTTTATTTATTTGACAGAGAGAAACACAGCGAGAGAGGGAACACAAGCAGAGGGAATGGTAGCGGGCAAAGCAGGCTTCCCACTGAGCAGGGAACCTGATGCGGGGCTCCATCCCAGGGCCCTGGGATCATGACCTGAGCCGAAGGCAGATGCTTAATGACTGAGCCACCCAGGCGCCCCAATTCCTTGTATTTCTGAGATATCATTTGTAACATCTTTTTAATTTCTGGTTTTGTTTGAGTCCTCTTTTTTTTTTCTAGGCAAGTCTAGCTAAATTAGGTTTGTCAGTTTTGTCTATTTTTTTTAAAGAACCAGCTCTTCCATTTCATTGATATTTTCTATTGTCTTTTTAGTTTCTATTTCATTTATTTCTGCTCTGGTCTTTGTTATTTCCTTCCTTCTGCTAACTTGGGGTCATGTTCGTTCTTCTTTTTCTAGTTTATTAAGATGTAAAGTTAAATTCTTTATTTGACATTTTTCTTGTTTCTTGAAATAGTCATTTATTTCTGTGATCTTTCCTCTTAAACTGCTTTTGCTGTATCTTATAAGTTTTGGTATGTTGTAGTTCCATTTTCATTTGTCTCAAGGTATTTTTCAGTTTCTCTTTTGATTTCTTTGTTGATCGGTTGTTCGGTAGCATATTCCTTAATTTTCATGTATTTGTGAATTTTCCAGCCTTCTTCTTCTAATTGATTTCTAGTTCCATACCCATGGGGTCCAAAAATATGCTTGAGTGATTTCAGTCTTCTTAAATTTATTAAGACTTGATTTATGGCCTAACCGATGATCTATCTCAGAGAATGTTCCATGTGTACCTGAGAAGAATATGTATTCTGTTGCTTTTGGATGGTATGTACTGTGTATATCTGTAAAGTCCATTTGCTCTAATGTGTCATTTAAATTCTGTAATTATAAATGCTAAAGCAGAACTTGATGTATATGAATATGTTGATATATGAAATAAGGAGAAAGGGAAAGGAAAGAGCTTGTTCCCAACTCCACCATAGAGCCCTTCCTTTAAGGTGGTTCTTTTTCATCACTACTTTTTAATAGGCATATTATACTTATATTTACTACATACACATTATATAATAATATAAGTTAGTTTTTTTGATAGGGAGAAGAAGCAGCATTTATTTTGTTTTTGTAGTAATGCCTTCAAAGGATATAACTTTTTTTTTAAAGATTTTATTTATTTATTTGACAGAGAGAGAGAGGTCACAAGTAGGCAGAAAGTCAGGCAGAGAGAGAGAGAGGAGGAAGCAGGCTCCCTGCTGAGCAGAGAGCCCGATGCGGGGCTTGATCCCAGGACCCCGAGATCATGACCTGAGCCGAAGGCAGAGGCTTTAACCCACTGAGCCTCCCAGGCACCCCTGAAGGATATAACTTTTAAAAACTTTATTGTTTAATGTGTGATTTAATAATCTAATTGTCCGGGGCGCCTGGGTGGCTCAGTGGGTTAAAGCCTCGGCCTTCAGCTCAGGTCATGATCTCAGGATCCTGGAATCGAGCCCCGCATCGGGCTCTCTGCTCGGCAAGGAGCCTGCTTCCCCCCTCTCTGCCTGCCTCTCCGCCTACTTGTAATCTCTCTCTGTCAAATAAATAAATAAAATCTTAAAAAAAATAATTGAATTGTCCTTATATTTTTTTTATCTCTAACTAGATATTTTAAGTATTTGGATATATCCTGAAGCAGTTTGTAAAGGGAAAATGTTGGCACCCAAATATGTACAGTTCATGGCACTCTTCATTTATGTGAAGAAACTTCAGTGAAAATTCATGAAAAACTTAGGTTCAGATTTTTAGTTTATCTGATATGCTTAGTCATGTGTCATGAAGAATTTTTCTATACACAAACTGTGATGGTATAAGCTTTAATTAATATTTGTAAAACATTTATTTTATGATACTTTTTACTCATAGCGTTGGTATTACATTTTTCATATCTGATGGATTTAAGAAATGGATTTTAATATTTGAGGATTTTCATTTCATAGCTCAGTGGTTAAGAGCTCATGATTCCAGGAGGATGAGAAGGAGGCACATAGCCCCACAGTGATGTAAATAGGTTAGAAAGTCACTTCCTAGAAACAGCTCTATGTTATGGACATGGGAACATGAATTTTGGTGGACGTTTAACCATGTCTTCCACACATGAGTTCTTTACCATTTACTGTAGTCCCATGAAGTAGGTACTGTTATTTTCCCCCATTTTACAGATGAGACTATTGAGGCTTAGATCTGTCCAAAAATAATAAGGTTCTGATTTGAGATTTAAACTCAAGTCATTCTGACTCAATATCTTCTATTATTTTATTTTTTTCTCCTGCTGTGCCTTTTATTCCCATGACCTATCCATTCCATAATGGGGACCTTGTATCTCCCATTCCCCTTTACCCATCTTGCCCAACTGTTGACCCATCCACCTCTGACAACCATCAGCTTATTCTGTGTATTTATAGGTCTGATTCTGCTTTGTTTGTCTATTCATTTGTTTTTGTTTTTGTTTCAGATTCCACTTGTGAGTAAAATCATATAATATCTGACTTATTTCACTTACCGTAATATCCTCTAGGTGCATCCATCCATAATACCCTCTAGGTCCATCTCAAATGACACAATCTCATCTTTTAATGGCTGTGCCATATTCCATTTTATACACACACACACACCACATCTTCCTTATCCATTTGTCTATTGATGGACACCTCGATTGCTTCAATATATTGGTTGTTGTAAATAACGCTGCAATAAACACAGAAGTGCACATATCTTTTTGAATTAGTGTGTTCATTTTCTTTGTGTAAATACTCAGTTGTAGAATTATTGGATTATATGGTATTTCTATTTTTAATTTTTCAAAGCACTTCCATACTGTTTTCCACTGTGGCTGCACCAATTTACAGTCCTACCAACAGTGCATGAGGGTTCCCCTTTTTCCATATCCTCACCAACACTTGTTGTTTCTTGCTTTTTTGGTTTTAGCCATTCTGATAGGTATAAAATGATATTTTAGTTTTGAGTTGCATCTTCCTGATGATGAGGGGTGTTGAGGATCTTTTCATGTGTCCATTGGCTATCTTTATGTATTTTTTAGAAAAATTTCTATTTAAGTCCTCTGCCGATTTTTTAACTGAATTATTTCGGGTTTGATGTTGAGTTGTACATGTTCTTTATATATTTTGGATGTGTGTGTGTGTGTGTGTGTGTGTGTGTGTGTGTGCGTGTGTGTGTGTGTTCGTGGTGGTTTCCTTTGCTGAGCAAATCTTTTCACTTTGATGTTATCCAAATAATTTATTTTTGCTTTTGTTTTTCTTGCATGAAGAGACATATCAAGAAAAATGATCCTATGACCAATGTCAGAGAAATTGCTGCCTGTGTTTTTTTATGGTTTTAGGATCTTTATGATTTCAGATCTCACATTTAGGCCTTTAATCCATTTTGAGTTTATTTTTGTTTATGATGTTAAAGAGTGATATAGTTTCATTCTTTTGCATGTAGCTGTCCAGTCTCCCAGCACCATTTATTGAGGAGACTGTCTTTTCCCATTGTATATTCTTGCCTCCTTTGTCATAATATATTGTGTCATAAATTAGCTGACCATATAACCGGTGGTTTATTTTGGGCTCTCCATTCTATTCCACTGATCTCTGTATCTATTTTTATGCCGTTCTATACTGTTTTGATTACTACCGCTTTGTAGTATATCTTGAAATCTGGAACTTTGACATCTCCAAGCTTTATTTTTCTTTTTCAAGATTGCTTTGGCTATTTGGGGTCTTCTGTGGTTCCATGCAAATTTTAGTATTATTTGTTCTAGTTTTGTAAAAAAAAAAAAAAATGCGGTTGGTATTTTGATAGGGATTGCATTGACTCTGTGGATTGCTTTGAGTAGTATGGATATTCAAACAATATTGATTCTTCCAACCCACAAGCATGGAATATCTTTCCATTTGTTTGGGTCATCATCAGTTTCTTTCATCAGTTTTTTATAGTTTCCAGAGTAGAGGTCTTTCACCTCTTTGGTTTAGTTTATACCTAGGTATTTTATTCTTTTTGGTTCATAAAGGGTGTTGTTTTAAAATTTCTCCTTCTTGGGGTGCCCAGGTGGCTCAGTCATTAAGTGTCTGCCTTTGGCTCTGGGATTGAGCCCCACGTCAAGCTCCCTGCTCATCGAGGAGCCTGCTTGTCCCTCTACCACTCCCTCTGCTTGTGTTCCCTCTCTCACTGTGTCTCTTTGTTAAATAAACAAACAAACAAATAAATAAATAAATCTTAAAAAGGAAAAAAAGAATATATAATTTAAAAAAATCTCTTTCTGCTAATTTTTATTACTGTGTAGAAATACTACCAATTTCTGGGTATTAATTTTATATCCTGCATCTTACCCTCTAATTCTTAAGTACTGGACCTGTGTTTCTTAAATAGAGGTGAGTTTGTCGCCCTAGGGACAGGGGCACATTTGACAATGTCTGTAGACATGTTTTGGTATGTGTGGGGGTATTACTGGCATCTAGTGGGTAGAGGCCAGGGATGCTGCTAAACATTCCCTCTCCCCTTGCTCCCTTTCCCCAGTCACCAACACACAAAATTTATCAAGCTCAAAATGTCAGTAGTGCCAAGGATGGGAAATTCTGCAGTAGGCTGTACATTACCCATGTTGATAGAAGGTAATGTAGAGGCATGACATCCTTGAACAAGACTCCTTACTGAAGAATAAGCTAAGTGTTAATTACAAAAGGATATAAAGGATTGGTGAAGAGCAAATGCTAGTGGTTGTTGAATACAGAAGGCTAATGGTTCTATTATTTTTCTGTCAGTCACTTGGCATTTCTGGAACTTGACAATGTATTTTTTTAAAAAGTGAATGATCTGGGGCACCTGGGTGGCTCAGTCGTTAAGCGTCTGCCTTCGGCCCAGGTCAGATCCCAGGGGCCTGCGATCGAGCCCCGCATCGGGCTCCCTGCTCCGCGGGAAGCCTGTTTCTCCTGCTACCATTCCCTCTGCTTGTGTTCCCTCTCTCGCTGTGTTTCTCGCTGTCAAATAAATAAAATCTTTAAAAAAAAAAGTGAATGATCTGACATAAACAGACATTTCTCCAAAGAAGACATACAGATGGCCAACAAACATATGAAAAGATATTTGACATCACTCATCATCAGGAAAATGCAGATCAAAGCTACAGTGAGGTATCACCTCACACCTATCAGAATGGCTAAAATAAAAAAAACACAAGAAACAATAGGTGTTGGGGAGGATACAGAGAAAGGGGAACCCTTGTGCGCTATTGGTGGGAATGCAAACTGGGACAGCCTTTGTGGAAAACAGTATGGAGGTTCCTCAGAGGGTTAAAAACAGACATGGCTATCTAGTAATAACACCACAGGTTATCTACCCCCAAAATAAAAAACACTAATTCAAAGGGATATATGCACCTCTGTGTTTATAGCAACATTATTTACAGTAGCCAATTTATGGAAGCAGCCCAAATGTCCATGATAGATGAATGGGTAAAGATGATGTGGTGTGTATTTGTGTGTGTGTGAGTATGGTATGTATAATGGAATATTACTCAGCCATGAAAAATAATGGAATCTTGCCATTTGCACCAATATGGATGGAGCTAGAGAGTATAATGATAAGTGAATTAAGTCCATCAGAGAAAGACAAATACTGTATGATTTCACTCATATGTGGAATTTAAGAAACAAAAAAATGACCAAAGGAAAAAAAGAGAAGAGAAAGAGAGAAAGAAACTAAGAAACAGATTCATAATTATAGAGAATAAGCTGATGATTACCAGAGGGGGTTTGAGGAGGATGGGTAAGATAGGTGATAGGGATTAAGGAGGATACTTGTCATGTTGAGCACTGGGTGACTTATGGAAGTGTTGAATCACTATATTGTACACCTGAAACTAATGTAACACTGTATGTTAAGTATATTGGAATTAAAACAAACACTTAATAAAAAAGTAATGATTTGTACTTTACTGGGTGAAAATGTCTTTTAAATCATTTTATTTCTGGACTCAGGAAGACAAGACTCGTCCTTTTATCATATCCAGCCCCACAAATGGAGCCGAATCTATTAAAGAAGGCTGGCTGTCTGTCAACCCATATAGCAATAATTTTGGTGATGTACATTTTTATGACTATACCAGTGATTGCTGGGATTGGAAAGTTTTCCCAAAAGCTCGATTTGTATCTGAATATGGATATCAGTCCTGGCCTTCCTTCAGTACATTAGAAAAGGTAAGCCGGTTTTGATTTCCTAGTGATTCAGAAAGGTAGGCCTTGGGCATATGTCATACTCAACAGAGGTTCAGAATGTCAAATGAGACAAGATTGGGTGTGTTCAGGGTGGTATGGCCATAGACAGTCAAATGAAATATGCCTAGGTTTTAACTGAAAGTTGAAGAAGATCATAGAAGAGAACTTTTTTCTTCCAAGTTTGGGGAGCTAAATTTCTTATAGGCATCATTTTTAGGATTATAACTTTTCTTTTTTTTTTTTTGAGGATTATAACTTTTCGATCCTGCTTTTAATTATGTTCCTTCACTTACATTTAAAAATTGGAACCACTGGTTGCTTAAGCCTGACTACTTATCATGCATGAAAGTAATTCTCACTTACTACTTTCTGTAAATCCACTGTTTTATCATTTACAGATATTCAGAACTGGATGGTTTGCTACAGTAAGAGAAATGAATGTGATAAGTAAAGTTTTATCTAATGTTATCAGGTCATATTTTTTTTTTTTTGTCTCCTCTCCTTCATCTTCTCTTTCTTCCTCCCCTTCCTTCTCCTTTTTGCTTTCATGTTGCTGTATTTGATTTTCACTATGGCATTTCACTTTCCTTGTTCCTACAGGCTCAGCTTCAGTTTCAGAGTTGTATGTGTTCTTTTTTAAACAGCCTTATTGAGCTATAATTCACTGACCATACAGTCCACTCATCTAAGATGTACACTTTCATGGTTTTCAGTATATTCACATAGTTGTGCAGCAATCACCATGACCTAATTTTAGAGCATTTTCATCACCCCAAAGAAACTCTGTACCCAAAGTACTCCCAGCTCTCTCAGTCCCTCCCACCCCGGCTCTAGGCACCGCTAATCTGCTTTGTGTGTCTATATATTTGCCTTTTCTGCATAATTCATACATTGGAATCATGAAATATATGATCTTTTTTAAAGATTTATTTATTTATTTATTTGACAGAGAGGGAGAAAGATCACAAGTAGGCAGAGAGGCAGGCAGGGGGGGGGGGAGCAGCCTCCCTGCTGAGCAGAGAGCCCGATGTGGGGCTCAATCCCAGAACCCTGAGATCATGACCTGAGCTGAAGGCAGAGGCCCTAACCCACACCCAGGTGCCCCAAATATGTGATCTTTTTAGGCTGGCTTCTTTCACTCAGCATAAAGTTATCAAGGTTCATCTATGTTGTGTCATGTAGTAGTTTGTCATTCTTTTTTATTGCTGAATAATATTCCACCATGCAGATATACTACATTTTGTTTATCCATTTATCAGTTGATGTACACTATGTTATTCCCACTTTTTGGCCATTATGAATAATAATAGCTGCTGTGAACGTTTGTATACATTTTTTTTTTGTGAATAGTGTTTTCAGTTCTATTAAATATACACTTAGGAGTGTAATCGCTGGGCCATATGGTAACTGTATGTTTAACATTCCGAGGAACTGCCAAACTATTTCCCATAGTTTGCAAACACTGCACCATTTTACATTACCTCCAGAAAATGTACGAAGGTTCCAATTTCTTTACATCTTTGTCAACACTAATTTTACCTTTTTGTGTTTTTTAACATTTCCCTGGAAATTTGCATTTATAGGAAATTTGCTTTTCCTTCATGGCTAATGATATTGAGCCTCTTTTCATGTGCTTTTTGGCCATTCGTATATTTTCCTTAAAGAAATGTCTATTCAAAAGCTCTTTGCCTATTTTTTAATTGGGTTATTTGTCGTTTTGTTATTGAATTGTGCCAGTGTTTATAGCAGCAGTGTCTGCAGTAGCCAAAACATGGAAAGAACCTAGATGTCCATCAACAAATGAATGGATAAAGAAGATGTGATATGCGTACACACACACACACACACACACACACACACACACACGATGGAATATTACTCAGCCATCAAAAAGAATGAAATCTTGCCATTTGCAATGATGTGGATGGAACTAGACTATATTATGCTAAGCAAAATACGTCAGAGAAATACAAATTCCATAAGATTTCACTCATGTGAAATTTAAGAAACAAAACAGATGAACATAGAGGAAGGGAAGGAAAAATAAAAGAAGATAGAGAGAGCAACACAAACTGTAAGGGACTCTTAACTATAGGGAATAGACAGGGTTGCTGGAGGGGAGGTACTAGGGGAGGCAGGGTAACTGGGTGATGGGCATTAAGGAGGGCACTTGATGGAATGAGCAACTGGCTCCATACATATGCAACTGATGAATCGTTAACTTCTATCCCTGAAACTAAGAATATACTATATGTTAACTAAATCAAATTTAGATTAATTTTTTAAAAGAGTTATATATATTCTGAATATGTTTTTTATCAGATCCATGTTTTGGAAATATTTTCTCCTAATCTGTAAGTTTTCTTTTTTACTTAGTTAATGGTGTCATTTAAAGCACAAAAGTTTAAAATTTTTTTTAAAGATTTTTTAAATTTATTCATTAGAGCAAAAGAGAGCACTAGCAGGGAGAGGGGTAGTGGGAGAGGGAGAAGCTCCTGCCAACCAAGGAGCCCAATGTAGGGCTCGATCCCAGGACCCTGGGATCAAGACCTGAGTTCTAAGGCAGATGCTTAACTGACTGAGCCACCCAGGCATCCCAAAAGTTTTAAATTTTTTTAAAAATTTTATTTATTTATTTATTTATTTATTTATTTATTTATTTATTTATTTGACAGAGGGAGAGATATCACAAGTAGGCAGAGAGGCAGGCAGAGAGAGGGGGGAAGCAGGCTCCCTGCTGAGCAGAGAGCTCGATGTGGGGCTCGATCCCAGGACCCTGAGATCATGACCTGAGCCGAAGGCAGAGGCTTTAACCCACTGAGCCACTCAGGTGCCCCAAAAGTTTTAAATTTTGATGAAGTCCTTGTCAGTCTTCTCTTTTATCTCTTGTGCTTTTGGTATTGTATCTAAGAAACCATTTTCTAACAACCTAAGATTACAAAGGTTTACTCCTGTGTTGTCTTCTAGTTTTAGCTCTTACATTTAGATCTGTGATCTATTTTGAGTTAACTATTCTATATGGTGTGAGGTAGGTGTTCAGGTTCATTTTGTTTGTTTGTTTGTTTTGCATGTGGTTATCTAGTCATCCAAACATCATTTATTGAAAACATTATTCTTTCCCCCATTGATTTTTTTGACCCCTTTGTCAAAATCAATTAACCATAAATGTTAAGGTTTATTTCTGGATTCTCAATTTGTTTCCATTGATCGGCCTGTCTATTTCACACCATTATGCACTGTCATCATTACTGTCATCAGTTTTGTAATGAATTTCCAAAGCAGGAAGTGTGAGTCCACCAATTTTGTTCCTCTTTTCAAGGTTGTTTTGACTGTCCTGGGTGCCTTCCATTTATATATCAATTTTAGGATCACCTTGTCAGTTTGTGCAAAAAATGTCCACTGGGCTTTTGATAGGGATTGTGTTGAATCAGTAGATTAGTTTTCAAAGTATTACCACCTTAACAATATGAAGTCTTTTGATCCATGCACATGTGATATTTTCTTTCACTATTTTGTAGTCTTATTGTACAAAATATATACTTCTTTGGTTAAATTTGTACCTGAGTATTTTATTCTTTTGTAAGTGGAATTATTTTCTTAATTTGTTTTCACATTGTTCATTACTAGTATATAGAGACAGTTGATTTTTGTAGATTGAACATATATTTTGCTACCTTGCAGAACTTATTTATTAGCTTTAATAGTTTTTGTGAATCCTCTATGTTTTTCTATATTTAAGAGCATGTCATCTGCAGATAGAATTAGTTCTACCTCTTCCTTTTCAATATGGATGCTTTTTATTAACTTTTCTAGGCTAATTGCTCTGGTTAGAACCTCCAGTACAATGTAGAACAGAAATGGTGATAACAGACATCTTTGTCTCATTGCTTTTCTTAGGGAGAAAGCTTTTAGTCTTTTACTCTTTAGTAAAATGTTAACTGTAGGTTTTCCGTAGATGCCTTTTATCAGGTTGAGGAAGTTCCCTTTTATTCCTGGTTGGTTGAGGGCTTATATCATAAAAGGGTGTTGGATTTTGTCAAATGCTCTTTTTCTGCATCTACTGAAATAATCATGTACCTGGGGGCCCCTGGGTGGCTCAGTCAGTTAAGTGTCCAACTCTCGATTTTAGCTCAGGTCATGATCTCAGGTCATGGGCTCGAGCGCCACTTTGAGCTCTGTGCTCAGCACAGAATCTGCTTGAAATTCTCTGTCTCCCTCTGCCCCTCCCCCACTCATGTGTACACTTGTGCTCTCTTAAAATAAATATGAACTTTAAAAAAAAGTTATAAAAAATAATCATGTACTCGTAGTTTTTGTTTTCCCTCCCCTATTACTTGTGTAAAGTAACCACAAAAAAATTTTAAGACCGTTTCAAAATTTTCCTCAGTTTTACCACCTGAACCCAACTATTTTTGCTTCCACATGATACAGCTATATTGTATTTTTAAAATATATAAATATATTTTTTGTCTTAAAAAAATAAAGATTTTATTTATTTATTTGAGAGAGGATGAGAGAGAGAGCATGCGCAGGGGCCAAGGGAGAGAGAAAGAGAAGCAGACTCCCTGCTGAGCAGGGAGCCTGATGTGGGACTTGATCCCAGGACCCTAAGATCATGACCTGAGCCAAAGGCAGATGCTTAACCACTGAGCCACCCAGGCGCCCCTGTATTTTTAACTTTAATAAGTAATGTTCTAACTTTAGATCTACTGCTTGTTTTTTTTTAGTACTCCCATATTATGAAGTGGATTTTTTGTTGTTTCAAAATGAAGGAGGGTGGAGTTGAGTATCCTGACTCAGGTAGGGACAGGTGTTAGAATGGGAAGGAAGGAATGAAAGAAGCAAAAATAATTACTAAGCAGGTGCTCTTTACTAGAGACCAATTAACACTGTGTTATTAGTTTAGCAATAATCTACTCCCTCCCCCAACCCTTTGACTGAGGTCTGGAAGGAAATCAAGGTACTAGAGAGTGAGAGTTCCAACATTATCCCCAGATAGCAAGTAGCATATCTGGATTCAAACTTACTATCTAACACCAGAAGCTGAACCATTTTCATTTCACTACATTTTGAGAGGGATGATTGTTATAAATTGCTAAACCTTTTTCTTAAATCTATTAGCCTTTCTGTTTACCTTCTGACAATACTACAGTTGCCTTGTTTTTGTGAAATGCCTGATGATGTTCAAAGATACTAAACACTATGCTTTAACATAGGGAAAGGTGAAGCTAAGTTCTGTATGTACAATTCATTATGAACCCTTGATTAAACTGTTACCTCTTTTTTGAGCTACATTGCTTAGTTGATGATTTGAATTAGGTAATTGGGAAAATGAAAGAAACTAAAATAATAACTTTACATGAACTTTACATAAAACTTGGGTTTTTAGTTAAAGGGTTTTTTTTCATATATTTAACAAAAATATTAAAATGTCCCTTTCTAGTTTAGGATGCGTTACTTATTTGTAAAATAATCATATTTTCAACAGTCCATTATCAATATTGCACAGTGATTAAAAGCTTGCGCTATGGAATAAACAGATCTGGATTTTAATACTAGAACTGCCATACACTAGCTATATTGCCTTGGACAAATTATTTAATCTTTTTGAATTTTGGTGTCCTCACCTGCAAATTGGGTTTAGTAGTGGTAAAATACCTTGGGGGTGGGGAGGGAGAGAGAGAGAGAGAAAGACTGTGTGTGTGTGTGTGTGTGTGTACATGTGGTCATGTGTAAAGATTAAGTTAATTTTCACATTGAAGCACTTAGCACAGTTCTTGACACAGAGTGACAACCCATAAAATGTAAGCTATTATTATTAATACAGTCCATTCTAGCCATAGAATTTATTTTCTTCAGAGGTATCTAGGTTTAAAAAACTAGAGGCTGGAGCTAGACTGTGCCAACTAGCTTAGGATCTTAAATTACTGAAACTTTCTGTGCCTCATCTCTAAAATAGAGTAATAATAATACTGACTTGTTGAGTTGTCATGAGGACTGAGTGAGATAATATTCTTTTTTTTTTTGGACAGATCCAAACCGTGTTTATTATAAACATGTATACAATGTAGTATCAGAATTTCATATACAGTTAGATGGAGTAAGTGATCAAAGGTCAGCACTACTTATTTATTTATAATTTTTTAAAACATATAATGTATTATTTGCTTCAGGGGTACAGGTCGATGAATCATCAATCTTACACAATTCACAGCATGAGTGAAGTAATATTCTTAAAAACAGTTAGAGCCTTATCTGGCACTTTCTAATTCCTTCTGATAACATTGTCACAGCTGAAATTTATAAGACTCTCAAACCATGACTATCAGAAGTTAGAAAGCTTTCCACATAACAGAAGATCAAGTTTACCAGTTATGGGATACATTCATATCATTACCAATCAGGGCTGAGAAGCCTGAAGATGTGTTTCAGGCTTTAAAAAGGGAAGGAAGCCAGTTGGTAAAGGTGTGTACATCTCAAATATGTACAAGATGACTGTAAATACTAATACCTCTTTTAAATAAGTAATTTAAGTAATTAGTGTTCTCTAAACTGTCTGGTGATAACATTTTTGGAAAATACATATAATTTGGAAAAACTTCCACATCAAACATGGGTAATGTGCACTAGTTACATTTTAGTATAAATAAATTCCTAAAGAGTAGTTTTTTCCTTTTAAGGTGATTGGTCTATGCATTGCATGATTCTAGGGAATTATAAGTCATATTTTATGAACAGGGATTAATATTTTTAACTTTTAGGGGTTTTCAAGGGTGGGGTAGACTGTTTTTCAAAATCTTTGTATAACCTGGATTAAACTGATGTTTTCAGGTATAGACAGCAGTTGTCTTATATCTTTCTTGAAAGCTAATAAGGCATTAAATCATAGGCCTAAAAGCCAGAATCATTGTCTATTTTTCTGTAAAAGTTACACTAATATATGTGTGATATTTGTTTGTGTTTGTTTGTTTTACCTTGACCTGATGATAGCTTCTCAAAGAGATGACAGATGGCATAAATTGTGCCTGGCTTTAAAAAATGATTTACTGTTAGGGGAAAAGAGTGTCAGTGTTTGGTTTGTATCCTCAACTCTATCAAAATTAAACATCTGTATATGTCAAATATATTTAGTAGTAATTGAGAAACAAATAAGCAAGCGCTAAGCATTTACTGTCTTAATAGTCATATTTTATTCCTGTCAAAGAATTGACAGTTTTAACAGAATACTGATTTCAGTCCATTATTCTTTTTTGACAATTTATTTACTTGAATAGATAAAATGACATTTAAAAATGAGCATGATGAATGTTCTAAAAATAGGAATAATATTTTGATAGGATAAGAATGTTGATTGAAATGCCAAAGTGTAACTTTCTAGGTTTGAGTAAGGGAAGGTATAGGTGCCAAATCCTGGTTTTACAATTCAACTTTGCACAGGGCTACTCTTTGACCAATAACAAGGGCAATGGCAAAAACATCTACCGTCTGTGAAATTAGAGCCGCAGAGCAAACCTTGAGCTCTTTTCTGTATGCAGAGTACTTTTTGAGTTTGTCAGAAGTGTGTGGAAAAGTAGTTTCACTCCTAACTTTGCCATTTGTACCTCATCTTCTTTACCCGAAAGGTTTCATCCGAAGAGGACTGGTTTTATGATAGCAAATTTTCATTTCACCGACAACATCATGCCAATGGTAACAATGAAATGCTGCTTCAGGTTGGATACCATTTCAAACTCCCGGAAAGCCCAGATCCATTACAGACATTCAAGGATACCATATACCTGACTCAGGTAAGGCGTTTTCATTCTGGAGGTCAACAGGTTCCTGCAGTTAACATAAGGGACCACGTAGACTTTGTAAGCCTTATGTGGTGAGAAAACATTCGGGTTTTTTATTTCACTGATTGAGGAGCTTATCTTCTTCAAAATCGATAAATGACGTGTAATACTTGAAATAGTTCATTTTTGGCATTTGTCTCTCTTACAGAGAACAAACAGCTCACAATGTTCTGCCACAAATTGTGCATTAACATGTTCCCTGGCTCATGATCACTATGAAGTGTCAGTGATTAAGACAGTAGCTTTCCCCAAGGATAAAACGGAACAGTGGAACACAGAAGAGTCCAGAAACAGACTTATGGATAATACAGTCACTTGGTTGACGGCCATGTGCCACTGTAATCCCGTGGGAAGGATAGTTTTACCAATAGACAGTACGGTATCAAGGGCATATCTTTATAGGAAAATAAATGAACTTTGACTCCATGTACAAAAATTAATTTGATCGGTGATCAAGGAATCAACTTCATGTGAAAGGTTAACATTTTCATAACCTTGGCAAAGATTTTTTAAACAGGACATTAAAAAAACTATGAAAAAAATAATGATAAATTGGACTTCATTAAAATTATGGACTTTTGTAAATTAAGATACCATTAAGAGAAAAGACAAGCCACAGATTGGGCAACAATATCTGCAATACATATATCTGATAAAAGATTTGTATTCAAAATAAAGGACTTCTATAAAGTAATAAGAAAAGCATATAACCTCTTAAAAAATGGACAAAAACTTTGAACAGGCACTTCACCAAAGAAGATACACAGTGTTCAGTAATTATGTGAAAATGTGTTCAGTTTCATTCTCAATCAAGGAAATGCAAATTGAAATCATGCTAGGGTATACACTGCAAGGTACACAATGTCATTTTAGCACAATGACTAAAATTAAGTAGACTGACAGTGCCAACTGTTGGTGAAGATGTGCGACAGCTGGAACTTGTAGACATTGTTAGTAGGAATAGAAATTTGTTTAACCACTTTGGAAAATTTTATGGCACTTTCTATCCAAGCTAAACATTTGCTTCCTCTTTGAATCAGCATTTCTACTCCAAGCTATGTACCCAAGAAAAATGAGTGCATATGTCTGCCAACAGACATCTAAAGTAATGTTCATACCAGCTTTATTCATAATAGCCCCAAACTGGAAACAGCCTATATATTCTTTAACAGAGGAATTTATGAAATATGATGTATTTATGTAATGGAATATTCCATAGCAATACAAAAGAATGAACTGCTGATATCAGCATCAACTTGGATGAATCTCACAAACATTATGTTGAGCAAAAGAAACATTGAAGTTTTAGTTACAGACAAAATGAATCAGGATGATGGAAAGCAAATTAGTGGTCACCACTCTTGTGGAGCGGATAGTGAATTTTGGTTAGAAACGGGTATAAGGAGACTCTGCAGTGTTGAAAAAGCCTCCTGTCTTGATCTGAGTGCTGGTTCCATGGATGTATCACGTGATAAAATTCACTGAGGCATACACTTAAGGTCTCTGCATGTTACCTTGTGCATCTTATTAGATTTTTTTTTTTTAAGATTTTATTTATTCATTTGAGAGAGAGTGGGAGAGCACAAGCAAGAGGAGAGGCAGAGGGAGATGGAGAAGTAGGCTCCCTGCTGAGCTGGGAGCCCAACATGGGGCTTGATCCCAGGACCCAGGGATCATGACTTGAGCCAAAGGCAGACACTTAACCATCCGAGCCACCCAGGCGCCCCTGGATTATTTTTAAAACCACTCCATTGAGAAATAATTGGCATACCATAAAATTCATTCATTTTAAGTGTACAATTAAATGATTCTTGGAATATTTATTGAGTCACGCGACCGTGACTATATCCAATTTTAGAACATTTCTGACATCCCCAAAAGGTCCCTGGCGCCTATTTGCAGTTACTCTCCTTTCTCACCTTCAGCCCCAGGTAAACACTAATCTGCTTTCTGTCTGTATAGATTTTACTTTTCTCAACATTTCATGTAACTGGACTCCTTCAGCCTCTCATGTTTTGCATCTGGCTTCTTTGACCTAGCATAATGTTTTGAAGCGCTTCCATATTGTAGCGTATACATGTACCTCATTCCTCTTTCTTGCTAAATAGTATTCTGTTGTAATGGATGTACTGTATTTCATATATCCATTCATCTGCTGGTGCACATTTGGATTATTACCAATTTTTGGTTATTATGAATAATGCTGCCATGAATATTAGTATACAAATCTTTGTGTACATATCTTCATTTCCTTTGAGTTGAAATACATGCATGAAATTGCTGAGTTATATGGTAAATTTATGCTTAACTTTGTAAGAGACTCTCGAGTTGAATTTTAACTAATATTTTCTTCTTAATGTTTCCATTTACTCTATTTGCCAGTTTTATCTCATGAACCTGTGAGCTACATTCATGCATAAGACTATATTAAAGCTACCGCTTATTTATCTAATGTTTTTGCCGTGATTGTTTCAAGTTTAAAGAGAGAAGGCAGGAGCCTAATCCTAATCATATGAGTTGATCTGAAATAGATTCGAAGTTTTTGTTAAACATGATCACATTTTAATTTTTGCATCTTAGCAACTAAAAATATGCCAGTTTTAATCTAAACTCATGCCCACTCTCATCAGTTTTCTCCTACATAAAACAAAAATCCGGTTGGAAGCCGAAGCCAAAAACTGTAAGCCAAAAAAATACTCTTTTTTTAGAAGGTGATAAACTAATAAAGAAGATTTTAATGTTTTAACCACAAACTTATCAGTTAGGGAAGCTTTGCCAGTGTGATATGTAATTTATGGACTTACCTCATAGAACACAAGTTAAAAGATAAAGTTGGTATCTGTCCCTTTTAAAGTGTTGAAGTTCATTTATTAGCATTTCATAGCCAATCTTCTATCAAGGTGCCTCAGTTTTGATATATGAACTAGGATGATCCTTTTTCACGTGTGTATGTGTGTGCGCACAGGAGGGAACCTTTTCAGCTGTTGTTTTTCATGCTGACTGCCCTCCTTCCAGCTGTTCATTTTATTACTGTTACTTTGTTCTGTTTCCTCAAAACCACATTCAGAGCACTGACAAAAATAATTGTTCTTTCTGAACTCATTAGCATTAGCGGTTCGTAGTTAGGAACTGGGTGTACAAGTGGAATTATTTGTTGCTGGTTTTTGTTGGTGATGGCTTTCATCTGATAATTTAGCACTGGTGTCTTATCAGGCATTGACTTGGAATTGGATTGTGTTAGTTCTACCCTAGAACTTTCTGATGTACTAGATGGGATCTCAGATTAAAAAAAATCAGAATTATGATTTTTTTTTGTTTTTAGTGTTGAATTTTCTTGGCAGAATTATAGACAGGAAATGTTAGAGTAAAACATTCTTTTCCCCCCTTGCTGCTTTGATTTTAGAACAATCATCTTTGACATGTGCATTAGAAATAAAAATCTTTCCTTGGTCCATTTTTTCTGTTCCTACCTCCACCCTCTCTCCTTTTTCTCATTGTCTGTCATACTATTCTGAAGATGAGTACCTGCTTGTGTACCACTTTTTAAGACGTTCTATAAAGCAATTTTTGCAACCTTCAGAGAAATCGTGGCTGAGAAAGTGGTGCGGCAAGTTTCTTCACATTTAGATCTTTTCCTATCATCCCCGTATCTTAAAACAGCAAAAGTATCCTTCTCAGTTTTTACTTCCTTAATTGTAATATTCCAAGATAATCTTGCCTCACTTTTCATTCTCCTTCCTTATCCTGTTATATTGTATTCCAAATAGCCTACTTACCTAGCCACACTTTCTTAAGCTATGTCGCACAGGCTCACTGCTCCGTTTGAGGACTGTCTGTACTAACACATCTAAATTCGATCAACTTAATCTGCCAGTGTGGCCTCTTAACTGGCCACTTAAAGAGGAAGCTGGGCTAGTGACAGTCTTTACCAACCCCTTAGCTTATAGCTCCCTCTAGTGCCTTCGTTTATTCCTCACATACGTATTAAGCATGTAGTGAGGGCTAGATGCTTGGGGATGTCCTTAAGAAATTCATATTCTTTAGGGGTCCATTTTATCTTCCTATGTTGCATGTTACTTGATCACAAGAACAACAACAACAAAAACCCAGACTGTGTTGTAGGCCCAGGTATTGATGATACTTGCTACCTTGGAACGGTTATTTGTTTGGTAAGCAACACTGAGATTTAATAGAAGATCCAAGCTATGCTGAGCTCTTAAGATGGATGGGGTGGGTAAAGGAGGGGAATGAGTAATAGAGTACATTACACACTAATATATTATATTTATATGCAGCATGCAATTTAGCAGTCAAGCAGACAGCGTGTCTACTAAATGGTTGGCGCTGGGCCATGACATGCGTTGTATATCTTCTCACATAATTTTAACGACTTCTCCAGACATCTATTACTGTTTTCATTTTATATTTGAGGAAATGGGCTCAGAAAGGTTAAGTATTCTTCCCGAGTTCTCAGCCAATGAATGGAGCAAGTTTCTGCCTTTTAAACTACAGGATTATATCTTTTCACTTTCACACAATTGAGATAAGGGAAATTCTATAACTACTGAGGTGTTCGGTTGAATTTTAACATCGATTTGCAGCATGTAAGTAAAGCAGACATCAGAAATTTGGCACATTAAAAGAGGCCTTATTGGAACAGTAAAGAAAATCAACAAAACCAAAAAGTTAGTTCTTTGAAATGAGTAACAAAATTGAAAAAACTGTAGCTAGACTGGCCAAGGGAAAAAAAAAAAAAAAGAGGAGAAGAAGAAGATTCCAATTACTAAATCAGGAATGAAAGAGGGAACACTACTGTTGACCTTAAATAAATAAAAAGGGTGATTAGAGAATATGTAAGTAATGGTGTGACATTAAGTCATTTAACCTAGATTAAATGGCAAATTCATAGAAAGACACAAACAATGAAAACTGACTCAAGAAGAAATAGAAAATCTAAGTAGATCTGTCACAACTAAGGAGATTAAATAAGTAATCAAAGAATTGTCCTCTGCAAAGATGGCTTCACTAGTGAATTCTAAAAAATATTTAAAGAAGAATTAACACCATCTTTCACAAATTCTTCCCAAAACACAGAAGAAGGGAAAACACTTCTTAACTTATTCTGTGAAACCATTTTTATCCTTATACTAAAAGCAAAGACATATAACAAAAGCAAACCAGAGACTGATATCTTCTATGACTATATACAGAAAGAAATCTTCAACAAAATACTAACAATCCAAACTGAGGAGCATATAAAACGGTTTATAAATTATAATCAAGTGGGATTTACCCAGGATGTAAGATTGGTTGACATATCAAAGTCAATCAGTGTAATATACCATATTAATAGAATAAAGGGGAAATAACTATAGGATCATTTCAATAGATGAAGAAAAAGGATTAGACAAAATACAATACTGTTTTGTGTTAAAAAAAATTGTTTTTTCAACAAGCTAGGAGAAGGGATTTCCTCAACCTGGTAAGAGTACCTGTGAAGAACCTATAGCTAATATCATATTGAATAGTAAAAAAACAGAAAGTTTTCTCCCAAGATCAGGAAAAAGACAAGGATACCTGCTCTTGCCACTTCTATTCAACATTGTACTGGAGATTCTAGTTAAAACATTTAGGCAAGGAAATCAAATAAAAGGCATCCAAATTGGAAAGGAAGAAGTAACACTATCTCTGTCTACAGATGACATGATTTTATATATAGAAAAACTTTAAAAATACACCTAAAAAACCTACAAGAGCTACTAAGTTAATTCAGCAACTTTATAGTATGTAAGATCAATATACAAATGTCAGCTGAATTCTAAGCATGACTATTTGAAAATGAAACTGAATAATAACTTTTACAATAATATCAAAAAGAATAAAATATTTTAGAATATATTTAACCAAAGAGATGCAGGACTTGCACTGTGAAAATTACAAAACATTATTGAAGGAAATTAAAGAAATGGAAAGACATGGATTGGAAGACTTAATATTGTAAAGATGGCAAGACTCCTTAAAGTGATCCAGAGAGTCAACTGAATCCCTATCAAAATTTCTACTACCATTTTCAGAGAAATGGGAAAAATGATCTTAAAATTCATATGGAAATACAAGGCACCCAGAATAGTCAAAATATCTGGAAAAAAACAAATTTGGAAGTGTCACATATCCTACTTTCAGAACTTAGCTACAAAGCTACAGTAATCAAGATAGTGTGGTATTGACTAAAGCCAGACATATAGATGGATTGAATAGAATTGGGAGTCCAGAAATAAACGCTTAACCAACTGAGCCACCCAGGCATCCCTAGAAATAAACGCTTAAGTCTATGGTTAACTGAGTTTCTACAAGGGTGCCAAGACAATAAAATGGAGAAAAAATAGTATTTTGAACAAATGGTGTTGGAACAAATGGATATCCATATGTAAAAAAATGAATTTGGATCCATACCTCATGCCATATACAAGAATTAACTTAAAAAGAACCAAAGATCTAAATGTAAGTATTAAAGTCATAAAACTCTTAGACGAACATAGGTGTAAATCTTTGTGAATTTCGATTTGGCAAGTTTCTTTGATATGACACTTAAAGTACAAACAACCAATGAAAAAATAGATTGAACTTCATCAAAATTAGAAACTTTGTGTGTCAGAGGCCAATATATCACAAAAGTGAAAGGATGATCCACAGAATGAGAGAAAAAGTTTGAGTTCTATATGTAAGAAGGATCTAATGTCCATAATATATTTAAAAACTCTTACAATTCAATAATGAAAAGATACCCCAATTAAAAAACAGGCAAAAGATTTGAACAAACATTTCTCCAGAGAGAATGACCAATAAGTACCATGAAAATATCCTTAACATCGTTAGTTACTAGGGAAATACCAATCAAAACCCACAAAGAGATACTACCTACACCTTTCTCAAAAAGTTAAACATAGAATTACCATAGAATCCTGAAATTCTACTTTTAGGTATGTATCTGAGAATATTGAAAACATGTGTGCACACAAAATCTTGTGCACAAATGTTCATAGCATTTTTCATAGCCAACAAGCTAAAACAGTCCAAATGTTTACCAACTCACGAATGGATAAACAAAATGTGGCATACCTACACAATGAAATATTATTCAGCAACAGAAAGGAATGGAATACGAATACACAGTACAGTGCAAATGAACCTCAAAAACAGTATTCTGAGTAAAGGAAGCCAGTCCCAAAGGCCGTATATCATTCCACTTACATGAAATGTCCAGAATAGGCAAATCCAAAGAGACAGAAAGTAGATGAGTGGTTTCTGGATGCAGGGGAAAGGGGAGAATGAGGAGTTGCTGTTAACCAGTACAGTATGGTGTTTCCTTTTGGGGTGATAATATTCTGGAATTAGGTAGTGGTAAGAGTACACAACCTGTGATTAAGCCAATGAATTGGAAGCTATAAGGGTGCATTGCATGGTATGAATTTTATCAATTTGAAACAGGGCTTTATCAGGAGATTCTTATTGTCAGGATAATTTTAAGTACATAACTAATTTAAATTACATTCTGTCAGAAGGCTTAGTCACATGGCTATCCCTAGTTCCAAGGGTCAGGGCTGTGATTCTGGAGAACATAGCCCACCTATAGCTCTGTGACTCTGGAGGACAGGAATGATGGGTTTTTGTAAATAGCTAGCAATCGCCATCACAGTGGCAAAGCTGGAATTGGAACCTAGGTCTTGGCGTCCTGGTCCAATTTCTTCTTACCCTACCATCTGTTTCTCCAAGGAGACTGATTTCATAAGTGTAATCAAGCAAGCTGCTGAAAATAGACTTTTTTGAAACTAAAATAAGATTTGTCTGCTAACAGTGGGACTGAGTAGCCTAGGAAATGACTAAGCATTTATCCTTCTTACATGTAAAGATTGTCCTCTTAGGGAAGGATGCATGAGTATATAAATACGATTTTTAAAGGGAAAGAGGCAGTTCCAGAGATTTTCCAGGCAAGTGGGGTTGTACAACATCCCTTTAAGAAGGATAGTGGGCAGTGGCCTTCTGCATTTTTATGAACAAAGGTGTCATTCATTAGCCCTAACTGGAGCCTATTGGTTTGGGTAAACCCAGATCCACGATATTGGCATGGCACCATCCGTCTGTGGAGTGTACTACACTGTGCTAGAGCCCGGAGCACTCAGAGTCTTGATCATCCTCCTTCACACTAAGTTCATCTATGACAGGTTACTAGTCAGGGCTTGCCTAGTGTCCTTTTCCTTTCATTGCTAGCAAGGGGTAGGAATCCTGCATGCATGTTAAAAAAAAAATTTAAGTTTAAAAATTCTAAAAGACTATTAATCTATTGAACCAGAAGAGAGAAATTACAGTGAGATTGTTAGAACAGATATACAAAAATAAATATATCTTGCAAGTAGTTCTGAAAATTGAAATAGAGACTTAAAACTGAAATGTTTGTGGGGGCTGGGGAGCTAATTTAAGTGGATAGGAGTTATGATTATTGGGAATTGTGACAAAATGGAACATATAGGCCCTGACTTAAGACATTAAGCAACATTCAAACAAGAAGCAGGCAGAAAAAACCCACCTCAAAAAAACAAAACAAAACAAAAAAAACAAGAAACAAAAAAACTACCTACCTCTGTGGCTAGTCAAAATCTGTGTGGGGCAAAGTTCAGCCTGGAGGTCACCAGTTTATAGCTACCTCTTGACTAGAACCTGATATAGCAATACGTAGCAAGGAGTTTTAACATTTGTCATCTATTATTACCAGAAGAAGCAACCCAAGAACATACAATGTTTTTAGCTCTTGCTTTGAAAGAATAAACTGGAAACCATTCAAATGCCTAATAATTGGAGGATAGTGAATCACACTGTGGTAATAACATAACCATTTGAAGCACAGAGATGCTAGCAAGTGCCAGGGCATGGAAACGTACACATGTCAAAACTAAGTGAGAACAAAACACTAAATGTATATGCTACAATATGTGTTCACAAAGATTGGAAAAGAATTTGGAACAATGTAAATAATTTGATGCTCGTGAGATTTTTTTTTCCTGAAAAGAAGCTTAAATGAAGATAAAGAAAATGCAGTCACCTCTACCAAGGCCATCAGTAAAATATCTAGTTGTCCTCTGGATTAGATCCAGCTAAGCAAAAGCATGACTAATAGGGTATGGCTTTGTCCTAGAAGTTTTCATTTTTCCTGAAAGAGATAACTTAATTTCCTACTCTGGTATACACTGATATTTTGTTCCCACCTTAGAATTCTGTTTTTACTTTTTTTTCCAATTTACCCTCCTTTATAAATGTGGGTCTAAGGAAAGTGATTCTGGTCCCAGACTTCATGAATGACACTCGTCCTTCCATACCACTCATGAGTTGACAGTGAACCAAGTCTCTGGGGTAATAACAGAATGTTGCAGGTTCTTTGGCTTCTTTGGTATATCAGGAATGGCCCAGACTTTGGGGGTACTTCAGGTACTGGGAGTTCCAGGATTGTGGGCTGGCACCCAGAGTGGGTTGTCCATGGTGGTTGCCATTGGATGCCCATGCTCGGCCTGTCAGCGCTGGACCCACAGTTTCTGGAATGTCTGGTGACTATTCCAGAAATGTTGTTACTCACCAGTCTGATGAGGACTTCCTCAGCTTCTCCTCTCAGGATCACTCCACACACAGTCTGTAAGGCAATGGCCATTTTTCAGGAGTCTCTGGATGAGAACTGAGATTTCTTGTTGTTCAGGGGCACGGATGTGTGTGCTAT
>CM053604.1:71062456-71201113 GCA_028646535.1 Procyon lotor | reverse complement strand
GATCCCCGCTGAGCAGAGAGCCCAATGTGGGGCTCAATCCCAGGACCCTGAGATCATGACCTGAGCCGAAGGCAGAGGCTTTAATCCACTGAGCCCCCCAGGTGCCCCTGGGCTTAGTCTTTTAGAGACCTTATCTGCATCCTACTTTTCCTTCCTCTGTAAAAACCCAGGCCCCACTCTAACGAGGAGTCTTTGCAGCTGTGACCATCTCTGCAAGGTCTCCTTGGTGACCTCTCCAAATGAGCCCGAGAACCTTTCACTTGTGAGCCTTCCCTACTACAGCTCTAAATTAAAAGCATGGGGTAACAGTGGTGCCTGGGTGGCACAGTCGGTGGGTCTCGCGCTCTTGGTTTTAGCTCAGGTCCTGATCTCAGGGTAGTGGTATCAAGCCCTGCGTTGGGCTCTGTGCTCAGTTCAGAGTCTGCTTGGGACTCTTTCTCTCCCTCTGCCCCTCCCCACTACCTTGCACTCTCCAAAATAAAATAAATACAATCTTCTAAAAAAGCATGTGATAGCAGCAGCAATGAAAGGGTGATTTTTGGGGCGCCTGGGTGGCTCAGTCGTTAAACGTCTGCCTTCGGCCCAGGTCAGATCCCAGGGTCCTGGGATCGAGCCCCGCATCGGGCTCTCTGCTCTGCAGGAGGCCTGCTTCTCCCGCTACCATTCCCTCTGCTTGTGTTCCCTCTCTTGCTGTGTTTCTCTCTGTCAAATAAATAAAATCTTTAAAAAAAAAAAAAAAAAAAAAAAAAGAAAGGGTGATTTTTCAATGATGTTGCCAATAATTAAGAGTCCTATATGAAGTTCTTCAGTGCGTCTTCAGTGGGAACTAAATTCATGTGTCTCATTGCTGCAATTTACCATCTGTTCTGCTATAATGAAGGAATTACATTCATAAACAATTTTACGATTATTAAAAGTCATGATATAAGAACAAAATTGCTTGAGTAGGAAAAAGGGGCTAGGGACAGGACAGTATCAGACTCATAATAATGTTATTTTTCATGTAGAATTTTTTTCTAATAAAACTTTTTTCTTTAGTAGCTATGAATATATTTGTAAAACCCATCACTGCAAAAAAATTTAGTGTTTGACTACATCTACCATTTACTTTGGAATAATAGTCTGTTTTCTATCATTGCCTATACTATCATTAGCAAGGAACCTTTCATACCATCCTATTTCTTTGATCACCCATCATTATAATGAACAGAACACTAAGACTCCCAAACAAATCAGCTATTATAGACAACCTTTCTGCCATGCTGAGGGGCTAGTTCCAGGTCTAGTAGAATAATGTAGACATAATGCTAATCAGATTCCCTAAATTATCCAACCTCCTTTATAAAACTCCCTCAAGCCTGCCATTTGCTCAGACCTAGACACTTGAGTCAAACAATAACTTGTGTGCTTTGATGTTTTCCCCTGAATCAGGTGATGCAGGCCCAGTGTGTCAAAACAGAGACTGAATTCTACCGCCGCAGTCGCAGCGAGATAGTGGATGGGCAAGGCTACACCATGGGTGCCCTTTATTGGCAGCTGAATGACATCTGGCAGGCTCCTTCCTGGGCTTCTCTAGGTAAGTGTTGCAGCATTCTTTGTGTCTGTGACAGAAAGCAACTCTGGTGTGGAGAGGCACTGAGAAAGCACGGAGCCCGAGGGGTCAGATTAATTGGAGTAGACCCCCGGAGCAGTGGAGGGGCTCCTCCCACAGCTGGTGAACTGCGGCCGCCCCGCCTACCTTCCTGGTCTCTCCCGGAGCCTTGGAGGGCAGCCTTGTTGGAGTTCTGGTCTGTGCAGAGTCATAAAAGCCGGCTAATAAAGGGAGGGTAGATGCATGAAGATCTTAGCCGTGTGTCTTATAATTATTACTTACAGTTTTGAATTTAATTAGCAGGAATTTCCAGGCAAAAGAAGCATTTACTTAAGCCTCTCTTCCTCTATTTAGAAGAATTCAACCAAGTGGAAGGCTGGCCCAGCTGAGTGTTAAAATGTCCTTTTCCCAGATTCCCCTATAGGTCCGTCAAGTCGTCTTTATTTTTGCCCTATTTATCTCTCGGGGGAAACGTGGTGGAGTCAGAAATTTACATGGGAAAAGTTATCGGTTCCATCGGTTGGCAACAGGGAGATGACTGGCATGGTGCCTGCAGTTTGAACTATTCTATTTTGGTGTATTTTTAAAAATTAAGAAGTAATAATGCATCTTTGGTGTTCACTAGTGGTGGTTTGAAGCAAAGTTCAGTTAATAATGTACACAAGAATTTGGGGCCAAAAGTGAGGCAAAGCCACACAGTAAAAAAGCCCTTTTGCCGGGTGAGGGGCTTAAACCAGCTGTGAACACAGATCCGAAGGAGTCCATTACCTGCGTGCTTTGATCAGTGTGCCGAATCACCTGTCGCGGTAAATTGGAGTGTCGATCAAGTTTCTCCGACCAAACTGTTTATCAACACCAGCCAGATAAAAGAGTATTGAATGAGAATCAGGGGTAGACTGGGGAGAGTAGCCTTCCCAGGATGCTTACAACTGGACAAAGAGATATTGTTCAGAGACGCTTGGACCCTGACCCTGCCTTCTTGTATGTGGACGAGGTCCTGGACTCCTGAAGCAGAGTTTGGTTCAAGAACCCAGAGAGTCTTTGTTAATCTGCCCTTAAATGACTGTACTGCAGATTATGTTAATGAGTTCTTTAGAAAGAGTGAGTAGAGCGCCTGGGTGGCTCAGTCGTTAAACGTCTGCCTTCAGCTCAGGTCATGATCCCAGGGTCCTGGGATCGAGCCCCTCATTGGGCTCCCTGCTCAGCAGGAAGCCTGCTTCTCCCTCTCCCATTTCCCCTGCTTGTGTTCCCTCTCTCACCGTCTCTCTCTGCCAAATAAATAAAATCTTCAAAGAAAAGAAAAAAGAAAAAAAAGGAAAGGTGAGTAAACCCAGGAACAGGAGTATAATGGCAGGGCAAGAATTCATTTTCTAAAGTCTCGCAGGACAATGCCTCTGTGGAGAGGGTCACCATCTTCTTGTACCTGTTACAAAACACAGGTGCCAAGGAGGAGGTGTGACAAGATATGCTATGTCTGCTCCTGCTCTGGGCAGCCTCATAGCCTCTGTTTAACTCTGCTTCATTGGTTTAATGAATCTGGTGTGTATAGTATGTGCCAGTGGGGGTGGGGGAACGTGTCACCTCTTATCACCTGAAATGGTGGTCCTTTAATGTTCATGTAGGGGTGGGGGAATGTGATCCTTTAAACAGATCACAGCTGCTTGGAATCTCGAGATTCTTATATATTTCTTTTTAAAAAATCAGTCTCATTTTTAGTTATAATTTTATAAATACAGAAATCCACCTGGGCATTTTATTTTTGCTTGACTCATAAACTTGGACAGGTTGAGAACTAATAGAAAAGCCAGAAATCACATAGCATCTTTAGCTGACTATGCAGGATATTAAACTGGTAGCCATACTTTGTGCCTGATGAGTAACTAGGATGTGGCCCAGTGAGACCTTGTGCTTCAATTGCTATTCTCCTGTGTTGCGTGTGTGGCTGTGAAGTTGGAACCATGTGTGTGAAGTCCCTTCTGTAATGGAAATCACACGTGAGCATCTGTAAGTTGCCTCAGTTCTGAGCCAGCTTCCATTTATGAGAAAACTCTCCAAATACAGTTGATGTTTGAACAATATGAGGTTGAGCTGTGCAGGTCCACGAAGATGCACATTTTTGGGGTAAAGACAGTATAGTACTGTAAATGTATTTTGTCTTCCTTCTGACTTCCTTAATAACATTTTCTTTTCTCTAGCTTACTTTATGGTAAGAATACAATATATAGTACATATAACATATAAAATATGTGTTAATTGACCGCTTACGTTATCAGTAAGGCTTGGTCAAAAGTAAGCTATTAGTAGTTAAGTTCTGGGGGAATCAAAATTACATGTGGCTTTTTGACAGCGCAGGGGTTGGTGCCCCTAACTCCATGTTGTTCAAGGTCAACTTTGTAAGTTCGAGTTCATTTTACAGATCTAATATGAAAGGCCTCTCCACCCCTCCCTGCTCGTTGTTTTTAAGGGGAAATATTAAGAGTTGCATTTGAAGTGCTGAGAGTTGAAATTTTGGAAAACCTGAATAAGTTGGTTCTGTCTGAACTTCAAACCACATCTCTGCATCTCAGCAGCTTGCACTGTGAATTCTGGACATGATACTCCCCCCCACACCGCACCCCCTCACCCCTCCTCCCTCTCTCCCTCCCCACCATCTCTCTGGAAATTGTTCAGTGATGCAGTGCTTTGTGGGAAAGAGCTTTCTGAAATAGAGGCATGGTGACATGTTTTTTAGTTTGGGGGTTTAGCATCCTAAACTTGCCAACAGGGCACAGAATTCATAGGTTCTCAAAAGCTTCTAATTGTATCTGAGCAACTGTCATTAATTGTCATCTGTTTGGATGTTCTCCCGAGTCTGCACTTGCCAGCGGCATTTATGATAATGGTTGTTTTATTTCCCTCAGAGCCTTTTGTGCTTATGGGAGAAGGAAGAAGACTTCGAGTTCTAAATAACTCTTTCTGTCACCTTTTAAATTGTTTTTTTTCCCCAAGTGTTTTGTTTGTGGTTTTTTTCGGTGTACCATGGAGTGATTCGACATTTCTATACATTTACAAAATGCTCACCATGATAAGTATAGTTACCATCTGTCACCATACGAAGTTTTTATAGTATTATTGACTATGTTCCCTATAACTTTTATTTTTAAAAAATTTTTAAAGATTCTATTTATTTATTGAGAGAGAAATTGCATGCAAATGGGCAAAGAAAAAAGAAGGGCAGACTCTCTAGCAGATTCTGCACTGAGCTGCTGAGTGTGGACACACAGGGCTCAGTCTCACGACCCTGAGATCATGACTGGCCTGAAATCAAGACTCGGTTCCTTCACCAACTAAGCCACCCAGGTGCCCCTCTCTATAACGCTTATAAATGAATATTTATATCTCATCCGATTGTAATATTTTTTTTAAAGACTTTATTTATTTATTTGACAGAGAGAGATCACAAGTAGGCAGAGTGGCAGGCAGAGAGAGAGGAGGAAGCAGGCTCCCTGCTGAGCAGAGAGCCCGATGCGGGGCTCGATCCCAAGACCCTGAGATCATGACCTGAGCCGAAGGCAGAGGCTTTAACCCACTGAGCCATCCAGGCACCCCCGATTGTAATATTATCTGACAGTTACTAATATATGTACTATTTTTACTGCCATGTACCGATTTCCCTCTTCATATGTATGTAGGAAAAAGGAATATTGGCACACTGAGCTCCCAAAAGTGGAATTATGTATGAGAACGTGCTGCCTAGGAGTCCGGTCGGGGCTCAGAGTCCTGTGGCATGTTTGATTTACTGCTTGAGCTTCCCTTTCCTCCCCGTAAAGTAGATGTGAATGTTCCCCTCACTCAGATGTGAGGGTGTCATGAGGTATAGACTCAAATGCCCCGAGGCCTCAATGAATGTGGGTTTGTAACCCAGTTGAGTCTCCCTGCTATGGTCAGTCCCTGGAATCGTGACAAGGCAGACATAGCTGGACCGTGGGCGGGATGCCCCTGACTGCTTGACCCTGCCCATCTCTTAACTTGCGTATTTCTAGAGTATGGAGGAAAGTGGAAAATGCTTCACTACTTTGCTCAGCATTTCTTCGCTCCACTGTTGCCGGTGGGTTTTGAGGATCAAGACGTGTTTTTCATCTATGGTGTGTCAGACCTTCACTTCGACTGTAAGGTGAAGCTCACTGTAAGTTGCTTGGAGCTTTTTTTTTCTAAGACAGATTTTTTTTGTCTCTAAGGCAGAGGAAGAGATTTTGCTCATAATCCTTTAGTTATTGGTTATATTTCTTCTGGGGAAAAAAGAGAAATTAATTTGTATCGAAATGTTTCCAGTGCCTGTTAATGAAAACAGGCTGTCCTTGGACTCAGAATGCCCGTATCTTTGGGGTAAAACTCCGCCTTTTATCCCGTGACCTTAAGGCTTAATGCCTTATGATTCAGATTCCTCATCGGTGAATATTGTTTTTTCACTCATCAGACAATCCTGAAAGATTTCTGTGGGCAGTGAATAAAATAATTGGACAAAAGCAAATTCTAAACTGTAGAGTGCCACTACAATATAACGTTATGTAATTACAAGAAGCTGGAAATAGCCTAAACGTGACGGAAAGAAATCCTGAAAAATGGTTCGTTAAAGTGAAAATCTGTAAAAGATTTCCGTGCGTATGTGGAAAAATACGCCTGTATTTAAAGCAATGCGAGGCAAAAAGAGAGGGTAGGAACTCAGTCTCCAGTGGCTGCAGTTTGGAGGACAGTGCAGACAGATCATGGTTATGGACTAGTGACAGTGCACCAGGTCCTGTGTCTTCCACAGTTACTTGATTTAAATCTCACGTCGGCCAGTGAAGTTAGTGCTGTTCTCATTCTCATTTTACATGTGAAGAAACAGAGCCTTCGAGGAGTTGAGGAACTTGGTCTGTTACGAGCTCCAGGACTAAGGGGGCTAGGGTTAAATCCAGGGCTCATAGACTCTTAACTAGTCCTGCTATTCTGGCTTTCATCTATTATTCTCTCTAAAAAAAAAAAAGTAACCGAGATTTTGCTCTGTCTTGTTTCTCCCAGGTGAGAGTCCACACGTGGGGTTCCCTGGAGCCGGTGTGCTCCTCTGAGACGGAGCATATTGTCCTGAAAGCAGGGAGGGCCGTTCTCCTCTATAAGGAGCTAGTGCCCGTGTTGTTGGAGAACTGTGGGAATTGTACCCGGCAAAGCTGTGTGATTTCCTTTTACCTTTCAACGGAGAGCGCACTTAGGAGCCCAACCAACTATCACTTCCTGTCTTCCCTGAGTGAGAGCGTGGGGCTGACCAAGGCACAAATCACTGTAAGTACCATGGGCTGGGGTCCCTGTGGCCTTGCAGACCTGTCTCACTCCCGAGGCAAGCACGGGGCATCCCGCATTTTGCAGAATTTCTCCTTGGTACTGAGTTTACCTGGGACCTGGGGAATGTTAGTCTCTTCCCACTACAAGCAAAGACCAAATGACTTTTTTTTTCTAATTCAGTGTTTGTCCAAGTTTAGGGTTCCTGCCACTCCCGCTAGCCCTTGGCTCCTCCGTAGTGGGCTGGAACAGAGCAGGGAAAGGCTAATGAGTCATCACCGCTGACTGTGCCTGCGCCACCTCCCAGGCTCTGTCCCCGGGCTTTCCTGCTTCATCTCTGAAGCGTCATGCACCACCCAGACGAGCCAGCAAACCTGGGTAGATGGGGGACCAGGAAGCCCCAGCAGAAGCACTCTGACTTGGAGGGCTTAAGGACAGTCGATGAATTTTTAAAAATTTCCCTCTACTCTCTTTAATTTATTGCTTCCAAGTACCCTTAATCACCAAATCTGTAAATTGCAAAAAATAGGATAACCAGAATGTGTTGTTATAAAAATTGTGCAGCTGGAGAACGTGGAATCTGTCTCATCGATTGAAAACCTTTCCTACCCTTTCCCTTGCATACAGTGATTGGATGTATTCTCTAGACAGTGCTATTCTCTGTGTTTAGTGAAGGTTAAATTTGTTTTAGACCTGTACCTGTACATTGAGAATGCTTAAGTGACAGGTTTTTTTTTTTTGCATTTACTTAGAAATAATCATATAAGAAATCAGTCCTTGAAATGAAAACGTATCTTTCTAATTAATAGTGAAATATGCACATAATGAAATGTAAGTCATCTGTAGCAACTGATGTGGAACAGCTGTGAAGAGAATGCCATACATTTACACAGCTTCTTTCCAGAAAAATAACAACAACAATAAAATCTAAAAGCTCTGTAGCAGATAAATTTGCAGTCTCTAGACTTAGGATTTTGAGATCTGTTTCTCTTTCCTGCACCAGGCCTTCGTTACCTTGGGATGAGTGGGTGTGGGAGACCAGTGGGACTCTTTCCCTTGTCCTTCCTCGTTTGGGTTTCAGTGAGACTTACCTTCCAGAGAGATCTAAAATTGGAATAATAGTTAACGTTTATTGCAGGCTTACCGTAGGCCAGGCACTTGGGTGTGCTCTCCCCACTAGGAGGCCGGGAAGTTGTTTGCGTACCTTCCTGAAGCCAGGCTACAAGCCTGACCCTGGGCTCTGCAGTCCAGTGTAGAGATGAGACGTCAGATCGGAAGCAGGCAGTAAGAGGGAGCAGGCCCCAGTGGCCATTCTGGCTTTGGCCATAGAGCTGCCATAGCCGAGGCCTCCCTGGCAGCCTTGCAGGCCAGTGGGGCCCAGCCGTGGGAGTTGCATGCCTGTGTCTGCCTTGGGGTCTTCACCGGATAGAGAGAGAGAGAGAGAGAGAGAACACAAGCAAGGGAAGCGGGAGGAGAAGAAGCAGGCCTCCTGCTGAGCAGAGAGTCCGATGCGGGGCTCAATCCCAGGACGCTGGGATCATGACCTGAGCCGAAGGCAGCTGCTTAAATACTGAGCCACCCAGGCACCCCAAGAGAGATAAAGCTTTGATCTTCTTGTGAAATATCCTCCTTAATCATTAGAGATGACATATTTCTACACTGGGCTGGAGATTACCATTTGGTAATTTCCCACAGCCTTAAGTAAATTTCCATGTATTTTTTGGTATCTGACACGGTGGTCGGAGTAAGACACTTTGGCAGTGGCGGAGCCAAAGCTGTAGGAGATGCGCCCCTTGTTGGCCCACATACATGTTCTGAAAGGCATTGTGGGTAGGATGGATAAGTCTCCCCTAGTTGTTCACTTAATTTATCTTTTTCTTTCAGGCCATCATCTTTCAGCAAGGTGACACATTCACTTTTGATCTGGAAACCTCCGCTGTTGCTCCCTTTGTTTGGTTAGATGTAGGAAGCATCCCCGGGAGATTCAGTGACAACGGTTTCCTCATGACTGAAAAGACGCAGACTGTGTTATTTTACCCTTGGAAACCCATCAGCAAGAGCAAACTGGAGCAGTCTTTTCGTGTGACTTCCCTGATGGATATATACTGAGGGATTGCAGGTGGTATTTTCAGCGGACCCTGGAATAAAGCCTTTCTAAGGCACTGGCTGAAGCTGAAGACCCCCAGAGACAAGATGGAGAAGCTAGGAAATGTGTCTGCCTACTGCCACATGTCTGATTCATGACTCTGTGAAGAGTTGTCCAGTGCATTCTGTCGGGGAAGGTTGTTTACTCAGGTGATATCCTCCATCGAGGCTGTGGTTTGGCATTCTTCAGCCTGTGCCAAGCCTATGATTTTATCTGCTCCAGCTCTGACACCATGTGACCCAGTTATAACCCAACCACCTCTTCCTACCCAGAAAAGGAAGTCCACTCATCAAGTCCTGTCAGGGAATCACAGGAACATGATGATTACAGTATCTGTGGAGCCAAATGTGGAAAGCTGTGAGGTTCGTGTAGGCCTCTTATAGTTAGCCTTGAAAAATAATGAGTAACCAAAATGAAGCTGCTTTGTTATTATTCCCTGAGGAAACAGAAGTTCAACTGTCACAATAGAAAGAGATTTCTAGAGAGTAGCCGTATTGGTTGTTGTCAGAAAGTTTGGGGAGTTGATTGTTGCCATTTGATTACTTTTTTGGATAGGACTCTTTTTTCATTTGTGGGTTTTGTTATAAAATATCGTTTTGACTGGGGCACATGGGTAGCTTAGTCCATTAAACATCCAACTCTTGATTTCGGCTCAGGTCATGATCTCAGGGTCGTGGAATTGAGCCCTGAGTCAGGCTCTCCACTGGGTGTGAAGCCTGCTTAGGATTCTCTCTCTCCCTCTACCCCTCCCCACACCTCTCTCTCTCTCAAAAAAAATATTGTTTTGACAATAACAGCTTCTTTTTTCAAAGTCCATTTAGAGTCCTTTGAAAAATAAGCTCACATTGAAATGGACATCACTGTGGTCACTCTGAAAATTTTGGGGTGTCCTAACATAAGTTGTCACCCATAATTATGTGTGGGTTGTAGATGTGGCAAAATTCAGTGAACTTCCCAATTCAAAAGCTGTGAATTAGGTGTATATTTGTTGACCCTGGCAGCAAAGTGGTATTTCTTTTAGCTTTGGTTTAAATCATTTTTACTGGATGCCCAGATAGCTCAGTCGGTTAGGTGTCTGCCTTCAGCTCAGGTCATGATCCCAGGGTCCTGGGATCCAGTCCCACCCTGGGCTCCTTGCTAAGCGGGGAGCCTGCTTCTCCCTCTGCCTCCCTGTTTGTGCTTTCTCTCTCTCCTTCTCTCTCTCTCTAACAAATAAATAAAACCTTTTAAAAAAAAATAAGTCATTTTTATTAATATTGATTAATCATAAATTGCTATAAAATTATTTTATATATAATCATATTTATAAATTGTATTCATGATGAAGCAAATGGGGCATAATGTTAATTATGAAGCAAAATGTTGCTTCATAATGAAGCAAATGGGGCACCAATGTTAATGGTGGAGGTGTGTAATAATTCTTTTCTACTGCTTTTGTAACCTTTCTATAAGTTTAAAACTGTATCAGAAAATAAAAGTTACATAAATTGCATTGACAATGTGATATTTCATCTGTGGCTTATTTAATCATTCCAGAAACATTCATTTGTGTCCTTTAGTGTGCTGGGCATTGGTTTCCCTTTAGCTCTGGCCAACTTTTTATTCTACTTAATAAACTGGGAGAGTTTAAAGAATCTAGATTAAGGTATTTGAGTGGTTTTCCCTGGGAAGAATCGTGTAATTGGTTATGGAATGGAGTGGCAATGAGAGTTTGGCTTTAAAATCAAGACTAATTAGATATAGATTTGGTTTTAAACCTGAGAAGGTTTAGGTCATGGGTCAGTGACTAAAAAGACAATAAATGCAGGCAATCCAGGCCTCTCCTTCAGTATCTAAGAGTTTCCTCATCTTATGTGTTCTGCTATTTCAATATATATATATAAAAGTCTTATGAAAGCCTGTAGCTTGCGGATGTGGCTCAGAAGATTCTTACTTAATAAATATATAATTTTCTTGTCAATGTTGAAAATCCTGTCTCCATTAAACTAGAGAATTTCCAGGCACCCTGTGAGGTGGGCTTTGAAATTGATGGACCAGAATTTTTATCACAATTCTGGCCTTATTAGCTCTTAATCAAGTTATTTCACTTCTGTGTTCAGTTTTCCTATAGAAAAATGGGAATAAATACACTGCCCTTATAAGTTTGTCTTGAAGAATGAATTTGAAATTTAGCCTGCGGGCTAGGCCCTACGCTGGTACATAATAAGGGCCCCGTAAATGGACGCACCATCCTGGGCTGGAGTAGGCTTCTAGCCACATTGACACTGAGTGGAATCCAGGTTCTGAGGCTTATTGGTTATTGTGAGCTTGGCTGACCACTTGACCCGGACTTTACTTGTCTCCTGGGTAAAATGGAGATAATGGTCTCCAACCTTCAAGGTAGTTGTGAGGACTAAACAACTGGAACAAAATAAATGCTAAGTAAATGGTGGTTAGACTTTTTTAACATTCTAATCATTATTATCCAATTAATACGTGAGGTAAGAGTAAAAAATAAAGCAAATTTAAAGGCAAATGTCTTCCAGACATTTGTTTTTTTAAGTGGTCTCCATGCCCAGTGGAGTCCAGTGCAGGGCTTGAACTCATGACCCTGAGATCAAGACCTGAGCTGATTTCAAAAGTTGGTTGCTTAACCAACTGAGCCACCCAGGCGCCCCTCCAGACATATTTTTAAGAGGGGGAAAAGATATCAGAAAAGAATGTAAAGGAAGGATAATCTAATGAAAAGACATAAATGTATGTGGACAACAACTGGTACAAGGAGAGAAATGTGCCGTATATATATTATTTCTGAAAGAAAATGGTGACATTGGAAACGGTCTTCCACAGCCCGTGTGTGGCACTGTGTTCAGTCATCTCCACCATTTCAATAGATTTGATTTTGCCGCACGTACTGGGTCAGAGCCTGATGTACTTACTCCTAGCTTTGGATCTCCGAGAAGACTTCTGCTAGTAGTTCCGCAAACATTAACAGAGAGAATGGAAAGAGCCAGATGGGGCCCTTCCGCCATGCCCATGCCAGATGCAAAGCACATTCCAGAGAGGGAGATGAAGAGAAGTCCCTTTACAGGATTCCATCTTCTCATCTGACAACCAAGAGGACAATAAAAATGGTAATTTCCTCATTCGCATTCACTGTAACTCTTCTTATTTTTTTTCTTACTTGACTTTTCATTGTGAGAGGTTTTCTAACCATGGGAAGTCACTTGGAAAATAAATAGGAAGATTGTTTTCTCTGTTGGAATGAAAGTGAACTGGCCGCACAGGAGAAATAAAACTGAGTTTCCCACGCATTCCAAAGTGACAGGGAGGGACCCGAGACAGACAGAATCATCTCTTGGGCTCTCAGATAGGAAGCTTATTCCCCAACTTGGTAAGATTTAGGGGGAAAAACAAGTAGGCATTATTTGTGCCTGAAATTCAAAGCATTTCAAAATCTGCCCAGAATTCTAGAGGATATCAACCACTTGATGGTTGATAGCGTACAAGTCCCTAAAAGTCACAGATAAAACCGGTATTAAGGCACATCTATGTTCTGACTGTAAAGACTGTTTAACTTAAGAATTTATTCGTTCATTTACCAAGCATTTATTATTATTTAGCAAGCATATTATTGAGCATTTATGACCAAGCATTTATTTATTGTCTGAGCAGCAGGCACTGTCCTTGTCCCTGGAGTATTGCAATGAAAAAGGCCGACAAGTCTCTGCTCTCCTGGACCGTCCCTTGTAGGGGTGTTGTCAAAAGCCCACCTCTGTGCTTCCGGGCCAAAACAGAACTCAAAGACAGAGTTTGGGATGAAGAGGAACAAGAGCTTTATTGCTTTGCTGGGCAAAGGAGGCTGCAGTTGTTGAGGCTTCAACAACTGTAAGCCTCCCACGCCCACCCCCAGGACGGGTTGGGGGGGTTGTAGGGAAATACAGGATCTAGCTGGTTTCCACACGAATTGCACGTCTGTGTGTGTGTGTGTGTGTGTGTGGCCGGCCTCCTTAGTCCTGTTAGTCCTTTCCAGGGTGGGACTGGGTGAAACAAAAGGCTAAGAAGGGAGGAGGGGAGGTTTGTAGAAGAGAGGGAAAAGGTTACTTTATTTCTATTTATCTATTTATTTATCTTAAAAATTCTATTTATTTATTTGACACAAGGAGAGAATGAGCTGAGGGGAAAGGCACAGTGAGAGGGAGAAGCAGGCTGCCCACTGAGTGGGGAGCTCGATGCTGGGCTCGATGCCAAGACCCTGGGATCATGACCAGAGCCGAAGGCAGATGCTTAACTGACTGAGTCACCCAGGTGTCCCTATTTTTATTTTATTTAAAGATTTTATTTATTTATTTAGAGCGAGTGAGCAAGGAGGAAGGGCAGAGATGAGGGAGAGAGACTCTCAAGCCAACTCTACGTGGAGCATGGAGCCTGAGGCGGGGCTGGATCCCAGCACCTCGACATCATGACCTGAGTCGACATCAAGAGTCAGATACGTAACGGACCGAACCACCCAGGAGGCCCCAAGAAAAAGGTTACTCTATTTATTTTTTATTATTTTTTAAAGATTTTATTTATTTGACAGAGAGAGATATCGAGAGAGGGAATACAAGCAGAGGGAGTAGGAGAGGGAGAAGCAGGCTTCCTGCTGAGCACGGAGTCCGACTTGAGGTTTGATCCCAGGACCCTGGGATCATGACCTGAGTCGAAGGCAGATGCTTAATGACTGAGCCACCCAGGCACCCCAAAAGGTTACTTTAAGACTGAGTTCTGCTGAAGCACTAGTGCAGCTATTTGGATTTTTGTTCAGCTTTCTGCTTTTAAGCAGTTTCGGGGGCGGTGGGGGCATACAATAAGCAAATAGACAAATAGAGCCATTTCAGCTGGTGACAAGACCTATGCGGTTAATGTGACAGTGATGGGGAGCAATGTGACATAAGGCCATCTCGCTTCAAAACTTTAGGAAAGTTGTTTTGAAAGGTTATGATAAAATACAAATGAAAAAAAAGTTTTTCAGTTGAGAAAAGAGTCTTTAAGACCTTCCCTGTGATTCATCCCCAAGGAAGGAAAAATGCAAGACCAGGTAGTCAGCAAGGCTGGACTCTGGCCTTGGGCTTGTTAGGCCAAGGTTGGGCAACCTGCTAAGACCTCTCAGAGCCTTGAGATAGGGGCCAAATAGTGAATGTGCTTTGCAGAAATAAGGGTCCTGCGTCCCTGGGTCAGGTTTCCTCACTACCTCTCCTTCTATCTCAGACATGGGTTCCTGAATCCTGCCACGGAGAAAACATTTGCAACAATAAAGCATCTCACTCCCCTAGGTCGGGTCCCAGCATTTACACAGGATTTATTGAGCAGCAACTTGTGGCTGACTGTGCTGGGAGCATAGTACAGAGTACGGAGCTGTACAAAGGATGACAGTAATGCCCAAGTGACCGAGATTTCCCAGGAAATGGGGTGTCGGGCGCATGGAAATTCCTGGTTGAGGACTAGTACTCATTTCCTGCCTCATCGTCTGTGTGAGAGCAGCCCTCTTGTTCCTATTCTACTAGTGTTACTTACTTAGGCTTTTGGAAAATTTACCAGATCCTGAGAGACAATTCACATATTCCCAACAGTCAGGGCAGACTTGATGGGCCGGCTACCCTACTGCCGTTTCCGCCTCTTCTCTGCTAATCGAGGTGACGTTGTGTCCAGCCCCAGGGACTGAATTGTAATTGGTTATACTGATTCTATTCTTTGCCAATGATTGGTCTAGGGTAAGGCATGGGACCCATTTCTGGGGAATGAAACACAAGCTGACATTTAATGTGGGGTTTGGGGTGGGAAGGTTTTCCTGCCTGACAAGAAAGAGACCTGAGGAGGATCACCAACTCTGCTGTTGGGTGACGTTGAGAAGTTGCTGTGAGGATCCAATACCTGGAGCTGCTACAGCCTTTTTGTGAGTTTGAAGAGACACGTGACACCCGGGGATGTCAGAGACGTTGAGCAGCTGAGCTAATCCTGCAGTCATCTAACTCCGGTCTTCGTATGAGAAATAAGGTCCTATTTGTATAATCCAGTTGTAGGCAGGTATTCTCATTTTATAACCAAATACCCTAACTGATAGAGGAGTTAAGGGTGTGGGCGTTGAAATCAGACATATTTACGGCTGAGTTTCAGACCCACCACTAGTAGGCTGTTTGACATTGCATATGAGTTACTGAGTCTTTCTGTGTTTTAGTTTCTTTATCTTTAAAAATGGGAGGGGCACCTGGGCGGTTCAGTCAGTTAAGCGTCTGCCTTCCGCTCAGGTCGTGATCCCAGGGTCCTGAGATCGAGCCCTGAGTCAGGCTCCCTGCTTAGCAGGGAATCTGCTTCTCTCTGTCCCTCTGCCCCTCCCCCCTGCTCATGCTCTCTCTTCTCTCTCAAATAAATAAGTAAAATCTTTTTTTAAAAATGGAGTAATATGGGGCACCTTGGCGTCTCAGTGGGTTAAGGGTCTAACTCTTGGTTTCAGCTCAGGTAGTGATCTCGGGGTCTGGGACCAAGCCCTGCATCGGGCTCCCTACTCAGCACAGAGTCAGCTTGGGATGGTCTCTCTCCTCCTCCCTCTGCAACTCCTTGCCCACCCCTACCCTCCCATCCACCCTGGCTCATAGCTCAGATGTGTTCTAAATAAATAAATAAATAAATAAATAAATAAATAAATAAATAAATAACTCTTTAAAAAATAAAAATAGGAGTAATCAAATAATAACACTAGTGAGGACTAAATTAGACGATGCCTAGATATTGATAGCACACAATCATTATTCAACAAATGTTGGCTATCATAATGATCATTTCCTCTGTGTTCGGTCATCAAAGAAAGCCTAGGCAGGTGGACAGAACAGGAACTCGCTCAGACACTGGGTGATGGTTGGGAACAGCATCAGCCAGGGTCGCTGCTGGAAGGGAGGGCCAGCAATGGTACCTGGAAGGGCAGAGGTAAAGACCTTGATTCCTTCCCAAAGCTTTAAGCTCATCACCCTCCCTGGTTATCCCAAAGGTACAATTATAGAAAGTGCACAGGTCATATTTGGCCAGCAGATAATTTTGTTGGCACAAATAGTGATTTGAAAAGTTGAATTACTTGCCAACAGGGAACATTCCAAGTGAAATCTAGATCTAGGCATCTCTGATCTTGTAATGATATAAGAAGAGAAAGCCACTATTTGTTTAATCTAATCATAGGTATTCTTATTTTGTAATCAGAAGCATTCGAACAGACAGACGCAGGCATGAGCTTGGAGGTCAGACACCGTTCGGCCTTGGAGAGGGTGGGGTGGATGCTGAGATTTTCTCTCAGCCGAGGGCCTCCTGGTTGTCCCCTGCCTGCCCTTGGACGTCTCCAGTAAGGAGGGTGGTGGAAGCCCGACTTGTCCAGCTGAGTGAAGGGAGAACCCTGCTCTTGTATCATGGGAAGCCAGCCCAGCCTGGGTGGTTGGAATGCTTCCCTATCCATGTTTGTGATGCTTGAACAAAAAGATTTTTAGGTCACCGAACTTGCAAATACAACAAACTAGATTTCCCCTTGTTAAAGATCCAAATTGTGTGTGTGTGTGTGTGTGTGTGTGTGTGTGTGTGTGTGTGTGTGTGTGCATATGAAGGCCCCATCTAGTGCAGTGGCTATGAGCTCCTGCTCTGATATGGAACCTCCAATATGCACACATTTGGCTCGACATCATCCTGAACCTGGACAAATCACTTAAGCTCTACACTTCTGTTTCCTTGTCTTTAAGATGGGGTTAATAGTAATTTACGATCTCATAGGATTGTGAGGCTAAACCCAGAGGCGGTATGTACAGTGCCTAGGAAGGGTGAGTAGTAAATGCTGGCTTTTGAGGTTGCCCTGGCTGGGACGATCAGGCCTAGGGGAGTTTACATGCTTCTTGCCAAAAGAAAAAACAATTAGAGTCTTCTCTGCGAAGGGAAAATAATCATCAGCTTCTGTGACCTGAATTGAAGGAAAAACATTCAGGCAGAAAGCCCAAGAAGTTTCTAATTCCCTTTTCTTGTAAGCCACTTTCCAAATTTGTTGAAATAAAAAAAGTTGAGTAGCAAGAGGCAGACCAGCTGTTGCATGATTGTGCAAAATTCTGCTTCTTCCAGCAGAGGCCTCCTGTGCACAGGAAATGGGCCTAATGGCGGGGCGGTGGGAAGGGGGGCGGACAGCGGACAGCCAGAGGCCGACACACTGGTGGTTGCCAGGAGGCCTCCCCTGCAGAAGGTGCCGAGAACACTCTGGGCAGCAGCCTGTGGGGTGTCCACCTGCACCCCCAGTCCCTCCTGGCCTCAGAGAGCTGGAGGCCAGTGCCCTGGAATGGAAGAGTCTTTCTTCAAGGAAAGAAAGAAAGGGAAAGTGGGTGGGGGAGGGGTGCAGAGGATGGAGGGAGAAAGAAGAGTGGAGAAAGAAAAAGGAAGAAAGAAAAGCAGAGAGAGAAAGAGGAAGGAGAGAGAAAGGGCAAGAGGAGGAAGGCAGGCAAAGAAGGGAGGAAGGGAGAATAAATGGAAAGAGGAAGGGAGGCAGGGAGGCGGAGGGAGGGTGGAGGCGGGATTATGATTTTTAACCCTAATTGAATTAGGATGGGTCATGAAAACTTGGCATAAAGCCTCCAGAAGAGGTGATGGATGAGGAGGAAGTCAGATGAGTGCTTACAAGGCCCAGTAACCGGGAGCAGTGGGAAGGGACAGAAACCCCAATTAAGGCGTCATCTGAAGAAAGGCAGGACCTGCTGGTGACGAAGAGGGAGATCTGGAGACTGGCTGAGGCGACGGCCATGTGGGCATGTGGGTGACTCGCTGCCCACACATTCTTCCTTGAAGCTTTAAATCTGGAGGCTCTTTGCCTTTCAGAACTAAAACGGTCCCTGGCTCATGTAAGTGTGCTTATGTTGATCATCAGTCAAGAGGTGCTCTGGGTGAGGTGGGGGAGGAAGTCAGGGCCCAAGGACGGCTCTGACCTTCCCAGATCAAACCTGGGGACTGCTGGGGCCCAGGAGCAAGCGAGCACAGCCTGGGCAGCCCCTGCGGGGAGCGGGAGGTCCCGTCCTGGGGAGGTGGTCTCAGGTGTGGCGGGAGAGGCGCAGCCCCGGACTTTGGGGAGGCGCTATGATTTCTGGCATTTGGCTTCTCTGGGTCAGGCTGTGGGGCTGGATCCCATACTAACCGGGGGGCCCTCTGGAGGGTGTGGAGGCCCCCGCCCAATTGTTGGGGGAAGGGGAAGGGGAAGAAAACGCAGAACGCAGCATAGGGCTGGGAAGCAGCTCCTGAGAGCCCCAAAGCAAAGGAGGCGAGAGGGACCCCAGAAGGAAGGATGGACGAGGACAGCTGCTGTGGTCCATGGGCCCCTGGTGGTGGCGGTGGTAGGGGGCTGCTCAGCGAGACTGGAGCTGAGCGCCATGTGCTGCCACGTGTGCGGTTGGCCAGATGCTGCTTTCCCGCCGCTCTGCCAGCCTTCGCTGCCTGCACTTGGCCGCTTTCCCTGCCCTCTCCCGGGCCTGCCCGTGTGACCTTCCCCTTCAGAGCAGCCATGCATCCTGGGAGGGGTGCAGCGCCAGGCTGAGGAGGGCAGGGAGAGCCTGGAGGCCGAGTCCAGCCCTCACTGTTTCCACTAGACCAGGAACCTCGGGGGATGTCGGGGGCTTTGCCATTTTGTGAAAAAAGGCAGCAATTAAAACCCCTCCCTGTTTACTTCTCAGATTGTTAGGGGAATAAACATTTGAAAATATTGTGTAGGTGAAAGTTTAAGATTTTGTTTTTGGGATTTTTTTTTTTTTCAAAACCACAAAAGGAAATTTATTTCAAAAGCAAAAGGGAACGTTTACATTTGAACAAAGTGATAAAAAGGTGTCCTGTAAAAGAAAAAAAAATCCATAACTAGAAGTTTCTCATCTGAATTTCTGAAACAATATAATTCGTTGTTGATTCTTGCCTTAGGAAAGGGGAGGGCAATGGCACAACAGTTTTGAAATTAAAAAAAAAAAATCTTATTGCCAGGGAACAGTCCTAGCAACCTGGCTGTCTAGAATCCAGCATGAACTCATAACCTCCCCTGACCCTACACACTCCCCTCATGTGCCCGGAGGGTTCATCTGACCATCCTCAGCCCCGACCCCGCTTCCTGGGTCCTAAGAAGGAAACCCAGGAGAAGGGTTTCTAGAATTGTTTCGTTTGCTCTTCTTCTGGCCTGGAGAGAATATTATTTCCCTAAGAACCCACTTTTCCTTTCCCATTCATCCAAGAAATGCCTGTTCTCTGCAGATCACCAGGGATCACAAGTTTATCACCAGGGAGATAAACTTGCTTGCTCTTCTCCTTTGGATGGGGTCCCAAGGACCATGACGCCTTGAAGACTCTTAATCTTGGCTTCAACAAGGTCTGTTGTTAAGGAACTACAGACCCCAAGGGCTGGAGAGCAGGAATCCTTGAGTCAGTGCCTTGAGTACAGGCAACGAGCCCTGACTGTAATTCTCTCCCATCCTACCTGGTCTAATACCCTTGATTATTTCTGAGGCTCTTCTGAAGAGGAACTGTGACCATCCTTACAGTGTATCTTTCATTCTTAATCCTGGGAAATGGTTTTGCTTTTGGTTATACCCATTTACCATGACTGCAGGGGGCTCTCAGATTGAGGGAACGTTTGAATACCACTTGGAATTAGAAAGAACCTTCCGATTCAAGCTCCTTCTTCAGTTAGGTAAAGAATTTTGATCCGTGCCAGAGCCTGGGGCCTGTTCACCAAAATCACCCCTCCTAATATTGAGAAAAAAAGTTGGTCACCCCTATCGCTTCCCTGCAATTAGTTCCATGGCCGTGGGACTTCAGTTTTTCTCTGGGGCAACGTGAGAGGAAGTGCCCCGTTCAGAACTTCCACATGTGCTCCTCCATGCTCCTGTCCCCTCTCAGCTGACTGGGACCCTGGCGGCAGAGGGTGGGAGGAAGAGTGATTGTCAGCCAGCAGCCTTTCGTGACTAAGTGGAAGAGACATACCCCACCCACCCAGCCCTGTCCCTGCTGCAAGTGTGGCTTATGAAACCACCTTACCGCAGTCAGGAGATCCTGCGGTTAAATGCTTTATGTGTGCCTTAGTTTACTCATCTGTAAAATAGGGACAAATGTTTCTTCACAGGGTTTTCAAACAAGTAATACCAGTGAGGGAATGATGATCACCTCTCATAGTGCCTGGCACGCAGCAGATGCTCAGAAACATCTTGACTGAATGCAAATCTTCGTTCCCGGAGGATCGGATCGTTGTGATATTTCAATGGAATGACCATTTTGGAAAGAGAAAGATCACAATGGAAGAGCTAGTTGGTGGAAGTGAAGAAACGATATTTCAGCCCCTTCCTCCCTCTCATTCTAAGAAGCTTGAACAATGTGTAGAACTCATCTTTTGTCCAGGGTATGCAAGCCGGCCATTGCAGACATCAAGGAGTCCGCAATAACGGAGAATGAGAGAATCCATTTCATTTCAAGCCCCTCTGCGGCGCCCCCCCCCCCCAACCAATGGACAAGAATTTGTAGTCTCCAGGATTGGTGTTTAAATGAAGCGGAGGCTATAGTGAGGATTATAGAGATGAGATGCTTCCTATTGTAGGTGTTTTAAAAAAGGTGACGACTTGGATGATTTACTTGGGCGATCTTTAAGATATTGCCCAGCTCTTAAGTTCCGTGATGCTTAAGAAAATAAGTAGCATTTTTTCTCTCGAGTCCCACATGGGCTCGAACTCACAGCCCTGATATCAAGAGTCACATGTTCTACCGACTGAGCCAGCCAGGCCCCCAAAATAGACAGCATTCTAGCTTCACTTTCTCTTGACTCCTGTGCCTCCTCAAGCCCATTACCTGGGGAAGCACAAATCAGAAATAAAATTTTCCCCAAAAAACACAATAAGAAGAGAGAGATGCCCCTACTGACTTCCAGTAGGTTTTAGAAGGATTATAGTTGTTTCAGAAGGAAAATCAAGTCAGGTTAACATTTAAGCAGCATATCCCTTGGTGATATTCTGGGTTCATTTTGTATTTTGTTTGGGGTACATTATGACTCCATCATCACACAGAATTGTGTGGATTTTTTTCTTTCCTATTTATTTATTTATTTATTTGAAAGATTTTACTTATTTATTTGGCACAGAAAGAGAGAGATCACAAGTAGGCAGAGAGGCAGTCAGAGAGAGAGGGGGAAGCAAGCTCCCCCGCTGAGCAGAGAGCCCCATGCGGGGCTGGTTCCCAGGACCCTGAGATCACGACCTGGGCTGAAGGCAGAGGCTTATAACCCACTGAGCCACCCAGGTGCCCATTTCTTTCCCTTTTAAATACTACCTCTTTCCTTCCAAGGTCTTCAGACATGGTTAAAGAGTAACCCGTGGGATCTGATAGACTTGGATTTAAATCTGGGGTGAATTAGTTAATATTCAGATTATCTGTTTCCTCACTCTCACATTGGGGTTAAATATGTACCTCACAGGGATGTCCTGACAATTACCATTTAGAAATCATTCATGCAAAGGGGATTGCACACCAATCTGCTTGGCTCCTTCCTTCCCTTTCTTTTGCTAAGGTGCCGAGGGTCTGCTTTGTGAGGCTGCACTCCTTGGGGTGACAAGGACCATCCTGCCCTGCGGGACTACTGCAGGGGACTCAAGTGGCTGAGGAGGGCCTCCTTCTGCCAACAGAGACTGCCCATCCTGCAGAAGTCTAGGTTATGCCTGCAGAGTAAAGATGACAAAGTTCTGAGAAAGCTATTTTTAAATGGCTTCCTGCTGAGAAACCGGCTTTCTGGGAAGGTTGATTTCCGGCCCATTGTAGCTTTCCACCTGATCTCCCGAGTTCCTCCTGGTATTTATCCCCATCTGCTGGTACGCTATGAAAGACACTCCTTCCTCAGAGGCACAGACAGCGTTGATGGCCCTTTTGCTCAAGCACCACGGAGAGGCTCAGGCCACACAGAGATCTGGGAGGCAAGAAAGAGGAAGTTTCTGGAACAGAAGAGAAACAGGGCTTCTTATTGAAGAAGGGGAATGTTATTTTTAGTCTCAGCATGAGTTGCTTAGTAGTTCCTCCTGGAGTCAGCTTCTCTTTAAAGTGGCTTTCTGGTCTGGGAGCTGTCAGGTTAGAGCCCTGGAGAATAACACTCCGCATGTAAAACTTAAAGCATCAACCACGATTTTACTCGTGAATCTGCCATTTGCACAGGGCTTGCCTGAACAGCTTGTTTCTGCTGGGGCAACAGTGGCCGAAGCCGCTTCAAGGTTAGACAAGTGTGACTCAGTGGTTAGCGACTGGAATCATCTCGAGGCTTCCCTCTCTCACACATCTGCTGGCGGTGCTGGCATTGGCCGTGACCTCAGTGAAAGCTGTTGGCTAAGCACCTACACGTGGTTTCTCCATGCATCCACTCAGCTCCCCAGAGCATGGTAACTGGGTTCCAAGAGGGAGTGACCCAAGGGGCCCAGGCAGAAGCTGCATTGCATTTTCCAACCTAACCTTGGAAGCCACTTACCATCACTTCTACCACCACAGTCATAGGCCTACAGTGATGAGGGAGGAGTGTCAGCCTTCATCTTGTAGACCCGAGACCTGCTGTTGGCCAACTGGAAAATGACCATCTGCCACAGAGAGGAATGGGGGGAGGGACAGTGGCATAGGCTTGTTGCTGGAAAATTAAGGAAAGTAAGGTTTTTTGGTTTTTGTTGTTTTTAAAGATACAACTTTCAACAGCTGGAAGAATGGATTGGAGCATGTGGAGAAATGGCAATGTAATAAAAAATAGAAGCAGAATTTAAAAAATATTTTCATTTCTTTGGGACACACTGTGAAATGAAGAACCCAAACTGTTTACACCAGAGAACAAAGTCTTATTTAAAAAGGCCTCCTCTATTTCAAGATTATTCATCTGTGATTTCTAGTACTTCTAGCAGTTTTATGGTTTCATTTTTGATATATTTGGAAATCATTTTGATGAAAGAAGGGAAGAAGGAGTTCAGATTGACTTCTTCCCAGTGATTAACCAGATGGAACATCTACTTATTGATCAACCATCTTTTCCTCATTGATTTGAAATTTATTGTATACTAAATTCCTATATATTTTGGGGTCTACTTCTGAGCTCAATTATTCTAACCCATCTCTTTATCCTCACCAACATAATTCTCTAGCCTATGAGCTCTGGAACTGGAAAGACCTGGATTTAGACTCAGAAGCAGCTTAGCCACTGCCTACTTGAACTCTTGGGGCTCAATTTCCTTCTCTGTACGTTGGGGACAATTCCGTACACCTGACTGGGCTATTGCCAAGATTGCATGACTTCACATGTTGTGCAAAAGTGGTCACCATTAGCTCCCAGCCCCTGTGCAGGCTGGACTCCGCAGAAGCCGGCCCCCGAGAGGGAGCCGGGGTGGCCTGGGATCCACGGCTGCACAGGCCGCAGGAGGAAGCCGTCCTGGGTGAGGGAGGACGCGAGCTGTGACACAGACCCCAGCAACAGCTGAGCCAGTGAGAGGGGGCTCCGGAGCACAGCCAGCCAGCCCTTCACCGTCGTCCCAGGGGCTGAGGAGCCTTTGTACGGCACGTGTGTCTGTGTTACTCTGGGCCATCAGGGCCACGAGTGGGACCTGGTGGGGTAGCTCTCTGTGGCTGAGGCAATCCTGGAAGGAACTGACAGGTCGAGAGGCCTTTGACCAAGTGTGCCCCTGGCAGCTGGGTGGACGTGGCCTTTGGTTGTGTGTCCCAGGGTTCATCACAGCACCTCCTTCAAACACTTTTCATGTCTTCTCTCCCTTGTTTCCAAGCCCGAGTGAAGAGTAGTCAGCCAAGCTTCATGCTGGAAGGCTGCTCGTCGCAGCCCCCCACTGCCCCGCAGGACCAAAGGCAGTGCGGGGGCCCGAGAGCACCCCGAGGGGTGCGGAGGCCTGGTGTCCCGCAAGGCTGCGGGAGGTGAGGCGGCACAGCCTGAATGAAATGAGCCAAGCGAGGATTCGACAAGCCCAAAGCTTTCATCTCAGCTTAAAACACTGCTCTTTTGATCATTTTTTGGGGTTCATTTCTGGGTCAAAAACTGGACTCTGAAGGGGTATGTGAATGTGATAACCGGGCTGCGGAATGATCCCATGATTACAAGGAATCATCTCAGAAAAGTATTTCTGGAGATTGAACAGAATCAGGTCATCGATTTGCTTTTCCTTTTATTATAAAAGTAAAATAAAAAATAGCATTTATAAATCCAACATCTTTTCCTTTAAAGTATTTGATCTAGAAAACATATTTACAATAGCAAAATGCAGAAAAAGGGGAGAAAGACCATTTTCAGCACTGATTGTAACCATGTTTACATATTGACATTACATGTTCTTTTTTCGAATCACATAGCTAACCACATTAGAAAAAGCAGTAAAGCCTTTTTTTTAATTATACACCAGGTAACTTTCATTTAAAAATATCCCTTTTCATAATCCTTATTCTGAATGCAGGGCAGTGCTGTGGACGGCCAGAGAGAACACCAGGTGGGGACTGGGCCACCTTTTAATGCCAGCGGGAGCGCGGGAGTGGGGGGACGGGTGGGCAGCAGCAGTGACAAGGGGAAGCAGCTGGGAAAGCTCACGAAGCCAACTCGCCCCCCGGCAGGCGGCAGGCCGGCCGGGCGCCGTGACTGCTCGGGACTGTGTGTTCATGGACCGGGCTAGTAACATTCCCGTGAGAACTGAGAAAGGAGGCCAACTGCAAAAGGCCTTGAATGAAATTCCCAGAGATGCAGGCAGGCTGGTTTTCCTCTGAGCACCCGTGGATGCACTTCGCCTTCCTTCTTTTGGACAAGGGTGGAATTTCAGAGCTTTGGTCTACACGGTATGGGGGATCTGCCAGCAGGCTAGATTTTGCCCTCTATGGGTCCTTCCTGCCCATACTCGTGGGGCACTTTGTTAAGAGTCAGCAAGGAGCTGCCGCTGGTCAGAGACTCTGTAAAGCTGAGTTTGCGGAAGGACGTCTCCACGCCGCTGTCGCAGATGCTGTCGTCTCGGACCTCGTCTGGGGGAAGAAGCACAGAGTCACCGGGGCACAGCCGGGGAGAGGGCAGAGCCTTGGCTCTCCTACACCTTCTAGCCCGGCCAGTCTCAGAGTCTGGATCTAAGAGGCCCCTGGGAGCTCCTGTCTATAGGCTTCCACGGGCCGCTGCGCCCCACTCCTGCCGCCCGCCCGTCACTGCTGCGCTCGTAGCCGAGCGAGGGAGAGCCCCGAGCCCAGAAACCCCGTGAAGGCATCAAGATTAGGCAAATGTTTTCACATCGCTTTCTTACCATCACATTTGTCAGAATCCTTTCTGAATTCTCCTTACTCACAGTGGGCCTTTTTTTTTTTTTTTCTTAGAAATCAGGTGTATTTTTCCAACCACTGTATTACCTATTTTCTAGCTGGGGAAATTGCTGAACTCAGGCAAAATAAATGCACGAATGAAGTAGGAACTAAAAATGAGATCTCTCTCTGGGCCTCACGTGCTATTAAATGCTATACAATGCTTCAAAAACATTCTGGTAGCAGAAAAGAGATAAGGTGATTATGATGAAATGGAGTCTGTGATGAACAATTAGGTCATTTTCTCCTTGTTGAGAAGTGTCTTTAGAGATGGGAACAATGTTGAGTTACTTCCTATACAGAGAGAGTGAGCAAAGAAACAAAGTCTAATATACACAAATCAAAATACTATCTTCTTGTATATTAAGTTCTGATATTAAAATGTTAAAACCTGAATGGCAGTGACATGCTATTGTCTTGTTACTAATTTGGTGGATTTATTGATCGATTTGATTTATTCAGTCACCCAATGTTTACTGGGATTCTATTATGTGTAGGAGGTATTTTTAAAATAACTACAAGTCAGAGAGCAAATCTTAAAGATATAATTATTTTTCTATTTCTTTGTGTGGAAGGAACATCAGGTCACAAGATAGGAAATGAGGGTTATTTTGCTGGTGGACACTTTATTCCTTTCCAAAGTGTGCAACACCTGTCCTTACTCTCCTACAAAGGCCCCTGACAAGGTGACACTTGAGCTGAAACTGAAGGGCAAGAAGGAGCCACGGGTGAGGATCTTTGCAGGGAACGGGAAGAGAAGGCTGGGGTCCTAATATGGGATCAGGCTGTGAGCGGAGGGCTTGGGGGACAGAGGGTGCAGGGAAGTGGGGCGAGAGGGCAGGCATACAGAGGGGATTTGCAAGAGAGAAGGGATAAGGGACACCGCCCTCATTACTGCTCCAGCTTCAAAGCCTCGAACAGTGCTAGGCACACAGGATGTGCTCAGTAAGGGTCTGGTGAGGGGGTAAGTGAACCGGAAGGTATACAGACAGGTAGGGGCAGAGCACTACTTTTTTAAAGGACTCTCGTTGCCTGTTGTGTCAAGAGCGGACTGAAGGGAGAGGGGCAGACTGGAGGCAGGGAGACCGACCAGGAGCTGCTGCCGGAACCGAGGCAAGAAGTGGAGGTGGACAGGCACGGGAGGCTGTCCCCGAGGAAGGACTGGGGGCTGCGGGTGTGGGGGCTGCGAGCAGCAGGTGTCCGTGGGCAAGTCTCGGATTTTCGTCTTAACCCCCTGGAGGATGGGGGAGCTTCTGCCTGACATGGCCAACTGCTGGGCTTTCAAGGATGAGGGGATTCCAGCTGCTGCCATGTTCTCAGTGGGGACTGACAGGGGGAGGCTCCAAGCAGAGAAAGCCCGAGTGGTTGCTGAGAGAGTTCAAGAACACGTTTGCGGGGAAACAGAGGGTCATTGGGCTGCCGGGAGCCTGTTCTGTGACGCGTTTCAGGTGGGGGACAGAGGGTCAGTGCTGGGGGCCGGGAGGAGGCGCAGGGAGAAGGTGAAGCCACTTATGCGCAGGACGGGAGGAGCTGAGGGTGCTGCAATGGGAACTTCAGTGTCATCCACCGTCTGGGGCCAGCCCGGCTCTGCAGGCCTTGCTCTGTGAATTCCTTTCTCTCTTTTACATTTAAGAAGCGAGAGAAATGCTATTTGCCTTAAACAGCCACATCAGGGTGTTTTTAGTATTTCCTGCGAATCCAAGTGACTCACGGCTCAATGGGACTGCTCCTGGGGACGGCACCCCGCCTGACGGGCGGCGTCAGGAGAGGCGCAGAGGGTAGAACCCGGGAGCTGTGGGGGGAGACAGACACACGGGACAGGGTCCTCAGGGGTGACAGGGTCTGCAGGGGACGGCAGCCACGGCCCAAGACACCGAGGTCACAGCCTGGGGAGCAGGAGGTTATCTCCGCTGCTTGTTCTGTTTTTCCCTTACCTACTGGCGACCTCGTGGAGGCAGGCGAGAGGGGCAGCGAGAGGCTCTGAGGTACGGCCTTCCCGGGGCCGGAGGCCGCGATTCCCGGGGTGCAGAAGGCCGCCTGGATCACTTCGATGGCTTCGGTATAGCCCATCTGTCGCAGGGCCTCCACCAGCTCTCTTATTGTCCCCCCGGAGACCTGCGAGAGAGACAGGCAGCGTGCGTTCCAAGCCGGGAGCAAGCAGGCGGGCGTCCCCCACGACACGCGCCCGGCGGCCTGGAGGGCTCAGAGCGCAGGCGGCCACGGAGACGCCCGGCCTTCACGTCGGGCTTCCTGTGTCAGCGCAGAGACCACTCAGGAAATCACAGAGAAGTGGCTTCCAGTAAGCACGGAGGACAGAAAGGGAGAGAAGTGCTGAGGCAGTGAAACTCTGCCTGCCGTGAAGGTCACGCGGTATCCCTGTTGGGGCTGAAGCTCTGAAAACCACCGAGAAACCAGAGCTAACAAGAAACTTCTCAGGAGACAATGATTTCACCTCACAGAAAGCTGCCCCCGCGTCCTGACTCGGGATCGAGGCGTGCTCTCCGGGACGGGAAGACAATGCATGTGCATCAGTCTATCATGGCGGTTCAGGGGGTCAAAGTTGTACGACAACCCGACCTTCTACGTAGGATTTCTGCAGGAAATCTCAAGATATTTGAAAACAGGGAACACCTTAGGGTATCTCAAAACTGCCTTCTTACGAAGGCAGGTTTCCACCCTGGCCTGGGTCACTCTTCCAGGACATGGTAAGGACTGATGTTCCTCCTCAGAGTTAAGGGTGGGGGGAGGGGACCATGGCCAGGTCAGCGAGGTTAATAAACAAGAGTCAAGTACAAGTGTCAGGTGATGGGTTACCTCATAGTTGTCCATCAGAGTTTTCGAAGGAGCAGGACTCAGCCGGAAGGCATTATTTAGTATCCCCAGACCTAACTTCTGTGCCAGAGTCGCCCAGTTTTTGTCTGGATCGGGGATTTCTAGCAACTTGTAGAGCTGCAGCTTTGCATCCTCAGTCAGCTGTTTCATGTCTCCTGAAGGAATGAAGAAGAAACACAGCTGTCCTAAGCGCCCAGAGACACTCTGGGGGTGCTGAGCACGGCTGCGCTGCTGCCCTCTGGCTCCCAGCGGGGGCTGTGAAGCTGCTCTCCTGGGAGGCGGCAGCAGCCCCGCCGAGTAAGCGCAGTATGCGTGTTTTAGCAGATCACAGCTGGACAGACTCCTCTGCATACGTCTAGGAGCTTTCCTAGATTCTGGAATAAGCCGCCAAGCCTTTCACAGTACAGCCTGGCCAATGCCGCTTCTCCCTCAGCCCTTTAAATGACTGTGTGGAGGGAACACCGGTTAAGAGCTCACCTTGTGCAAGTAAATCATCAGATGTAAACTCTGGCTCGTAAGGTTTCCCATTTAATATATCAAACACCTGTTGGGGAGAAAACCATGGAGAAACATTATACGGGACCAGGATGGGAGTCAGTTGTTTTGTAATAAAGAACTCACTGTGTCCTCCTGAGGAGGAGGGCCTAGTACCCCAATGATAGAGGAATGGGAAGGAGTCAGTCCCATGACTCATAAAGTCATGATAATGCCCTTTGGGCAAAGAAAAGCCCTGGGGGCTCTGGGGCCAGGAAGTGGGGCTCTACAGGGGCTTCTGAGTTGGGTGGGAAGACCCAAGCCAACCTTGCAGAGAGCTAGCACCACAGTTCTTCTGATGGACAAACACAGAACAGTTCAGGGGCGCCTGGGTGGCTCGGTCATTAAGCGTCTGCCTTCGGCTCAGGTCATGATCCCAGAGTCCTGGGATCGAGCCCCAGATGGGGCTCCCTGCTCAGCAGGAGGCCTGCTTCTCCCTCTCCCCCTCCCCTTGCTTGTGTTCCCTCTCTCGCTGTGTCTCTCTCAGCCAAATAAATAAATAAAATCTTGAAAGAAAGAAAGAAAGAGAAGTCCAGGCCACTAGATCAGCCATGTGTTGATCGGAGAGTCATCGGTAAGTGATGACTCTCTCCCTGAGAGCCGGAGGAGGACTGAGCTCACGTAGGAGGTATAGTAATGCTCACAAGGCTGGATGTTCTCTTTCCAGCACCAGCTGCATTTTAAACTGAGGGGACAGAGAAGTCTCAGGTTAAAAGGAAAAACACAATTCCGTAGCTATGGAGACCTTTCTGTGTGCTCGACAGTGACTCCGTGCTCGCTGACTTTGGTAAGGACACCCTGGGGTCACTGAAGTGGGTTATCTCTGTGTGTTCTGTGGTGAGGCTTCTGGGAAAGCCAGGTGCTCAGCATTAAAGGGGAAACCGTGCAGTGTCGGCCAGGGTCACTCAGCTCAACACCACGGGCCTCAAAGAGGCAAACAAGCAGTTTTTAGATGTGGAGCAGCGCTTGGCCCTAAGAAAGTTGATTTTGTTGTGTCGGAGACCTGTCTGCTGCCCGTGCCCTCCCTCGGGCTCTTATTCCTGGGCCATAAAGACCTGCTCACTGCTTTTCCACTTCAGATCTCAGGTCACTGGAGTTTGGAGGAAGAGTTTAAGTCTCTTTATTATGTTTATAGTTATTAAAATCCTCCGAAGAATCTCTGGGTTCTTTTTTGCTAAGAAATCACTTAGCAAAATTCTGAGCAAACTGCAACATTTCTCCTAGCTTCAGAAATGGAGTTGGGAACGATTCTGGTGTGAGCTCAGAACGGGAAACTCTTGCATGAATTTTGTGTTTTCTCTTGCCGAACCCTCTCTCACAACTTCACTGTGATCTGACTAGGCACAAACTTTCACACTCATTACTCCGCTGACCTAGATCTTTCATGGATAAGCTTCTCAAGATAAATATGTCTCTTGATAAGCAGACTCTTAAAAATAAAAGGCCTGTGCTTTGGGGAATAAAGACCCAAGAAGACCATCTGTTCTTATATTCCTGAATCATTAGCTCCCTCCAGAGCTGCCATCAAACGGACTGGAACCACACTCACCTGCCAGCTGGTGGCCATGTCTAGAGGTGTGGTTCCAGGCACGACTCCTTCATCCTCTCCATCTTTTCCCCAGGAGTCATCCAGGTCATAGAGAGGCTCAAAGTTCTCTACCAGGGGATCTGCACCTGTTAAGTCACACGGCATTAGGTAAGCCCCAATCTTGTCGACTTTGATATGCCTGCAGAGGTCAGATTTCCAAAGGCAAAGCACAATAGCTACTCAAAGCAATTACCCAGGTAATTTTTAATACATGAAACATGCTTCTACTGAACTATTCAGAGAATTTTTTTTAAATTCCAATTTATTTTGACTGTAAAGACATCTGATGATACCCTATATAGCCAAGGACATTTTCAAAGACAGAGGATTTGGAAGTACCCTGACCCTCACATTCAGCTCCTTAGGATGGTTTTCAATTGAATGAGGCACCTTTAAGCTGGGGAGTAACGACAGCAATTTATAGGGGCTGGGCTGCACCCTCAGGATTCAGGACCCAATTTAACGTTCAAGTTCATGCCCACCACTGCACACGCCTCCGGCTATTCTCCCACTGGCTCAAAAGAGCAAACTTTGCTGTGTAGGGACAACAGGCTCACTTTTATTCCTGGGTACAGCACTGCCGGGGTCCCGATCCTTAAACAGACAAACACTGCAAAAACTTTCTTCTATGATGTACGGTTATTGAAAATTGTAGGGCTGATCTTGGGAAAATGTAGTCTGTTTCTTAATGTGCAGCAAGAAAACACCAAAAGTCACGCAGAGATTAGAGCCAGTTACCTCTGCCAGTTACCTCTTAGAGGCTTAGAGACTATTTTTATGAGAGTGTTTAGACTGCTGTCTAACGAATAGTAGTTAGTTCAGTACACCCTTCTGGGAAGAACTTGTTTTTATCTTGCTGGGCGATCATTTGCTTTGTGCCAACTTCAATAATAGGAGAGGGCCTGATGAGAGTCAGAGAAGGATCTTCGTGCTGTTTCTTACTTCAACATTCCAGCCCTGGCCTGATCCCGAAGGCAGTGAGGGCCATCTGACCATAGAAACACAAGAGACTAAGAGAAACAATTTATGGGCTGGAGAACGCTGGAGGAGCTGAGCTCTCTGTTCCTCAAGTGACCTCCTTCATGACTGGGAGCTTGGGACTAGGTTTTTCATCTGAGTGCCTTCATTTATATCATGGAGAAAACTGTTACTTGCTACTCCTTTCATGGGATATTAAGAATTCAAGAGAAAGCATTTTTGAAAGGGTTATAGCTTCTTGTCTGAAGGCATTTCTTAATGATAACCAGTGACTTCCCAAACTATTCATATATACTGCAATCAGAGGCTCTTGTTCAAGAGAAAGTCTGACTTGACTGAGATGAAGTAAAGGTTATTGTTGATTTGAACATTATTTTATTCGCTTAGAAGTATGTGGGGCTCCCAAAGAAAAAGTCTGTATATCTTCCTGGACTCAGTTTTTAAAGAGATATTTAACTCACTCTGTTTTATTGAATTTATGAAGCATTTACTTTCTAAAAAAGTTTTAATAACCTCTATAGTAAATCAGATAGCTTAAGGTTTGAGAGACTACTCCCATGAAACATTTGTTGAGGTTCTAAGTATACAAGGCAAGCGAGAGACTCAAGGGTGAGAGCAGGAATAATTTTCTGTGCTTCACAGGACTAGAGAATTAAATGGAATAACGCCTGCAAATCCTTGAGCAGAACAGGGGAGAGAAATAGTAGAGAGAACGGAGTCTGGAAGCTCAGATGGACAGGGTGTGAGTCATAACTATGCTCTTAATAGGACCCTGGGACCGGGTCCCATGGGTCTCTTCAATCTCTTTCATCTTCTGTGAGATGGGAAAAGTAATAATGGTACTTACCTCTAAGGATTATTGCAGATTAAATGAAACAGTGCATCTGGCAGGCCTAGCACAGTGCCTGACACATAGTAAGGTCGATAAATGCTAGCGAGTTCTAGTGCCTCACATACGGTAGTACTCAATACATGGCCCGTTTGGTTTTTCATATTATTTCAACTTCTAAGGGACCTTTCTTGCCGGAGGAAATTTTAAAATGTCTTCTACCAATCAACTTTTTTCCTGGAGATTTCTGACGTGATCCGAGGCTGGTATAGCTCAGGGTTCTTTAAGGGATCAAATTCCACCTCAAGAAGATCTCCCGTCCTGGGAGTCACCTAAGCCCGTAACACCCGAAACAAACCAATGAATTAGAGTAAAGACTGACACCATCATCAGGATGGAGCCCAGGATTACGAGTCCCAGCAGCGCCATTTGGGCGTGGAAGTGTGATTTTTGTTTACTCTTGCCTTTCAGCAGTAGCTCTGCGGCTTAACGGAGAGACAGGGCTGTTTGCCTGGAGTTGGGTTTGCATTCCCGATTGCACTTTCCAGCCCGACCTGCCAGGCCGCCTTACCTGCTGCCTTGAGAAGAGCTGCCAGCCTGGTGGACCCTCTCCCAGCTGCTATGTGCAGGGCTGTAGTCCCATCGTAGGTGGTACTGTCCACGTGGGCATCACCCTAAAACCCAGCCCACACAGGAAGAGTTAGGGGAAGGTTCTCTCACCCTCTAGTCCTCACCTTCTCCTGTCAGCCTGAGCCCTGGGTCCTCAAAAGGGTCTTATTAGTAGTCCAGCTGCTATCTGGGGTGCGCTCTGCCACTTACTTCAGAGATCCCCAATTAGAGAGAAGGGGCCGACGGTGTCAGGACGGCCCAAAGCTGACCACCCGGAAGCCTCGAGGACTACGCAATAAATCGGGGTGACTGCAGCGACAAAGGCTGTTACTGACATCCTTCCTTGAAAAGATGGTCCCAACGCCCCGTCGGGAATGTAAGGCAAAGGCAAACAGGCGCGTCCGTCACCTCCAGGAGCAGGCAGCCGGCCAGGGAGATGTTGTCGCGCTCCACCGCCAGGTGCAGCGCTGTGCGCCCGGACTTCCGCTCCTGCGCGTTGACGTCGGCGCCCGCGGCCACCAGCAGCAGCAGACACTGCAGGCTGTTGCTCATCACCGCTATGTGAATGGCGTTGAGACCTGCGGGCAAGCACAGGGACGGTCACGGGGCTGGGAGGCTGCTCCCAGGACAGCAAAGCTGGACCCTAGGGAGGGAATGCTGTGGAGTCCCCGCACATCTAGCGTCTGCTCCGCGGGGCCTGGGAAGGCGCTGCGAGGCTGTTGCTCTGCAGGGAAACCCAGGGTCTCCTCTATGGTCTCAGGAGACGCTGCGGGCAAATAAACATTCTGTGGCTAAGTGACGCTTTCTACACCCCAGGACCAGTGTTTGCTCAGGCCTCTCTTTTTCCACCTACTAACAATTCCAAATCATCTTTAAAGAAATTAGTTATGGCGGACAACAGAAATTCTCCCGAGAGATGACAAACTCCAGGGCACTGGGGGAAGCATTTTTGGGTGCAAATCAAAGAGCACACATTTATCAAGTAGCTGGCTACCAACTGTTTAGAAAGCAGAGAGAGAAGGTCACCCACGACGTCTGCTTGTCTCTTACCTTCCCCGTTAGGGTGGTCCATCAGTAGTGCTGCCTTCTTGTGCTTGAGTAAAATACTGAGAATTTTATCTTGTCCTTCCTTGGCAGCTAGGTGCAAAACAGAGTTACCCAAGCGGTCCAGAAGGCTCAGGTCGGCCCCGGCCCGCAGCAAGTCCTCCACGACCGCCTCCTGCTTGGTGATCACTGCCAGGTGCAAGGGTGTCTGGGAAGTGAAGAAGGGTCAGGGGGTACACTGGTCAGCGGCACACACTTGAAACCCCCTGGGCTTTGAACCTACTGGCTTGGTTGCTGCCACTACAAGAGGGTGGCGTCCTGCCTCGGGGCCATTGCCCACTGCCAGATCAACTCCTCACCTCTGCAAGGGAGTTACTCCTGTTCCACGTCCTGTGCAAATGCAGTGTGTGTGCTGGACTGACACTGAGCCACGCAATAATTAAGGTTATTTTTATATCCACAATTCTTAATTGCTTTCTTGTTTCTCATTACAGCCTACTGACTGCTGATACGTTAATTCTTCCATTAATACATTTAGTTTCCTTGAATTTCTAGCAGGAATCTATCCTCAGTTGATAATTTTGCGTATTAACAAATCAAAGCAAGGGTGTAATTTTGCTGAAGAAGTGGAAACAAACTACTCAGTAGAAGCCAATTCACAAAGGTGCTGTCGTTCGACATTGATGTGGAAAATGAGTTTGCTGAAATGAAAAACATTTTTCCGAGGACTGGCTCCATGATGAGACCAACCGATAGAACTCTGGTACCCCCATTCCATAACAGGGGTCCAAGGATTCTAAGTGTCATAACTAGGACGAGAGAGCCATCTCCATAAGAGGGCTCCAAGGAACAAGCAAGCTGACTTGGGGACACCTCACAGGTGCATCCAGAGGCCATTTGATTACTCTGCCCACAAGCCAGTGCCTCGGCGAATGCAAATGAGATCGTTTGCAAACTGAGTGTTTTCAAAATGAGCAAGACAAACAGAATTGTGAAAGTGTCTTTCAAAGAACTGAGGCCACTGACAGAAGAGCGATATGTTTTCATACAACTCAGTCTATTTCACAGGAGTCTGTGAAATCCAGTCTGTCTGGTGACAATTTGCCTACACTTTCTCTCTCGGCACATGATTCCTGGCCACCGCAGCAACGACAGGGTAAGCCACCGACGTCCCTGGTGCAGGACGACCACAGCCAGGGAGACCACAGCCCGGGAGATGTTGCAAGACTTTCCTGCGGCTTCAGCTCACTCACAGTGATAACTGCACACAGCAGAAGCAAGGCAGGCTTTTGGGCCAAATTTCCATTCTCTCTTATTTTTTTTTCATCTTTTATACCCCAGCTTGAAATAGAATGATGTCCTCAAAACTTTAGATACTGTAAGCCAAGAGCCTTCTTCTCAAGAAATAAATATGTAAAACAAAAAGCATGCATTTATTAATAGGAAATGCTATTTGGGGAGATGAAAAAAATCTGTGAGAGAACGAGATTATAAAAAAGAAGATCTGAAATTATAAAATATTATACCACTCAGAAATTAGTAATTATCTCTGGTTTTAATATGATTTTTTTTTTCATGTCATACAAATTCTGTTACTGTGAGTAAGAGAAGCTTCTTTTTTTTTTTTTTTAACATAGTCCCACTGAAGGTTTTCTATGAAATTTCAGGCTTTAGATCTTTAATCCCAGGATTATATAATGTAGTGTGGACTGTGTGAGAGAGTACTAAAATATCTATAATATTTCAAGTGTATATGTTTATGTAGCCAGTATCTGGAAAAACACATACAAATGCAATAGTTATATTTGGGAATGGGTCTGGGAGACTTGTGTACTGCCAGGGAGGGCAACTTTTGATTTTCCACTGTATTTCCTTATGTCTGATCCAAAGAACTATTAAGGTATATTAGACTGATAAAAATTAAAAACATAGGAAGCAAAAGCCTACACGCACAAACCTCCTCATTAATGTTTCATAGGAAGGTACATAGATAAAACAATCCGTATCAAATACACTGGAGGGGGTGATCTATGGTGGAGGGAGAAGAAAAGGAGAGGGTTTGAAGGCAATAGGTTTCAGAAATATTTTCAGAAGAGTCCTAACTCTATGCACTGGGATTATTTTGAGTGTATCTCTAGAAAGTGGGTGGGGAGAGAGATTTGATCGTGACAGATGGTCACAGAAATGTACTAAGATTAGTGAATGGTATTTCGGGAGGTTGTCTAAGTAAATAATCCAAATTACTTAGAGAACTGCATAATTTTTCCATCAAGAATAGTTAACAGAGAACCTTTACAAAGAGAAACGAGCCCAAATTTTAGCCTTTTCTAGTTCTCAAATTGAAGTTGTCACCAGGTGTATATTTGAGACCTAGAAACCAGGGGATCCTAGAATCCTTCTCCATGAATGACAGTGGTGCTAAATTGGGGGGGAAATGGACCTGTGTTGTCCCGAAAGTCCCCAAATCAGAAGGCAAGAAGTGTCAGAGGTGGTGGTTTCAAGATTTTTGTGTCTAGCACACCAGAGAGTCTCAATATACGTAACCAAATGATATAGTAAGGTCAGCACCCAATAAATCACAACTACTAATCTTGTTGTGTGGTGTCCTTAGCAGGGCCTATTTATAAACAGAAAAACAAGCAATTCCTTGAATCTGACCTACAGACAGTGAAGTGAAGCAGTCTTTGAAAGGACAACTGAGAAGTGACAGAGTCCCATTCGTTCCCAGTTTTATTTGTCCGCTCGTGATGGTTGAGAGCAACAGTCCTAAAGCCTGAGAGAATCAAGCTTTAAGGGCCAGACGACTCTCCAAATACCAACAACCCCCAAGATGGTATGAAAATCTGAAGACATTCTTCAAATGTCTACCTAAAATTAGACTTTGTCCTCATTACTTTATGAGTCAGGGAAGAATCCCCAGCTTCATTCTTCTGCTGACATTAAGCACTACCACCAGGGAAGGAGCCGAAAGCCTTACATCAAATGAGAAACTTATTTCCCTTATCAGGAAACACTTAGTCACACATAAAGATCTAGTGCGAGCTACATGTAAACATTTTAGTTCTTTTGCTTTGAGGAGATAAAAATGACTCACGGCACCTGCTTTAACAACTGAGACCTAGAACAGGCACCTTTACTGTGCAGCTAATTGCACACGATGGTGGTCAGTGACAGGTCTGCTTGGACCGGGCATCCGAGCACACCATCCAGGCCAATGAGGGCTGGGAAGTCACTCTGGATGGAGCGAAAGGAAGGAGAAAATGGGAAAGCTAACAAGGAGTGAGACCAAGAGACTGGCACCAAAGTCCGGTGGGGTTGGGATGAAGGCGGCTGGGAGGGGAGATCGCCCCTTTGGCCAGAGTGGCCGGGCCAGGTCTCAGGCTCCCAATACCAGCCTCTAGGCTTTGGTTCTGCCAAGCACACTTCCAATTTCCTTTCCTCACCTCAAGTCTGCACATGTCCACCAGGAAGCCTCACCAGGTCTCAGCTACCTTCTCTCTGCAATATCTGAGGACCTCTGTACCAGGGTTCCTCAGGTTGGGTCTGAACCCACTGAATTCCCGCTCAAACCTGACCTGAGCAAAACTCTTTTTTTTTTTTCTGGTTTCCTTGATTTGAGCTGTCTTTCCGGTTTTAAAAGACACTTTCTCCTCAACTGACCTTTTTTACTTTTCTGTGTTCTGATTTCAGCACCCTTTATTTGATACACACTTAATCTAGATGTTGTCAAAATGTGTTTCAGCGGACTTCAAAACTCTTACACATTATTGCGTTTCCAAACTTAATTTTTTTCAATTGTATTTATCTTGACAGAAGTGACATATTTACTCTAGGTTCTCCTGTACTGCATATTTGAAAGTTGCTACGAGAGGAGATCCAAAAGTTCTTATCCCAAGAAAAAAAATTTGTAACTATAGGCGGTGATGAAAGTAAACTTATTTTGGTGATCATTTTGTGATATATACAAATATCCAATTACTGTGTACCTTAAACTAATACAATGTTATATGTCAGTTATATTTCAATTTAAAAAAGATGCTCAACACCACTCATCATCAAGGAAAAGCAAATCAAAACCACAGTGAGATATCACCTCACACCCGTCAGAACGGCTAAAATCAAAACCACAAGAAACAAGTGTTGACGAGGATGTGGAGAAAAAGGAACCGTCTTACACTGTTGGTGGGAATGCAAACCGGTGTAGCCGCTGTGTGGAGACAGTGTGGAGGTTCCTCAAAAAATTAAAACTAGAGCTGCCCTTCAAGGCAGTAATCCCACCACGGGGTATCCACCTCAAAAATACAAAAACATGAATTCAAAGGGATCCATGTACCCGTATGTTTATCGCAGCATTATCTACAATAGCCAAACTGTGGAAGCAGCTCCAAGTGTCTGTCGACAGAAGAACAGACAAAGAAGAAGTGATACACACACACACACACACACACACACACACACACACACACACACACCCAGTGGAATATTCAGCCATAAAAAAGAATGAAATCTTGTCATTTACTACAACATGGATGGAGCTAGAGAGTATAATGCTAAGTGAGATAAGTCAGAGAAAGACAAATACCATATGATTTCACTCTTATGTGGAATTTAAGAAACAAAACAAACAAAGGGGAGAAAAAAAGAGAGGGCAAACCAAGAAACAGACCCTTAATGATAGAGAACAAACTGATGCTTACCAGGGCGGGAGGAGATTGAGGGGATGGGTGGAATAGGGATGGGGATTAAAGAATACACTTAAATGATGGACAGAAGAAAAGAAAAGAAAAGAAAAATGTCATTTTTCTTGAAAAAGAAAATGTATCAACTCTTCAACAGATTTCTAAAGTTTAAACTTTGCCTTCCCCCAGCAGGATGCTGAATTTCACTGTGGAGTGATTTCTATTATACTCACAGATTAAAAGATCCTAAATCATGATCCTACTTATGATCCTAAATCATAAGTAATATTCCCAAGTAATGGGCTTTTAGCATTTAACCTATAAAACACTGTATTAACATTATTGTTATACATAATATAATGTATTAACATTATTAGAAATAACATGTTACACACATGCACACACACACATGCAAGCATGTACTAACTGGATTTTTCTTCAGTTGGCGTTTCTGCTTACCTGGTAGAGATCATTTCTCATATTGATAATGTCATCAGAAATCAAACCAGATGTGACTTCTAGTAGATCCCTCACAAGCTGAGTATGAAGATGGATGATTGCTAAGTGTAAGACACTGGAACAAAAACAGGGTGGCAATAATCAACTAAAGTGTTAGTGAGAACGACAAAAAAAGATTCCCAATAAAGGATCAGACTTGCAGAGCGGACCTGGCTCACATACTTCCTCTTATTCGGCCCCCAAATGTCCTGAATCTCAAATGTCTTGAATCTGAGGTGGGAATGTTCTACTGCTATACTCACTTCCTTTGCCTGCTTGGGAGCATTTTGGTTTGATACCTTGAGGTGTAAATGGGCCTCCCTTGAGGCAGAGAGACCTAAGTTCAAATCTCAACTCTGCCTCCATGCGATAGTGCAGGGCGTTTTCTCCTCTAGCTTTCTCCTGGCTTCCCCTGACATATAGATGGTGTACGTAAAATGCCCGGCACTAGTAACTGTTCAGGAAAATGTAGTTACCTCACCTAGCCTTCCAGCCTCCTCCAAAATACAGTGTGTTGGCTTCTGAAAGATCTTCCTAGATCCCAAGAGGGGAGAATGGGGGTCAGGCTTTAACTACTGGGAGAAGACTCTTGAGGTAAACTTCCGAAGGAACAATGTGATTTTATTTCTCCCTTGCAAATACTCCCTCTGCCTGGAATGGTTTTGCTCCTCTTCTCTGCCTGGACAGTGCCTACTCCATCCTTCATGTTCCAGTTCAAACCTTACCTCCTCTCTGAACTTCCTAGGCAGAGACATGGTCTGTCTCTCCTCAAGTTTACTGCTTGGTCACGCAACTGTGGTTTTCTATGCATCTTTCCTCCTCTCTGGCCTGTGATCTCACGGCTGGTCGTCCCTGGGTCAGCCTTACAGCCCTGGCACACAATTTAGGCACTAAAATAAGGGTGACAGAATGAGACTAGGGGCTTATGCTAATGAGGTCGAAAATATTGGCAGGAGCCAAGCATCAGTCCTAAGGACACAATTTTTTAATTGTTAAAAAAACTTACTACTAAAAATAACTTGAAATCTCAAAAAAGTGGTTCCTATGGGTTCAGAGCTTCTCTTTACCAGAACATGCTAAGCAGTTGACATATATGACCTTATTTATTGTAACGAGAAGCCCTAGGAGGTAGGTAACATCCTCATTCTTCAGATGATGAAACTGGGACTCGAAGGTATAACAAAATTCAACCCACGTCACGTAACTAGTGAGTGGTGAAGCTGGAAGCCCAGCCCAGGTCCATCTGGCCCCGAAGCCACCTCTTAATCCCTTAAGCCACCCTACTGAAGGGGAACGTGGGCGCTGCTCTACAGAGCTGCTGATGAACCCCTAAGATAAGGACTATGCCAAAGAAAGGACAGATCACGGTGCAGAGTCTACTCCAAGTATCGCGTGGTGGCAGGATGTCGGGGATTCGAGGCACACGCTAGATTTTCTCCAACTGAAACATCTGAGGTGTCTGTCCTGTTTTTGAGGCCTCTTTCTTAGCAACAGCAAGTGCATTTTACAAGGGATTAATGTTGGCACAAGAGGGCCTAGAAAACGAACCTGGGACTTCATTACTTGAGAGAGCAAATGAATGATGTCGAGGTTTCACTACTGTCTCTTGAAATGTGAAGCTGGAAGAAGGCTTCTAAAAAGGGCCCAAAGCCTGACGCAGACATGATGCACATATACCAAGAAAAAGGTCAAATTTCAAAACTGCCTAAAAATTTCCATGCTCAGCTCAGCATTTTATTGCAGAAGCACATTCCCCCTCCCCCATAAATCCTCACACCCTCATGGGAATTTCCCCAATACCAGAAGTTCTTTCCTTTATTGTATTTTCTGTGATGACTAATGGGTCCAGGATTCAGATTACTAGCTGAGCGTGACAAGTTCAATGAAAAGAAGAGCCCTGAGGTGTGAGGTCCAACAGCTTTCTCTTGTCTACATCCTCATGAGGGTTCCTCTTGGGTCTCCCCTCTCTGCCCTCTTAGCTGCGGCAAACCCCGAGAGTCTGCCGGCAGGTGTACATTTGGGGTCCCAGGAGGGGACTTGAAGGATTCATGTTCCGCTTGGGCAGGGAAGACCACCTCCTGGGTCCCTCTGCATGTGTCCTTACTCACGCCTGCACCTTCCCACAGTCCTCCCCTCACAGACCCTCGGTCCCTCGCTAGCTTCCACATGCTCATCTTTCTTAGGCTCATCGACTTTGCAGGTCCGTAAAAATGTCACTTGAAACACCGTTGTTCTGCCTTGGTTAACTGGCTGCTTTCTCTTGTGGTTCTATGCCGCTGAATGTAATTGGATTCTTTAACCCAGTGAAACCTTCTGCTGTTCACAGCATCGCACAGAGGAGGCTGTACGGGTCCCTCTCGTACTGTATAACAAGGCCAGTGGTTACACCACATCCTTCGTTACACGGCAGGGAAGGAGAACAAAGGTCTCTGTTTGAAACCCTGAGGTTGGCACTTTCCTAAAGCATTTGATTCAGTTTTTAAACCGAGGTTTAAAAACACAGCCCTCAAGAGCTCCTCTACGGAAAAGGATTTCTCAGGGTTGACACTATTTTAGGAAAGTTTTAGATAAGGCGCTTGACTTGAATCCGAGGGCTGTTGTCTCTTGTTATTCTCACAGGCTTTTGAGATCATTTTAGAAGGCTCAATGTGAGGCCTGAGAGGACTGTTTTAGAAAGAAGCCAGGGGCTTTGCCAATATAAACTCAGTAGCAGCAGAAATGGACGCCTGGTGATGGTAGCGCTGGCCGCCCACACAGCGGGAGTTAGAGCAGTCCCAGGAGCCTGACCCAGTCCCAGACTGGTAACCAGTAACAGAGCCAGGGGGGAAGGAACCAGGAACTGGGAAAGAATGACAGCTGCCTCTTAACTGTTTTGCTGTTGTCATTGTGCTGTCTTTATAGGGCTTTTTCTTTTTCTTTTTTTTTTTTAATTATTTTTTTATTTTTTATTTTTTTTAAAGATTTTATTTATTTGACAGCGAGAAACACAGCTAGAGAGGGAACACAAGCAGAGGGAATGGGAGAGGGAGAAGCAGGCTTCCTGCCGAGCAAGGAGCCCGATGTGGGGCTCGATCCCAGGACCCTGGGATCATGACCTGGGCCGAAGGCAGATGCTTAACGACTGAGCCACCCAGGCGCCCCTATAGGGCTTTTTCTTGAGCACACTACCATCACAAATACGCAGCTGGGATAACAAGGGCTTGAGGGATTTGGTTGGACCAAATTTTATTATTATACCATTTCAATACATAAAGCAAATGTTATTAATCCAATAAATAAATATGTTTTTTAAAAATTTTATTCATTTGAGAGACAGAGAGAGTACAAGCAGGGGTAGAGGCAGAGGGAGAGGGAGAAGCAAACTCCCCGCTGAGCTGGGAGCCTGATGTGGGGCTCGGTCCGAAGACCTGGAGATCATGACCCGAGCCGAGGGCAGATGCTTAACCACCTGAGCCACCCAGGTGCCCCGTATATATGTTTATTAAATGTTATTCCATATGTTATCTCAATAAATAGAGTAAGGTTTTTGAAAACGTCTTCGTTTTCTTGCCCAGAACGCTGTACTCTCAGATGAGGACTCGAGCTCTGCTAGGGCCCAACAGGTGAGAACCACAGGACAGGAGAAGTAAATGAAGGAGTCAACCTTACTGACACCTTCTTGTCTACGAGAGTCTCCCACTGACAGGCCCCAATGCCTTTAAATGGTTCTTTTTACCTCTAGCCAGTGAGCTTACTGGCTAGAGGTAAAAAACAGAGGTAAAGAGGTAAAGAGAGCGATTTTCTCTCTTCCCTGCCCTAAGCCAACTTTTGCTTGCTCGAGCAAAGCTCGAGCCCCTCTGTCCTGACTTACCTGTCCCCGTTCTCATCCTGCACTGCAGTGAGGTGGCGTTGGACGGCCAGCAGCATCTTCACATCCCCCGTCACCGCGTAGTCAAATAGGGCGTTCGCGTGCCGCTTGGCCAGCTGCATAGCCTTCTCTAGAAAGAGGTTATCTGCAAGGCAAGGACACAATCCCGGCTGAGTCTCCTCCACGCGCTCTACAGGTATGGCGTGCTTGAGGTCACAACCGTCAGCGGCAGGGTTCTGATACCTCGACACACATCGCTTCAGTTGCAAATGCTCCTTTCAGAACTTCTGCATTGTGTGCCCCAGAAAAAGCACAATTGGATACTGGCTTACTGACAGAGAGGCTGATGTGAAAAATCCATCCGTGGTTTGTCAGGGGAAAGAAATTAGAAATGTCTGTTATCTTAGGAGGCACACGCCATCTCTAAATAATGTTGATTTGATTTACTGTATCATAAGTAATCCTCTCTTGATGAAATATTCCTTCATTGGAGTCTTAAATAACTCTCCTGTTAGACAAAGTGTCAAAAACACACACAGACAGATAGACTTTCCATAGGCCACTGGTGTTCTTGTGAAGTTTGCTTCTGGAAGGACAGGGAAAGGCAAATTGAGACCTGCAGGCCAAAACTGTGGCCCGTTTTTATATGATCCCCCACCTAACCATGCTGTGCACATTTTTTTTTTAAAGATTTTATTTATTTATTTGACAGATCACAAGTAGGCAGAGAGGCAGGCAGAGAGAGAGGGGGGAGCAGGCTCCTCGATGAGCAGAGAGCCCGACGTGGGGCTCGATCCCAGGACCCTGAGATCACGACCTGAGCTGAAGGCAGAGGCTTTAACCCACTGAGCCACCCCGGCGCCCCTGCTCTGTACATTTTTAAAGTGGTATTAAAAAAAAAAGAATATGCGGTAGAGACCATAAGTGGCCAACAAGTTGAAATATTTGCCATCTTTCCCTTCCCTTTTCTCTAATGAGTACTGGTTCAAAATATGCACAGAAGTGCACCATCCCTCTTTGTCCTAATTGTTCAAAGAGGGCATCAAGGTAAAAGGAAACGGCTTTATTTTCAGGCAAAGTTCTACCTCAATATGACAGTCAAGCTACAGTGTAGACAGGAGACTATTAAAGTGATGGAAACTTTTATCTGTGATAGAAATGAATTAGATGATCTCCCATGATACCTCAAAACTACATAACTATGATTGGAGAATGCACACTTAAACCTTGGTATTTTCTATTTGGAGACAACATGGGGAAAATGGAAATCTCAGTGTGAATAAAATGGTCAGACACATACTATTCAAAAAGCACACAGGACTCTGAAGAGCACATTGAACTACATACTGATGCATCATTTTTAGATGAAAAGAAAAATCTATCTTCTGGCAATAGTCTCCACACTTCGACCCAACCCCTCTCCTCCCCAGTTGATACCATGTAATCATGTGTGTGCTCACTTACCCTGAAACCTAGAATTCTCTTCCTTCACTCCCAGTGTATATGTCAGAGTAACCTCCTCATTGCCAGTGCTGGACTCCTTGTCTTGTTCTATGGGTTCGGTTACTTTCCCAGACGGGTTGACTGCCCCTCTGTCCGCACTCCTGCCAAAACCTTCAGAATCATTTTCAGATGGGGTGTCTATGGTTCCTAAGATAAAAGCAAAAATACCAGCTTTTTCTCAATAAAATCTATTGTTATAATTTATGGTTTCAACCGCCAGATAGAGATGGGAGGCAAGTTTACTGCAAAGGGAAAAGAAAAACTATAATTTAAAATTCCTTTTAAAATAGTTAAATCCTTAAGTAACCTGTTTTGGAGCTATTTTAAATGCTCAACTCTAAAAGAAAAATTTTTATTGACACATTTTTACTACGGACAAGCAATGATACATTAGTTTCAGGTGTACAGTATTCAATATTTGTATATTGTCAAAAGATCACGACAATGATTAACATCAGTCAGCACATATAAAATTTTTTCTTGTGATGAGGAACTTTTAAGATCTTAAAAAAATTTTAGGGGTGCCTAGGTGGCTCAGTTGTTAAGCGTCTGCCTTCGGCTCAGGTCATGATCCCAGAGTCCTGGGATCGAGCCCCACATTGGGCTCCCTGCTCGGCAGGAAGCCTGCTTCTCCCGCTACCATCCCCTCTGCTTGTGTTCCCTCTCTTGCTGTGTTTCTCTCTGTCAAATAAATAAAATCTTAAAAAAAAAAAAAAACTTAAAAAATTTTATTTACACTTCTAAAAACTTACATTCCATTCTGTTTATTTGTAAAGGACAAAAAAGAAATACAGCTCTTTTGTGAATTGCACGGAAGTGGAATTTTTTTTTTTAAAGTGGGCTCCATGCCCAGCATGGGGCTTGAACTCCGACCCTGAGATCAAGACCTGAGCTGAAATCAAGAGTTGGACACTCACGTGCCCCAGGGAAGTGGAATTTTTAAAGTTTAAATAAAAACAGAGGAATTATTTTTTTCCTAATGCTATTTAACCAAACAAGTTGTTAGGATGCGATATCAAGTCACGTTCCTTAGCATGGGAGCTACTTGGGGTGCCATTTCTGTGCTCTTTCAGGCCGGGCCATGCTACCTGACAGGTGCTCTGAGAACACATAGGTTTTATGAGCAGAACTGGCTCAAATCCTGGTTCTGCCAACAACAGGTATGTGCCTTCAGTGAGTGAATGAGCATTTCTGGACCTGGGTGTCTTCTGTCTATACAATGGAGACACTACTCTTTTTCTTACAGAGCAATCAGGAAGATTATAGTCAAAATGTGTGGCTGCACCTGACGTAAAACAGACATTTCACACCTGGGAAGGCTTCATTGCATTATTTCTTCAACGGGTATGTTAGAATGGACATGTAATATAAACCATAAGCCCATGGTGTGACAATGGCAAACTAGGGAATGCATTTGATGGGAAAGGTCATCCCTATAAAACTCAAAATACCTGCAAAAGTATAGTATTTGAGGAAAAAAAAAAAGGAAAGAATAGGTAAGTTTGGTGGCTTTTTTATGTTCGAAAAGTCAAGTGTCTCTATAGATCCCTTTTTAATGTTCTCTTCTTCCCCCTGGTCATGCCACTTACAAAATCAATATATAAGTATAAACACAGCATTGGGAATAGAATTTATATTCGCCACAGGGAGTAATATATATATTTATATATATAAATATTAATTTATATATATATTTATATATATAAATATATATATATATTATAATATATATATATATTTTTTTTTTTGGTAAAAGTACCTTCTTAGTTTATTTGCATTTATCAATTTTTTTTCAAGATGACAATGTTGTGATAGGTAATGATAAAAAAGCTTCTTGGCATTAATTTTTTTTATCCTTTTCTCACTATTAAAAAAAACTGTCTTACTTACCGTGTTTCATCCCGGCATTAGATTTAGTGGTTCCAGGATGGAAGGTAATTCCACCATATGTAGGAAATCCATAGTGAGGGAAGCCATACCCTGAAAAGGCAAGTAAAACAACAGAAACCTTATGAATTTTTTTTTATGAAGATTTCAGGAAAGCTTGGTATCCTTCCTTAGGATGAGCATAGGATTTGGTGTGGGAGGGCAGAGTGCCCGACACGGTGCTTCTGTGGAGAGTTAGGAAGACACATTGTGGGAAGTCACGGGAGGATCAGAATTCCACTCTGATGAAGTTTACATTTTGGCACCTCAGGCAATGCCCAGGCTTGGGGCAGCGTGGAGGAGTTCATGCTGAAGAAAGGCTCCACTCCTGTGTGGAGAGGAGAGGCCAGTGGTGAGTGGTCACCAACCAAACTCCAACTTGCTGACACAGACGACCTTGAAATAACCTCCAGCGGGAAAAACTGAACCAAACAAAATACAGAAAAATACTGACTCCTCAAAGGAAACATGACCACACTGCTCATTCTCAGGCAGTTTTGGTGGAAATATAAACTCGTATGTAAAACTCTTTGGGGGAAGCTGCTGATATTAGACACCATTCTGACACTGTAATTTTACCTCAAAGAATCTAATTTACAAAAACAATCCGGAATAAAAGAAAAAAAGAAAAATGAAAAAAAGAAAGACGAAGGCATTCAGTGAAAGAATAAAAAACAGGAAACATTCAAGTAAGTAATACTATGGTGTGTTCACTTGATGAAATACTAGGAGTCATTAAGCTGATGCTTAAAATGTGATGCTTACATAAAACTTATATTGGCATGGGGGAAATGCTTATGTTATTCAAGCCATCAGGGGAAAGCAGCATCTATGACTCTATATACACAATCATGGTGTATTAATCATAAATCATACAGGTAAATAGATTAAATACTACGCATTATGAGGACTGCAACTGTACTCACGAAAATGCAAAAAATACATCGTATAATGTTTGCACAGAAAGAAGAATTTGAAGGCGCTAACCTTCAATGGCAGGATTTTATGTATCTTCAGATTTTCTACAATGTAGTATATATAATATGAAATCCTCTCAATGGTTCCAAAGAAAAGCAAGACAGTATAGAAGGGAGGGAAGGAAGGAAGGAAGGAAGGAAGGAAGGAAGGAAGGAAGGAAGGAAGGAAGGAAGGAAGGAGGGAGGGAGGGAGGGAGGGAGGGAGGGAGGGAAGAAAGGGAAAGGAAATATACCAAAATGTTAATCGATACATTCTTCAGATAACTGGCCTTGGGTGACTTTTTCTTCTTACTATTCTTGGTGTTACCTACATGTTGCAAAATGAACACGCATTTCTTTGAAAAATTCTCTATGTTGGGAAATTTTAATTAATTTAATCTGTCGCACTCAATACCGTCCCAGCCACCTGACCCCCGCACAACCTGGGAACTCTAGGAAAGGAAAATCCCACCATCTCCCACATGCAAAGCTTCAGAAGGAGCGGACGCAGTTCGTACCTGGCCCTGTACCTCCAGCGCCCCCTCCGCCACCGCCGCCCCCAAACATGCCTCCGCCTCCAGCTCCGGCTCCACTCCCGCCGCCGAAACTATCTGAGAAATTGGGCATGAGCTTCTGCCGTTTCCTCTGCACTTCCTCTTTATCTGTATTTAAAGGAAGAGAAACCAGAGGAGAAAAGACTGATTCAATTCCACTACTAGCCACAGAAAGGATATTGATTCGGATGGTATTTTTAAACACCTTAAAGGGAAACAGAAATCCCCCAAGGAGGAAGAGATGCCAAATTTCAAGAAGCAGTATATTTATTCCAATGGATCCGGAGACTGAGAACCAGCCTCAGAGAGACCGCAGAGCTGTACACACCCAAATCCCTGCTACAACAGTTTAAGTCTCCAGTGTCATTCAAATTAGTGAAAGACTAGATTTCCCATTAGACGTTAAGATACTAAAGCTACAGAATAAGAAAACCAATATTGAGCATTTTCATTTGGTCATTCACAAACGACGATTACTAACCAACTACCATTTATAATGATTCTACTATGAGCTAAGTGCTAGGGAGAAAGAGAAGTATGAATAATGTCTTTGCTGTTAAGAACCCTCCAATATAATTTTAAGGTTGCGGGGGGTCGGGGGGGAGGCGAGGGGTGACCCGGAGAGAGAGGACCATAGTGTTATATACGTTAAAATTATGGTGCACACCAGTGTTCCAGGAGTTCAAGGAAGCACTTCTAGGAAGTCCCTGTGGGCCAGAAAAGTCAGGAAAGGCTTGGGAGAATCAACTTTGTATCAGGAGAGGGCACCGGGAGGACGTTCTGGAGAAGGGATATAGAGGGAAAGTAATGAAGGAAGGAATGCGCACTGTGTGCTTCCGAGAGCTGCGGTGGTAACGTTTAGCAGAAGTGAAAGTTGAGCATGAGAAATTCTTGAGAAATGGGGCTGCTCGGGACGCCCTGTACAGCTTCTGGATCGTGAACTGGAGGGGTTTACCTGCAGGAGAGCCACTGCGTGTTTCTGAACTGGGGATGATGTACACAGGTGGTATTTTAGGGAGCTCCCTCTGTCATGCGTGCATAGGACAAAATGAGGAGTCAAAGTGAGAGGCAGAGACAGTGACAACATGAGATAGGGGCTGTTCCTTACTGCGCATCATGATAATACAAGTGGGTGACCCCAGAAATAGAAGGAAAGAGGGATCGGGAGTCAGTGGGAAGTCAGATGAGAGTCATTGGGAGTCAGATGAGAAATGGGAAGCTCAAAGTCTTAAGAGCACAACTTGACTGCAATACAGTGACGCCCCCTGAGATTGTTGGCTGTCCAGGTCTAGACGCCAGTTAAGACCATCTTCCCTCATTCCTTGTGTAGTTGCTGTTTTCCTTTTGTTTTTCACTCTCTGTTGTTCTCCCCAGTCCCACTGCCTTTGTGGTCCGTTACCATGTTCATGTTTCTTCTTACTGTTTTCGTTTCTTTCTCTTCTCTGGCCTTCCTACCACATACTTTTTTTCCTCCTCTCTCTTGGGCTAAAAAGATGGAAGGTTTTTGTTTAAGTAAACAACGACTGTGGTATTCTTTTTTTCAGTCAACAGCCTGATACTTAACAATTGTCCTATTTCTGATTTTTCAATCTCAGTTTTGGTCGGTGTTTGTGTTCAGAAAGATCTCCACCTATTTCCAATTCTGTGGTTGTTCCGGTGACCTCAGGGCTCAAAAGAATGCTCTTACTACCTCATGTTCACCTCAGTGCAGCTGAAAGACTAAAACATGGAATAGAATATAGCAAAGTACCCTTACAAATAATTGTTTAAAAACTGATCATGTCGGGACACCTGTTAAGTTAAGCGGCTGCCTTTGGCTCAAGTCATTATCCCAACCAAGGTCCTGGGATCAAGTCCCAAATCCCACATAGGGCTTCTTGCTCAGCAGGGAGCCTGCTTCTTCCTCTACCTCTGCCTGCCGCTCCCCTGCTTGTGCTCACTCTCTGACAAATACATAAATAAAATCTTAAAAAAAAAACAACAAAACCTGATCATGTCCACACTTGTCAGGAAGAAGAAACCCAGTGTGGGTCAACTTGAAGAGACTGTGCTTCCACTAGAAAGGGTTGGCCTCAAAGTGGAAAAATTTTACAAATGTCAATGTCCTTATCAAAGATTTTGGATAGACTTATAAAATTTTTCCATCAGTTATACTATAACCAACTAATAGTCATACTTATTACTCATCCTACATACTGTTGATTTCACATAGAATATTAGTTCACTAGAAATATGAAACACAAGAGGAAAGTAGTTCACTCACTCATCTTCAGGGATAAATGTTATTTATTGGCATGCTTTATAGTAAAGAGGTCATTTGGTATTTGCTATGTATTTCTTTTGACTTAGAAAACAAATATTCAATGGTTATATTTCACTGTAAAATTAGAATTTTTGAATCAACTTAAAAAATATTAACTATCCTAATCCATTAAGACTTCAATGACAAGAAATTGAAACAGAAAATTTCACTATGACAAGTTTTTAAGTAAAAGAACCCACAGTCTAAATTTCCCCAGAAATGAACATGGAGATTTTCCCATTGTGTTTATTTATCTTCATGGTCTGCCTTTGACAGTGGCATCATGGGTTGTATTATGAAATATCAACCTATTCTAGAAGGAATTGAAGTGGTCACTTAATATAAGCCCTTCTTTGGGGAAGAGGAAATAGAAGCTAGGCTGATAGCGGACTTGTCGGAGGTCAGGACAGAGTGAGGATCAGATCCAAAGTTTAGTGAGCTTTCCATTATATTAGGTAGCCATTTTTTGGGAAACACTCCAAAACATCTCTACTCCCCCTGCCCTTTTTTTTAGAGGATTTTATTCATTTACTTGAGACACAGAGGGTGTGAGCAGGAGGGGGGGAGAGAGAATCCATGATGAGCACAGGGCCTCATGTGGGGCTTGATCCCATGACCTCAAGATCATGACCTGAGTTGAAACAAAGAATTGGATGCTTAACCCACCGAGCCACCAAGGTGACCCTCTCTTTCTTTTAATAATCGATTACTATGATAATAGTTTAGTTCACAAACGTAAATTTTTAGTTTCTACCCTTTTTTGCTGTGTGTATATGCCTTAAAAGTACCTCATTCTCATTTTTCGGGTTCTAGTGTTCTAGTAAAGATGTCTGCACTCCTTTCATAATTTAAAGATTATGATTCTGTTTCTTCTGAATCTCTTTCTTTTCAGATTGAAAGATCACATTTTTTTTTGCTTTCATACAGCAGTTCCTCAACTATCTTCTTCCCTTTTCAATCATCTCTCTCTATTATTTTAATTGTCTCCCCTGAACCCAACCATCTCCATAAAGTTTCTATAAGGCACAATGTCAATAACCATACAGGTTGCTGGATGATTCAATACAATGAAAGTAATACGTGTTATATTTCTTTTTCTGATGTCCTTCTTGATGACACCCAACAAATTACTATCCTTTTGGATGGGGATGGCAACTTGGTTGGTCAATCAAGTCAGCTTTCAGATTTACAAGAGCCAGGATATGGAAGCAGCCCAAGTGTGAACTGATTGATGAATGGATAAAGATGCAGTATGTATGTATGTATGTATATACATTCACACTTGTGAATATACATATACATGTATACATTCACATGTATGTACATATACATACATACGTACATGTGTGTGATGTGTGTGTATATGTATACACACACATATGTGTGTATATGTGTGTTTATATATTATATATATATTATATAGCCACAAGAATGAAATCTTGCTACCTGCAACAACATAGATGGAGCTAGAGAGTATTATGCGCTAATAAGCAAAATAAGTCAGAGAAAGATGTCATACAATTTTACTTGTGTGGAATTTAAGAAACAAACAAGCAAAGAGAGATTGCTTCTCGGCCTTTTGGCTAAGATCAAGTGCAAACAAGCAAAGAGAAAAAAAAAGAGAAAGACAAATAAAGAAACAAACTTTTAATTACAGAGAACAAACTGATGTTTGCTGGGGGGGGGCGGGAATGGGTGAAATAGGCGATGGGGATCAAGGAGGACACTTGTGATGAGCACCGGGTGATGTATGGAAGTGATGAATCACTATACTATACACCTGAAACTAACATAACACTGTGTGTTAACTAACTGGAATTAAAATAAAAACCTGAAAAAATAAGTCAGCTTTCAGATATATCTCAGCATCTACTGTATGAAATATACTAAGAGGTGCCTGGTTGGCTCAGTCAGTAAGGCATGCAATTCTTGATTTCAGGGTAGTAAATTCAAGCCCCACATGGATGTAGAGCCTACTTAAAAAAATAAAATAAATGACATACACTATTCTAGACATTGGGAATGTAGCAATGAACTGAAAGACCAAATCTATGACCTAAAGAATATTCTTCCTATTAAACATGGAAGAAGATAATAGACATATAAATTAATACATAAGACAATTTTACAAATTGATAAAAATAATGAACAATACAAAATTAGGCAATGACATAAGGCATGACTGCAGGGGCTGGGGCAGGAGAAGATGTATTCGGTGACTTCTGAGAAATATATACAATGATTCCCTAGGTTGTATAGTTGGGATTCGTTTTCATACACTTACTCTTATATTAAATGGCCTGCTACTTTTCGGACCAGTTGTATGTCTGGTGTGATGATTGCTTCCTGCAGTCATTTCATCTTGGGATTTTATAATCCAGAAGGTATAAAACCTAAAGTAATTTGTTACGTTCAACAAAACAGTTCCAATCTCACACGATGGCATCACTATATATGTTTGGCTATTCTTTCTGTGGAGCTCAACTGCTCTTATTTTTCCAGATGGTTCTTCTTATTTGTTTGTATTACATGGAGCTTGAAGCATACAGGTGGGGATTTGAACTTTTAGGAGACCCCATTCTCTAACCCCAGCATCTGATAAATCCTATTATGAATGAATGTCTGAACATGCCCCTGCGGTCCTTTACTCTTTTGATGAACAAATATCACTGCAAAAGATAGACAGGAAGCCTAGAAACCAAGCTTAGCTTTGAATGTTTCTAGGCTCATGCATGTGTAGGTAATCTGGGTATCCTTTTTTATCTTTTTAAAGATAATTCTCTGTGTTGAAAAGAACTGACATTATGTGAAGACATATTTTAGGAGAAGAAATCTATTCTCTTCCCTCAGAAAGTCCCCCCAAATTAGCCATATTTCTCTTCTGTGTCTATTAAAGAAGTGTGCTTCATCGAAAGCAGTGATTTTCATCTTTATGCAGACTGAAGAATTTGGAAGACCTCAGGCTATTGCTGGGTCGAGAAATAAGGGGAGGTGGGCCGCTAGGGAAGGCCGAGTGGGTCGGCTCCTCATTTCCACTTTAACCAGAGCCTGTCAGGTGTACGTACTGGGATTTTACATGAAATTATATGTGGAGGCGGAAAAAAGGCTCTTCTGCTGACAATGTCTTCACGCCACAGAAACGGAATGCACTAAAAATTGGACCCATCGGTGGACGGGTCACAATTTCTGGAAAGAAACTAGAACACACAGAATCATCTTCTAAATGCTCCCACCACAACATGGATTCTAGGAAAAGAAGCTCTCTTCAAGGATCCCACATCACATGTGACTATCACAGGATCCAACACCCCTGTGCGTCACCATGACGGCACCTTTGTGGCTTCTGATGTCAGTCAGGACGTGCCCGTGACAATCATTTCATTGACCTCCCCCTACAGTCTCACTTCCCTCTAACCCAGGGGTTTCTGATTTCGTTTGTGCCACGATCCCTTTTTCAGTCTTGTGAAGTCCACGGATGTCTTCTTAGAATCATAATTATCAATATGTAAAATACAAAATAGTATCATTAAAAAAAAGGTAATTATGTTAAAGTCCATTTCTATCCCTGGATCTTTTGAGGGTCAGTGGACTCTAGGTTAAGAAATATCAGGGGTGCCTGGGTGGCTCAGTCGTTTAGCAGCTGCCTTCGGCTCAGGTCATGATCCCAGGGTCCTGGGATTGAGCCCCACATCAGGCTCCCTGCTCAGCGGGGAGCCTGCTTCTCCCTCTCCCACTCCCCCTGCTTGTATTCCTGCTCTTGCTCTCTCTCTCTCTCTGTCAAATAAATAAATAAATAAATAAACAAACAAACAAACAAATAAATAAATATTTTTAAAAAGAAATATCTTTGAACAATTATCCTACTTAGGGGCCTATTATACTCATTCTGAGAGGATTCTCAATGCTGAATTTCCCATCCTGCCCTCTGAAGTTCCAGTCCTGCCTTTTGATTGGCTTATTAGGAATTTGCCAGAGGAACCCAAAATGCTACATGTTTTAAACTGAGCTCCCTCTTTGCCCACTCAAACCTACTTTTGCTCCCTTGATTCTTTCATCAACTCAACCATGTAACAACCTTCCTAGGCTGGGATACCTCGAACCATCTAGGACTCCTGAATTTTTCCTTCACCTCCTACCCCAATCAGCATCTGGATCTTCTTAACACTACCTTCTTCTTTCATTCTTTGCACTAACACTTTAATGAACCTCACCTTTTCTCACTTGGACTCTTGCATTATTGTTCGGACTGCTTGTCTGCTGCTCAGATAGTCTCCTTAGTGTCCATATAAGGAAGTCAGAGCCATCATTCCAAATCCAAACAGACCCAGTCATTTCCCCCTCCAGAATCAATCAGAATTCCTCAGCTACCCATCACAGCACTTCTGTGCCTGGCTCTGGACTTCCTTACCTGCTTTGGTCTTTAGTGGTCCATCTTAGTGCTCACAAGGCTCTCACTTCTTTCTGAACAAACACCAATTGTTCAGATCCTCAAGTTTCTTAAGCTTAAGAAACCCTTACCTTCCCTGTTTCTCACCCAACTACCGAAATACACCCCCAAGCTGAAGAACCTTAAAGAACTCTACTTCTTGGTGGCTTCTTTCGAATCAAGGGTCCTCGGCATCCTCAAAGTGTTTTTGGATGCTTCCCTGTGGGAGCTTATCAAAATCATAATTCTCATTATAACTATGTAAGAAGACTCTTCTCTCCCCTTCTTGGGGTGTTTTTTTGTGAGCAAAAGAACGGTGCTTGATTCATTTCTATGGCTCTATACTGCGTGGTGGCTGAGGCATTGTCTCCCGTTCTATTGCCTGAAGCCAGTTGAGAGAGTGGCTGATTCTCCTGAATGGCCATCTTACCTGGCCAAACGCCAAGAGTCTCAACAAATGGCAGATTCTCAGATTCAAAGGCTAATTCTCAAATGTCTAAATCTCATATAAGCTTAGTAAAAGTAACACTATTTTGAAAGGCTGGACTTAATTCCATGATCTCCAAAATATTATATTACTTTTCTCTTCTCTAAAAATAAATACCATGGGTCTGGGGGCCCATTCCTAGGAAGCCATTCAAAGGAAGTAGCCAACTGATCTTTTCTAACCAGCTTTGTCCTTTTATGAGAAATAGCACAAGATTGTAAGCAACCGAGTTACCTTTGATTTCAGGGTAGTAGAGAAAAGGTTTGGGTTCGCTAGTTTCCAAATCAGATTTCCTCCGAAGTTGGACAAACACGGAAGCTGGTTTTGTGATGTTGACATCTTTATACTTTGGAGTTTTGAAGACGATGGCGAACTGCAGGAGACAAAGATCCAAATGTTGGGTAGGCCTGTATTTTTTTTCCCAGCAATGCTACTCATGAAACATATTCTTCATGCCCAATGTTTAGACACAGTATACAAAAAAAAATATAGCATTCCAGAGAAAGTTACAAACTCAGAATTCTACACCAATACATTGTGATTAAATTGCCACAGTGAAATTGAAATACAAGACTATGCTAATGTTTTGCTAATCTTTCTCCTCATTTGTCTAACATTTCAAATGTCTTCCAGTTGTAAATAACCGTGTGAGTAAAATACATCACATACTCCTCCTGCTTTTCTAAATCAGCCTTAAAATGCTCCAAAATAATTTCAGCAACATCAGAAGCACTGGTTGTGGAAAGAGAGAGTGAAATGTGGTACGGCAATCAGGAGAGGAAGCTAAATCCTGCAAGGGAGACATGTATTTTCAAGTGAGGACGACCAGTGTTCTAGGCCTCAAGGGCATTCTGTAACATCTCTGCTAGCCTCCTCCCCGATTTCTGGTAGTGCCACAATAGTTTGGCATTTTTACAGTTCCTTATTTGATTTTTTGACTATGTAATGTATTCACAGGGATCAAGACTTTGTAAATATAGAATGGCCTCCACCATGTCTGAACACACCTGCATACACCTCTCCTGAGCACTCCAATCCAGGAAGTCCCTACTGTGAGCCTGCCCCCGGAGGGAAACACGGGGATGTTATTCATTCCTTTTGTATTCTTCCAGAGTTTCCTTATGCTTATGCAAACATGAACATTCAATCTTTTTTATATGCACTTTTTTTATATCTTAAAATATCTTTTAATGTACTTTTGAGATTCTTCCATGTTAGTTCACCAGCTACTCATTCTCTTTAATAACCGCATAATATTCCCTCATACAGATCCACCATAACTCATTTAACTGGCCACTTACTGATGGACATTTGGATTGTTGCCAGTTTTAGGGAGTGAAAACAGTATTTCTCAATCACTTAGAGTGGTTAAGATGCGAAACAGCATTTTCGTCTCTTAGTCAAATACTCACTTGTCACTGGGAACTCCTGATTTATCATGATGATACCAGCCTCAAGTAGAAGACTCTTCCTTTCAAAACGTTTCATTACATTATCTCTTTAACAGGACTCGCCATAATTACTCTGCTAGAATACTGTAGCAAATGACTGTCCCTTCAAAATTCACATGTGGCGGGCGCCTGGGTGGCTCAGTCGTTAAGCGTCTGCCTTCGGCCCAGGTCAGATCCCAGCGCCCTGGGATCGAGCCCCACATCGGGCTCCCTGCTCCGCGGGAAGCCTGCTTCTCCCGCTACCATTCCCTCTGCTTGTGTCCCCTCTCTCGCTGTGTTTCTCGCTGTCAAATAAATAAAATCTTAAAAAAAAAAAAAAAAATTCACATGTGGAAGCCCTAGCCCCTAGTGTGGCTATATTTGGAGAAAGAGCTTTTATGGAAGTAATTAAGGTTAAATGAGGTCATGAGCATAAGACTGTGACGGGATAGGATTAGTGTTATAGGAAGAGACACCAGAGAACTTCCTCTCTTTTCTCTGTCATGTGAGGACAGAGCCAGAAGGTGGCTGTCTGTAGGTCAGGCGGAGAGAGCTCTCACCAGGAACCAACCCTCTCGGGCCTTGATCTGGGACTTCTAGCCTCCAGAGCTGTGATGAAATAAATTTCTGTTGCTTAATATACCCAGTCTACAGTATTTTGTTATCTCAGTCTGAACAGACTAATACGATTACTTAAAATATTTCCCCTAAAGGATCTGAGGGTCATTGCCTTAATGGGTAGGTGACCAGACACCCAAATGAAATGTCATGACAAGGTCTCAGAGCCAGTGGTCTAAGGCCTTGCTCATAATTCTCTGGTAGATAACTTTTCTGAAAGACCTGCAAGAGTCTTAAAAATAGTACTCTTTTATGAAAGTTAAATAAGTATTTATGATTTTTCCTTTTCTATACATTGAGATTAAGTACTGAATTTCAACAAGACAGAAAATGTAAAATCGTCATCACCATCATCATCATCCACTTACTTGTCTATGAACATCTGTGGGGGAAAAGTCTCCAAATCCTTCCCAGATCCCACCATTTTCCTCCTCTTCATAAAATCGAATCTGGATGTCATCTGCAAACAGTCACATTCAGATTTATAATTTCACATAGCGTAATAATATTTATAAGCATGCTGGAAAATGCAGCTGGTTCAAGATTTCTACCTGCTATGTACTTAAACTTTAAAAAAAGTAGTTAATATGAAATAGACTTTTGAATCATTCAAAATTTTCATAAATTACTGCATTTTTTAATTAGTTACCACAGTAATGGACCTTGAGTTTCATTTACATTGAGAGAACACTAGATTTACCTATTCAATCTGACTTTTCTCTTAATCAGTCTTTGACCTTCCCACTTCTCCATCACTAACCCAATTCATTCCTGAGAAACACAAGGGATATTGAGGAATATCAGAATCCCAAAGGGTGGTTCAAACTCTATATAGATCTACATAATAATACTTAACTCCTATAAAGTATACTATATGGCAGGCACTATTTTCGGTGATTTATATATATACATGAACTGATTTCATCCTCACAACAACTCTGAGATGCAGGTGTACTATTCATATCCTCATTTTGTGGAAGAAAAACTGGAGTCCAGAGAGGTTAAGTGACTTATCCAAGGTTCAATAGCTAGGGAATGGAGAAGCCAGAATTTGAACACAGACTCCAGGCTCATGAACATCCTACTACGCTGTTTCCCTACGATACTTTATCAGTTCATACTGAGAAGTTGTTAAAAATATCATATTGGTCAAATCCTTTTGGATGAAATACGAGTGTCTGAATTTCACACTTGTGTCATTGATTCTACTTCTGCAGAAATATGACAATATAACTCAGACAGGCATCTCCCTGGCTTCACTTCCCATTTTATAGAAAGGACTGCACTACTGACTTAAGAAAACTGAGTACATATTTCTATTTAAATAGAATTTTAGAAATATTAGGGTTGGATAAAACATCTCATGATCTCCTGGCCAACTCCTTTGCTTTCAGATAGGACTAAACTGGACCTAGTTATCCAGACTCTTTAAGCCAGGTACAAGACTTCTCTTAATGAACCATTCCAATGTGATGATAATGATTAAAAATTGCATTTATAAATAAAGGTATTCAGACTGTGTTTACTCATCGAATGTGCACATATTACTTAGAATGGGTTAAAAGAAGGCTGATACCAGGATATGCAAAGGAAGTGTAAACTTTTTTTGGATAAAGATACATATACCTGTACCTTAAAATTAGATTGTATTTTTTTCTGACTTTTAAATCTCAGGCCTTTAAAGCCATCATTTTTTGGTTTAAGAGCTGTAGTTTTAGGTATGCACTCCTCAACTTGAAAATGCTCATCACTTTCTAGTGAGTAGACCTTTATTATACCATATTCTCTATCACTGTATTTTAAAAATGAGTTGTTGGAGAAAATAGCACAATCTCCTTTAGCTTTTGCTAATTTATAAATCTTGTACCATTACTAATGAAAGGTAAATGCCAAGAACCTTTCCTGAAAGTGGAAATTATGAAAATATGCTCTGAAAATTTCCCTATAGTCCTTATTCTCTTTTTCATAATTGACATCAGTGTCATATGAACATTTTGGAGAAGCTCTTTCACTGTTGCAATGAAGCCTTATAAGAGAAACTAAATTAACAATTTACACTATATAAAGTATTATTTATTCTGTATGCATGGGCATGTGTGTGCATGTGTGTATGTGAAGCATGGCCTATTATTCATTTATTTTAGTTTAACCAAGTTCAGATACCAAAGTTTAAAGTACAGAAACACTGAAATGTCACTGATTACAATGATAACTATTTTTTAAAAAATTTTTCTGTACTTCTATTGAAAGTTTTAAAATGAATTAGTTGGGTTAAAAAAAAAAAAACCAGGGGCGCCTGGGTGGCTCAGTCGTTAAGCGTCTGCCTTCGGCCCAGGTCATGGTCCCAGGGTCCTGGGATCGAGCCCCGCATCGGGCTCCCTGCTCGGCGGGAAGCCTGCTTCTCCCCCTACCATTCCCTCTGCTTGTGTTCCCTCTCTCGCTGTGTTTCTCTCTGTCAATAAATAAAATCTTTAAAAAAAAAAAAAACAAAAACAAAAACCAGACAGGGCATGTGGGTGGCTCAGTAGGTTAAGCGTCTGCCTTCAGCTCAGGTCATGATCCTGGGGTCCTGGGATCGAGCCCCACGACGGGCTCCCTGCTCAGAGGGGGCCTGCTTCTCCTCCCTCTGCCTGCTGCTCTGCCTACTTGTGTTCTCTATCTCTCCATCAACTAAATAAATAAAATCTTAAAAAAAAAAACCCTACAAATTTGGAAGAGGTAAAAATGTGTAAATTTTCTAAAGGAGTTCTATGGCAGAAGAGGCATACACCGAATTTACCGCTAAAAAGTTACTCACAGAGGCACCCAGAACTACATTACACATTTTGAGATCAGAGCTTATATTTACCTTTCTGAACCTTGTCACAGAGAAGATAAATCTCTTCCCCTCCAGTGACGCACCCAGCCGTTCTGTCCATTCTTACAATTTTCAAGTTGGACGCATTGGGGGCTTCTGTCCACAGGAGAGAAAAAAGGAACATCATGCTTTATCCTCAGTTTAGAAGCCAATCTCTTATAGGGAACCCCCTGCCCTTAGCACACATTAACCAAAGAAAGTTCAAATAGTTTATCAATAGTGGTGAGCATTAAGCAATGTATAAAACTGTCAAATCGATATATTGTATGTGTGAAAGTAATATAATACTGTATGTTAATTATATTTTCATTAAAAAATAGATGTTTTCACTTATATTGCTTTAACAAGGATACAAATAAAAAGGCTTTCGGAAGTCCTCAGAAGTCCTCACTTCTTGAGCATGCATCATTCATTACTACCCAAACACACAAGGCAGAAAGGAACAACATTTGTTTCTCCCACTAACACAGTAAGAAAGATTCATACAGAAAGAGAAAGAGCTTTTCTAGTGTTTCAGGAAGTACCAAGCCAATGGATTTGTGGAATTTCATGTAAGTCAAGATCTTCAATATTTCCATGATACTGATATGCTATTTACAAGAGTCTTAAAAATTTAGAAAAAAAGCACAATTTTCTTAAACTGCTTATAAATTCTTATTTTACAGAAGAGAAAAATGAAGAGGTTAAAGTTCTTTTCCCCAGACTAAATTAGAATTCTGTGTGGTTAGGGGCAAAAGTTTCTTGTGGTAATAGTATAAAGCTTCCTTTTTTTTTTCTCCCACAGCTGCATTTTAAGGTGATCTTTAGTATACGAGTCTACATCATTTTATATCTCTTTCACTTCCCTTCAAACTTGTTTAAATTAGAGAAATCGGTCAGTAGTCATACTTGGGACATGGAGTTTTCTACTTAGACCAAACTCTATAAACTTTCAGTGAGCCTAGGTACCACACTTTCAGCCTTCTTCGATTTGTTTAATAAACCCCATGCATACCAAACAAGAAATCTGCAGAATAAAGGCTGAAGGCTGAATTAAAAAGTTCTAGGAACTACAGACTGAAATAGAATTTTGAAGTCACATACTGTCTAGACTACTCATTCAGTTAACTTGATGTTCTTATCTTGATAAAAGCTAGAACATGCAAGAATGAAGACGGGTTTAAGAGTAAGAGTTGTTTTCATTAACGTCTCTTTAGAGCCTCAATGGAAAATATTGAAGTATTTTTCTAGGAGCACCAATAATATAGCCTCATGGCAAGGAATTCATAAGTAGTAAGAGATCTGCCATCCTTAAATGGCACATAAAAGTCTAGCATGCACACTGGAGCAAGGAGAACCCTATTTATTGCTCACCTCTTAACATTCACTTTGAATCTAGACATCAATGTTTCAAGCTAGATTTTAGTATTCCAACTTTGCAGATGATAATTGTGAGGCTCCGAGTGATTAAGTTACCTGCCCTGGGATTCTGAGCTAGTCAGTAACTTCCAGGGCTGGGTTAAAAGTCTGTACTTGACACTACACCAAGCTGCCTCCCGGCAGAAGTCAAGGACTCACTGCTGTCATAGATGGCGTCGGACACCACGGGTTCCAGGCGCCTCGTGAAGCTGCCGGTGCTATCTGGAAGAAAAGCTGTAAACATGAGCCGCACCACGCTGAGGTCCATCTCCTTCGTCTGCTGAAGAGCCGCCTGGCGGATGATCTCCTTTTCCCGATCTAGGACCACAAAGCACAGCGCGTTCATGCCCAGAGAAAGAGTGAAGCCGGAACACTTTAGAGAAGATGTTTTTAGAAAGCCCAAATACAGAACATAAATTGAAAACCAAAATCTGGGTTTTTTCTTTTGAAATTGTTTGTATTACTAATACAATTTAAAAAACTGTCCGATTTATGTCATCCAAATTAAAGGCATCAAAAGAAGACCTGTTTTCTCTGGATGATAGTGAAAACTGTCCTCCGTGGATTCAACTGCCTGTCTCCTTTCTTATCTTCACCTGACTTCTCCTTTTTCTCCCTACAGTGGCAGTTAAAGGCACAAAAGATGTGAGGCCATAGAATGCAATAAGCTGATTATGCATGAGTTGTACTGTGAAATGTGAAAATTAAGTCTTCCGAGAGCCCCCTGAGCACGGGGACGATCTTCCTTCCACAGCGCCTAGCACAGAGCCCGGCACATGGGAGTACCCAAAATATGCTTCTGGAGAAACTGAATGACTCAACTGCGTTTGACTCCTTCCTTGCCTCCTGATGGAACTTTGTGCAGATGGCTCTGCTGGTATTTAAGTTACAGTATCATCAAAGGTGGTAATTCAAGTGGAGAATACTGTAAAGGCACTATAGGTGAAGAGATAGGGAATTTCAAAGGAGGGGAAAATCCAGAGGCTCTGGAGGAGAAGAGACATGTGTTCTCAGTCGTGAAGGGACAGTACAACTTGAACTTACGAAGAGAGTAAATAAAGGCATTCCAGGAAGAGGAAAAGCAAGAACAGAAAGAATGTGTCAAGGCGAGGAAGTGAGAAATCATGGCGCTTCTGTGGAATAATTCAGTTTGACATAAAGGGGTGTCATGGGAAAGAGCATTGGAAATTCAGACAGGGGCCAGCTCTTGAAAGGCCTAAAGGGCCAACTTACTGAATTTTGATCTTGTAGGCAGTGGGGAGATACTGAATAGTGGTGAGGCAGAGGCTTTTGTAAGATCCATTTGGCCCCAGCGTGTAAACTGGTTCAGAGGTGTGGACAGAGAGAAGCAGAGCCAGAAAAATGGAGCGAGGAACGGAGCAGCAGAAAGAGCACAGGGGAGCGCGGCCACAGGCAGGAGATGCAGCGCAGGTAAGAAGGAAGATTCATTCAAAGGTGACATAAGGTTTCGAGTCTGGACATCAGAACGTGTTGAGTGGAAAACCAGTGATGGTTTTGGGTTGCCTGAGTATCAGATGATGACAGGATGACCAGACTAATGGACAACGTGTGAAAGCGGAAATGGCACGTGTGGTAGGACAGGGATTGGAGTTGAAAGAAAAAATATAAGTAAAAACAAGGAAACATAAAACCATAGCATTGTTATGAGAAAGAGTATAGTTTATGATGTGTCTGAAGAGCCCGACGAGATTTCTTCTAATAAGGTGAGCTCAGGGGAGGTAAAACAGAGGAAACTAAGTGTTGCCTTATGCGCTGGTTGTGACAGGCTAAAAAGGGCAGGGTGTGGTGTTTTAAGTCGAGGAAGACACATAAAAAAGTATGAATCTGCATCAGGTGTTTAGGGAGCAGTGATGGGAAGAGAGGAGTACATGGTGGCACTGGACAGAAAGCTGGAAAGGTGACCGGGGCCAGATTGAGGGCTTTTCTATACCAGGCTATGGAGGTACAGATGTTATTCTAGAAAATAGCGGGATGCCATCAAAGGTTTCTGAGCAGAGAAAGTGCGGGAGCAGCTTGAGGTGCAGTTTGGGAGAAGGAAAAACTCAGGGCAGAGAGAGGAGCACCTAGTCTACACACAAGCAAAGAACCTGATCTCAAAGGAACAGGCCGGGAGCATGACACTCACCTGTGAGCAGCCGATCTCCTCCGCCTTCCGCTTGCAAGTAGGCAAGGTCAGGATGCACCAAAAGTCCGGGGTTGTAGCCCTTTGTACAAGCCTCTGTCATTCGGGCTTCCAGTGTTTCAAATACTTTTTTCTTTGTCACATGAAGTATACCCAAGTTTGCAAAGCTGGAGAAAAAGCAGTCACCCCCCACGAAAAGTTAGGCCATCAACGACGAGAGTCTGGTTTTACTTTAGCGAAGCGGCTTTTCAAAAAATGCACGGGCCCTCCGTCGCTGGGGCCCACACGATAATCAAGCACATTATTATGTCTGCAGTGAAACATAAAGTAGACTCACCAAATGGAATGCTAAAGACTATAAACCACGACACGTCAGGTCAGATTGGGTTTTGCCACCAGAGGAGTCTGTGGCAAACTAAGCAAAATCTTTTGGTTTTCAGGGTTTATTAGACTTTCAAATGACCATTCAGGGCCTGGGGTACATACACATATGTTTGTCTTACTAAAGAAGCCTTACCTAGACTCATTTTGAAGCATTTTCTAGGAGACTCCTTTAAATTTTTTTAAAATTCTGAATATAGTACTAACTTACCTATTTTTTTTTAAAGAATGAGAGTAATATTATATTTAGAAGGATTTTTTTTTTCTTTTAGATCATCCTCGGGTTTCTGAATGGGCTTTAAAGTCTACAGTGGAGTCCCGTCTCCTCTTGGGTTATGTCTAAGGCTGGAATTATTTATTACCACTAGAATGCCATCTAAGGCTACATGTATTCAGGATGGAGAACCTTTTATCTCGTGAAGCCTACATACCCCTTGGGCAAAATATGTTAACAGGCTAAATAAAACAAGGGATTTTAAAGAAAAAGCATAAATTACTCTAGCCCTTCATTTTTTAAAGTACATGAAACAAAAAGGTATATTCATAAAATAATACAACAAACAAAAAAGTACTTTACCAAGGAGACCCATTCATTCAACAAATATTTATTCAGCTCCTTATTGTGTCGGGCAGTGTCCCAAGTGTGCTGTAAGCACCCAGGATTCCCTCCCTTCGTAGAATTTACACGCTAGTGTAACCAAAGAGAGGAAACAGACGAAGAAGACATTTTCAGTATAATTGATAAGGTAGTAAGTGTTACCAAGAAAAATAAGGTGGGAATGGAGAAAAGGAAAGGTAATAGAAGATGATATGATGTTTTAAAATAGGGAGAGGCCAGAAAAAGCCTCATTGAAAAGATGACACTGAGCAAAGACTAGAAGATATGAGGGAAAAAGATGTGGCTATACGGAAGAACAAAGCAACAGCAAGTGCCAAGACCCCGAGGTGGGACCATACCTGTGTTTTCAAAAGACAACAACGGCAAGGAGGCCAAAGTTACTGGAGGAAAATCAACAAGACGTGAGTGGTAAGTGAAAAGTTCAAAGAGATAAGCGGGTACACGGATCTTTTAAAGCCTTGTAAGCTTTTGCAAAGACTTTTGTTTTGGCTTTTACCCAGAAAGTAAAAAGGTTAGTAACAGAAGACAAATGTTATGGCAACTGGACTGAGGTGAAACAAAGACTAAGATGGTGTGGGAAGACCAGATGAACCGGAAGAAGAAAATATAGGAGATGAAGGCAGAATGAGATGAGCGCTCAGACAGAGACACAATGAGAAACATGTCTACACAGTGACAGAAAAAAGCAGGACATGAACTAGCACGATGTATAAATCTGTCAAATCACTAGGTTGTGCACCTGAAACTAATGTAACATTGTGTGTCAACTATACTAAAAAAAAAAAAAAAAAGAATAGCTGAGACGCACAGAGAAGAAAACAGACCAACAGAATATAAGCTCCTGATGGCAAAGCTCTTCAGTGCTTAGAACAGTGCTTGACTTGGGGCCTCTGGGTGGCTTAGTCGTTAAGCGTCTGCCCTTGGCTCTAGTCATGATCCCAGGGTCCTGGGGTCGAGCCCTACATCGGGCTCCCTGCTCCCCAGGAAGCCTGCTCCTCCCTCTCCCACGCCCCTTGCTTGTGTTCCCTCACTTGCTGTGTCTATCTTTGTCATATAAATTAAATCTTAAAAAAAAAAAAGAACACTGCTTGACACATGGGTGTCTAATAAATGTCTATTGAATACATGAATGCATGAATTCATACAGCACAGAAAAATATGCAACATGACATACTGACATGTATGGAAGCACAGGCAGTTTTTCAGAAACACCACCAACTTCTGGCCTTTCAGACTGTGCTCCTATGTAGATCATCCACAACTACCTACATATAAGTAGTGACAATGACAAACACATATGTAACACTTTACCCTTTACCATATAGAAAGCAATGTTCATGTGTATTATTTAACTAATCCCTATGAAAAGGACATCATCCTTAGGTGAATAATTTATTTACTCTGGTAATAAATGAAACAACACAGAAGCCAATCTTCTGTTTCAGATAATGATGGGAATAACAGGGACCGTATTAAACCTTTCACCTTAAGTAACATAAAACACATGGAAAAATGGTTTTCCAACACTGGACAGCACAGGATAGTGATCCTTAAGAAGAATAACTACGGTGAGTCCTACAATAACGCTGGGTTAATACCTAGAGTCTCCAGGCTGCAGCACAGGAAGGGAGACCTAAACAGGACCCAGTAATCTCCTTGAGTTTTGGAGACAGAGTTAAAAATTTGAGGGGGCTAAAGAGGCTAGGAGTCACAGGCAGAGAACCAGAGAAGAAAGAACCTCATACAGAGAGATATTCAGAGATGTATAGTGGCCCTGCCTTGAGTCTTCAGCTAAGTAGTGATCAGAGCATGTATGTGAGGAAACAACCTGAGACTGGGTGGAAAAAAAAACAAAACACCAGAAAGGAGCAGGCAAAATATTTCTCAGAGCACAATGGGACTGGAATAGTTGAAGAAATCTTCTAATTCATGAATCATCAGGATGAATATTCAGAAAGTTATTGGCTTAGTAATGGTGTCAAATTAACCCCAGATGGAAGGTTGATCTGGTTTTCCTAACAAATCTTAGAAGTCTAGAAAGGATCAAATTGTTCCCAAATTTCATTTCATCCCAATGTTCAAAAATATTTAAAGGCATACGAAAAAAAAAAAAAGGCCAGCATGCAACAATCTAAAATTCAAAATGTCTACCATTCAATCACAAATTACCAGGCATGCAAAGACACAAAAATGCTGCTCATAATGAGGATAACAATCGATCAATAGAAACATATCCAAAAATGAGACAGAACATAAAATTTGTAGACATGTATACTGAAATAGCTACTATAGATATATTCCATATGGTTAAGAAGGTAAAAAACTTTAATATGTTAAGGAGTACTTGCAAAATATAGAAGAGACGTCAAGCAAACCTACATAGATGAAAACTGTAATGGCTGAAAAGAAAAATATACTACATGGAATTAAGAGCATGTTAGACACTACAGATAAAAGGATTAGTGAACTTGAGGACACAGTAATAGAACAATTCAAAATGAGGGCACTTATTGCATGGAACACTGGGTTGGGGCATGAACAATTAATCTTTTAACACTGAAAAAATAAAATAAACATATTTGGGGGAAAACAAATGAAACACAGGAAAAAGAACAAGTTTTAAAAATAACAGATCACCAGAGCACTGGGACAATTTTGAACAGCTAAACATACAGGTAACTGGTGTTTCAGAAGAAGAGGAAAAAGGAGTGAATGGAAAAAATATTTTGAAAAAATAATGGCTGACACATTTTAAAATTTAATAAAAAACTCTAAACGCAGAGATCTAAAAATCTTAATGAACTCTGAAGCACACACACAAAAAAGAAAAAAACTATGCTGAAGCCCATAATAAAATTGCTTCAAACTAGTGAAGAGAAATGAAAATTAATGATGAGAAAATCTGAAAAGCTGATAGAGAAAAAAATGGCACACTATGTGAAGAGGAACAAAATGCCAGAACGACGGCAGACCTCTTGCTGGAAACAAGGCAAGCCAAAAGACCCTGGGGCAGCATATATTAAGAATGTGAAAGGACATTGTCAACCTGGAATTCTATACTCTTCAAAAATATCTTTCTAAAACAGAGACAAAATAAAGACTTTAAACATGTATGAAAACCGAAGAATTTATCAGCAGCAGACCAGCAGTAGAAGAAAAAGGAAAGGAAGGGCTTCAGGAAGAAGAAAATGCTACAGAAATCGTGACCTATGAAACGGAATGAAGAGCACTGAAAATGATAAATATGTGATTAAATATAAATACTTTTTTCCTTATTTAAAATTTCTTTTAAAAGATAATTGAGCATGCAGCCATTCTGGAAAACAGTATGGAGGTTCCTCACAAAGTTGAAAATAGAGCTACCCTATGACCCAGCAACTGTACTGCTAGGTATTTATCTAAAGGATACAAAAATAGTGATTCGAAGGGACACATGCACCCTGATATTTATAGCAGCAATGTCCACAATAACCAACTATGGAAAGAGCCCAAATGTCCATTGACAGATGAACGGATAAAGTCTTCTTTATACATAAAGAAGACTTTATTTTATATATATAAATATATATGTATATGTATATATATATGTGTGTGTGTGTGTGTGTGTATATATATATATATATAATGGACTATTACTCAGTCATCAAAAAGAATGAAATCTTGCTATTTGCAATGATGTGGATAGAGCTAGAGTGTATTATGTTGAGCAAAATAAGTCAGTCAAAGACAAATACCATATGATTTCTCTCACATGTAGAGTTTTAAGGAACAAAACAGATGAACACAGGGGAAGGGAAGGAAAAATAAAATAAGATGAAAATTGAGAGGGAAGTAAACCATAAGAGATGCTGAAATATAGCGAACAAACTATAGAGAACAAACAAAATATAGAGGCAAGGTGGGTGGGGGATGGGGTAGTTGGGTGATGGGCATTATAAGGAGGGCCCTTGAAGTAATGAGCACTGGGTGTTATACGCAACAGATGAATCACTAAATCTACCTATGAAACTAATTAAAAAAAGATAATGGAGCACTTGAAACAAAAATTTTAAAAATAGTACATTGTGGAAATTATCACATCTGTAGGTGTAAAATAGAGTACACAATAGCACATAGGCTGAGAGGAGAAATGGAAGTACTGTTCATATACCATATACGAAAGGTATAATGTTACTTAAAGATAGACTACAGTAAGTTTTTTTTTTTTTTTAAGATTTTATTTATTTGCCAGAGAGGAAAGAGATCACAAGTAGGCAGAGAGGCAGGCAGAGAGGGAGAGGGAAGCAGGCTCCCTGCTGAGCAGAGAGCCCGATGCGGGGCTCGATCCCAGGACCCCAAGATCATGACCTGAGCCGAAGGCAGAGGCTTTAACCCACTGAGCCACCCAGGTGCCCCTAGACTACAGTAAGTTAAAGATGTATAGTGTAGCAAGCTGTAAAACAACTTCTAAAAACCATAAAGTGGTTATAAACCAAAAAGAAGATAAAATCATAGCAAATAATTAATCTAAAAGAAGACAGAAAAAAGACGAAAGAGGGAACAAAAATCAGATGTGATAAGCAGAAAACAAAGAGCAAGATGGTGGAGTGAAACACAGCCCTATCAGCAATCAGATTAAACAGAGATTATTTAAAGACCTCAATAAGAGGCAAGAGGGTGTCCAATAGAAAACAAAAATAAGACCCAACTATATGCAGTGCATATTTACTCTGAATATAAAGACACAAATAGGTTAAAACCAAGAGGGCGGGCAAAAAAACGTTCCACACTAACATTAATCAGCAGAAAGCTGAAGGGTGCTTGGGTGGCTCAGTTGCTTAAGTGTGGCCTTTGGTTCAGGTCATGATCTTAGAGTTCTGGGATCAAGCCCCATGGTGAGTGAGCTCTCTGCTCAGTGGGCAGTCAGCTTCTCCCTCTGCCCTCCCCAACCCCCCTACCTCTAGCACCGCCTCCCCACCCAGTGCTTTCTTTCTCCTGCATAAATAAATAAAATCTTTTTTTTAAAAAAGGTGAAATGGCTATATATTAGTATCAGTCAAGGTAGGTTTTTGAGCAAAAAAGTATCACCAGGGATAAAAGGGGGTCCTCTCATAACCATAAAAGGATCAATTCATTAAGCAGACATAAGAATCCTGAACATTTATGTATCTAATAAAAGAGCTTCAGGAGGGGCACCTGGGAGGTTCAGTCATTAAGCGTCTGGCTTTGGCTCAGGTCATGATCCCAACATCCTGGAATGGAGCCCCACATCAGGCTCCCTGCTCAGAGGGAAGCCTGCTTCTCCCTCTCCCACTAGCCCCTACTAGTATTCCCTCTCTGTCTCTCTAAATAAATAAAATCTAAAAAACAAACAAACAAAAAAAAACAGCTTCACAATACAAGAACAAAATTTTATAAACGGGGAGAAGAAATAGATATATCTATAAATATCATCAGAGATTTCAACACCTCTCTCTAAACAACTGATAGAACAAGTAGGGAGAAAGCCAGTAAGGATAGAGAAGACCTAAACAACACTATCAAACAACTTGACCTAACGGATATTTATAGAACATGCATTCAACTTGATTTGACTAATCATTCTTTTTAAGTGCACAAGGAACATTTACCAAGCGCACTATATTCTAATCTGTCAAACAAGTTTCAATAAATTTAATAAGAGGATTGAAATCACACCCAGTATTCTCTTAACAGAATGGAACTCGATCAAATATCAACAAATGAAAGCTATCTAGGCAGGGGTATATTTAAATCAAGATGTAATAATTGTCAAAGCTGGTTGATGGGTACAGTGAGGGCTCACTGTGGTATTCTTTCTACTTTTGTGTATGTTTGAAAATTTCTAGAATAAAATGTAAAAGAAAACAAAAGCAGGCATAATTACTAATAGCATGCGCAACTGAAAAAACTGAGGATCATAAATGTTAATATGCGGGAATGCAAGATGGTACGGCCACCTTGGAAAACAATTTGGCAGTCTCTTATCAAAACAAATGGACCCTTAGGATCCATTCCTACAATTCCACTCTCTAGTATTTACCTAAAACCAAAAGAAACAAAAATTATGTTCACACAAAAAATGGCTCTGTCATCAAAAACGGGAAATAAGCTAAACGTTCTTCAACAGGTGGACTGACAAACTAGGATACACATCAATGGAATGTGATACTACTTTGTAATGAAAAGGAATACGCTGCTGCTAACACACAAGAAGCTGGAGGAATCGCAAATGCATTACACTAAGTGAATGAAGCCAGACTCAAAAAGCCTGCATATTGCATGATTCCACCTCTATGTCATTCTGGAAAAGGCAAAACTATAGGGATAGAAAACTGATCAGGAGCTTCCAGGGCCTGGAATGGGAGGTAGAGTTGACTCCAAAGGGGCACACAGGATTTTGGGGGGCAATGGAACTATTCCATACCTTAATTGTGGTTCTTATTCCCGTATTTGTCAAAATTCATAGAACTGTACACTTTAAAGGATAAATATTACAGTATTTAATTATACTTTGCTTCCGTAAAACCTGACAAAATTTTGTAAAAGATGGCTATCACCCTCTATCTGGTCTTTCTTCCTCTCGGGATGCAAACATTGACTTTATAGCTGACACAAGATTCAAAAACATCCTGACTCCCAAACCACACCCTAATTTGAAGTTGGACACTTCCAATCTCAGTCCATACTTTGTTCATTTTCTCCAACCAGAATCTTTTCTGTGTATTCGGGATTAACATTATAAAACTACCAATAATCAATTGTTTTTAGACCTACAAAAACACCAATTTAATATGGTTTGCACTAGCTCATTGAGGGAGGCCTTGCTTCTCTTTTGTACTTACATATCCACTACTAGTGCTTACCAATTGGTATATGTGGTAAATATTAGTTAAAAAAATAAGATTTCAAATCTCTCTAAATCAGGGCTGCCAGGAAACAGAGGGTGTGGTGGTTATTGGTGAAGAAGGTGGCTTAAACCAAAGTCAAGTAACAGATAGTTTCCATTGACTGAAAATTTCAGAGAACTAAAATGTTGTTGAAACAAACTAATGATATTCAAGGTCAAAAATAAAATACCGAACTAAAATTATTTTTATGAGGGCAGCACTAAAAGCTAACTAAACAAATGAGGAAATAAAATGTAAAAAATTAAAGCTAAATAAAAAGAATTTTTTAAAGCAAAATCTCCCATATGTTAGCACTCAAACCTACACTTGTGACTCATTATCTAAAACATGAATATTTTAATCTAGTTACAAAATATCTTTGAATATAGAAACTAAAAGAACCCCAAAGAAAAGTATTTCTTTGGCTTTGATAATTTTTTTTTTTTAATTTTAATGCCAGTATAATTAACATACAGTGTTATATTAGTTTCAGGTGTACAATATAGTGATTCAACAATTCCATATATTAACTCAGTGCTCATCAAGATAAGTGTAGCCTTAATCCCCTTCACCTATTTGCCCTCCCCCCAGTCTTCCTTCTGGCTTTGATAATTTAAGAGTTATTTATCTCCCCTGAGTTATTTTTTATATATTCTTTTTCATATGTTGGATTGGTGCCCTGCTCATGAATATAAACTCTTAGCCTAAGCAGTATTATTGAAGACAGTTTATCTTGGTTCCATTTCTAGTATTGACAAGTCTAAGGAATAACTCTGGCTATCTTCCTAAATTTCTCTAGGTCATATTCTTATCTACAAGTTAGAACTGAGTAATAGTAATCGATGACATTCCATAAATATATATGTTGCAAGTCAGCTCATGTTGTTTCATAATATTAGCTAATGTTAGCTTAGTCTAGAATTTTTGAGAGGTAAAGGGCCTGGAAATAAATTCTGTAGCCCAACACTCATATTTTATAAGGGAAAGATTTAAAGTGCTCAAGAAGTCATATAGATTACCCTCTAATCCTACTGCTGAGAGTGACAAATGAAAAGTGAATTCTGGTTTCCAAACTACTAGCATATTCTCTACTAAAATGCAACAGGTTCTGACATTGGAAACTTAAAATAAAAAATAAATAAATAAATGAGACAAATCATGAAGGAAATATTGTATTTTAGAAAACACTGTAGGCAAAATTCTCAATTATAAAGGGAGTACCAGTGTTTCATAGAACACTCTGAACAAGAAAGTATACTGAGTCTGTTGTAACTATTACGTGGCATCCTCTTGACTAAATTTCTCAGTGAAATTGTATAGGGTTACAAAAATCCCACAGCGCTATGAGGAGACATCTTGATGTTCAAATTTAGGAGTGTAGATGCTCAGAATGTTTGCTGAGTGAATAAGTTCTACTACTGACGGAACCCCACTCCAAGAGAGTAAAGGATTTCCTTCCTTTCTTCAGAAACAGGGAACTTAACTTCTATTCCCGTTGTAGGTTTCAAACCAAGATTACTAAGCCAAGCCACAGAAACACCAAATTATAGACAACGTACTGGCAATTTTATAATAACAAATATTATTAGTAAGGAACTTCACCTATAATTTCCTCTACAGGATATGATTATCACACAGATTAAACGGGACCAACACTTCAAAATGACAGCAGCCTACTGGGGTAAATCCACAGAAACACTAAGTGATCAATTAGTCTGAAACTCTGACAATTACCCTGCATTTCAAAGCTCTCATAGGTCAGTCAGGAACTCTAAGAGTTTTCCAAAACCCACGATGAACCAACTGTGACATTCGACAGGAAACAGTCCAGTCATTCAAGGCAATGTTGAAACAAGTTCATATAAAGCACAACTGAATTTTTCCAATCAATTTAAGCTTCTTCCTCCAATCTACAGTCTTTTTTTCCTAACATCAAAAGAATCAGATTTTAGTGACTTAAAAGAAAGCTTTCTCTCTAGGTTTTTCACACTTGAATATTTTCACAGTCAAACAAAGAAATACCTAGGAACATGAAAGTTCAACCTCCTCGATACCGACCAACTTAAAACTTGATCGGAAATCAAAGCCTGAAACACTACCGTCAACTTAATTACAGTTGATTTAAACAATTCCTCTCTTTTGAGTGAATAGTCCAGGTTATTAGGAAAACCCTAGAAGGATATTCTTAAGAATTAAATAAAACTAGAGGCACCTGGGTGGCTCAGTGGGTTAAAGCCTCTGCCTTCGGCTTAGGTCATGATCTCAGGGTACTGGGATCGAGCCCCGCATCGGGCTCTCTGCTCAGCAGGGAGCCTGCTTCCCCACACCCCCTGCCTGCCTCTCTGCCTACCTGTGATTTCTCTCTCTCTGTCAAATAAATAAATAAAATCTTAAAAAAAAAAGGAATTAAATAAAATTAAAGTTTCTTATTTCTTTTCAGCTGAACTTCTTTTATAATACTTCATTCATTTAAAATTGCTTGTTCTTTCTGTCTAACTCTTAAATGAATACACCCTTTTGTATTTACATTTCAAGTCTAATGAATGCCAAAACAAATTTGCATTCCTGGGCTTCTTATCTGTGCACACTTTCTAAATAGCAGAGCACTGAAACAATATTTGTCTATCTTTTTTATAGTCAAAATGTTCACCCTATAAATCCAGACTCAATAGTTCATTAAAAGAATCATCAAGAGTATAAGACCATCTTTGAGAGTCTTGGGAAGGTTCCGAATGAAAATGACACCCTCAGTCTAAGTCCCCAGTTGCCATGTTGCCTCCACTCCTGCCTTCCACATCATCATACACCCTCACTTACCCGACCACCATGTCCTTGGGTCCGGCAGTTACAGTGCAGATCCCATCCTCACAGTGTTTTCCCACCAGGCTGTGTGCGTGCAGGTGGATGTTTTTCCCATTTGTGACCAACTGAACAATAACCTTTGCAGGTCCCACATAGTTGCAGATCTATGTAAGAAGCACATTTAAAGAGTTAGTACATCTGCCTATCCCACAACATGGAAAAACGCGTATGACAAACCAGTAGGTGTAAAAAGTATGATACGAAATTAGGCATACCTGTACATATATGACCACAGTTCCATTTTTTTAAAAATATAGGATGAACAAATGACGGGATGGAAATAAAGTAAAATGCTAATGCTGGTTGTTTTGTGTAGGGAGGATATACTCCAAGAAGCAGGCCACTTACAATGTTGTGTGTATTGTTCAAGTGGGAACGGCACATCTTAGAGGATGCTGCATAGCCATGAAGCAGCCCCTTTCCTACCAGCTGAGAACACGTTTTCATCCGTACCCTCCTCACAACTTTCAGTCATGAATGAATGCTGGGTACAAGAGCCGTGAGAAGGGAAGTGGGGTTGACGGATTGATGTAAATCCAGGGAAAGAGAGAGGGGAGCAGAAGCAGTGTAACTCCAAGTCTCTGCCATGAGATTGGGTGGGAGACAGAGTCTTGCCAGGGACCCGGCTCTGAAGGTCGGCCATGGATTCCCAAGCCCATGGACTTGGCCTGTGGTGATCTGTCAGGACACTAGAGCCTTCGAGAGCACTCTCTACCATGAGCTCTGATAACTGAGTTACATATGTCCAGGGCATAGTAAGTTTCTTCAATTCAAGTGAGTGCACTCCCTACATGCAAATTTTTAGCTCTGACACCTGTTTAGCTCTTGTTTTAGAAAACTGGATTTTTCTATTTAAGGTAATTTATCCTTTTAACTGTTATACCTTTAAAATGATGACAGCCCTAAAAAGGAAGTAGCATGGGGATAATGGCATTTTAAAGCAAAGACAGCTTGGACACCTTTTCTCTAGTTGGTACTCCAGCCCTACTGTAGACCACAGATTCTTCCCTCGAGAAAGCCCCAATACTAAAATCACACTAACAGAATAGACCAACGGCCTTATTTTTACTTTCCTGAATCCTGTAAGTCAGAATTCTATGATAAATTCAGCCAAACTATTGAAAACGCAATATATTTCCTTAAAGGGTAACCAGCCATCCTGGTTTGCCTGGGACTGAGGCGGTTTCCATGGCTCTCAGGGATCACACTGGGAAGAGTTGGTCATCCTATTTCCTTAGTTCATCTTGTCTCTTTTTGAGGAAGTGAGTGATCTAACTCCAGGATCTCCTAACTATACAATCATTAGAAATATTTTGATCTGTACAAGCAGCCCGTAGCTCGGAAGGAAAAGAAAGTAGACAGGAATCCCATCTAGCAACGAATCCTTGATGGAAGTCTTTCTGACATTAACTGGAGGAAGAATCTACACTTGCCAATAAAATTCCTTGGAAAAAGACAGAATCCCCTTCAACCAGCCAATTTCCACTGTAAATATCATCAAAAGGATTCATATTCCCTTGAGGCGAGATTTTTTCAGTATGGATTTTTTTTCCCAATCCAATCTCTCACTGTAAGAGTTGAGGAAAAAGAAAAAAAAAAAAAAAGTTGAGAAGTTGATCAGAGCTGGACTGTTTGGCAGAGAATTTTGGGGAGAGACGTTTCCCCACCCTGAGCAGAGGACAGAATCCTTTCTAATCAACAGTATAGCTCCCTGGAAACCCTAGGACCTCTTTGCCTGAACTTTGGCCCAGGGCTGCTGCCAAAGTCTGCTTTCAAACCTTCCAATACCCCTTCCCAAGGCGAAGGCCTTTCCCACAAAGTGGCCTCCCGTCCTTGCAGAGCAAGCGCATCACAAAGAACACTGAGGATTAAATCAGTGTCAACCACCATCTCAAAGCACAAATAATTTCTAGAACAGGCACAGTACTTAAAAAAGTCTTCTGGGCATAAAAATAATCATGAACTTAGTGCTTTCCCTTTTAAAACAGGCAGAAGAAAGCTTCTGCCCTTCAGGGCAGGACAGGGAATGAAAAGTTCTGGGTCTGCTCCAAAATTGGTTGTTGTGCCCGCAAAGTCCCTGGATTGCCTATGCAGTTCTGGGCCTTGGTGTCAACACGTGAAATCACCCTTTGTTAGGATGACGTATTCTACAGGGACTTCTTTGGCAGTAAATGGACAGTGAAAAGCTCTAAATAGACATGTAATTTCACTCCCAAGTGCGTGGAGCACAGGAATGCAACAGTGTAAGGCATGATGAAATGCTTCACTTGGGTGAAATCAGGTAGGCCCTCCATCGAAGCAGAACACCAGGAGAAAGCTAGCGATTAGAGCCCAATCCCTTTGGATATAGGGACACTTCGATGTTCCTGCTATGAAGGAGTCACTAGAACTGAAGGATAGAATAGGAGGTGTCCTCAAAAAGTACTCACATCTTTTTCTTGCTATTACTTCATGACCAGAGGGTGGCAAGAATGAGGAACTGAGTAGTCTCTGAGGTAAAAGGACCTGAAAACTTTGCCAGTGACTAATGTGCAGTTTGATCCATTTAAAAGACTTCAGGTCAGCATGGCATCATCTGGTTTTTACACCGACCACAGGGCAATGACAGGGAGGCCCCTGGGTTTTGTGGACTTTCCAAAACACTGACTGAAAGAAGAAAGCTGAAGTGTGGGGACAGAAAAAAAGGATTCTATTTTCGGGTTGTAGGGCAAATGAAGACAATGGAATTCTAACCTAGGGGAGGGCATACTTCAGAGAACGCTGCCATGACTGAGCGCTATTTGCAACTGATCCAGAAATTCACTGGTTCTACACAGAATTTGGTTATTTTTATTCAGCCTCCCTACTTCTTTGAATAGCGTGGTTCCCTTGAAAATTAAGTTTACAGAAAGCAACTGTATCTGCCAGGAAGGCTGGGTTATTTTTGAAAGCATCTGAACTTAGCAGGCTCTTCAATGCTAAGGGCCTAAATACAAGTTAAGCGTTCAGTGAAAGCCAGAGAGACAAAGGTGAAAATATGAGGGACACTGGAAAAGCATGTACTCCAGGGACAGACTAGCTAGGTTTGAAGACAGTCCCACCATTTACTAGCTGTGTGACCTTGGGCGGTGTTCAGTTCCTCATCTATAAAATAGGGATAAAAATAGGGCTTCGCGAGTTTGTTACGAGAATCAAATAATGTTAATGGTTTTAGAACACTGTCCAGTAAATAAGAGCAATACACAGCGTTAACTATTATCTTACTGATTACTGCGATGTACTCCCCTACCTAGACACTTACAACTGCCCAGAGATGATTTATTTTTTTTTAAATCCTGTCTAAAGGCTGGAATAAATGACCAATTCAAGCCACTTTTATTCCTAGGGTTAAGTTTTCGTTTTCGTTTTTTTCCCAGAGGGCCATATTTTATTGGGCTTTCTTAATTTTCTAGTAATAAGTTATGTTATTACAGTAACAGCTATCATTCTTGGAGGTGCTCAGGATTTCTCAGCTTCCTTGATGAAATTAAGCCTTTCTTCCAGGAGCTTTATGATGCAACGGTCCTGACGACCACAGGCTAGATCTGCTTTTTGAGTAAAAAACAGAAACCCAGCGTCGCATATAATACCAAACTTAGTCAAATCACCTCCTTTTATTCAAAGTCACTCTGTCATGCTCTGGCAAAGTTCATACTGGTTCTTCAAAGGTGACTAAGAGAAGTAGTCTAAAATGTCCTGGGGATCAGATTTTGAAATGTCCGGTCTACTTCATAGGGAAATTTAACCGAATCACTTTGACAGAAGAAGAGTCAACATGAATGTATGATGTGACACCCGAAGGAGTTCATTTCTGCTTAGTTTTTCTCATGAAGTGATAACCATGATGATGATAACTGACGAGGAGGAGGAGCTATCCTAACTTTACCTGTGTACCTAACTTTGTCCCTCTTCCACTAAAACAGCGGAGCAATGGGATTCATCTGAGAGCTCTGAGGTCAAGGCGCCAGGCTCAAATCCCTCTGTTGCCACTTACTCTATAGCTGGTCAGGATGGTTAACATCTCTGGACATCATTTCTCCATCTTTAAAATGAGATGAAATGCACTTGACTCCACAAACTGTTTTTGAGGATTAAATGAGTGAATACAGCCCTTGCCTCTAATGGGATTAGTAATCTCAAATATCAAACCCTTTCTCCTCTCCAGACTATTACTTCACTGAAAACCCAACCATATCCATTTATTCAGTGAGTATTTCTTAGACCACTTTTATGTTTCATGCACTGCAGCAGGCCGGGGAGTGAAGGGATACAATGTGAGTGCGAAACAGACATATCCTCTGTTTTGATGGGAATTAAAGAGAGGGGCTCATTGTACTCAAAGAAACTCATGGAGAAATATAAACACCTAGCTGTGAAGTCCTTACAAAAGACATATGTACCAGGGATCTGATCTGGTCAGGAAGTCAGAGAAAGGTTTCAGAGGGAGCAACGAGAGCTGAGCTCTGAAAGAGGGGCAGGAGTGTAACAAAGGAAGGGGTGGGCAGGAGACAGTGGATTGAGAACAGCATGTGCAATGGCCCTGAGGTGAGACTCCTCCTCACCGTCTTCCCAGCCATAATCATCACCACTTCTCAGGGTTTCCTGCAAGTGGTTCCAATCTCCCTGGGGGTGTCCCTCCCATCTCTTCTCTATCTAGAACCACTCATTCTTCCAAGGTAAGACCTAAATATGCATCTTCCATGGCACTCTCCTCACCACTTTAGCCCACAAAACTCCACGACTATCTCCTTTGGGGTGGAATGTGATTGGAGTGGGGCAGGAAAAGCAAATGCAACTTACTGCAACAAGAAGATGGTAAAACCAAGTGGCAACTCTAGGGTTACTGGCTTACCTCTCTTGCTTGTTAAACACCCAGAGCACATACATCTATACTTCCTAACTTACTGTTCTTATGGAAGGCAAGGGAACGTGTTAACTCAGTCAATCTTCACGTCAGCCCTGTGGGGTCAGTAGTGGTACTCCATTCCACAGCTGCGGGAACTGAGGCACATTAAGCTGAAGCAAACCGCCATTATACCTACAACTGGAGTATTGGGTAGCCCTGTGAACTTGGATCCATCCAACTCCAAAGCCCATTCTCATTTTCCATTACGCTGTCTACCGCTGGCTCAATGACTTTTTCTTTTGTAAATATCCTGTCTGCCCGGTGTTGTGCAGGTCTCCTTTGCTGGGACATGACAGTGACTCCTGCATAACCTGTTTGTTTAGTTTTGTTACTGTGTGTGAGAAAGTCTCAGTTAGTAGTGAGGTGGGAGCAGAGCACCTGTTCTCTTGCAAGTCTCCTTCATTAAAAAAACCACACCACAGACACCATTCAGCTATGCATTGATTCTTCTCTGTTAGGTTGCACATCAGACTATGAAACAAAGAAGAAATAGAGGAGGCGGCACAGGGAGGGGGCTGAAGAAGAAGGAGAAGGAAGAGGAGGAGAAGGGGAAAAGGAAGGAAAATAATAGTTTTCATTATATATCCTTTCTCGGTGATGACAGATAGATTATCCTGTTCTTTATTCTTTGTTGAGCACCCAGGACATACAGAATAACCTTTATTAAATGAGATAGGATAGAACCACGTCTAACACAGTTTCTGGCACGGAGTAGGGAGCTGCTCAGTAAAATTGGTTCTTTCTTTTTTAAGGCAGGGGATTTAAAGTTGATCCAGTCTGGGATCAAATGCCAACCCTTTCTTCTTCTAGCTCTGTGGCCTTACATAAGTTAGGTAACCTCTCTGAGCCTCACGCTCCACAGCTACAAAATGGGCCAGTAACGTGACCTCAGATGGCTGTTGAAGGACAACACAACGCCGGGCAAACAGCCAGTTCCACGGAGGCATCGTTTTCTTTCCTTCTCTTTTATTTTATAAATGGCCCAGTTCTCCCGGGCCTCTCACGGACCCTTTTGGGTAGACAGAGATTACATTATCATCCCCATTTTGTAGATAAGATGATGGAAGTCCAGACAGATTAACGAGTGACATAACCCAAGGTCAGACTGCCAAGACACAGAGGACCTCGGAAGTCATCCTATGTCTTCCGAATGTAAGTAAGGGAGGTGTTCTTAGTAAGGTGGGATGACGTGAAAATATCCTCTTTGACCCATTCACTGTGGATGACATGATTGTTTTTGCAGTAGGGTTCCTGGCTGTGCACTGAATCAGTCACATTCCTTTATCTTGTTTACTGTCCTACTTGTCTGACCGACAACATATATGACTCAGATGTCAGACTGGGATAAGAAAGGCAAACTCTGCCATCAATACGACAAAATGTGCTACGAGGATGTCATTGACCACACAGAGAGAGGAATAAAATCTGTCTACCTGTGACTCTGCTTTCAAACTTTGAGTTGTCTGTCTTACTTTGACCTAAGGTTTCTTTTCTGTCTGTTCTATTTTAATTTTCAGTTTTATCACATTAATATAGCTTATAAATCATGATTCTTTCAGAAAATAAGCAACACACTTTTCTTGGCTTCAAGATTTGTTGGCACTTGTCCCTCAACAGGTGTCGTCACCTCATTAGTGAATTACAAATAAATCCTTACCCTTCATATGGCCCAGTCCTCCACGCTTGGCGAAGAACAGAGGAGTACAAGTAACTTACGGATTAACCGTGTTACAAATGTTCACTTACAAGCCAATTTTTCAGAATTGGGGTTTAGTCTAGAGTAGTGGGATTCTGGGACCTCTCTTACCATCCTTACTGCGCTATGTATATTTTCACATTCTCTTTTTCCAACAAAGTATACAATATAGAATACCTAGGCAGTCTTTCAAAAGATGTCCCAACTCTGACCACTTCTCCCCACAGCCACTGCTGCTCCCTGGTCTAAAGCCACGGCGATCTATCTCAGAACTATTTCCTGTGCCGGCCCCACTACCCCACCGCCCTTTCTCCTGAGTGACACTGCTCAAGTCAGGTCATGCCAAGTCTTGTCGGTCCTCTGCTCAAAGTCCTCCCAAAGTGAAAGCTGTTGAAGCTGAATGATTAGTACAAGGGGACTCATTGTATTGTTCCAAGTATATATGATTAAGATTTTCCATGATAAGAAGTTAAAGAAAAACAACTCCAAGCTCTCCAAAGCCTTTCCATCTTAACAGTCCTGGGCAATCTGACACCCCCACCTCCATTTCCTCCCTGATCTTGTTTTTTACTGCTCCCAGCCTGGCAGTCACATCAGCCTGCTTGCTCTTCTTGACCTGGCTGGCTCACCTCCTGCCTGAGAGCTCCTGCATTTGCTGTGTCCTCTGCCTGGCACACTCTTCTCTGGATACCTGCAAGTTCTCTTGCCTTCCTTCTGGCTTTGCAGAATGCCATTCTTTCCGGGGGGCAGGGGTGGGGCTTTCACGACTCACCCGACCCCTACTGAAACTTGACCACTCCAATCCCTGCATTCCTTGCTCCTTTCTCCTCCTTTATTTTTCGTTCTACTAATTACTACTTAATTTACAACCCATTTTACTTGTATCGATTATTGCCTATCTTCTAGACTAGAATAGAGGCTTTATCAGAGTAGGGACACCGATTCATTTCCTGGTAAACCCCCAGGACCTGCAGTAATGTTCGTCATATCAAGGGCATTCGATAATTGATTCTTTAGTGAATATACAATTACATAATTAAGCTATAAAATGTTACCCATGGAAGGCAATTGATTAAAATATAAAGAGCTGTGTTAAGTAGGAAGTAGAAATAAGGTAACTATTCTTTCTCTTATTATTTTATCTTTCAAAAAAAAAAACATGGCTAGATCCTGGCGTAACCTCTCAATAGGCTATTTAAATTAGAATATGATTATTTCACATCAGAGCACATTAGCCTAAGTTGGTGGAAGGGTGTCTGGGTGGGGCCTCTGGAACCCCAGGATGGTAAGAGGAATCTAACCGCCGAGTGGTAGGAATTCTGGCAGCTGTGGGAAAGGAAAAGGGAGGCCACTCTGAAATCATCTCCCTGGGAAAACCAAGGTAGCAGCACTCCTCTTAAAAGTCCAAGACACCCCCATGTCCTTCCCTCTCCCCACCCTAACCGCTGTTGCCCATCAGGCATTCTTCCACACTGCTAAAGAGTCTTAGCCCTTGACTCAAACACAACCTTATTCTTTGCTTTGTTACTGCCCTCAGGTACCCAGAATTCACATTTCTGGTCCACCCCAATTTCACAGTCCCTTCCTCCCCATGTGAGAGGGCTCTTCTTTGATGTTCACTGTGGTGACTGACAGGAATAACCACCCCCCGGGATTATCATGATACAGCGCAGCTACACCTGCAAGATCTCAATCTACTGGGGCTCTTTTTTTTTTTTTTTTTTCCCTAGGCTCCTTTGCCATAGAGATCAGGCTCTGGAGTCAGTCCTGGCTCAGAATCCTGGCTCCTCCCATTACTAGCTGTGTGATCCTGGGAAAAAGAGTTTGCCTTTTTTTCCTTGTTTTCCCATCTGTATGTACAATGTGAATGCAAATACATAATCTCTGAATTTTCACAGGGATTAAAGAAGATCACTTAAAGTGTCTAGTATGGTTCTCGATACAGGGCAGGCACAAAATAAAGGACAGTGATTCTCATTTGTCTCTTCGAGCCTTAAACAGATTATCTGCAGTTGAGAGATCCTCTCACTTTGCTGAAAAGGTGGAAACCATCGCATACGAATCTGTTTAACCTCCTTCTCCTTACTGTTCCCTGGGCTCAAAATGTCCTGTTACCTCACATATCCTCCCCTAATTCCGAGAAAGGTAGGTCTGTTCCCTTTTCCAGAGTCAACCACTCTGTTTTTGCCCTTAGTGCCTACTTATTCCACATCTCCTTGATTTACCCTCCTCCCTTCCTCTCAAAAGGACCCTTCCTATTAGTCACAAAACATGTACAGTCTTCTCCCTGATTCTAAAAAATCCCTTTCCTGATAAATGATGATGACAACTGTAAAGCTTAGCATTTATTCAAACTACGGGCCAGGCACGACCCCAAGAAATACAGAAACAGAGAATGATTTTCACTTCATCTTCTTCCTAATAACCCAGTCAGAAAGGTTCTTAAAAGGTACTCACACCTGCTTCAGTGCCCACTCTTTCTCCTTACCGAGCGTGCAGGCAAAGCTCTCATCTTTAAGTACAAAGCTGCATTAACATGTAGCCTTTTGCAAATGAACTAAATCCCTTTTCCCCTAAATGAAAAAGTGCTTCAAGGTCATGAAGGACGACTCCCTGTTTCCAAATCCACTAGCCATTTCTTATTCTTCCTTCCGCTTAACCTCCCAGAAACCTGGGCTGTATTAACATTCCTTCTTAGAAACTCTCCTCTCCCACTTTTTGGACACTTCTCCTAAGGCGCTCTCCTTCCTCCCCAAAGAGAAGTTTCCTCAGAGATTCAGTCTTTGGTCCACTTCTAATCTCCACCATGATCACTCTCTTGATGTTCTTATCTGGTCTCCCAGCTTTAACTGTCTGTGCCAAGCAGATAACTCCTTAATTTAAAACCCATGTGTTTACCTTCCTTGGGAGCGTCTGCAACATTGCCAGCTGTCTGGGGAGAATCTTCCTGTCCGTAACATCTTTATAACTCAATCTGCCCGTGACTGAGTTAATTGCCCTTTGTTCTACTGTTAGATGATCCATCTACGCAATTGCACTGGAATCCTCCCTGTCCTCTTAGACTCTTCCGCTTTCTTCCACATTCAGTCAGTTGCCAAATTTCAGCCAGGTCAAAGTCCCCAAATCTCTGGCATTTGTCTTTCTCTCCTGTTCTCATTGCCTTAGTTTTTACCCATCTCAGCCTGAACTCCGAGTTTAACTCAAAAAGAATCACTGCAGTGCTTCTCACGGGTGTCCCTGTGCCTTTCCCTTCCAAAATCCCTTAGCACGTTGCTACCAGGTTTAGCACAATGCTGAGTACAGCATCTCATTCTTGTATTAAAACTTATATAATAATCTATGCATTTTCCACAAAACCAAGCCCAAATTCTCGAGCCTTACACAATTTGGCCCTGTCATACCTCTCTAGCCTAATTCCCACCTTTCTCTTTCACGTACTCTTCCTACCAGCAGGAATACTGTTCACTATTCCCATTCAACCTCAGACTTCTATTTTTGAGGCTTTGCTGCTGATTTTTCTGCTTGTGCTCTTTTCTCCAGTTAGAGGTTCGCTTTCAAATTTCTACCTTTCCCTCAAGAGCCAGGCCAAAATATAATCTCCACCTCCAAGTCTTCTGTGACCACCCAAACTAGCCAGCTCTTGCAAGTCTGTCTTGGCCTTCTGGAGCCATTAGGTCAATCATTCTTCCATTCAAAAAGCAAAACAAAACCAAACAAAAACCCAAACAACTTTATTCAGCCATCCCCACAAGGCAGCTACAGGTGCTGATTAGGTAGCGGTGAACAAAACAAACACAATATTTTCATCTTTCAGCTATTTTAGGACCTATTTTAGTTCCTCTGTTAAACTGACTGATCCTTGAGGACAAAGGCACTACTTAATTGTTCTTTCTGTTTCCCCAACCCCCAGTGCAGAGACAAAACCCATCTAATCAATCTTTCTTAAAAGAACTAAGGACTCTGGTTTGATTGGTTTCAGCACCAAATAAATAAATAAATAAATAAATAAACAAATAAATAAATAAATAAACTAATGACTGAATAAACATTTGGCTCCAGGCTACAAGGAGGAGAGAAGGAGGGGCGCCTGGGTGGCTCAGTGGGTTAAGGCCTCTGCCTTCGGCTCAGGTCATGATCTCAGGGTCCTGGGATGGAGCCCTGCATCGGGCTCTCTGCTCAGCAGGGAGCCTGCTTCCCCCTCTCTCTCTGCCTGCCTCTCTGCCTACTTGTGATCTCTCTCTGTCAGATAAATAAATAAAATCTTTAAAAAAAAAAAAAAAAAGGAGGGAAGAAGGAGCAGCACAGTGGCTAACCGCCCCGGGATCGCAGTGAGCAGTGAGGAGAGGGGGCTGACACCAGGGCCCCCCAGGCTATCTTGCCCTGAGATCACTGTCCTATAATAGGGTTTGTCTCACTAAGGAACCAGAAGTTTTAACAAAAGGGGTGTGAAATTCTACTAACTCTACTTGGCTTGAAATCACAGTGAGGCCGTGGAATCCTGGCACTATTTTTATTTCTTAGGAGATTATTTTTTTGAAGCACTTGTACTCCCTTTCCTCTTCTACCCAGGTTTTCCGCTGAGAAAGATAACTGCTATTTATATACAGACTGACCACAGAGATGCTACCTCTTTAATTTTTATAAATTCAGTTCTCAGGCGGGATTTAACCCTGACATACAAATTTCCCAACTGTGCTGGGGCTTGGCCAAGGTAGTAGGATGGGAGGAAAACAATCATCAAGGTCGGTTCCAGGTAAAACAGAAGTGAGAGCCGGAGGAGGGAAGCACTGCCTTGGCCACAGGCCCTGGGTGATCGGGGAAGTGGACCTCGCCATTCTCCATCCCTGCCACACTCTGCCAGAGTGGCTGCAGAGGAGAGGACTTCCCCTCCAGCATCCGAGAGATGAGTCGTAACCCTCCCGCCCAAAAGAAAGCGGTCAGAACTTCATAGGGCCAGTTTATGTTTTTAAGTCACTGAAAAACACCCCGGGAGTGCAAACTCAGGAGACTTTAACCCCCTGAAGCCATAACTTATTATTTTTTTTTCTTTTTTTTTTTTCATAACTTATTTTCTAGTGTGATCCCAGGTTTGGAGAAAACAATTGGGATGATAGCACAGTTTGTCAAGCAGGAATAAACTGTGCTTAATATAAATGCCTCAAAATTCTTAAGTGTGTGAAAGAATGTTCTCCTGAAGTCTGCAAATCTTCAGGTAAGAAGACCTGGGTTAATTCTTAGTGCTCAAGTTTTTGTTATCCAGCGAGTGGCCAGAGCTCTAGCCACAGGTGCTGCTACAATCCTTGGTTAGCCACCTGTCCTCCTGGGGCCCCTTTGGTCTTCGTTTGTAGAATCACTACATGATGACTATAATGCATTTTCCAGCTCTAAAATTCTATGATTCCTGTTTATAGGTATAGGACACACAGGACAACACCCAAAGATCACACTTTCAAACTGAAGGGGGAAAAAAGAGTGTAAGATCACAGAATTTCTGAGTTGGAAGGACCCTAATAGAAAAACTTCATTTTAAAACTGCGAACATTTTAAAAACATGTCACCACAATTACAAACTGTGCAAACATACAATCAACACTCAAATTACCTGTTGCAATGGGGCCTCTGATAGCATGGAAAATCAAAATTCGGAGACAAAGAAAACCTTTATGTTAGGCACAGATTTCAACTTTTGTCATTAACACTGAAATTGAGTACTCACAGTGTTTATTTTCAGTTAATTCAAGGAGGGCCCTGCCCTGGGGAGTTAAGTCCTGATAATAAAGATAGGTCTTTTCTGGGGATATGTCAGAAATGTGTCAATTACACAAGTTGATGGGGGGCACAGACAGGCAAAACAAAGTCAGAAGGAGAAATTTTGGTCTCTGAAAGTTGTTTTTTTTTTTTTTATCCACACAAACTGCATGAAAATAATTAAAAGGTTTAGACCACATATAAGGAATGACTGAAGTATGTCCAAAATAAAAATTTTAGATTTCTGATTCATTTATTCTTTAAAAATGGAAATGATTAATATAACTTTTTAACATTATTTTTAAACAGTTAAAAGTCTCTGAACGGATTGTTTTTGATCCAAACTTGATTTGAGATAATTAAGATTATCTTCCAACTCCGATCCTCAAATTTAGTTGGGATTAGATATCACTAATTTCATTCTTTTTAAAGGAATAAAATCATCCTCACGATATATTTTTCTTGCTTACAAAACCCATTCAATTACTTTCACTGAAACCCATTGGAGAAGTAATTAAATAATTTGGCTCTCAATGACTGAAAGTACTCAGGGACATCATTTGAGGTAGAATTTAATTTGTACTGGAGTAAATATAGCTGCCTATACAAGAGAGTGGACCACTTTGGGAAGAAGACAATTAACTGTTCCTTTCTTCAGAAGGAAAGTACGTAAGATAAGACATTTCAACTCTTCTTCCGTGATTTCCTGTGGAAAACCCCTACCAAATTAGAAGTATTACGAGTGAGCAGAACTGGGAAATTTTCTTTGTCTGATTTCTTGTTGCCACTTTATTGGTTAATTTACATCCCAGACATCGATGGAGCAAAAGAAAAAATGCGACCTAAGTGTCAGACTGAGGTTAACCAACATGTTGTACCATCTACATACTATGATGTAAGCAAAAGGAGGAAGGGGGAAACACCAAAATTTCTAAGGAGCTCTAAAATAACATCAGCCAGGAGTTTGGAAAAATGGCAGGACTTTAAACCTGCAAAAAAATCCTTCAATGGGATAACTTTATATTGTTCAGTTCAGTATAAAATGACTAAAACCCAAAGAATATGAAATGAATCATACACTCTGATGCTTGGGTGAAATGTTCTGCAAGTTATTATTTTTTGTCATTATTAGGGATTTGCCAGAAAATTATAACTGCCCTATAACCAAAACCTGATTTCCCTTATTATAAAGTTCTTAATTTATTAAGGAAAACTTTTTAAAGGCATAAATAAAAAGGACATTTTCTGATCATAAAGGATCCTACATAAGTTAGCTTCCCTACCCTGTAGTCTTCCAGCTCATTTCTGAGCCAGTCTAGTGACAATGAACTTCATTCATCCTGAGGCTATACATTCCACCCTTAGGCAGCTCTAACTCTTAGTAACAACTGAAATCTCTCTCCCCTGGGGTTGCCATTCCTTGTTCCTCATTTCATCCTCTTGTAAGGGGATAAGAAGCTCATCTTTTCTTTCTCATGATAGCCATTCAAAAACTTGATGACAACCAAATTCTCCAGGCTATAAAAAATCTCAGGTTCAAAGACTACTCTCTTTTGAAGGTTTGAGTTTTGTCACCATTCTGCCTTTTTAACACACTAGTTGGTTTCTATTTGTCTACATATGTGGTGCCTATCAGTATACACAGTACTCCTTGTGTGGCCTTTCAGCAAAGTGTGGGAGCAAGAGCACCACCTCCTTCGTTTTATATATCCTACTTCTGTTAATGCAGCCTAATGTGGAATTACTTATTTGGTGGTTGTTGTGATGTTAAGTCCACTGTTACCTAAAACTTCTAGATCTCTTTGCCTGCCTATCCCACTCTGTATTTATGGTAATTTGTTTTTTGGATGCATCCATCATCTTCAAATACCACTGCTTAAGAATTTAGCCCTTTGCTCCCTGCTCAGTGGGGAGCCTGCTTCTTCCACCTCCTTCTGCTTCCCCTTGTGCTCTCTATCTCACGCTCTCTTTCAAATAAATAATTAAATAAATCTTAAAAAAGAATTTAGCCCTTTGCCCCAGCTTTTCAAAACTAATTTGAACTCAAATTATTTATTATCTATCACTTCCCGTTTCTGCAAATATGATAAGGCCTCCATTGGAAACACTGATAAAATACACGAAGTGGCTGGGGAAGGATCCCTAAGGCTGAACTATGCTTCCTGTTGACAGCACTAGCATGAGAAATAGTGTTATCCCTGAAGTACCAACCAGAGATCTCCAGCATCTCCCCAGGTTACCATTTTAGAAACCTGTCAGACAAGAAACGGAGGTACACTTGGTATGATCTGTTCTTACTGAGGTGCTTGAGATGGATACCCAGCCCTCTAGCCTCTGGTTTGGAAATACACCTACCAAACAAATGGCATGAGCATTCTGTCACAAATGGAGGTGGCAGGCAGGTTAGAAGTGTAGAAGCCAGGAGGTGATCCCATGTAAGGCTGTGCTTTCCTCCAGCCCTCCCTAAGGTACACACATGCACGCTTGCGTGTGTGAACACACACATGCACATGCCTACACACAAGCACACACACATGCACTGCAGAGCATCCTTGAAGAGACACTCCTCCAGCGAATCTGGATAACATCTATATAGAACTGTTTCCATGTAGCCCTGGGGGCGGGGGGGGGGCAGAGATGATCACATTCATGTGCGTGACCATGGTGCAGAGCTCATCACTCTGCCTGGTGTGTGGGGTGTGCTACATAAACATGGATTGCGTGAATGTGAGGAGGGGAGGAGAGCCAAGCAGCCATTGAAACCTACACATGGAATGTTGTAGGTTTAGAGCGATTCAGGTGTCTAACCAATAATCCAGAACACGATTTACATCATGGCTCTTACCAATGCCTTTTGTGTCTATATTCAAAACAACTTGACTTTCTCCTGATTTCTAAAGAATCTAGTTAATTTCATGTAAATGACAGAAAATGAGAGTGATAAATGTTGATATTCAAAAAATAAAATGAAATCAATAAGGATGAGAAATTCCTAAAACTAAAAACAAATAAAAAGGTTGACTACATATCTCAATGATACCGTACCTATATAGAAGGGTAAAAATCTAATCCAAGATACTTTTGAACATATTGGTTTGAATATCCTCTCTTGAGTATATGTGAAGGTCAAAAAAAAAAAACTACAAAGAAATTCTGAACTGCATTTAGTAAGTTGTATTGATATTGGTATAGCAATTTAGAAGCTATTCTGTATGCACCACAGGGCTGAGCAAAATGAGTAGGTATACTGGTATCACTGGCTACTAGGGTTTTCATTTTTGGAGAAAGAGGATATAAATATGAAATGAGGGAAAGAAAGGAAGAAGCCTGCTAGACTGGAATTAGAGGTATCAGTATAAATTCAAAAAACTTTTTAAAAAAATTATTTTTAGGAGCGCCTGGGTGGCTCAGTGGGTTAAAGCCTCTGCCTTCGACACAGGTCATGATCTCAGGGTCCTGGGATCGAGCCCCACATCGGGCTCTCTGCTCAGCGGGGAGCCTGCTTCCCCCTCTCTCTCTGTCTGCCTCTCTGCCTGCTTGTGATCTCTCTCTCTGTCAATAAATAAATAAAATCTTTAAGAAAAATAATTTTCTAGCTCTGTCTAATGAAAGCCTGGAAGAAATTTCTCTGATAAAAGGAACCAGGGCTTCTTGAAGAGATGGATGATTCCAGGGCTGGTGCAGGGAAAGTATAGGATGAGCCTAGTACATTCTGTTATTTCAGAAATAAGGAAGTATTCAAAAATTGAGTGGAGACATATCAAAAGGACAGAGAAGCAAGTACAAATAGCTCTCAATGGCCAAGATGGGGACTGACTTAAGCATCAAAATAAATAATGATAGAAATGGCTTATAATACATTGACTAACGAAATGACTAATGAGTACATACTGATCCTAAAAAAAAGTTTTTAAAGCAATGTGAAGAAAACTCTGTGTTTTGCTTTTTCTTTCTTTTTTTTTGAGAAAGTTCTATTTTTTAAACAGAATTCCAACTAACAAAAAGTAAAAGGAATAAAATAAGTTGAAAATCACAATTTTTATCATCAATTAGTAATAATAAATAATTCAGTAAAGAATCATCCATGAACGCTAAAACCACTGGGAGCAAAAGATGAGGACGGTGGCTTATCCCAGGGAGGCAGCAGTGGAGGTAGGGACTAGTGCTCAGGTTCTGGGTAATTTTGAAGGCACAACCAGTTAAGACTGCCTGATGGATCAGATGTGGGGGTGTAAGAAGAGAGGTGTTGAGGATAACTCCAAGTGTTTTGGCCTGAGCAAATGGAAGGATGGAACCGCCATTTTTCAAGAAGGGAAAGGTATTCGTTCAGTATGGAAGACTTGCCATGGAAAGAGTCCACTGAGGAGTCTGAGCCAGAAGAGGCCCATTTCGACTCAGAAAAGTTGGAGAGGTGGCTAAAGTCTAAGTTATAGTGTCCCAACTCACTGGGACGAGGACATGGACCACCTCGTTCTTGGTGAGGTGCAGTAAGGGAGGAAAAGGAGGAGAAGGCTGGTGAGATGGGAAGAACGAGACAGAGAGCAACTGGAGTGAAGCCTTGAAGGTTGGGTCGAAGACGTGATGCTTCCAGTAACAACCTATCATTATTACACAATGTTAAGTGGCTCTTCTTTAGCTACACTATGATAGTAGTAGTGCTTCTTTTGGGAAGTCTGATTCTAGCATTTCCTGCATGTTGATGATTCATTCATTATCCAAACAATTATTGGTCACCCACTACATACTATTCTAGGTGCTAGAGATACAGCAGTAAACAAGGCAGAAAAGAAATTCCTGACCATCCTCATGGAACTAACAATCATGTTACAGACATTTTCATGGTTTGTTTGTTTTTTTTAAACATAAACATGTCCTGAGTGAACATTTAATGCTATGGATGTGCCAGGCGCTTTTATGTCAATTACTTCACTTGATCCTAGTACTCTTCCTGCAAAGTAGGTATTTTTATTGTCATCTTATAAATGAGGGAAATAAAGTCTGAAGAGATTAAGCAACTTATAAAGGATCATATCGCCTGTAAGGGGCACAATCTCGAGCAAGATCCAGCTTTTGCTTTCAAGTACGACATTTTGCTCACCAGACCACAGCTCTACTTAACTACTATGTGACAGATGTCTTCACTTTAGCACCTTAATGGGTTTACTCTGATCCTACAAAGTCCCCGGTATTATGTAAAGCATAAATAAAGCATCTTATATGAAGCAATTCATTATCTTCTGTTGATCTGACTATAGTTCATTGGGGTTAATATCTAGGATATGATCTCATGCCTTTCTCTTTATGAAATCTTCCAGTGGTTACGGATGGAATTGGTCTGACCCACTCACAGGAGTTGATGGTTAAATTTTCAGAAATTTTGCAAGCCAGTACTTCACACTGATAGCTTGAAATTGACCACAGTGCGAGTATTTACATCCAGGAAACTTACAAATACTACAAACCAGGGCTTTGTTTTGTTCTCCTGGACAGCTGGTTATTAAACAGTTACTAGCACACAACTGTACTGAAGGTCCAACATCTACTCAATGGGGGAAATAACACAGGAGTTACTTTCTTAAATAAATTATTCAAAATACTGACAAACTTCTCTAACTTGACAGATTTTCTACTACTCCCCAAATATACATTAAGGATATACAAGGGAATACAACGGATATATGTAAATGTCCTTCTGCATGCAATATGGGGCTAAAATGGTCTTTATCCCGTACTTCAAAACCACTAGTTTATAAGCTTAAAGCCAGGACATAACGCCTAATGGGTTGACTAGCGTTCCACTGAAATTCATGTCCACCTGGCACTTCAGAATGTGATCATAGTTGGAAACGGGGTCTTTGTAGATAGAATTAATTACGATGAGGTTATACCGGATGGTGGTGGGCCTGAAACACAATAACTGATGTTTCATAAGAGAAAGAAGAGGCAGATTTAGACACAGAGGGTAGACAGCCATGTGAAGACGAAGGCAGAAACTGTGGAGTGCTACAGCTAACAAGTCAAGGAGTGTCCAGGACTGCCAGCACCCAAGCATCAGAAGCTAGAAAGAGGGAGGGAGGATTGCCAGCACCCAAGCATCAGAAGCTAGAAAGAGGGAGGGAGGATTCTTCCCTGGAGCCCCCACAGGGAGCATGGCCCTGCTGATAACTTGAGTCTTGACTTCTAGCATCTAGGACGGTGAGAGAACAAATTGCTGCTGCTTTAAACCACCCAGTTTGTGGTAATTTGTTATGGCAGCCCTAGGAAACTAATACAATACTCATGCAAATGAAATCAGCGCATGCACAGTGTAGAAGAGAACACAGTTAAGGAGCCTAAAAAAAGTTTAATATGTTCCTTTCTGGCTTCCGACTACTACATTTTCATAAGAAATCATGTGTTACAAGTAAGCTCTGGGCATAGGATCTCTTTTCAATCTCCTGCTTTAATAACCCCAGATAGAAGGAAGGACATGGTGTAAATAGAGTGGAAACAATACTAATTAGTGAGGTTGTGCTAAAAATAAATTAGTGGCCTGGTGAAGCTTTTGTGTAACTCCATGATTCCATAAGCCAATCAGCAAAGTTGTCACTCAACACTTAAATTAGTGTGGGTAGATAAAAATAAAAGTAAAGGGGCGCCTCAGTGGCTGAACTGGTTAAGCATCCAACTCCTGGTTTTGGTTCCGGTCATGATCTCAGGGTCATGGGATCGAGCTCCATGTTGGGCTCCATGCCAGGCAAAGAGCCTGCTTGAGATTCTCTCTCTCCCTTGCCCCTTTCCCCCACAATCACACATGCTTTCTCTCTCTCATAAATAAAATAAAATAAAGTAAAATAAAAGCAACTATCATTTTTAAGTGCTTACTATGTGCTATGCACTGAGTAACTTAATCTATGTGCATATCCTATGGAATAGATATTATTTATCTCAACTTTACAGATGAAGAAACTGAGGCCTGGCCAAGTTGAGCGACACTGTTAGTGGCAAAGCAAGGAATCAACATCATGCCCAGCCCTAAACTGGCTGACTTCAGAGCTAATGCTTTGAAACCTAAAGGTGTGGTCCCTAAGCCACACCCCACCTTACCGGAGCCTTAGAACCTCTAAGCGTAGAACCGGAAACCTGCCGTTTTATTACCTTCCAGGTCCTCAGTGAGACACCTGTTGCTCTCTCTCCTGTATGCTTTACCTCACCCTTTCTTTCAAGTTTTCCGTCTTTCTATGCTACCTTTCAGAAACTGCCTGAATTATTTCAGATCTATTTTTCCATTTGATAATTGAAATCAACTGTCTCTAATCTTGATTTTTTTTTTTTTTAAAGATTTTTAAAAATTTGTCAGAGAGAGAGAGAGAGAGAGCACAAGCAGGGGGAACAGCAGGCAGAGGGAGAAGCAGGCTCTCTGTTGAGCAATGAGCCCAATGCAGGGCTCCATCCCCAGACCCCAGGATCATAACCTGAGCCAAATGCAGCTGCTCAACGGACTGAGCCACGTAGGCGCCCCTCTAATCTTTATTTCAACTCATTCACTGAGTTAAATCATTTCAGTGATCATATTTTTCAAAATATAATTCCAAATTAATTTGGAATCCTGCTTTTTTTCTTAACGTTAGCCCATAAGCAGTTTTCCATGTAGTACAGTCTTCATACTGTTTTTTAAAAACAGTGGCATAATATTTTATTCTGTAGTTATACCATGATTCACATATTAATTCATCTGTTGTTATATCTTGTCATCATATGACATAAGTCCTTGGAAATTGTCATAGAATTACAGAATCTCAGGTTGGCTAAATGACTCATTGTGATTTAGCATTTGTGGAATGGGTCCCAGCCTTCTCTGCAGTTAGAATACTCTTGGGTGGTTCTGATGACTGAGAACCATAGATTTAAAGGACGCTCACGAGTAGACAGATCCTTAACATTTCAATAACGAATAGTATCCCCTAATAGTTAAGAGTACAGACTCTTAAATCAGACTGTCTGGGGGCACCCGGGTGGCTGGCATCTGTCTTCGGTTCAGGTCATGATCTCAGGGTCCTGGGATGGAGCCCCACCTCGCGCTCCCTCTGCTCCCCTGCTCCTGCTCTCTCTCGCTCTATGTCAAATAAATAAATAAAATCTTAAAAAAAAAATCATACGGTCTGAACAGAAATCTTGGGCTCCATCCCAAAAGATTGTGAGACTCAAGGTAATAAGCCTCTTAATTTTTCTAAGCTTCGATTTTCTCATTTATTAAATGAGGATCAGAGAACCTACCTTCAGTGGATTGTTGTGATGCCTAAACGAGACGATGAAAGTAAGCACGACAATCCATTCTCATAATCATTCTACTGGGTGGATGGGGACCTCAAGGTGAGAGGAACTGTCTGTCCGTGAAAGTCTTCAGGCGCCATCCAGTGTACCCACTCAGGGAGATGAGTATAGGCCCGATGGTACTGATCTGGGACCCCTCCCTGCAGGGGAGGAGAGGAGGCTGAGACTGCAGGGGAGTCTACCATCTCACCTCTAGACCAGCTGACAGGCTCAGAAACAGCTTGTCTGTGGAGGAGGACGTGTTACACATTTTGAGGGCTGTGGTACTTCGGGATAGTCTTATCTTATCAAAAAGAATTACCAGTATATGACTTTGTTGAGACCTAAATTCTTGAATGGAATGGAGAGACAATATATATAATCTTCAGACTGAGCCTATAGGGGTTAGAAGCCATCAGAGATTTGCTGCAGGTTCAAGAATGGTCCCAGGACAATCACATATTTAAAGAAGAGGAGAGGGAAGAAAAATGGGAATGGCCCACAGAGGACAGTCACCAAGTCAGGACCGACAAAAACAAAACTTAAAACTCAGACAATCTGTGGTTTCCTTGATAACCACTCTCTCTCTCTTTTTTTTAAAGATTTTATTTATTTATTTGACAGAGAGAGACACAGAGAGAGAGGGAATACAAGCAGGGGGAGTGGGAAAGGGAGAAGCAGACTTCCCGCCAAGCAGGGAGCCTGATGTGTACTTGATCCCAGGACCCTGGGATCATGACCTGAGCGGAAGGCAGACGCTTAATGACTGAGCCACCCAAGTGCCCCTCCCTTGATAATCTCTTAAAGGTTAAGCCTCACGGCTACAATCTCTACTAGAAGTTTCCTTAATGAGGAGGTCTCTCTAGTTCATAATAGAGATGATGAATACATACAGTGAATTTGGAAGGCTCTTTTTAAAATGTATTCTACTGGGCAATATTTTGTTCTAGGGGCCAAATGCAAAACCTCTGAACTACTTAAAAAGAAAAATTATCTAGAAGTCTAGATTGTGGTTGCAACATGGGAGAGAGTTTTGTCTGCTTGCCTAGAGCAGGACCGGAAACAGGGCTCAATGAATATTTGTTAAATGAATTTTCTCTCTTTTAACCTCAATTACTAATGGTTAGCTTCATGCTGAATAAGCATCAGTATGGAAGGGCAAAAGAGAGAAAGCAGTGAAGCCCATTTTCCTTCTGTGTCTATTGATAATAAGTCTCCCCTCTTTTCCACCCTGCAACCTAAGGGAAGGGAGGCTTTCCTGAGCTTTGTGTTGGCAATCTAAAATATTTCAACTCACTTAAAATGGAGGAAAAAAGGCAAAAACATAACTATAAAATTAAAAAGTACAAAAATAAAACCTGAAAAAACTTACAAAGACATTATATACACATATTACACATCAATTTTTTAATTAGCTGCTGTCCTAAAGCTAAAGAGACACACATTCCATGACATCGATTCTTAACCATGTTTGAGCCCTTCCCTTTGAAAATCTGATTAAAAAGTTATTTCTTCAGAAAAATGTATGTACATGCACATAAAATTCTGCACAGAAATTCAGAAGTCCCAAAGTTCTCTGAAATCACAAAAGGATCTGGGTCACAAAGCCCACTCCTCCATATACAGAGCACAGGGCTCTGCACCAAGGGGCTGTCGTTATTTCCCCTAGGAACATAATGCAAATAGGAAACAGCTCGGAGCTGTTGATGGAAATTTTAATAAATGCTATGAGCTTAGGTTCTCTATGCATGCCTAATTGATTCCAGTGATTTTCTTCCCTGTTGTTTTTAGAAACTGAGTCAGATTAAATTATTCAAAATTTGTATTAAAACTGTATCTTTAAAATGGCAAACCTCCTGGATCAGACAAGTCTATGCAAAGGAAAGGTTATGCAAGGATATGTGATAGCCTTAAACGCCTCAGCAGATCGGCTGGTCTTTATTTGACCTTGACAGAACTCAACATTTAGAATTTTTAAGTGAGAGGCACCAAGAGTGGAGACTTAAAAAAAAAAAAAAAAAAATCAAGTGGGCAGGGAGAACAACAAAAAAGCTGTTGTTGACCTACATATTTCAACACATGCCTTCTGTTCAACGTAAAACCCCCAGGAAAGAACACATATGTGAGAAAAAGCCTTCAGAAAATATTCCATTAAAAATAGTTATGCTCCCATCAGCTGTGTTTCAAGTTGTAGTCCATTGCATTTGATATTTATAACTAAAGAGAAAATAAAAATACCCACTGGTGAGCTATTTGTATTTTAGAATGAAGGTCACTGACACTGATTTCTGTCTGGCATAGAGTGGGCTTTGCTGGAGGTTGTCCTAGCAGCTGAGGACTGGGACTTTCTGCCACTTTGGAAGAGAATCAGTGAGAGTTTATGAAGCCCCACAGGGCTGCTCCTGTTGGCACCTTTCCATGTCTGTGGAGGAAAGCAGTTTGATTAATAAAAAAAATCTGATGTATAACTTTCGGGAAAAAGAGGGAAGCGAGCCTTCCTTGGCACTCCTTGCTGAGTCAAAAACAGGCAGGGACAAGCTTGGCCCCGAGGAAGCTACTTGTGCTTTTCTGCCAGCCTCTCCTATTAGGAGCTCCGTGATGAAATCAGGACTGAGGAAACTTTAAAGAGAAACTTTATTGGACAGTATAATAGAATATTAAATGTTGAACAACAGGAAAGCTTTTCTCTAAAAAGGGCAAGACATAAGGGTTAGTCTGCATATTTACTTTCCCTTTGTTTTTCTCTTAGTGTTATTTTTTGAGTCAGAACAAGCTCCACATTGTAAATGAATAAATTTTATCTAGCTGATAAAGAGGAATCAGCAGGATCAAAGTGAACACTGATCTTCAACGGAGCCTAGTTTTAATTCTCATTTGCCCCAGAAAGGAGCCATGATATATAATAGAAAATTAGGGTGGAAGCCAGGAAAAATCAATTCTCTTGAAAATGCCAATATTTCTGGAAGCATATTTATGTAGTCCAAGTAGTAAAGCATATCAGAGAATGAAAGTTCAGAATAGTGGTTTATTTACCAAGAAGGAAAAAATGATGGATGGGTGAGGTTGTAGCTGTAACTGCGTTTCATTTGAGAGACAGAGACACCAGAGCGCACATGGTAGAATGTTAAGATCTATTAAATCTAGATGGTGTATCTGGTGTCTCGGATACCAATTTTTAAGTGTTCTTGAAATACGCTTGAAGTATTTTGTAATTAAAACAATTTTTTTAAAAAAAAGAATATGAAGGGGCGCCTGGGTGGCTCAGTCAGTTACTCGTCTGCCTTCGGCACAGGTCATGATCCTAGGGTCCTGGGATCAAGTCCCACATCAGGCTCTTTGCTCAGTGGGGAGTCTGCCTCTCCCTCTCCCTCTGCCTGCAGCTTCCCCTGCTTGTGCTCTCTCTCTCCTGCTCTCTCTCTGTCAAATAAATGAATAAAATCCTAAAAAAAAAAATAAATAAAAAGAATGTGAAGACTTACAAAGAAAGGCTCTAGAAATCTGAATAGGATTCTGACTTGAAAGAAGCATGCAGAACACCGGATGGTCCAATAGTCTGTAGCTCAAGTTCTAGAGATAATCTCCACCCGGCAAGAGTTGGTCTAAGCCTGGCTTACACCAAGCTTATTAGAAATTGGGTTTTAGGCATGGGACAGAATTCCAGCAGAAAAACGAAGAGTGGGTAGACCACTAGAGTTGTTTTAAAATGATTTACCTCGAGTATCATATTTGGACAATTAGCAAGAGAGTAAGCCCAGTGGGTTTTACATTCATGCGTTCTATAAGGTGTAGTTAAGGGTCTGCAGCCCCCAAGTCACAGTCAACCCCAGTAGCTTTCGGGGTGGCCCCCGAGCCTTTGCTGTTGCCTGCATGTGACAGAGAGCATGGGGAGCCACCAGCTTTTCAAGGGAGTGGTGTCCTCGAAGACAGGAGGAGAGAGAACAGTAAGAGGCTGGAGGTGAGGAAAAGGCAGAGCCCGTGATATTTCACTGTTAAAGCTGAACAAATGTACTTTAATAAGGATATAGCATATGTAGACCTCAGAAATAGCATTTCTTCCCAGTATCTAAATGCCCTCCCTCTGAATTCCTGCAGGAGTGGATTCTGGGTTCAGTGCGGGGCACCCCCCGGTTATCCCTCCCTCCACTGGACACTGGAAGAGGGGATGCGGACCATCCACCAAAGAAGCTCCCGCTGATCACCCACCACTGTGGCTCTGCAGGCTCACTGCCTGGGCGGAGCCTGTTTCCACTTTCACTTTCTCTTCTGCAACAGTTCACAACCCAGTGCCAGTAGAATTCCTACGTTAACTTTTAGATATGCAGTCATCAAAGAATATGGAATGTTGAAGACCTCTTTTTTTCTTCTCTTTTCTTTCTCTTTCATATGCAATATGCTAGATTCAGAGATCCAAGAAGAAATGATACAGTCACTGTGATCATCATCTTGAAAGTAAGTTATCTACTACTAAAGGAGAAAAGTATGTTTGCAAACTAATATACTTAGGCAATTCCATATAACCCATGGGCTACAGCTTTATAGTAGAAAAGGAGGCAGAGGAGAAAGGTTAAGGTTGATTCGACCCTGTGTCGAGATCAGTGGTTCTAAAGCAGGGTAATTTTGCCCCTCTCCCGCCCCTGGGGGCATCTGGCAGTATCTGGAGACACTTTTGGTTGTCACAATTGTAAAGAGGTTACTAGCTTCTAGCCGGTAGAAGCCAGGGATGCTGCTGAGTATCCTGCAATGCGCTGGAAAGCCCCCACAACAGAGAGTTTTCTGGCCCCAAATGTCAGTAGTGCCAAGTCTGAGAAACCCTGCTATCGCTGTATTGTTCTATCTGGCCCACTGCTTCCCTTCCAGCCTAACACAGAGCGGGTGCTTAGTTCACTATAACAGAAGGCAGGTACAATTGTAAAGATCCTCCTGATAAGAGATAGATACCGAGAGCAACCTTTCCTGTCTCAGTTTTACAGAGAGGAGGGGTTTAAAATCCCTCTGTAACTTGAACGGCCCCCTTTTACTATCACTATCAAAAGCGAGATTGGGAGAAGAGCTCTGGGACAAATACCTCGTGCCTGTGTCTTTCTCTCTCTCCTCTCCAGTCTTCTGAGTAAGAGCTTTGAAGATAAATAAAATGACTTCCTTTAACTGTTATGAACAGCAGAGGCATTTAAACTCTCAGGGAACAAGGAGAGGCTAGAAGAACAATGATGGTTTGTAAACTGTTCTTCTTTTTCTTACAACCGGATTAAATGCTTAATAAGTATATGTTGAACCAGTGAATAAAAAATAAATGACTGGGTAAAATAATGACACCGTAGCTCAAGTGTAATAATGAGCAATCTTACACATTTATATTTTAACTCTCTTTTTGGTTGTTTAAATACCCATATTTCCCACTAAGTATTAAACTCCGTGGTACAGAAACTATGATTTGACAAGGACATGTAATGTTTCCATTAGGCTGTTTCATTTCTAAGTTATTTCATAAACGTGAGGCAGCAACCACTACAGGAGAAGGATGTAGGAAGACTGAGCATAAACGGATAAAGTTTAAGTTTTTTAATTAGGTAACAAATTTACAACAAAGGGAATGCTATGTACTCATTAGTATCAGAAACTGTTACTTAGCCACAAAAGACTGGAGCATTATAAGTAAATAGTTCATGAAAATACTATAATTTCCTTTTTTTTTTTTTTTGTACAGAGCCAGTCCAGAAAAAAAAAACACCCAGTTTTTCTCCTACATTAATTCTTCAGTAATTATAACCAACACCAAAGCTGATAACACATATCCTTCAATTATCCTTATTGCACATAAACACATAAAATATTTATATATATGATATACAGATACATATGTTAAAAAGATAAGTACTGGAGGGGGTCTGGGTGGCTCAACTGATTAGGCATCTGTCTCTTGATTTCAGCTCAGGTCATGATCTCCGGTCTTGAGATCAAGCCCCACATGGGGGCTCTGCACTGGGTGTGGAGCCTACTCCAGATTCTCTCTCTCTCTCTCTCTCACTTTTTGCATGCATGCATTCTCTCACTCTCTCAAAAAAAATAAAAGAAAAAAAAGTGTTGGATCTGACTTCCTAACACCTGAGGACTCTTTGCCCCCAAGCCTCTCTCCCTCCTGTTTTCCAGAGTTAGAGTTCTCTGCTCCTAATTTTACCCTTGTCCTCCCAAATCCTGTTCCCCAGGTCCCTGCCTCCAGCACCCCGCAGGCACACACTCCAAGTGAGAGTTCAACAAGCAACAGTCTGCAAAGAAGAGCCAGCCATCCTTGAGAAAGGCAAGAGAATTCCTTTCTCTGAGTGAGACTGTCTCCTCACAGACAATACACTTTTTACCTACCAGGGTGGTTGTGAGGATTAGAAGAGATTATGTATGTAAAGCACTTGGCAACTCTTTGGTGCTTAATAAATGCTAATTCCCTTGTTGAATTGCTGCTTCTCTTTCCTTACCCAGGTTCTAAAGGACTTGCGACCACAAAGACTGTGGTTTCCTTCTGTGAGTTTTACCCCGCCTGATGACCCTGACTGGGAGAAAAACATCTTTCATCCCACAGGGCAGCTAGCTAGGAGATTTCCAATGCGAAATGACAGGTAGGACTGATACTAGATAATGTGGATGGGTTTTACTCAAAAGGTAAGGAATAACATCACAGTATTTTGTCTTCTGTCTTGGAACGGGGATCAGAAATTAGAGAGACCTCCACCTAGAAGTGGAGAGGGAGGAGAGGGAGGAGGCAGAACACAAGGCTGGCAACACCAGAGACAAAGTTCCTTCACATCATGGTTTTACTGAGGGTCTGTCCTGTTGCCCTTCACCTAGTCCCCAAAACAAACCAGCAACAAAAGATAGAAGAATGTTCTACCCCTGAGAGGCACTCAGTGCCTCAATGGGAACTGAGCTGATAGTCTTTTGCCAAAGTCTTGAATTACTGAACAAACAAAAGTTTTACAAATAGCGAAATAGTAATTATTGACTGGCTAACCCGCAAAACTCTTAGTAATCGGCCTACAAAACATGGCATCAATGTATGAGAATAAAAAACTCTAACTCTGGGAGCGATATTCGCAATTCAATAAACACACAGAAAAAGAACCTGAAGGTGTGTAAAAAGGCTCGACCAAGCCCACTCCGGGCACGTCAGGAAGCAGTAGGGTCCGAGGACCAGCACATGTGGTTGTATAGTTGCTCAAGAAGAGGCCCTACAGCACTTTCAGGCTCTCTGGGGAACACGAATATTCGTGTATATTCATGTTCTCATTCCATCTCTATGTGACTCTAGGAGGTACAGACCACTAACATTTCTGCATTGTGCACACTAGGGTCCCGAGGTTTAGAAGTGTTGGGTAACCCAGTCAAAGGCACACAGCTCTTCACAGAGCCCGGATCTGAGTTCATGCTCTGAAATATCACACGATCCCACACCCAGTCATCTGCTGTTTCTCACTGAATCTCCAAAGGGCTGAAATCAAGCACTTCTTTCGAAGACTTATTAAAATTTCAGGAAACATTACAACTAAAAACCACTTGAAGATAATCAAGAAATAGTAAACGTTGGTTAGTGTTGAGATAGTTTCTACTATGTGACAATATTAATAGAATCTTAAAATGTGTCACTTCTATTGCTAAGAGACAAATTTCTTACTTAAAAATTATAATGATCGTGTGAACCGCTTAGGAGCAAAGGCAGACAGTATTCCCTTAAAGCATTCCTTTCTTTTGCTCTTAAGCAATGAAATCTTCCAGAATCATATAGAAGGACATCACCAACTTACTTTGACCTGAGGGTAGGACTTCTTATTCTTTTCACTAGATGCACCGGGCAGTCCACCATGGGATGGGCCTTCACATACATAACGGAAACGAAATCCTCTCTGCAAAGGTGAATACAGTGTCAACAAGTTTGAGAAGTACTCATTAAAAATTATAGGGGCACAGTTATATACAAATGTTTTATTCTTGTGTGTATTAGATGAGAGAGGAAAAACATACACTGTGAAAGGGGACTCTACAAACGAGAACCACTTTTCCCATAATCTTATTATAAACACAGATGTCAACTGATACTTGTGTACTGAGTTGTGGCTTAAAAGCCAGGTCCCTAACCCCGCAGGACCTCTCCTGCTGTGCATCTGCGGAGAGTGAGCTGCTGAAGGGTGTAAGCCTTGGACTGGACATGCCGCAGCTTGTTTGAATCAGAGCTTCCTCATCTCGAATTGCTGCAGCCAAGCTCCAAACTTGGCCACATTACTGACTTACGCTTCCTTGACTCTTACTTCAAGCCATTCCTTTATCTACTCAGACCACAGTTGGTTCAGGAGGGAATATAGAAATGTCCTGTTAAATACACTGCATCTGTGTTGTAGAACACACTCTGCGCAGCAGTTCGGAAGATTTCGGATTTTATGATTATTGATATCATCACGCTCAGGCTTGATCTATTACCTAACCCAAATACTCCAAAACCAGATAATCCCTTTCAGTATTGTTAAGCCAAGACTTCTACAGATGTAGTGAATCAGTGAAGAGACAGCTGGAAGCCTTTAACCATGCGAACTACTGTGGGCTGATGAACACTGAATTTCCATGTTATTATTGTTGTTGTTTCAATCTATACAGATGAGAAGATTAGGCAAGACCATCTTTAAGGTCTATTCTAGTTCCAGCATTTTATGAATTACAAGGCTAACAGTGATAATTGTACCTATTTGTATACCAAGAATAAAGCAGCCAGGAATAGTATGAAAATGGATCTGATATTAAGGAAGCTTAATATTGAGGGAGCTTTCAATGTTTTTCCTGAAAGACTCGATTTTATACAGCTGTCAATCAATAGGTTAGTGTTATAGTTTAAAGTTAACCAAACAGTTTTTCTTTTTAAATATCCTTTCAAATATATTAATATACTTTAAGGAACAGCCTCACCTTTAATTTATTTTTACAGTGGGACTGATTTCATATAAACAGTGTAGATCACTAGGCCATCAGGAGCTCCGCGCACCCCACTACCTGCTGGTAGGGGCTTTCTACCTTGCATACTCTTAACAATTGCAAAGCCTGGCAAATGCAAAGGTTTTAACAGCTTTGAGCTCATGAGTCAATGTAAAATTTCTTGTCCTCCTTAGATTGCACTACATTTCATTATGTATCATAGGGTCTTGCAAAATAGTCTGAGTGGTCCAGGGACCTTGAGCTAATTTAAACCTCTGATCAACATCTGGAAATGTCTCTATATTTTCCGAGAACTTTCTGATTTCCAAAAAGGATCAGTCCTAAAGCTTATTTCATGGGATGAGTAAGGCCTGAAGTAAATTCCCTAGTGTGGGAAAGTTCCTCAAGTCATACATGGATCTAGAGTATATGATCAACTCAATAAACTGGGACTTAAGACAACTTTTGCATATGACTCCTCAGGAGACTTCAGACCTAATACCAGGGAAACCTTTTGAGGTGAGGTTAGTCAATAGGAGCAATTCCTCTGGTTTGCTTCTCACCAAATCCAAACCAAAAAATAAGTTACAAATTCAGCCCTATATCCTTTATAGACAAGGGCTTCTGGCTTATTTTTAATAATTGAATGAAATTTCTAATAGCATGAAAAAGCAGCAGCATGTGGGACATTAGCCTCCAGAATTGACTAACCATAAAGATAGAGATTTACTGACTGCTAATCTACTTATATACAACCTCAGTTTTTAAAAAGCATTAGATAATTAGCACTGAATAATACGTGACAGAACTGGATATTCTAAAGATTAGTAGTCTATGTTATGATTCATCTCTGTCAGAGCTGGGGAAAATTGTGAGAAGAAAAAATATTTTTCTAACTTTTATTTAAAGTTTTCTTGGTTAAAAATTTTAACAAAATCATTCATTATCTTTAATCACAAAGTTCCTTCAGACAGGTGGAAAAACATACATGCGTATACTTTTATATCTTATTGGGAGTCATGTCAAATAAAATATGAGGAAAGAGACGTGTCTTAATGGCTTGCTAACAGTTTGAAAAACAATAGGTAGCATTCATGGTTGCATAAGAGGATCTAAACTTCTGTGCAAAGGAATTTTTAACCTGAGGATGGAAACTTATTACATTTTTTTTCAGGAAGCTAAGATGTCGTCACATGTATAGTCGAAATGTGTTTCTGATTCTAAATTTTTGAGATTAGAGGTTTGTCGATCCACAGCCATTCATTTTAGTAACTCCATTTGCTTAGGATGAGTCATCAACCTCAAAGGCAAGGGCTACATCCATCCGGTCAGAAAGTCTGACTTGACTACAATCTTTTTACTTTCACTGGAGTCAGACATCAAAATAACATCAGTTTGGTAAACAAACACATCGTTTTACTCAGGTGAGCTCTTAGACATCTGTGCATAGTGAATTAAATTTTGAATTTTGGAACTACACAGCCCTTTAGGTAAATCATACGTGTCAATTTTTCCTCATGACTGTTGGCCCCATAATAGGGAACTGCATTTTAAAATTCTTATTATTTATGCTTATGAAAACAGGTATTTGTAAAACATGCCTCGTATGCAGAGACAACAGGTTTGGGTTTGATTTCTCACTTTCATGAGTTAACGCAGATTTTGCAAGCTAGGAAATTTTCCAGGAGGCCAGACCACTGCACAGACTTCCAGGAGATAAACTTCCACCGGCAGGGTCTTTGAGAAAATGGGCTACGTCTTGCGAGAGGTCACCACTAAAGAACTGGACATGGAGGAAAGGCAAAGGCGAGTCATGCTGGCAGCCCATGGAGTGGGTCTGCCACTGCAAGTGACCAGAACCATGACTGAAGTCTCAGGTGGCATTCTCCGCATCAGAAACTTTTATCTTGGTTCAGCCCTATAATGGTAGTTAAGACAGTTCTATCCTTTAAATTCGAACCAAAATCTAAACACATATCCCAATTACAGTAACCACAACGGATGCTTTATTTAAGTTCTTGACCTAGGTAGCCCTGGTTAAATGTTACACAAAGCATAGGGGTTACACTCACTCCACTGAGCTACTAGAAACATTACGGAAGATTTTGGGTAATAACTGCAAGACAGTGGGTACACGCGTCTCTAATCTCACACAAATATGGTAAGCACATCCATCCATCCATGTACTTACTTTGTCCTCATTCTGTGGGGGACTTGTACTATTCTAAAAATCCCCTAATAATTGAGCTCTCCCCTATACTCTCTAAGAAAAGCATGAAGATTCTCTTCCCTCCTCTTTCATAGCAATGGTCTCATCCAATTTCCGGTAAATATTTATCAACAGAGTCAGGGCATGGTGAGGAAGCCACTTCAATTCCCCGGCATCCCTGACAAATCTAGCGGTAAGAGGAAGAGCCTGACAAAATAAAATACTCCTCTCCAGTTTCCAACGGGGCTGAGTCTCTGGCTAACACCAGAGGGAAGAGGACTCAATTGTCCATCCTAATGCATTACCTACACCCCACTGGTACCGGTAATCTTTTAGGTCCCATGCTCCAAAGAAAAAACAGGAAAGGCTGAAGCTTCAAAAGGAAGGAGGAGGGCGAAAAAGTACCGCCTGTGAAGGGACAGAGTTGATGGGTGTACGTTAGTGGACATGAACTGCATGTATGGCTGCTTCCTCATAAACAGAAATGAACGGAGACAACCTAGGCCTTTCCTAGGAGTGGCTGCTCGGCAGAGATGGTGGAGATATTGAGACAGCAAGGATCTATAATCATCTAGGAGAACTAGTACTGAGGCTCAGGACCCTTGGAAGAATGACTAAGAGAAATGTGAAGTAGACAAATGAAGTCGTCAGATAATTTGGCAGGCTGTTGCATTTCTGGATAGGCTACTCCCTTCGTAAAATTACTTATTTTATTATATTTTTTATTTTATTTTATTTTATTAATTACTTATTTAAATCACTTATTTTATTCAGTGCTTGAGATATGAATATGAGACTTATGGGTCTCACATTTAAAGATGAAGTCCCATCCCTTTAATCCTCTTACCTGTTTAGGTTGCTCTAATATTTGAAGGTATGGACCATCTGCTAAAAGCAAAAACAACAAACAGAAAGCAAAAGAAACTGTGAGGCTTCTCAAATTGGCTACAAAATATAAAGCAAGTAAAAAAAAAAACTGAAATTATATTTTTAAATAGAGGTTTCAGATTCATTTTTTAGTTAAAATTCTATACTGATATAATCTACCTTCCTCATTTGACTAGAAAATTTATTTTTAACAACAGTTTTATGCCTTTAGAGAACCACGACACATAAACACTTGTTGAATGGTGACAGCACGTTGCACGATCCAAAAAAAGGTGTGATGTCTGTCTGGCAAGGATGAAGAGGTCAACAGCCTTCACAATCTTGACTACTAACAAAGCATTTTTAATATGACACAAATACCAATTAAAAGCAGCAACCATATCCTGGGCACCATGACATTTCCTTTTGCCTTCACATGATTAGACACTGATTTCCATTCCTCAGAGAGAACGTTTCTCAGGTGAAAGTAGGAGAGACCAAGCCTGTGCCCACATCTGTGAAATACACAGACAGTGATCTCAGGCTACCTGCCTTTCCTGAACTAAGTGTTCGGTTCCTTTCCCTTATTTGAATCCACAAGTACTGCCTTCATTCCCCAACTGGCTAGGTTGTCTCCCCTGCCCTCCCAAATTCCATCTGGTCTATTAGACCAAAAGTCTGGTGGACTTTTCTTGCTAATTCGTAGTTTCTGATGTTTGTATACAATTTCTGAACATGGAATACTCTCATATCAACTCTTCTAAAACAGCACAGGGATTTTAGGAAATCCTTTTTGAAAATAATTTAATTGAAGATGAGTGCATTTCAATAAATTATTGCAAGAGCATAAAGAAGACTAGAAGTTTAATCCATACCCTGACTGTATCTGACTTTGGAAAATTCAAAGGTAAATCAGAACCTCTGATAGTATAAAATCAAATTGTTCAATATGATAAAATCCCTAAGCTCCCCAGCTGGTTTTTATGTCAATAGTATAATAATCCACAGCTCTGCAACAGAGGCATATGGTGTTTCTCACTCATCTCACTGTAAATTAAGACGTTTGATACTAATAAAATTCTAGGAGAATGTTTCTGTGTTCATTTCAGTCTTCACGGTCTCTTAACCAGAAGTTTATCCTTTTAGATAACAGAAGTTCAGATTATTTTGGATAAATAAGCTTATGAAGATCTAAACCTTCATGCTGAAATTAAAAAATAAACTATAACTTAAGAGAGAATTTATTTTTATCTTCTCAGTGTTATGATAAATTAGGATAAGGCTAGAGAACTGGAGGAAGCAAAAGTATAATTATTTCCTGTTACTATGCAAGAAATTTATATGGAAGTCAGTTAAAAAATGACTGAATTTGGCAAAACACACGCAAGAAAGGAAAGATGGGTAGTGACTGGCCAATGCAGTATTAATTTAAGAAAATTACCTTCTCTTATCTGTATTCAATTTATCCTGAATACCTTAAAGTACTTTTAAGTATTTTAAACTTAAAAACTGCAATTTAAAAAACTGCAACTTAAAAATTCCAAAAAAATGATTAGAACTTAATTTTTGATAAGGGAATAAAATTGCTTAGAAATTGAAATATTTTCACACTACTAATACAGCTTGTGTGATAATATAACAAATCTACTCATAAAAACATTCCATCTAGAATGCTAAAGCAAGAAGAGAGGCTTCTAAAAAAGTAAATTTTGTATGTCATGGAAAATACAGAAGAGTAAGGTCACGTTTACATTAAATTTCCATCTCATTTATTAACTCTTCTAAAAATACTTGAAGGTTTGTTATTATTTTTGCTGTATGGCTTAATTTCCTTTAAGTATGTGAAATTCTGAGGTTTGGGAATTTTATTAGTGAAATGGGGCCATTTTTCTCTTTTAGGGAACACACTCAAAAGTTAAATCAACTAGAAAACTAGATTTGATAGGTATGTATTCATTTTAATGCCAATTTTCTTTTGGCCACATTTCTATGCCATGAAGTAACATCCCACTATGTAGAGAAATTTAACTTACAGTACATGTAACATTATAGATCTAAAAGTTGTACCTTATTACCCAGAGTTTTCAAGAAGTAGTAGAACTAATAGTTTCAGATTTCAACAAGATACAACAGTCCATATGAGAATTACAGGTTAATACTGGTTTACACAAGCCCTCTGCCCTTTTAAAATGTGAATAAAACATCCATATATCTTGGATCATGAAAACTGGACTATGCCACTCCAACAGACAGGGAAGAACTTCACAATAAAAATGATGAGGTAATAACGGGTATATGAGATTTTGAGGTATAATTTTAAGAGTTTTTCTAATACTATGGCAAAATAATTTCTACAACATGAAGCTCTGACCACCTAATATTTACTGAGATGTTTCTTTTGATCATCTTATTTCAACCTCCATAAACTTGATGAAATAAAACATTAAGAAAGCATCTACTCAGGGTACTGTTTGGAACTTACAAGGCATTAAATGGAATTGTTTATGTTTTCTGGGGGCAGAACCAAGTTCTTGGGCTTTCAATAAAGCACTGATACTAAGAAAGAACTTTGAACCCCAGAATAAAAAGTTCACAGGAAACGCAGAAGATACCAAGATCTTTACTTGTTCACAGGAAGCTGACCTACAGCTCAGAATTCACAGCACTTCACGAGACCTCACATTCAGCAGCCTACAAAATACCCTTTGTGGGGTAAAGAGAGAAAGGCCTCAGCAATACAACTTCTGCTAGGGGAGGGGGACACAGAGCAGATTTATTTTTTCCTTCCCAAGTATTCCTAGATATACATAATAGAGATAAAAAACGCAGAACATTTTGATCTAAAAATTGAAAAGTGGGTACCACAGTAACAATAATAATTTTAAGCGAGAACGATACAAAGTGAATAAAGTTATTCAATGAGGACAAGCCAAGTCCACGGTAAATAGAATAGCTGATGTCCACTTTGGCGACTACAAAAGTCTCTGGGCTTTTTGTTTTGTTTTGTTAATTTTTTTTAAGTAATCTCTACACCCAACATGGGGCTCAAACCCACAACCCTGGGATCAAGAGTCACATGCTCTAACTGAGCCAGACAAATGCCCCCAATACAAAACTCTCTGCTCTATACACAACTTCCACAATTTACCCACAATGCCTGGGAGCATATGTTAAGTCCCACTGGTGATAGGAGGAGCACATAAAAAAAGCCATCACACAAAGTTACATACAAACCAAAAGAGATTAAATGAGCTCATTTTTTAAATCATTCACATGAGAGTCAACAATTTGTCAATGGTAATAATACAGTCATGTTAGAATTAAGGACGATTGTCACAAGTTTTAGCCAACTGGTCAGAAAGTGAACCCAAAATCTTTTTAAAAAGGTAATTTTTCTACTGAGATGATTTTTACGATTTTTGTAAACTTTTATAAACTTTTGTTTCCCCCGTGCCTGGCATAGTGGATGGCACACAACAGACGCTCCCGTAAATGTTTGGGGGAATAGATCTGAGCAACGGAGAATACCTCATGTACACCTGGGATAAAGGCAACAAGACTTGTAAAGAATCCACAGCTGGTAAGATTGGGTGAAAAGGAAAATGCAACCAGAAAAAAACTCCTTCCAAGCCGTCCTCACAGATATTACTCACAATTGTTTAAGTCAGACAATTGGTGCGTGGGGTGGAACATGTTTGTGCAAATATAGTTCCAACAAGTCTAGTGAAAGTTGGTTTTTAAGACATGTACCACCATTTCCTTTCTAGGCATATTACTGACTGTCTAAAAGAAGCTTAGCAAATCTTGAATTTAAAAAAATCTTGAATTAAAAAAAAATCTTGAATTTTTTTTATCTTGAATCTTGAATTTAAAATCTTGAATTTAAAAAAAAAAAGCAAAAGCAAAATAAAATGACAGGGTAACAGGGATGAAGAGTTTTCCTACCTGTAGGTAGTGGCATCTCTGGTTGAAATAATTCTGGGTTAAATATTGTATGAGACAAAGGATCCAAAGGAAACATCTGTAAAAAAGAAAATTGAAATAATTCAATCTTTATTTTTCCAACATTGTATTAAATATTTGAAGTTGAAACACCTAAAACAATTACTGGACAACCAAAACAAAAGAAAAATCTGGAAATATTTCAAATCAGGATTTTAAAAACACGTTCATGAGACCTAGCAAAATTCTCAAGTGTACAGAACTTTACATGTTTGGGCCATGTTTATGTGACAAAGGAATTTGAGAAGAATGACCTAACTATAAAGTCCACAGAGGCCAGCACCTGGTATAGCTTGCTTATTAGTATATCTTTACATCCCAGTGTCTATTTATTGCAGAGTTGACACTTAACATTTTTTAATGAACGATTTAAAGCTGTACTCTCAAAAATATGAGCATAAGAATATAGTCCTAGAAATCCTAGAAATATTTCTTTGATGATGGTAAAGAAACTCCTACTCTAGCCATACAACTTCAAGACCTATAAGAATTAGGCAATAGCCCTGGAGCAATTTACAAAAAAACTCAAAATATAATTTACGGTCTAAGCAGAAGATACAACTGAGCACAGAGCTCCCTTACTTTTTCTTTTTTTCCCACCTTTACTTACCTAGCACAATGCAAAATACCTGGAATTTGGTGGTGTGATAGGCTGGATAATGCCCCCCCCCCACCCAAAGACAACTACATCCTAATCCCCAGAACCTGTGAATGCTAGCTCATATAGCAAAAATAATTTTGCAGATGTTATTAAATTAAGCATATGAACACAGAGGGGTGCCTGGGTGGCTCGGTCTGTTGAGTGTCTGACTTCCACTCAGGCATGATGTCAGGGTCCCGGGATTGAGCCTTGCATCGGGCTCCCTGCTCAATGGCGAGTCTGCTTGTCCCTATCCCTCTGCCCCTCTCCACTGCTCATGCTCTCTTTCTCATATGAATATAGAGAGATAATCCTGAATTATCCAAGTGGGCCCAGTAAGAGTGAATGGTAGGAGGTAAGGCAGTGGAAACAAGAAGTTACTGTGATGAAGGGGTCACAAGCCAAGGAATGTAGGCCACCTCTAGAAGCTCAAAGAAGCAAGGAAAAGAAAGCCTCCAGGAAGAATGCAGTCCTGCAAACACCTGGATTTTAGACTTCTGACATTCAGACTGTAAGAGAATAAATTTGTGTTGTTGTAAGTCACTAAATGTGTGGTAATTTGTTACAGTAGCAACAGAGAATTAACATAGTATGCAAGCAATATGTGTTGATTAACTTATATCTTCTAATTATATATTACTAATTATTATATATTTATTTATATATTTATATAGAATTTATATTATAAATTTATTTTATTTATTAAATATAAATATATTTATAAATATATATTTATGTATATATTATATTTATATACATAAATATATATTGTTTATATTTATACATAATTAGTATATACAATTTATATATTATATATAATATGACATATATTACTTATATAATATATAAAAATTATATATTACTAATCCCAAGAGAAATTACCTATCCCAAGAGAAAATTTCCTTTCCATTTAGTTCATTCAGGACTTAACAATTCATATTTCTGAGCTTAGCATTTGTTTCAATCTAAGTCAGTCATCTGTTTGAAATGCCTGTGGACAGCACAAAAACCAACCATATGTCATTTTTTATGATAAGCTAGTTAGTAAGCTGGTATTAAACAACAAGAAAAACAAGCATTACAATTTTCTCCTTTTCTTTTTTTTTAAGATTTTTATTCATTTACCTGAGAGTGAGTGAGCGAGCAGGAGAGTGTGCACAAGAAGCGGGGAGGGGCAGAGGGAGAGGGAGAAGCCGACTCCTCACTGAGTAGGGAGCCCCATGCAGGGTCGATCCTAGAAGCCTAGGATCATGACCTGTGCCAAAGGCAGATGCTTGAGCTGAAGGCAGATGCTTAACCGACTGAGCCACCCAGGCACCACTCCTTTTTTTTTTTTTTAAAGATTTTATTTATTTGACAGAGAGAAACACAGCGAGAGAGGGAACACAAGCAGAGGGAATGATAGCGGGAGAAGCAGGCTCCCTGCCGCGCAGAGAGCCCGATGCGGGGCTCGATCCCAGGACCCTGGGATCTGACCTGGGCCGAAGGCAGACGCTTAACGACTGAGCCACCCAGGCGCCCCGGCACCACTCCTTTTTAAAAAAAATTTTTATTTATTTATTTGTTTGGTTGGTTGGTTGTTTATTTATTTTGTATATTATTGGAGGATCCTGGAACCTACGAGCCTAGTATGCCTAGTTAAGTCGAGAGTATGAAATACAGTGCTTAAATAAGGAACATTTCAGATCCAGTTGTGAGGTATGCAAATATTTAATTGAGGAACAGTAAATCTGCTTCACTTCAATGCTTAAGAGTAAAGTTCACCTATGCTATTTGTTGTTCACTGGAAAGGAAATACAGGAATCAAAAAACATGCTATTGTGAAAAACGGGCCCCACCTTACAGAGAGTATTAGCCGGTCGGTCTCAGAGCAGGAGAGATGACATAGCAAAAAAATGTCTTCCCTATGTTCCTGCGAGGGGTGTGTGTGTGTGTGTGTGTGTGTGTGTGTGTGTGTGTGTGTGTGTCTAAAATAACCAAGTAGAAGGCAGAGCACTGGTCTCGGGAGCGAGGCGCACACTCCACTTCAGACGAGGAACACAGAAGCCGTGTTGTGCGCTGAAGCTTGCATTGTGTATTAGATCACAGCTGGAGAGCAAACTCTGGAATACACTAAAACACTGGGGATATCTCACTGAGGACATGAACACATCAGGAAATACATGCCATTAAGCTTGAGACAAGGAAAAAAAAAACAAAAGCCCTCCTACTTCAAGGACCTCTCGTCTCAAAAATGGAAATACCAGATCGTACCCCACCCCTGTTGCTGATGATCACAAAAGTGCCCACATAAGAAAAACTCTCAAAATGAATGTTTTCAGCAGGTTTTTCTTTTGTGTGGCACAAAGGACCATCTCTTCTTGATAAGATTTCCTGTGTATAGACAGGAAAGCATGGTCTAAAACCAAGCAGAACAACCCTAACGCTGGTTAGAGTTTGCCTTCAAATGTAAAAGTGAAAGGTAAAATACAGGTTTTGGTAATATGAGTAGCCAAATATCTTTTCTGCTATAATCAAAGAAAATGTTCCTAGATTGATCCTATATCACCATTTGTACAATAAAATTCAAAAGGAGCATCTTAATGTGAAAAGCAATGCATACTCATTCTTTCTTAATAAATCAGAACATTATCAAGAGTAGTGAATGCTACACAAGTCTATTTTATTTGAAGAAGTGATACCAGATCCTTTAAAAAAGTATTTCACTTTTGGTTTTATTTTCCTGACTGGTTGTTTGCATGCGTAAATTTGGAAAATCCATTTTTTAGATGGTTGCTGCTAAAGTTTTAATGTGAAATGATTATGAGTCTTGGGCAGGGTGTCCTGGTACCTAGCATTCCCCCTCCTTATCTAGTCTAGCAAACTACATTTTCCAAATCACAGTATACATAGACTTCCTCTGGAAAGTCCTTCATAACCCTGCCCTTCCCTCCAGGTAGTAGAGTGATCCCTTTCGACACTTCTGGATCATTCTGTGCAAATTACTACAACACCATTTATCACCATACAGAAACTATGTTTCTGTCCCTCCTATTAGAATGACAGCTGTATCATTTACTTTGTAGTCCTTCTTAGCCAATGTTCTGGTACATAGTTGTGCCTCAATAAATAGCTGGTGAATAAATAAATCTCAGTATTTTAAATACTTCTTAAAAATCATTAGTTAAAAATTTAATATTGCTATTATAATTACCTTAGAGTCTGAAAGCTGCTTTCAAAAGGTTCATTTAATATACATCTAATATAAAGTATATAAAACACATATGTATGTATGTGTGTGTATATATACATACACACAGAGAAGGAGGGAGGGAAAAGGACAGAGGGAAAGAGAGGGAGGGATGGGGAGGAAGCAAAATATCAATAATCAACCAAGATCTGTTGGACTATTCAATATTTCTATAGGCCTGAAATTTTTTAAAGTAAAAAGTTAGGCAAAAAAGGGAAAAAAGACACTGGTATCCCTTCATAACTGAAAGGGAAATTATAACGAACAGTTTTATGTTCCCAAAACACATTCCATTCAGTCTTTTCAACACCCTTGTGAGTGTGGGGCTAGCATTCCTATTTTGCAAACGAGAAAAGTGGGATGGTGGGAGGCTAAGTAATTCCTCAAGTTTTAAGAGCTGATAAGTAGCAGCCAGCACCTACATAAAGATATTTGAATTCTAAGGTGAGAGACTCCTGGCTTTAGAATTCAAATATTCACTACACTAATTTGCCTCCTCATTAGATGATTTTTTTTTTAAAGATTTTATTCATTTATTTGGTACACACAGAGAGAGATCACAAGCAGGTAGAGAGGCAGGCAGAGAGAGAGGGGAAGGAAGCAGGCTCCCTGATGAGCAGAGAGCCCGATGTGGGGCTCCATCCCAGGACCCTGAGATCATGACCTGAGCCAAAGGCAGAGGCTTTAACCCACTGAGTCACCCAGGTGCCCCTCATTAGATGATTTTTAAACAAATACTTTGTGTTTCCCCCGAAACATACATTCAAGTTCTAACTCCCAGTACCTGTGTACATAACTCTACTTAGAAATAAGGTCTACAAGGATGTAATCAAGTCAAGATGAGGTCATACTGAAGGACGGACCCTAAATCCAATGACTGGGGACTTCATGAGCGAAACAAGAGGGAGATTCAGGGAGAGACCCAGGAGACACACACTGGGAAGAAGGAAGGTCTGCAGGAGCAATGCAGCTACAAGCCAAGGAGCGCCGAGGATTGTAGGCAACCACGGGCCGGCTGGGAGACAGAGAGGCCTGGAACGGAGTCTCCTTGAGAACTTCCAGAAGTAACCAACACTGTCATCATCTTGACTTTGGATTTTGATATTTCTAGCCTCCAGAACTGTGAGAGAATGTATTTCTGTTCTTATTTTGTTTTCAGAGAGGGAGATGGGAGGGTGCAGAGGGAGAGGGAGAGGGAATCCCAAACAGGCCCCACACCCAGCACAGAGCCTGACGTGGGCTTGATCCTACAACCTCAAGATCATGACCTGAGCCAAAACCAAGAGTCAGATGCTTAACTGATAAAGCCTCCCTGGCGCCCCATGTATTTGTTTTTTTAAGCCACCTGGTTTGTGATCATCTGTTACAGTAGCCCTAGGAAACTAATACGGTAGTTATCATTTGACCTGTAGCGTATATAATTTTTATGCAATAGTATGTGTGATAGGAGGATTTAAATTACTCATTTCATATGACATGTCCCCTCTGACCTCACATGGAGGGACAGGGAAATGGCAAAAACAATTTAAATTTTTACCAATTTTAGAGTTTTTCTGATAAATAATACTGCTGTTTCTGTATATTTAAAAATATGAATACATTTACAAAAAATTATCAGTGAGATTATAATACTTACTTGATCATGTGCTCCCAAATATGTATCGTCTTCTGCCATTCTGGAGCTGTGTATCAAAACAAAACCAAACCAAACTATAAGAATGGAATGACACTTAAGAATTCCATCATGCAGGAGTAAACTATATTATTTTGGTAAGACCAAACATAATCCTTTTTAAAAGATCTTAGAAGGGGGGACAGCAACCATAGAAGAGTAGTTCCTTTTTGGAATCGAAATCTACCAGCAGGAAAATTGCACAATCAAGGAATTACCACGTATGTACAATCCAAAACTGGGGCAAGCTCGCAACAGTGTCCTGGAGTTGGGTGAAACCAATCTTCATCCTCTATATAAAAAACATACATATTCAAATTCTTAAAGGTCATTTCTATTTGTCACCATCTAGATTTCAAGGATTTAGTCTTAGTGCTTTGTGTGGATTATTTTCTGACCTTTCATGAATTCTGTGATGATCCTAGAACTGTGTCCAAGCTTTCTACCCAGAGTTTGAGTCGAGAAGCTCAGAGAGGGTCCTCCTGCTGTCAGAGGGGCCTGGTCAGCGATCTGCACAGCACTGGGGAGGACAGCGAACATGTTCCATGCTCTGCCCTCCAGCACATTCCACTGCAGTAAGCCATTTCCTATCCTTATCCAAGTGCTATAGAAGGGCACGGACGGTGGTATAGAAGCCGACTGGACAGCTCAGTCGGTTAAGTGTCTGACTCTTGGTTTCGGCTCAGGTCATGAACTGGGGGTCCTGAGATCGAGCCCCATGTCGGGCTCATGCTCACAGTGGAACATGGTTGAGATTCTCTCTCTCTCTGCCTCCACTCCTCCCCTCACTTGCACACCCACACGCGCTCTCTCTCTAATATAAATAATCTTTTAAAAAAATAAAGTGGTAGGGAAAGACTGTAAGAGTCCTTATTATCAAGGCTATAGTCTCAGATTTAATCAACCCCAGCCAGATACTAATGTACTGCAGGCCCCAGCAATCTTGTATTACCCAGAGGCCCTGAGAAAAGTGAGAAACCACATGGCCAGATAAAAATGTATCTAAAAATCACATATCATTTCGGATATACTTACTTAAGAAGTATCCTTATCATTACTTTAAGTATAGGCTGATTTTATTTAAAGTTACCTAGATCAAATTTTAGATCTATTTACGTGAAAGAGTAAAGGACAAAAAAGGCCAAAAGCAAATATTAATTCCTGAAATAAATTGTTCTTCTACTTTTTACCGAAATACAGTTGACACACGATTTCATGTTAATTTCAGGTATACAACATCCCTGAGACAAGTTTTTCTTTTTTCTTTTTTTATCATGAAGTCTGTAAACCACTTGGGACTCGGGCTGAGAATGTTAACTATACACCAAAATCAGTTCTCTCCTTTTGCATGGTAATAGTTGTAGCTGGAAATGTGACTGCTCAGCTAGATTATACCCCACACTTCCTTAGAATTAGGGATGGCCACTTGATGAAATGCTCACCGGTGGAATGTCAAGACTATTTGTGTGCCTCCTCCAGGTCTGGGCTTCAGGGCCCCGACACACGTCCTCCCTGTTTTTCTGTTTTTTTCTCTTTCCTGCTGGATAAAACCTAGACGTGAACAAGACCTAACTTCTATCACATGGATGATGATAAACAGCAGCTAATACTGGTGGTGATGTGAGAAAGAAAGAAATTTCTTTGTTCTTTGACCTAGTGTATTGCTGGGTCTCTCTATTAATACAGTCTAACCTTTACCCTAATGAATATATCTCCAGTAAGGACAAGATCCTCCAAAGAGGACCCTGATTTCCAATAAAATCCTCTCCTGCAAGAGCCCTTGGTGCCTGATGAGGAGTGAGCAAGCTTTGTGAGGGTTGCTAGTGGCACACAGAGCAGTGTCCAACTTCAGCAGGGAGTTGGGACAGGGAAAAAGGTGTGTCCAATAAATAAGAATTCCATGCAGATTTGAAAGAAATATTTGTCTAAAACATAAAACTGCTGAAGATGGACAAATAACTGTAATCAGTTAAGATAAGCAGAAAAAAAAAAAAGGAAAATTTCCCTGACACAGTAAAAAGGAATTAAGTCATTCAAACTTCAGTGTTCTTCTACTGCTGGGTATGTAACTTTGGATACACAATGAAACTCACTACAGCCTCTGTTTCCTCATCTGTAAAATGAGAAGTTTTGATGGGATCAACCTCTGAAAACAGTAAAATTTTGTTGAGCTTGTAGTAGATTAGTTGACTAATGAATGCTTATTCAAAGAACAAATCCTAACTCTTTCTGTAAACTTGGATTTTTATATGTTCTTAGGTATATATCTATATTAAAGAGTCATCATCAGGGCACCTGGGTGGCTCAGTAGGTTAAAGCCTCTGCCTTCGACTCAGGTCATGATCTCAGGGTCCTAGGATGGAGCCCCACATCGGGCTCTCTGCTCAGCAGGGAACCTGCTTCCCCCCTCCCTCTCCCTGACTCTCTGCCTACCTGTGATCTCTCTCTCTCTGTCAAATAAATAAATAAAATCTTAAAAAAAAAAAAAAGACAGGAGTCGGTAAAAAAAAGAGTCATCATAATTTTCAGTTATCTGAAGAATACTAATAAACTAGTCAGTGTTACATTGAAATGCAGTGCAATTGGCAGTTACAAGATCCCATGTGGAAAATCCTTATTCTTAGAAGACCATAGGAGTCCAAACTTCCAAGAAAGATATTAAGATCATTTTTTTTTCTTTTTGCTTTTAGGCTTTCCATTAATGTGGTCTGACCCTCTGAATCCTCCCAAACAATCTTAGCCTGTGGTCTTCAAAAGCATGAGCAAGATCGTTGATTTACTAAACTGACAGAATCAACTGAGTACCTGTTACTTTGAATATATTTGTGTGTGTACATGTACATACAGCTGTCGATGGTTTCCTGACCTTTGAATGTACGGATTTAAAATAAAGTGGCCCTCACTTTATTTTAAAAACGCAACTAAAACTACTCAATTAGAACTGTCACAGGGTTCTCATCGTGATCTTTATTGTAATCAAAACTTTAACGAGGATCTCTAAACTGCAGGCACTGAACAAACTACTCAATTAAATACAGTCCCCCTGTCAATATCCTCCTCAGGCCTTTAGCACAAACGTTGGCCAAAAGATCACAGTTTTAAAAGCCCAATCGCAGCCCAAGAGATACCTGGGTGGCGATGAAAATCTGAAGGTTAACGGGCTTTTGTAAGGCAATTAAATTCACAGTGAAGAGCTAAGGTAACAGGAACCCTCAAAGTGATGTCAATGTTAATTCATAATTTAAAAATAAAATGTCAAAAAAAACCCAAGAATTCTTTGGAAAGGATGAATCACTACATAATATTTGCATTAATTGTAAAAGCAAGTTTTATTTCAAAATTCTGAAATACCAACTAAGGCTTTGGAACTGGAGGATTAGGAAAGACCAGGGAAAGCCCCTGATGGCCCCCTGCTTCCTGAGCCCTTCCTCTCACTTTCCCTTCGCACAGTTCTGTGCTTTTGAGGAAGGACCCTGAAACAGAAAGGAAAATACTGGGCTGACTAGTGAGAAGCTGGGCCCAAGCTCTGCACCTCTCTCCCCCGATGGTGAGGTTTTCAGGAAAATGTTCACACCGTGGAAAGAGAAATAGAAAATGTAGCTACCTAGCAATAAAATAGTTTCTCTGGGGAATTGCTTGTGTTTCTTACTTGAGAAGCATAATGTTGTAACTGGCTAAGTTCTAAATATGTGATGAGTTCTACATGAAATGCCTACTGGATTATTTTCTGCACATCTGTCACAATCTCACCACTGACATCAAAGGCCTGCACAAAGAGTTCTTAGTGAAGGCAGCAAGACCAAGGCCACTTCCCTCCTTGTAAGTGGAGCAATTTCCTAGGGTCAGATATATTCACATTTTTTGATCAGGGCCCAGTATAAGGAAACATACCCTTTTTGTTCTGTTAGATTTCATTAAAAAGAAAAACAAACTTTTCAAACCCATTGATTCTGTGACCCCCTAACGGGTGACAATCTGCCGTCTGAAAAACAGAATTTTAGGTGCCATTCAGAGGATGCAGTTGGGAATCAGAGAGATAAGGGTCTATTTTCAAGATTATATTCAGCTGTAACAAACACCACTTAGGTGTAATTTTAATACCTTATCCTGGATAGCAGTGAGGATGAAATTATAGGAAAGACAGTACTTGTCACCACTTCTCTGTTGAATAATAAATTGATATAGACAAAGTCTACTTATCTAGACAGGAATTTTTTGGAGGAAGTGTACTGTAAGGTTTCCATATGTTTGTACTACATATAATGGGAAACATTCAACTGAGATGATCCAGAAATTTGTACTAAAGAATTATAGGAGTAAATGTGCAAAAAAAAATTAGTACAAGGATATGCATTGCTGCAAAAAACTGGAAACAATCTAAATGTCCTTTGATGGCAGATTAATTATAATTATGCTACACTCTTACCATATATATTACATGGCTATTAAAAAGAATAATTTGGATCCATATACAGTGACATGGAGATTATTACTCCTTAGGTTATATGTTCCTATGTTTTAGTTTTCTAGCTCATTTATGTAATTAGAAATACACGTTTTTAGAAAAAAGAAGAAAAACACTGTGCTGAACTTAAAGTTTAACTCCGACATCTTTAACAATTAATGACATAATGAATCACACGTCAGGTATGAATGAGTGAGCAATTTCTAAGCACTACTGGAATCCTCTTCAAATAAATATAATAGAAAAAATTTCACTTTAAAGGGGTTATTTATTTACATTTCTGCTATATCGGTTTAGTGATGATGAAAGAGACATTAATGGTGAGTTTACTTTTCACAAAATAGCTGTTTATTAAAAATTTTTGAAAAAATCAGTATTTGTAATCTACCACATTTAGATTTGTATAATTTTCATTTTCCATGTTTTCTACACCTCCACCCATTTTCAGCTCCTTAATGCTTTATTTGGGTGCAATGCTACCAATGTGAACAATGTAGAAAATAGCTCCCTCAGAAGTACAGATACATCGACAGGGCGCCTGGGAGGCTCAGTCATTAAGCATCTGCCTTCGGCTCAGGTTATGATCCCAGAGTCCTGGGATCGAGTCCCACATCAGGTTACCTGCTCAGCGGGGAGCCTGCTCTCCCTCTCCCCCTGCTTGTGTTCCCTCTCTCACTGTCTCTTTCTCTGTCAAATAAATAAATAAAATCTTTAAGAAAAAAAAGGACACATAGATCGTGGCTGGCACTGGTACAGTTCCCTGTTCACAGTGGAATGCAAATCTAATAGAGAGGGCAGGTACATATACAACCTCCAACTGTTAACGTATGCAAAGCTTATTAGCATAGTCATTGGCACATCGTAAACGTTAAGCATTTTGTTAGAGCATAAAAAATTTGTTTATGTTAGATTATGGGAAAAGTAATAGAGACAGAAGGATTTTAGGCATTCTGAGAAGAATCAAGTACTTTCATTTCCTATCCTACACGTATGGGTACACTGCCACATTCCCTCTTTATCTCTGTCCTTATCACTGTTGAATAAAATGTCTGTGTATTTTTGTCACTAGGGACATTTAGCAATGTCTGGAGACATTTTTAGCTGTCACACTGGTGGATGGCCCTACTGGCATCTAGTGTGTAGAGGTTAGAGATGCTGCTAAACATCTTGTAATGTATAGGACAACAGCTATACAATGAAGAAATATCTTGACCCCAAATGTCAATAATGCCATGAAAGAGAAATCCTGATGAATGCCATCATAGGACAGTACTTTGTATACTTTGTATACTTTCATACTTCACATGTATAAAGAACTAAACTTCATTCACTACTTCCCATGAATCAGGAAGCACTAGCATTCCTTACATAGTCCACTTAATTTTCACAATATTCCCGAGAAATAACGGTCCCGGAGGAGAACACTAAGGTTTACCGTGAGTAACTCATTCGCTGAGGTTGACAGACTAATGCTAGCTAATCTGACTCCACAGATTATGGTTCATTCATCTACCTAAGAGGCAGATGTGATTTTTCCCCTTGACTTACAATTTAATTCATTCTAATCCAGCATCTTTGCTCCAGGTCTCCTGCATGTTCAGGTTGGAGCTAGTCTACCCAGAGCACAGCCTGAAAAGCAGAATAGGACTGTGACAATGCACTCAAGTGAGTTCTTCCTGAGACAGTCAAATATGAAGGTGAAAATACCGAAGCAACAATAGTTGTTTTTTATTTTGTTTTGTTTTAAATATCTCCTTTGGGGCTGCCTAGATGGCTCAGTCGGTTAAGTGTCTGCATATGGCTCAGGTCATGATCCCAGGGTCCCGGGATGGAGCTGCACATCGGGCTCCCTGCTCAGTGTGGAGCCTGCTTCTCCCTCTGCTTGCCACTCCCCCTACTTGTGCTCTCTCTCTTTCTCACTCTCTGCCAAATAAATAAAATCTTTTTAAAAATATATCTCCTTTGTTCAATTACAAAGGATAGAAGGAGAATCAAGAGACTCTCTTTCTAAAATCGGTCCATAGAAACCACTATACTCACTAATGGTAGAATAAAAGAATGTATATCTTTAAAACTAAAGTATATTGAAATATTCCTTGAATGCATTCCTTCCTTCATTAATTTAGTCATTCATTAAAAAAAAAATATTCAGACTTCTTATGTGTCAGTTTCCAAAGACCGCAAAATACACAAGACTGTATTCCCAGGGTGCACAGTTGAGGTAGACTGAAAGCAATGGAATTCTTTGCAATTCCACCCAACAAAAGGTAAAATCTATTTCTTCTTCAACCCTTGAATCTTAGCAGGCCTGTAACTTGCTCTGACCAACAGAATGAGATAGAAGTGTGAGTTTTAAATGCCAGCTTCAAGAGAGGCCTTGCAACAGTCATTCTTGCTCTCTTGGAACATTGCTACCACGTGAACAAGCCTGAGCTAGCCCACTGGAGAACGAGAGATCCTGTGGGGCAGAGAGGTCCTACTGAACAACCCCCTAAACCAGACAGCATCAGAGGAGCAACCAAAAGACTTCAGAGATCAGCACAGCCAGCCCAAACCAGATGATCTAGAGAATCCACCAAATTGAGGGAAATAACAAATGTTTGTGTTTTAATTAGCTTTGTGGTCATTTTTTACACAGCAAAAGCAATGCAACATGGTAAGTATCACAGGAAATGGAGGGTGTGTAGGGCGTGGTTTAGTTAGTTTGGTGATTCAGTAATTATATTTTCTTTGTTAGGGTCCTATTCAGAACCCGTTCCCCACTCCCACACTCTGTACTCATTTTTACTGTATTTGCTTATTCCGTTCCCAATAAAACAAAGGAAACAAGTACATTAGCCAATAATACTGTAATGTAAACAGAAATAAAGCTTCAAAACAGAAATAATACTTCAAAATATAAGTATTAATACATTGTTATTAGCATTAAGCACCGATACCATTAAAAAACAATAAAGCTTTGGGGCGCCTAGGTAGCTCAGTGGGTTAAAGCCTCTGTCTTCGGCTCAGGTCATGATCTTAGGGTCCTGGGATCGCCCCGCATCGGGCTCTCTGCTCAGCAGGAAGCCTGCTTCCCCCTCTCTCTCTGCCTGCCTCTCTGCCTACTTGTGATCTCTCTCTCTCTGTCAAATAAATAAATAAAAATCTTAAAAAAAAAAAAATAAAGCTTTTAAAACTTCCAACTCTCTAATATCTAAAATCGAATTAATCATTCCTGCAGCAATGGCTCTGTTTTTGACTTCCCAATTTCTACCAATAAATCACTGTTTCAGGTACTCAGGGTCAAAAGTTCTGTCACCTCTTTCTCCTTTCCCTCTCCGTATCTCACATATTCAGTCAATAACTGATTTCTGCTGATTTCTTCCTTGTATGATTTCTTGTATCTGCCCCACCTTTCCATTTCCACTGTTGTACCCTAGCTGAACTTTCACTGCCTCACTTCTGAATAACAGAACTAGCCTCCCTACTATTCTCCCTTATAAGCTCAAAAGCCCCCTACCACACAGCTTGATATATTATTATATTAAGTCATATTATAAACATCATCTGTTACTATGTCCTAACCCAAACCCTTTATTAGACAGATCAATCATTCAAAAATGCTTTGCTCATTTCCACCTTGTGTTTTGTTCATGGTAGCCTTATATCCTGAAATGCCATCTTTCTTACTTATGTATTACCTACTCCTCAAGCTTCTACTCAAATCTGACCTCTGCCCAGGAAATCTGTATTTCCTCTGTAACCTACAGCTATGCAGTCCACATGAGGGCTATAACACTTAGGTGTACTGGTGATTTTATACTTGACAACATACTGGTCTACTACAAATTAACTTTATATATTTACCATCTTCTTAATGGACATAAATGCCTAAAAAGTAGACACAAGAGCTTCACTTCTTTGTATCACCAAATTAATAAATACTAAGTACTTTTAAAAAATTGGTATTATATTAACAGTAGGAAACACTGCAATTTCAGATTTGTCAAAATGTGGACTCCTGGTTTCAGTCATAACAGGGTAATGATTATTGAACTCTCCCAATTCAACTGTAAAACTATAAAAAAATAATTGAAGCAATAATGGAATACACTGGGCATGGAAACACCTGAGGTGAGCTCTAGAATCACTTTTTGACTATGTTCCAAACCATGATACAAGGAAGTAGAGTCCAAACAGAGAATAGCAACCTCACTGGGCAGGGTACCAGAAATGAGGAATTTACATAGACAAAAAGGTTCAGAAATCTGCATGGGGGTCACCTCTGGTAATGAATATATTCTAAGCTGTACTAAGTGCAGGACGAGATTCCATGAAGCCTACTAGAAAAACAGCTGCGGGGGATTTAAGAGCTGAATGGAGATTCCAGAAGTTCTGGGAACCTATGAAAAACACTGATGTTCCAATCATCAAGGGTGAAGAGACATCACTGAACAATCTGAGCATTCAGCTGTGACCCCAGAAAGACCATGCTATTGGAATAAGGAACATACCCTAGAAGGAAGTCTACTGTAAGCCCAGCTTTATAAAACCAGGTGATTCACCAGCAAATTTACTGCCTATTACAACAAAACTCAACACTGTCTAAAGGAAGGAAGATAAAATATACACCTAAAGGAAGACAAATATACATCTCTCTACAATGTCGTACCCACAATGTACAACAAAAAGGACAAAACATGCAAAGAAGTAGGAGAATATGACTCAAAAGAAAATAATGATACAAATTATGGAATTAGCAACCAATAACTTTAAAACTGTTAATAGCAATATGTCCAAGAATATAAAGGAAAAGATGAACATAAGAATTGGATAGGGAATCTTGGAAGAGAAATGGAAATAAAAAAGAAAAAGAACCAAAGGAAAATATCCCAATAAAATGGGATTTTATTAGATGACCTGATCAGCATATTGAACATTATAGAAGAAAGGATCAATAAACTTGAATATTGGTCAAAAAAAATCTATCTAAACTGAAGCACGGAGACAAAAGGCAGAAAGAAATGAAGACACCTTTCATGACCTATGAGACGATATCATGTGGTCTTACATATGTGTCATTTAGAGCCCTAGAGAGAGAGAGAAGAAAAAAACATTTGAAGAAGTAATGGCCAAGAATTTTCCAAATTTGGTTTAAAAAGAAAAATCAACCCACAGATCCAAGAATCTTAAAGATGCCATGTTGGATGAAGAAAAAACCATGCTAAGTCACATCACAACCAAACTGATAAAAATTAATGCTCAAGAAAAGAACCCTAAAAATACCTAGGGACAAGCAGGGATAATGATAAGTATGAAGGCTGACTTATCAGAAACAATGATGAAGATACTGAAAGAAAAAAAAAGATTAGTGTACAGTTCTATACTCAGCAAAATAACCTTTAAAAATTAAGGTGAAATTGGTATTATTTTTCAAATAAGCAATAGCTGAGAGAATTCATCCTCTGCAGGCCTGCAGCCTGTTAAAGAGAGTTCTTCATAATGAAGGAAAATTATATTGGATAGAAATTTGGATGTACATGGAAGAATGAAAAAGGCCAAAGATGATGAAAATGTGGGTAAGCATAAGACTTTTTTTCTTGTGTGCTATTAAAAAATATATAATTTGGGTTTTATGACATATGCAGAAGTAAAATGTGTAACAAAAATAGCATAGAGGAAGGGAAAAGGACAAGTGGAAGCATACCACTGTCAAGTTCTTACATTATAGATGAAATATTATAGTATTAATTTGTGGTAGACTCAAGAATGCGTATTATAATCCCTAAAGTAAACAGTTTAAAATATAGACAATGAAGGAGATGAAATGGAACTTTAAAAATTAACTCATTCAAACGATGGCAGGAAAGGAGGAAAAACCAATAAAGAACTGATGGCACAAGTAGATAATAATTACTAAGATGGTACCTTAAGCCCAACCATATCAATAATTATATTCAGTAGAAATGGACTAAACAGGGGCGCCTGAGTGGCTCAGTTGTTTGAGCGACTGCCTTCAGCTCGGGGCATGATCCCGGAGTCCCGGGATTGAGTCCCATATCAGGCTCCCAACTCTGCGGGGGGCCCGCTTCTCCCTCTGACTTTCTCTCTTCTCATGTTCTCTCTCTGTCAAATAAATAAATAAAATCTTAAAAAAAAAAAAAAAAAAAGAAATGGACTAAACAGTCCAAAAGAAAGTAGAGATGGTCAGATTGGACAAAAAAAGCAAGACCCAAGTATATGCTTTGCATAGAAATTATATTTTACTACTAAAGATTCAAATCGTTTAGTATCAGGATGGAAAGTTATGACAGTTATACCATGGAAATACTAGATATAAAAAAGCAGATACAACAGACTTCAAGAGAGGAACTATTACCAATGGCAAAGAGAAACATTTCTTAAGAATAAAAAGGTCAATTCATTACAGAGAAATAATGATTTAACGTGTATGCACATATTAACAGAGCTTCAAATATAAGAAGCAAAAGTGGCAGAACTAAAGGAAGAAACAAATATCTACAATTATAGTTAACATTTTTAACACTCCTCTCTCAGTAATTGATGAAAGCAAATCAACAGAACATCAGTAAAGATATAGAAAATGTAGGAACAACATCATTAATAAAATTAAGTGCATGTAGAACATACCAATGACTGTGGAAGACACATTCTTCTCAAGTGCACACAGAACATTCACCAGGACAGATCATATGTTGGACCATAAAACAAGTCTCAATAAATTTCAAAGAAGTGAAAGCATACAGATATGTTATGTTAAACACAATAAAATTAAATTAGAATCAATAGCAGAAAGATACCCAGAAAATCCTCAACGACATATAATTAAGTAAGATGTTAATCTGGGAGGGGTGAGAAGTACCTCTTAGAATCAATAAAACATAGTACATATAACTTCTTTTCCCTGTGTGAGAGAAGCATATAAATTCTTGCTATATCATGTCCACTGTACCCATGGAGGACAGGGATTTTCTTAGATCGGAATGCATTGTAATGCGTTCCATAAGTATGAACCTTTGCCTATGCTTTGCCTATGACTGAAATTTATAGGGTCAAAAAGATGCTCTGGACATTTTCTATCATATTATAATTAAGTGCCATATATATTAACTGGCAGATTCCATTCTGAGTAAACTTTATTTTTGTTAATAGTTAATAGGATGAAATATGGTGAATCTAAATTTGTATAGCTAGAGAAGTTCTCTAAAGATTACAGGAAATTAGATAAAAACTTACATGTTATAATTGAAGTCACTCATGAGATATTGTTGCCTTCCATTTCCACATAAAAACCAATTTGATACGTTAAGTTTGAGGTCTTTCATTTAGGTGGCATCAGAAAGGGATTTGATTTACTACAAATTTCTTCTCTAAAAATAGAGTATGATGGTGGGGGTAGGGGGGTGAAGGATGAATAGGTGACCAAAGGGCTTTTAGGGCCTTTATCATACAAGAAAATATTCTTGTATGATACCGTAATGATGGATACATGTCACTGTACATTTGTCCAAACCGAAAGAATGCATAACACCAGAATGAACCATGCACAAACTAAGGACTTTGAGTGCTTACAATGTGTCAATGTAGGATCATCAACTGTAACAGATGTACCACTCTGATGGGAGATGCTGATATCGTGGGGACCATGCATACAAAAGGAGCAAGGGTGAAGGGGAAATGGTACCTTATCCTCAATTTTGTTGCAAACAAACTACTCTAAAAAAATTAAAACAATTAAAAAGATGGAGTACAACCAAATTTTAATTTCATGTCGGCCTTTGTCTTGAGCACCATTTTGGAGTATTTGTATTTTCAGCCTGAAGAGGAAGTAGACCTCAAGAATTATGAATTAGAGATTAATATTATTTTGATCAGAGAGGGAGAAAACAAGTTCTCTTAACTTTGAGTATGACAACTTCAGTTTGGATTTTCATTTTTATTTATTTTCACATATCTATAAAAGTATAAAGTATAAAACTTTAAAACATAAAGTTTTAAATGAAAAGGATTAATCATGGGAACCAGTAATACTTGCTTGGTTCCATGGATATGGCGACAATCGCTCTGTAGGGAGAAAAGGGTTTCCTTGAAGAAATAATAACAACAGTGACCTTCCAATTACACAACACAAATGATGACTTGCAAGCATCAAAATCAGGTCTTATACAGGGAGCTGTCAGTACTTAAATCTAGTTATGAAGGCATTTCCACATTGACCACTCACATAGCGAAATTCTTCAATTTATGCAGATGTCAATGTATAAAGGAAGAAAAAAGTGAACTACATTCTCTTCCATGTCTGATAAGGTCTGATGTGAATACTTCTTTCTCCCATGTCCCTTTATCAGTGACCTTTACTGCTGGGCAATAAACAAAATATTTACTCAAACTCATAAATGACAAATTAATATGAAAATGTGATTTGTTTTCTATTTTTATAAACATATTTTGTTTAGTGATCAGTCTCGAAAGAACTGAGCTTAGAGCTTTTAACCACAACACAGTTCCTACTTGTGTGAAGCTCATTATTAGTGCCTTGGAGTAACGAATTCATTCAGTCAATTTTCAATTGTATGAGGATGAATTTATATGTTGACTCATGGAGTCAACATGCATATAACCCAAAAGTCACTAGTGAAACCTATTTTTTTTAAGATTTTATTATTTATTTGAGAGAGAGAGACAGAGATAGCAACAGAGAACACAAGCAGGGAAGAGAGGGAGAAGCAGGCTCCCCATCAAGTAGGGAGCCCGACGTGGGGCTCGATCCCAGGACCCTGGGATCATGACCTAAGCCGAAGGCAGGCACTTAACTGATTGAGCCACCCAGGCGCCCCATTAGTGAAACCTTTTAAATGAGAGTGAAGGGTAGGGGTCCTGACCACAAAGGGGAAGAAATAGGGCTTTTGGGGGTGCTGATAATGTTCCTTCTAGAGAACCACCTAAGTTAAGTGTATTCACTTTGAGGTAAATCATTAAAGCTATACTCTTATGATTAATGCAATCTTTCAGTTATGTAATTCTTCAATCTTAAAAAAGGCTAACGTAAAGAGAAAAATTTTAAAACTGAAAACATTACATGATCTAAGCTCCGTGAAATTATGGTTTTCTGCCTCGTTCAGTATTCCCAGTTCCTAGAACCTGGCACTGGAAAGGACCCAATGTATATTCAAATGAATTAATGGTTAAAAAAAATATCATACTATGCAAAGGTAGAAGAGCTTCTATTAAAAAGCATTCCCCTCCCCCACCTCTCCTCATCTCCAATCCTGCTTTTTAGAGTGACTAACTTTTTAACACTCCTAACTTTCTTTTTTGTTTTCATGGGGGTCCTTTTCGTATTTCCAAACACTATGTTTATACCTTTTTTCTTAATTTGTTGATTTTAGACATTATGTTCTTGTTCTGACACATGAGGATTGAGTTTACATTACTACCACTTCCCTTTTTTCCTCCTCCAACTATGTAATTAATGAGAGCTTGAACCCAGTTAGAGTTAAAACATTGAATTTTATATTCAATTTCTGTATCAAGCTGTCATCAATTTCTTTGGAGAAATATGAATGCAAGTTTATAGTAGAGGTCAATAACAAAAAGGTGCAACCCCAGAAACACCTGATGTCAGAAAGAAACTAGACTAAGACCATAAATGATAACTCATAATCCAAAAATGAACAGTTCCTCATATTATCATAATGACAGTCAAAAATTATCTTTGTACCTTCTCACATCCATTTTCCTTAAGGTGACTGTGCTCAATAGAGCAAGAAAATCTGAAGTCTTCTAAGTAATACTATTATATCAAAGAAACAAAGAATTTTAGAAGTAGATGGTCATTTAGTTTAACCCTCTCATTTTTATACATAGACAAAATGAAACCCAAAGAAGTTAGGTTGCCCAGAGCCACACAGCTTAATAAATAGCTACCTAGTCAATATCTGCTGACATTCTGTCTAGTTATTTACTTACTCATTTAGCAAACTTACCAGGTGATATGCAAAGAAAAAGTAAGATAAAATCCCCACCCTTAGGTTTTTTCTGTTTAGAAAATAAGACATCAAGAGAACATGGATTGCAAGCACATAACTTCATGGTGAGGTCAGGGATAATGCACAGAGGAGAGAGAGAAAAATGATGCCCCAACCATCCCCGGAGGTTGAGTAGTTGGCTAGGAAGGAAAGGACACGCCTCACACAGGGAGCGCGTATGCAGAGGCATTCAAAGTGAGAGAACACAGAGCATAAGGAACTGAAAATTGATGTAGATGATTTGAGAAACAGGGGATGGGTGAGGAGCAAGGTGGGAGGTGAGCCGTGCAGGAATCAGCTTGTGAAGACAACAGAGACTGATTTCAGAAATATAAAGACTGTGACATGAACAGACTTGCACTTTAGAAAGCTGACCTTTATGCTGGAATGAAAGATGGAATAGAAGGAGATAATGAATAAGGAGACAATGCAAAAATGAAAGCTAGAAATTCAATGAGGAAGGGATGGATTTGGGAGGCAAGGAGGAGGCTGAATTAATAGAACTCGAGGATTGGAAAAGATAAGTGAGTATGGATGAAGAATGGGCTCCTAGACTTCTGGCATGGGGAACCTACCAAATGGATCACAGTGGGCTAACAATTGCTCTCCTTAATGTGTGTGGGGGTGGGGAAGAGATTGCAATTTGGTGAATGAGGATGACCACAAATTTGATACTGGCATACTGATGGGGTATCTATGTGAAGATACCTAAGTGGCTCAGCAATGAAATGACTTGTTTTTTTTGTGGCTTACCTTGAGTGACTGGATTCCTTCAGTATAACAAATGTTTAGTAAATATATCACAGCTGCCCCCCGAATCATCTATCTACTTCAACACAGGATTGAACTACCTTCATAAATAACTTGGACTAATTCCTATTTGGCTTCTACAGTACACTTTCTAAGAGAAAGTTCCCTGACCATCATAAAAAAGAAGTTGAGGGTAAGTGACTGCAAAGGTAATGTCTTAAAATAGTCAGGGGCACCTGGGTGCTCAGTCAGATAAGCATCTGCCTTCAGCTCAGGTCACAATCCCAGGACTCTGGAATCCAGCCCCGCACTGGGCCCCTTATCAGTGTGGAGTCTGCTTCTCCTTCTCCCTCTCCCCCTGCTTGTTTTCTCTCTCTTTCTCAAATAAATAAATAAATAAATAAATAAATAAATAAATAAATAAATAAAATAGTCAGGAATTATTAAAATGCTCTAAGAGGTACTTGTTAAATTTAGTTATATGGCTAAAATGGGAAATTGGGTAAAGACAGGGAGAGAAATCACAAAGATATTTTATCAACTGAATGCTATGTTCTGGCATTACAGCAAGGAAATACATTTACTTGTCAAACACCATGCTTTTGATTTTAATTTCCCAAGTTAACTGAGGTTTGCTTAATCACAACTGACTTCTAAAATATTTTCAGAACGAGGGAGAAAAAAACCATTGTTTTCAATTAATCAAAAATAGGATAATCCACAGTGAAATGCCTATAAAGAACGTTCTTTTCAATCTCTCTCCTTTCGTTATGACCCTCCCCATCTCATCCATGATACACAGAATTTATCCTTTTCTCTGGAATTCTGATTCACTTTCTAGATTATTTTTCTTGTTCGTATTCAAGTCAGTAAGAAAGTTCAAGATCTAATTTTATAGAGGACACTCCCACTAAATCCTTACCTATGCTTTCATTATCCTTGATTTCGACCAAATTTTTAAGACTCATAGATTTAAAACACACACACACACACACACACACACACACACCCCTAACTTACATACCTTACTATATGTTAACTGCCTAATAAATGAATGAATTAAATAAATATGGTACGGGATTAGCTATGTTTTTGGTTCATTTTAATCCATCCCCAACAAAATATTTTCCCAGGCTTCTGGGCTGGCTTAAAATTAGCAGCGTGAATATATTTTATAAAATAATCTTTTCTGGGCTCCTGGATGGCTCAGTCGGTTAAGCATCTGACTCTTGATTTCAGCTCAGGTCACAATCTCAGGGTCCTGAGACCCAGCCCTACGACAGGCTTGGTGCTGGGCATGGAGCCTACTTAAGATTCTCTCTCCTTCTCCCTTTGCCCCTCCACTTCCCACTCCTATTAAAAATAAATAAATAATGTTCCTTCTGTCTAGATTTTATATTCAATTTTAATTTTATATAAGCTAATGGTTTTGTGTATTCCCTTAAGTACTTTCCTGAATATCCAACAAAACTAAAAACATCAAGTTTAATTAATTTTTATTCTTTACCTTCTTCATGTTTCTTCCTACTTCAAATTTCTTCCGTATAAACAGCCATTCATATCCTTCCATTCTTCTATATAATCTTTATCTTAACTTTTTAAGTCATAAAGGTGCTTGTATTATTTAGAGACCATTAAACAAAATGCTATAAGTTGTAAGGAATTCTTTTCCTTTGACCCCACCACCATACCTAACCCCTGTTTAAAAGAAAAAAAAACACTAAAGTTTTATAAACCAAGTCTTAATGATCAAACACCAATAAATGCTTAAATCCTAAAAAATAAACTTATACCTAAGAACTAGTAGACAAAGAACTTCTTCAAATATCAATAAAACGTGAGGAATTCATGTTAAAACACTCAAAAAATAGTAATTTTCTCCATTCCTAAAATTCTTGCCTTGGAAGGCATATTTTCTAAGACAATCAAGTAATTTATTCTCACTATTTGAATGAATTGCAAGCGTGGTCACAGAACCAATAAACAGGTAGACTGATTAGAGAGTCTGTCATCACTTTGAATTTTTCTTCTTTCATGCTCAATATATGTTAGAATTGATTTGTGGAGATAAAAATTGACTTCTGGAGGGAAAGGTATGTTCTGACATTGAAACAGTGTCATATGTTCAGTCCGAATCGCATGATAAACTATAATAACAATTTTTTAAATGACTGCTATTTTGACAAAATCATTATAAAAATCAAATTTTTTTAATGCTAAATGCCTTCTACAGAGGTGTGCTTAACTTTATGCTGGTTTTGCATTTTTTCTTTTGCTCAAGTTAGAAAAAAAGAAAATCTCACCAACAAATACTCATATATCAAAAGCCTTAAAACTAAGAAAAAACCCATAGCTTTAGTTTCCAGTACGGAATGTATGAGCTGTCCATAGACTTTTGACTAATACAGTAAAGATAAGGCCAACATCTTGGTTTTGTGTTTTTGTTTATGCTTCTCTTCGGGCCTGGAAGCTGCAGACTGAGCTGATTATGTAATGGAACACAGCAGAATTTATCCTTCTCTGAGACTGCTCGCAGGGAAGCTACCAAAGCACTTGGATTATATTTTATTGTTTTAACCAAGAAACACTGCTATGAGTACTTTTCAACAATGACAGCTTTACAAGGTACCTGTTATATAAGTACAAACATTTAGTTTCTTCTACAGTTTGTTGGCAACAATAAAAATGATTACACATAGAAATATTTCTAAACAATTTTAAAAATTTCATTTTTAAAACCTGAATGAATGTTTGTAAGTGATTCCAAGAGAGGCCAAGAGGCCAGGGTCAGAACCAGAATTACATGGGGAGCAAAGAAAGCATCAGCAATTTCCAATAAAATGGTTCTAACTCTCCTTGGGGTCAAGACACCAGGCCTGGGAGTGTTGGCATTGAGTTCTTTTCTAGTCTGGATGGAAGATTTCATAAATTATGTCCACATAGAATAATACATGTTTTGATTTAGAGTTTCAAGGACAATTTTCCGAAAATGCTCCAAGTGAAAAATAATCAATAAAACCCTGACATGAAGAGGTCCTGGGTATTGCAAAATCATTAAAGTATAAAAGGGGAAAATATTGTATCCCTTACTAACTGTCTGCCTATTCCTGAGGTTTTCCAGGTAATAACTTTTCCCCCTTAGTTTTTTGTAGGTAGTAAGTATTTAACTCTGGGTGTCTTAACATATTTTGTTTTTACTTATTAATTGATTAATTTAGATAGGCTTTAACAAACTTTGGATTACAAAGCAGTACCTGTAGCATTGTTTCCTTTTTTGGAGATACTAATATTGAAATTACAGTTTCAATGGAGCGCAGAGAAATTCTAGAGTAGCCAAAAGTTACATTTTTTACTTGCATAAGCACTTTTTCATTTCAATTACTTTATTACCTTCCTTCATAAGTGCCTCTAAAACTTGAAACTAAAAGCCATTTTTTTTTCCAGTTCATAAACTCATCTTTCAGAATGAAATGCTTTCCTTTGAAAGGCACTGGGTATTTTTTAATAAATTCCTTGTTCTAGTAAACTTCGTGTGCTCTTTAGATAAGAATATAATATCTAGGACTAGAGACTAAAAACTAGAACTAGTTTTTGGTTTCTTTCTTCCCAGAAGGCAAGGCAAAAGAGTGTAATTTTTTTCCTTGCAGAAAACAGCTGCCTTATTTTTGGACAAACAAAACAAAAGAAAACTTTTGCCATTCCTTCACTCAAAAAATAGTTACTGATGACCTACTATGTACCAATAAGCACAATGCTGAATGTTAGATATGCCTTTGTCAGTATAAATTTGATATGATTTCTTTTTAGCTCTAACTAAAGGATTTTCATTCTTTTAGAGAGCTCTTTTCCTCTTCTTTCTACTATTTTTTAAGTAATTAGGCTCTTAAAGAATAAGCTATATAGAATCTTTATATTCTTTAAAGCTCCATCAATCATAATCTTTTTTCACCATTTAAAGAAATTGAGTCTATAAGTTTATTAATATCTATTGAAAGTGTGAGTCAGAATAAAAGCTGGTTATAAGATTTTGGCCTAACAGTGAAATATAAATAAAAACTAATAAGCCAATTTGTAATGGGGAATTAAGCCTCCACTTCATTATTCTAATTTCAAAAATAGGCAACAAATTAAAGCAGATGAACTACTGAAAATTAGATCTATTAGTTACTATAGGAAAATGAGAGAATAATAATTAATTGATTTCTTTTTAAAATTTAAAATACGATGATATTTTTATGATTAATACTCTAAATATTTTCATTCATAATCTACTCTTGAGGATTCTGTAATCTTTAGCAAATGACATCTTATACTATTTTATGTAAAACTGTCAGGCTTTAAATTATTTGTAGAGAAGCAATAAAATACAGTTTTGCAACTTCTAAACTATTAGTTGATTTTCAAGGGCAGGTCTCTATCAACCTCACTCGAAATATGAAAGACAGCACATTAATTTGCACCCAGGAATACCCTCTCTAATACAGCAGAGACCAAAGGTACAAAGCAAGTTTATCATCATGCAAAGAATGCTATTTTTTTTCCAACAGCGAGGCACTAGATATTCATTAATGAAATATTACAAAGATAAGAGTCTCAGTTATGTTACTCTACTAACTTTACCAGATTATGTGGTTTCAAACATTAATCTTTATTGTTTAGGAAAAAAAAAGGTCAAGGAGCCAAACTAACTTGTAGGACCGTGCCACAAGTCCAGACATTCCTTCCGAAGGCTGAATGCCTCTAGTTCTTGAAAATCCTTAAGGTCTCCTAAGGAGTGAAAGGGTCAACTCATGGGGGCATACATGCTTCTCATGATTTACCTGCTCACCTCTAAGAACATTACAGGGGAGTTCATATTTGTGGGAGGTGCAAGAGTGCAAATGAGAATTAATTCCCAGAAAGCAGCACAAATTGCTTCAGTGTGGTTTACTGGTCACCAAGAAGCAGTTGTCAATTAACTCTAATCACACATAAATGCTTTGTAAGAGTAGAAATTTTAAAGTCCTACAACACTAAAATTCTTTTCTTCCTTCTTTTCCTTCTTCTGTTCTTACAATACACACAACAATCTTACCACAGAAAACCAATAAAACAATCGTCCTGCTAATTTGCATAGTCATTGATTCTTAGGCATCCATTCCTACCACCGTGATTCTTGCTCAGTCTGTAGACTAGAAGAGCATAATCTGAATATTTACTCTATTGGTTAAACTATTCTGCATTTACAGATACAGTTTCTATTGCAATCATTTCTATGCTCAGAAGAGCACATCTACTAAGAAGTTCTAAAGAAGGAAAAGATAATTGCACTTTACCAAAAATCCATATGGAAACTCATATTTTTTTAACTTATTATTTCGAAATGTCAATACTGTTCTTACTTCTCCCAAGTTCAAACTAATTGAAGGTTACGAAGTAACCACTTCCCCCCAAAAGCCAGAACTTTCACCTCTTCTGAACAGGGGAATACCTCTCATAAATTAGGTTAAAAAAAAAAGATCTTGCTGATTGAATGATAGTCCAAGATTCCTGCTGCCAAGTCTTTATCTAGACCTTCTATCTACCACAATGAGCAATCCCTGAAAGTGAAGGTAACTTACTTCATCAATTATATGGAAGTCTGAAAACAGTAGTAAAAACCTGCCTAAATATTAGTTTCTTAAACTAGCTTCGGTTTGTTCCAAGGAACATGACAAAAGAAACAGAAGGGATATGATCACTAAATCTAACATTCTAGCTATTTCAGACTAAGCTTTTAGCAACTCAGTCATCACAGATGAACTTAAGAGGTAGGAGTAAGAAGGAAGTGCAAAGATCAAAGTAGTGCTTACAAAGGGGAACAACTATTTTTGTATGTATACTCTAGTATTTACTAACTGGGTTTGAAAAACAAGTGTTTATTCATTCAACCCATCTGAATACCAGCTGCAGAACATAAGATCAAATTGAAATTTGAAAACAAAGATTACAGAATTTCAAAACCCTAACTGTCAAACCAACACCTAATTGGATTATAATATTTCCTTTAAAAAGTGTTTCAAACAGGTTAGAAGTGATTTACTATTCACAGCAAGCAGTATTTCAGTGCCAGCATTAAATCTACACATAATGAGCCTTTCTTTGTGTTCACATTTGTCCAGTAGGCTGTGGCCCAGGAAGACATTTTATCTAAACAAGCTCCAGAGGGCATTGAGGAGTTGCAGGTATATCAATATGGATGAATAATTTCAGGAGATTTCATGTTTCCATTTATGATATATGTTCAACTCCCCTTAGCAACTTAATTACATGATAAATGTAAAATGCTACAGGAAACAAATCTATGTATTTCCTGTCTTCCCCAAGCTCATAAGCTCAAAAAATACTTTGCTTTAAATTATTTACATTTCTTTAGTGCATCAAACAGTAAGAGGATTCATCTCTAGAAAGCACAATATTAAAATTAGGAAAACAACATACCTCACCTAAGAGCTTTATTCTAATCAAGAGTCCGTTTCAGTTTTAACAAACACTATGCAATTTAAACTACTCAACAATATTCTATTGAGATGTTTTGCTAGAAAAATAAGCTCTGGACATCTTGATCCCAAGCTTCACTGTTTACCAAAGATCACCAGTTTATAGAACATTTTATGCGGGAGTTATTAAATGTTTTAGTAATACTATAGTCATTTTCCCAGATTATGGGCTTTATAACAAAATCTTTAAGTTAAACATAGTCATTTAATAAGCTGCAATGCTGAAAAACCCTACTTAACGAAGTCCATGAAAAGGTCTTAAATCTTGATAATCAAGGACTGTATCATCAAGTCCCATTTAGGTTTCAGTACAGACCAATAAATCAGGGCAAACATCTCCACTGGTATCTATTTTTAAAGACCATAAGAAAACTTGTATTTAGGATAGGCTTAGTTTATATCATTATTTTTATTTTAGAGGTCATGCATAATACACGGTGCTGTTGTCCAACTGTTTTACATAATCAGTGTCTAAAAAGTGCTCTAAGTAAGGTAATTTCTTTTCTCAAGT
>CM053604.1:71050343-71062356 GCA_028646535.1 Procyon lotor | reverse complement strand
GGGGGGGCACAGTGGGGGGGGGCTTCTTTTTGAAGTAGGAGATGAAGGAATGAGGCTGTTCTACTCGATTTGGGGGAGCTGGGGAGGGCTTTCCCAGTCAAGCGGACTGACACACACTTCTGCTTTCATTTCATGGAACGCTCTTAGGTGAAATCTGGTTCAGCACTGCACCAACCACCTTCCCCTCTCCGAAGCGCACCTCAACCCTCAAGCCACCCGCCAGGAGGGGGTGGGGGTGGGGGTGAACATTAAAAAAAAAAAAAAAGTTTGCGAGAGTTCCCCCACTGGTACCGGTTCCCGCCTGGCGCTAGGACCGGACGAGAAAGGACGGCCCGGGCAGCCGCGGCCCTCTGGTCAAGCGGCCCCTGCGAAGTCCAGACGTGCCTTCTGCCCCTCTGTCCAAGCCCATGTGCCTCTCAACGCCTGTCAACCTGGTCCTCCGTCCGGTCTAGCCCAGCGGTTAGCGCAGGAATGAGGAAGTCCGAGTAGGGCTAGAAGGGTGCGGGGCGGGTAGGTGGCGGGACTCGGGCCACACGTCCCCGGCGTGGCCCCCACTTGCCCGAGTTCGGCTTACCCTGGTGGCGAGTCCGCGCTCGGCCTCTCTGCGCCCGTGGGCTCCCCTCCGGGGCGGCGCGGGCCTGCGGGCCGGCGAGGGAAGGAGCAGCGGCCGGCCGGAGCCGGAGCGGGGCCGGTGCGGGTCGGGTCGGGTCCGGGCGAACGGGCGCGCGTTCTCGCCGGGCCGGGCCAGTCAGCGCCGCGCCATGGCCGCAGCGCGGGCGGAGGGAAGCGCAGGACGCGCGGTGGCCGGGCCGCGGCAGCGCCGCCTTCCCGGCCGCGGCGGCTCCGGCCTGGGCTGCGCTGGGCTCTGGGAGCGGGGCCGGCGGCGGGGCGCGGGCCGAGGGCGGCGGCGGCGAGAGGCCCGACCGACGGGAAGGGCAGGGGAAGCTGTCAGCGCGTCGCCGGGCCGCTCCGGTGGCGAAACCTCCTCTTCCTGCCCCGGCTCGCTGGTGCACTTCTCTCTCTTTCTCTCTCGCTCACTCTCTCACTTCCTGGCTGGAAATTCCCACTGACGTCGAGAGAGAAGACAGACAGACGGACACCCGCGCGCACGCAGCGGAGGCGGGAGGTGGGGTCGCCGCCGGGGGTGGGGAAAGCCCGCACTTCTGGGGGCGCCGTGCGCCCCCGGCCCGGCCTCGCCGCGGGGCTAGGCTCCCGCCCCTCGGGGCCGCTGTGGGACGGACGCAGGACTAGGGGCGCGCGCTCGGCGGCCAGGACGCCCGGGAGCCCTGCGGAGCTGCCGCTCCCCGGCCGGCGCTCCCGAAGCCCCAGGGGCTGGAGCGGGCGGGGCCGCCCCTCTGGAAGCGCCTGCGGGGCCGAATTGTCCCGGGAGGCCGGCGGCGCGGAGGCGGCGGCTGCGCGGCGGTTGGAGTCTGGAGGTCCAGAGCCCTGAAGACAGGCCCAAGCATCGGGGATGATGGGGCGGCCTGCAGCCAAGCGTGCTGTGTGTAAAAAGAAATCTCATCTATATATTCCTTTTAAGTTGTCTCATATACACTGAAATCTCTCCACAGGTTAAAGTGGAATTGCTGCATCCCAACTGACTTCTGTCCAGTGGATTCTGAACATCTACAGGGTTTTGGCGAGGTCTTAAATCTCCTGGTTATGACAGTTACTCAGAACTTTCATCTGTAGGGTGTTGTCAGGCCTTTATGATAATTACCGGGGATGGAATTATAGCAATGGTGGTAACAATAGTTTTGGTTCACAGCTGATAAAGGGAATCCTGATCCAGCGGGAGTTTTTTTTTTTTTTTTTTTTTCCCCGAGAGCGAGCACTAGGTCTCCCAATGACAACCATTCAATAGCTTATGGGCTTCTTTAAGGGCCACTGGCACCGTGCTAGGCAAGGGCTGGGGATACTTTAGGATAGAATAGCTCCCAGAATAAGAAACCTTGAGCTGAAATAGATATTGTCAAGCTCATTATCTAACCACTGGGTTCCGCGACAACTGTGTAAATTTAACTTTAAAAACCTAATAATCACGCGATCACCACGCGGTGTTGCTATGGCATTTGATTGCCCTTGCAAGTTGGCCATTGTTTTCACGCCGCTCCCAGCCCCCTTTCCTCCATCCCTCCCCTCCCTGAGGCCAAGACACGGTTCTCAAAGGAGTGTTTGGCAGGGGAATAGAGATCCATTTGATTGGGTTTGGGGTGAGTCCCTGCAATGGCTTTGGGATCATGCAACAATCTACCTTGAAGTGATTTCGTTTAACTCCCAGAGGTTGTTTGTGCAACTGGAACCCAGGGAATTTTATAAAGACAAAAGACAATGACTTTTTAGAAACCTCATGTCGCTATTTATAAGACATTATTAGAGGGGTGCCTAGGTGGCTCGGTCTGTTAAGAGTCTGCCTTCAGCTCAAGTCATGATCCCAAGATGCTGGAATTGAGTCTGCAATGGGTCTCCCTGCTCAATGGGGAGTCTGCTTCTCCCTTTCTGCCCTGCCCCGGTGCTCTCTCTCTCTCAAATAAATAAAATATTTTTTAAAATACTTCTGTTAAAAAAAGACATTATTAGAGACGTTTTCAATATTATATTTTAGTAGATGAATATATAGTGTATGTAAAATGATTTCTACCACTCACATGAGTAAAAAGAGTGCAAACTTCCATGAAACAAAAAAGTGTTATGGGAGTACTTTTCTTTAGGAGGCAGTGGTGAACATTCACAGACTTCATGGAAGGGTGTGGGTTGTGGGGAGGTGGGGGTAGGGTAACCCATTGGTGAAAGAATGGAGAGATAGGATTGTTAGAAGAGTAGAGCCAACATGATATATTTTGGGAACAGAAATTAAAGAGTGTTATTTAGTAAAAAAGATTAAATCAAATTTCAAATTCAAAATTATCCCACAGAATAAACTTAAAATTGAGGATGGGTTGTTAAGCAGGTAAATTAGCTCCCCGAGTCAGCCATAAGAAAAACACCAAAACTAGGGGTTTTAAAATAATGGAAAGTTATTCTCTCACAGTTCTAGAGGCCAGAATTCAGAGACCAAGTTATTGGCATGTTCCCTTTGAAGGCTCTGGGGAAGAATCTTTCTTTGCCTTTTCCTAGCTTCCAGGGGCTTCCACAATCCTTAATATTCCTTGGCTTTTAGCTGCATCACTCACATATCTGTCTCTGTCTTCACATGGCCTTCTTTTCTGTGTCTCCTCTGTATCTTTATATCCACATCTCCCTCTCCTTTCTCTTATCAAGACACTAGTCATTGTATTTAGAGTCCACCCCAATCCAATCTGACTTCATTTAACTTGATTACATCTGTAAAGACACTGTTTCCAAAAAAAGTCATGTTCATAAGGAACTAGGGTTAGGACTTCAACATTATCATTTAGGGGGATGCAATTCAGTGTGTTATAGCAAGCAAAACTGTAGAAGTTCTCCACCTGCTCTTTTTGGTCCACCAGCGAATTTTCTTATGTTCCTGCTTTGTTTCCTAACACTCCTTCTATACCTTGTACATACTTGCTTTAAGGAATATTTCTTATGAATTCATCTACCCTAAGGTGTCAAAGAATATTTGTCATTATCAGGCTACAAAGGAAAACCAATGCTCAAATGTGAAATTTCACACATCAAGACTGTGGAAAGGGCAACTTGGGTTGTGTTTGTCACGTCTTTGAAATGACATAAATTTCCCTTCTCCTGAAGCTGGGTAATGGAAGTGTTGGAAATGTTGTCCAGAGAAACTTTTTTCTTTATATACATATTTTTAAAGATTTTATTTATTTATTTGTCAGAGAAAGAGAGATTACAAGCAAAGGGAGCAGCAGACAGAGGAAGCATCAGGCTCCCCACTGAGCAGAGACCCCGATGGGACTCGATCTTAGGAACCTGGGATCATGTCTGCTGAAGGCACTTAATGGACTGAGCCATTCAGGCATCCCTGTCCAGAGAACTTTGAGGTTGAGATCTGTATAGTGCATATATTGACAATGAGAAATGATTTAATGTGTGAAGGGGATTCACAAATGAGATCAATATCTGAGTCTTGCCAACTCTGACCCATCTTGGTGATACAACAGACCTGAATTGTATTTCTGTAAAGAGTACAAGTTGCTTTGGGTCGTGAAGCTACCTCAACATGCTTGGTCACAGGTCTTGGCTATGCGAGCCAAGATGAAATGAAAAGATTTCCCTAGATTTGAAATCAGACTTGAGGTAGAAGCGTGGCTTTGCCTTAAATTATCTGTGTTACCTTTGCTAAGTAATGGTTTGTGTGAACTTCAGTTTCTTTACTCGTATAGTAGGCATAAGATTATGGCTTATATTATACATTTTGCTATATAATCACTATCTACAATATCTTAAATTTATATGTTGTATTGCTATGATCTGAATGTTTGAAAGTTCATATGTTAAAATCCTAACCCCCAAAGTGAAGATATTATGAGACCTTTGGGAGGTAAATAGATTTCATGGTTGAATTAGTGCCCTTCTAGGAGACCTCATGAGCTCCCAGGTTGGTGAACCTGTGGAGATGGGGGAAGAATGGCATGCTTGGAGAGGGCATGGAAGCTCTGTGCCCTTTCCTGCCTTGCCCCATAATAGCCCATCTGGCTGTTGATTCATATCCTTCATCATATCCTTCAATACACTGGCAAAGGACACAGAAATAATTGAACACTATGGACTATTTTTCCATTTATTGAGAATATACATCATCCAATGACTATCAGTTTGATGGGGGAAGTCATTGAGGAATACACATGCTCCTCTATGTCAACAGAGGCACGAAAAGGGGATCGCTTGACTAGTGACAGCTGTGTCAGACAACACACACACACACCAGTCAGAAAATCAACCAAGTTTTTGGAAACTATTATAAAGATTTGCAGAACAATTTGTACTGCTAGCCTATCTTTTGGCATACATAAACCAATTCCTGAAGAATGGGCCAGCTGCTGCAAATACACAAATTTAGCTTCGAAAAGGCTAGATTCCCCACTTCCTACCCTTCAATTCACTCAGGGATGTGAAAAGAAAATATCACATGCAAACAACTGAAGAAATTATTAAATTCTTGTGAATGCTGTTGAGAGAGAGAGAGAGGGAGAGAAACTCCATAGATGGAGCTCCTCCCTTCTGCCATGTGAGGGGATACAATAAAAGTCCACAGCCTGGAAAAAACGTCTCTAACATTGCTGGACTTTCGGCCCCCAGAAGCCAGAGATATAGACTCTTGTTGTTTATAAGCCACCCAGTTTGTGATATTTTGTTATAGTGGCCCAAGATAGCAGACTAAGACGTATATATGCAACAATAACACATGTGTTATAACAACCCTACCTCACAAAGTTCTAGAGCAAAGAGAGACAGAGAGAGAGAGAGAGAGAGAGAAAGAATGTAAGGCCTATACAATGCAAACATTTATCCTTTTTTTAAAAAATCCTTTTATTATTCTTTTTTAACTAATAGCCTCAGGGATAGGGGACCAGGAGAGGGGGGTGGAGGGGAAGCGAGACCCCAACCCCACAATGTAAACATTTATCCTAAGAAAAAAGACTTGAAATTAATTTTCTCATGGGCTTACAGAGGATATGTACTGTTGACCTACACTGGGTGATACACTTATTCTTGCAACATCTCTCCCTACTGATAGTGGAGTATTTCATTTCACCACCGTTAAAGTGCTTGCCATATTCCATGTTGTGCTTGCACAGTTAGCAAGTCCTCTTGAAGGGACACTCAATTAGCCTGTATAAGTAGTTACAGAAGAGAAAGAAGATACAATCTCTACGAGAAGAATGACCCCTTATGGAATAGCCAGGACAAGAGTAATTTGTACAATGGATCATTTCACTAAGAGTAATACCAATCTGAGAAGGCAAAGAAATCATCTTCCTCTTTAGATTATATGAAGAATCCAGAATTTTATTCCCTTGGCAATGAAGACACACTGAAATAGAGACAGCAATACATTTAAAAGAAGAATGTCACTAGAATGCCTGACTGGCTCATTTGGTAGAACATACGGCTCCTGACCTCTGCCTAGTGAGTTGGAGCCCCATGTTAGGTACAAAGCGTACTTTAAAAAGGAAAAAAAAAACAGTGTCATAATTCTAAAAAATAAAATTTAAAAATTAAAATATTAAAAGAAGAATGTCCCTGATCTTATAGATACTAACATCTTTTCTATCAGTTCAAATGGATGTTAGGTAATGTCCACACTGCCTTCAAAGAGTTCACAAAACACAAAGGAGTCCTCGAAATGATAATGTAAGGCAAAGTGCAGTCAATGTTTTCATGGAGGTATATCAAACACTTGGGCATAGGTAAAGAGAAATCCCACGATGCTTGCGGTATTGCGGGGCACTTGTGCTCTTGGGCTGTGGAGTCAGGTGCTAAGTTCACATTTGAAGCTGTACCTGATTGTGCTCTTCATGGAAAATAATTCACTCCTGTTCTGCCCTGAGTTGCTGTGTGACCCTGGAAAAGGAACAGCATTGTTCTAAGCTCTTTTATCTTATGTGTAAGACAGGATGATAATTATACCCACCTCATACTGGTATTGTAAGGGTCAAATGAGATACATGCCCGAATCTCAGGAAACTCACATTTATGTTGGTTGTTATTATCGGCACTGTTGTTTCTCAGAGGAAAAACCTAATGATGAAGATAGCATTTAGTGGATATTAGAATCGGGGACAAGATATGATGGTGAACTGGGGGGCACCTGGGTGGTTCAGTCGGTTAAGCATCTGCCTTTGACTCAGGTCCTGATCTCGGGCTCTTAGGTCCTGATCTCTCCTGCTTCTCCCTCTCCCTCTGCCACTCCCTCTGCTTGTGCTCTCTTTCTCTCTCTCTCTCTCTCTGTCTCTCAAATAAATAAATAAATAAATAAATAAATAAATATTTTAAAATATCATAGTGAATTGATGAGGAGAAAGAAAACAAATGGATGGAGGGGTGAGATTAAAGGCATGAAGTCTGGCTTTAAAACACAGTTTATTTCATTTCATTTCATTGCATTTTGTTTTGTTTTTAAATTTTATTTTATTTTTTCAGTGTTCCAAGATTCATTGTTCATGAACCACACCCAATGCTCCATGTAATACGTGCCTTCCTCAATACCCATCATCAGGCTCACCCAACCCCCACCCTCTTCCCCTCCAAAATGCTCAGGTTGTTTCTCAGAGTCCACAGTCTCTCATGGTTCATCTCCCCCTCCAATTTCCCCCAATTCACCCTTCCTTTGCTTCTCCCAATGTCCTCCATGCTTTTCCTTATGCTCCACATGTAAGTGAGACCATATGATAACTGATTCTCTCTGGTTGACTTATTTCACTCAGAATAATCTCTTCCAATCCCGTCCATGTTGATACAAAAGTTGGGCATTCATCCTTTCGGATGGAGGCATAATATTCCATTATATACATGAACCATATCTTTTTTATCCATCCGTCTGTTGAAAAGCATCTGGCTCTTTCCATTGGCGATTGTGGTCATCGCTGCTATGAACATTGGGGTACATGTGGCCCTTCTTTGCACTAAATCTGTTTCTTTGGGGTAAATACCCAGTAATGCAATTGCAAGATCCTAAGGCAGCTCTATTTTTAATTTCTTAAGGAGTCTCCACACTGATTTCCAAAGTGGCTGCACCAATTTGCATTCCCACCAACAGTGTAAGAGGGTTCCCCTTTCTTCACATCCTCTCCAACACTTGTTTACTATCTTGTTGATTTTGGCCATTCTAACAGGTATAAGGTGGTATATCAATGTGGTTTTGATTTGAGTCTCTCTGATGGCTAATGATGATGAACATTTTTTCATGTGTCTGTTAGCCATTTTAAAACACAGTTTATAACAAAAAGACTTCCACTTCCTAAAAGTAGAATTGCAATAATTAATATAAAAAATCTAGGGATGCCTGGGTAACTCAGTTGTTAAGTGCCTGCATTCGGCTCAGGTCATGATCCTAGAGTCCTGGGATTGAGCCCCACATGGGGCTCCCTGCTCAATGGGGAGCCTGCTTCTCCCTCTCCCATTCCCCCTTCTTGTGTTCCCTCTCTTGCTATCTCTCTCTTTGTCAAATAAATAAATAAAACCTTAATAAACAAACAAGCAAACAAACAAATAAGCAAACAAACAATCTAGATTTACAGGTGCCTGATGGGTTCAGTCTGTTAACCATCTGCCTTTGGCTTAGGTCATGATCCCAGGGTCCTGGAATTGGGACCATGTCAAGCTCTCTGCTCAGCGGAGAACCTGCTTCTCCCTCTCCTCACCCCCCCACCACCTTGTGCTATCTCACTCTCAAGTAAATAAGTGAAATCTTAAAGAAAAAAATCTAGACTTATTCCCAGGCCCCCACCTGCTAACGTTTTTTGTCTGTCACCTCTCTAAAGCACACTCATCATACTTAAAATATGTCCCATAAATAATAATGAAATGTTCAAAAGGACTATTCTCTTTAAAAATGTAAACTAAGGGCCTCATGGAAACAGGGGAAGTACATATTGTTTCACCAAAGAATTGGCCATAAAAGCATATCCTATACATGGAGAGACTCAGGAAGAAGGAGAGGATGTGGGAGAGTCAGGATTTTGAAATCTAAGTCATCTATATTCAGGAGGCTGAAATGCAGGTGGGGAGAAAGAAGTTGCAATTTGTGAACATATGAAAGTCCTGGTATCATTTACACTTTTCTTTGAGGCAGTAAATAAGGAATGGAATATCTATGGTTTTCCTCTTTATGGAGATCACAAAATAACAGTCTTTTGCTGCTTCTAGACAATAATCTTCTGGAATTTACCAACAATATAAGTGAGCAAACCAAATACTTTTTTTTTTAACAAAGATTTTTATAGCAAAATATATCTTGAACAAATGAACTAGTTAGGCCAGAAAGAGTTGATATTTTATGTAATCTTTCACAATCTAAATGAAAGACAATTTGGAGTCAAGCTACTATAGTGGTAGTAGAAATAGTAATCTCTACCATTTATTGAGTACTTACTATTTGTGACATTGTTTCCAGTGTATTTATATGATGTTTGTAGTAAATAATACTCGCAGCTATTAAAAAAAACATATCTTGGTGATATAACACAATAAAAGTCTTAAAATTTACTTCTCTTTCACACAAAATTCACTGCAGAAGCTTGTGGTTGGGTGACTCACCTGGGCAGCTCTTCAGCGGTTCAGAATCTTCCCATCATCTAACTTCACCACTGTTATATGTTACTTCCAATGTTGCCTCAGAAAAGGAAGGGAGAGCATATGAAATGTAAGTCTTCTTTTAACTGTCTTTAATTGAAAGTGACACGATAATTCTGCTCACCTTCCATGGCCCCACTTCGATACAGTGGATCCTGGAACTATAGTTTGGCTGGGTATTTAGGAAGAAGAAACAAGTTGAGTGCACCTATGGTTAATAATTGCTACACATATATTAACTTATTTAATTCTCCAACAATTGTATAATACAGGTTGTTTTTACTCCCATTTTTACAGATGAGAAGTCAAATGATTGTCCTAAGTTTTCAAAATCAGTATGTAGAAGGGGAACCCCGATATGACCCCGGTTAATTTGCCTCCAGCACCCATGCTCTTAACCACTATGCTAAACTAGTTTTCCAATAAAATAAAAAGGAGAAGAATCTAAGAGATTTTTAGAAGATAGCACCAATAGGACATGTTTACGGATTAGATGTGCTATATGAGTAAGAGGAAACATGAGAGGCAGCTCTGAGATTTCTAGTCTGGGTGATTGGAATGGTAATATTACAGTTTTTGACGTGCTAAGTATGATAAGCTCAATGAAATATCCATGTAAAACTAACTAATGCTCAAATGGAAATTCAGCCTGATGCTGAGAGACATAGGGCAGAGATGTTATGGTTGTCATGTCCCAATATGTGTGACCAAAGAGAATTGGAAGAGAAGAGGATGAAAGACAGAAATTTGAGGAATAATTAATGCTGAGATTGGTGTGTCTGTGTGTGTGTGTGTGTGTGTGTGTGTGAGTGTAAGAGAGAGAGAGCACAAGGAACATAAGCTGGGGGAGAGATGGGGACAGGAGATGCTTAGAGACTCCTGAGATGCCATCAAAAGCAGGAAGAAGGCCTAGAAAACAAGATAAGAGAGAGTTTTCAGGATCAGAGTGTTCAACACTGTCAAATACTAAAGTCAGTTCCTGAAAGGTGAGGATAAGAAAAGACAGTTGAATTTGGACATTATGAAATCCCAAGCATGACTATAGGGGATGGTTGTGCAGCTAAGGAAAAAAAAAAAACAGCCTGTACTTTGCTCACTCTTTCATTCTGGAAGAAAAGGGAATTTTTTAAATTCTCAAAATGGCTATGATAACAGTGACTGTGGTCCTAGATTACTTTATGGGATTGTTTCAGTATAATGATGAGAGCCAAGAACCAGAATCTAGAGGGAGTGAAACGTGAATGGGAAATGGAGAAGGGAAGGCACTAAATACAAAGAATCTCAGAGTTTGGAGAGAGCAGGAAGGAAAGAGAAGTTAGTGTAATTCTTCATTTAACATTTATGGAGTGCCAGGCTTAAAGGAAGTTTGGAAGGGTTGAAAGACAGTCGAATGGGTTAGTCGAGTTCATAAGAGAGAGAGGATTAATGAAGGGGCAAGGTGCCAGAAGAAAAGAGAAGTGGGATGTGTGGAGGTCACAATCTAGGTGAAGAGAGTAAGGAGGACAAGTCTTCCTGTCTGAGAAACGAGGAGGAGGAACGAAGAGAAGAGAAGCTTAGGAGGAGATTAGACTCTAATCACCAGCTGAAATGCACTAAACTGAAAGTAAGAATAGCTATTAGGAGTATATTAGTTTGTCAGGGTTGCCATAACAACATACCACAGGCTAGGTGGCTTAAACAATAGAGATTACTTTTTCTCATGATTCTGGAGGCTACAAGTCCAAGAAGAAGGCGTTGGCTGTGTTGGTTCTTTCCGAAGTTTCTCTCCTTAGATTTTTGGTTTTTGTTTTTTGTTTTTAAAGATTTTATTTATTTATTTGACAGTGAGAAAGAGATCACAAGTAGGCAGAGAGGCAGGCAGAGAGGGGTGGGGGGGAAGCAGGCTCCCTGCTGAGCAGAGAGCCTGATGTGGGGCTCGATTCCAGGACCCTGCGATCATGACCTGTGTCAAAGGCAGAGGCTTTAACCCACTGAGCCACGCAGGCGCCCCTCTCCTTAGTTTTTTGATAACTATCTTCTCCTGTGTCTTCGCCTGGGTCCCTCAGTGTGTCTGAGTCCCACTCTCCTTTTCTTACAAGGACACCAGTTATACTGGAGTAGGGACTACTCCAACAGCCTGATTTTAACTTAATTAGCTCTTTAAAGACTCTCTCTCCAAATACATTCACATTCTGAAGTGCTGGGGATAAAGAATTCAACATATGAATTTTGGTCAGGACACAACTCATAACAGAGATATCCTCTATTGATTTGCATAAAGACATGGAGCTAGAAAACCAACTCATCCCAGTTTGTCCAGGACTATTCTGGCTCTAACACAGAAAGACTTTGTCTAGGACACCTCAGTCCCCAGCAACCCAGGGTGGTTGGTCAGACTACACGAAGCCAACAAAACTGGTTTGAGTGAAGTCAGACTGGCTAATGGGCATCCCATTGAGACAGCTGCCAATTACTTGTTTTGATGAAGGAGGTTTCTATTTCCTGAAAGATTCCATATCTAGCTGTCAAAGCTATTCATAAGTGATGGTCTGATGCTCGTATACATATCTTTAATAGATCTAATAATCTCTTTATGTATGTATCTTTAATAGGATAATTATTTCCTTGCCTATGTATTTCTCCTGACAAGCTTTTATAGAAATCTGGATGAACTCATTGTAATAGTAATATCCATTATAATAGATCTCCATTCATCATATTGGCAGCAAGACTTCCCTAGAAAACATCATCAGGACTTGTTAAAGTGCAAATTCAAACAATGCTATTTTTCTATTGACTATTTCACTGTTTC
>CM053604.1:71008523-71050243 GCA_028646535.1 Procyon lotor | reverse complement strand
GTCATACAAATCACTGAATCCATACATATTATTTTTAATATAAAGTAACTTTCAAATGTAATGTCATAAAATAAAACACTACAGAATATAAAACAAAAATCCAACTTGATAAATATAACTGGTTGAGCTTGCTCTGTGTAACAATCTGAGTGTGGACAGAAAACAGATGGTACTTTAACAGAGTCATGAAGGATAATTTAATGAAGGAATTATTGACAGGGGTGGGGCAAAGTTAAGGGAAACCAATAAGTGATGGCAAAGCATCTGAGGGATAACAAGAACAAGGAGCCTTTACCACTCCTAAGCTTTTAAAGACAAGGAGAGAGAACCGTTGTCCAGAATCAAGAAAGAGCTTGTAGCTGTAAGAGAAGCTGTAAGCTTTAGGAAAGAGCTGGGCACTTCACTAAGGAGCTGGCCATGGACAGCCCATCCCATGGCAGGGAGTGAATATATTACTCCACACATCTCCAGTATTTCCCATTAAGATGACTTAAATGGAAGCCAGAGGCACAAACCAGGATGGAGAGAAGTAGAGAGAGAATGGATCTGCAGGAGCAAAAGCAGATATCCAGAACATAATGCAAATCCAAAGTCACTATTATAAAAGAAGAATTTAATGGTCAGTTTATAGTGGTGCACGCAGACTCTCACAGTAAATTCATTCTGCCGGGGATAAAGGGTGGTTGTGGGGCATAAATGGTACAATGCCTGGAAATATCATTATACAAGCGTGACCTTAAATATTCAGCCACCCAGTTCCTTTTACAAGCCTGTTAGATGGAGATTATAAATAGGGAAGAGAATCTTACTATTCTTACAATAGACTAGATCAACAGAAATCCTCTGAGCTACCAAATTATATTGGTCCATGGAAAAATAGTTTTTGGTGATTGGAACTTAAATTATTTCTAAAGAATTTCATCCACCTGGTCAGATCAGGTCACTTCTCAGTTCAAAATCTTCCAATGGCTTTCTCAATCATGCAGCACAAATACCAAAAGCCTTACAATGATCTAAAAAAGATCCTTCATAATCTGGTTGTTTCCTGGTTCTCTGATTTCATCTCCTACTGCTCCACTGGTTACTCTCACTCTCCCAGAAAAGATGACATTGCTGCTTCTTGAACACACCAAACATTCTCCCCATACTGCCCCCAGGACCTTCCATACATGCTGTCTGCCATGCTTGAAACACTTGGCAATACTCCATGTGGTGCACTCCCTTACTTCCTGCAGGTCTCTGCTCAGATGTCACTTTGTAAAAAAGCAACGCCAGCCCTTCAGCCTCTGGAATAGAGGTACAATCATATCAGTTAGTAACTGTCAATTCAAGTCACTTTTTTCCTTTCGAAGTGTTATCTGGCTATAGTCAAGTAGCAAATCTTACATATTGGAATATCTTTTAATGTCATTTGGTTGTCGCTGTACTTAAGAAATTGTTTCATTGAATATGTATTCTAGATTAGGAGTTATTTCTTTTCACATGTTAAAGATTTCATTGTAGTCGCTTTAACTTTCATTGATGCTTTTAGAAAAGTCAGGCTGGATCAGCCTAATTGTTGCTTTTCTGATTTTTTTTCTTTTCTGTTTTTCTGATTTCCTTGTGATGAATGCAAATGTGGCCTACTTTAAAGGCCTTACTTGGATTTTATTTTTTTCTTAATAGGGCTTTTTGGATCTCGGAATTTATTATCTTTGAACAATTCTGGAAAGATCCTGATCTATTATATTTTCCAATATTAACTACTATTACTAATAATATTATAAATACCATTATAAAGTTATCACTGTAATTTTTATGTCTCAATATCTAACATCTCTTTGTCTCTTTCTAGTGCATTCTGGATAATTTTTTTACATTTATCTCCCAGTTTAGTAATTCTCTTTTCAGATTTATCTTTCATTTCACCACTTCTCTCTTTAACCACATCTTTTTTGCTATTTAGTACAGTAACTCGGTTTAGAATAATAAATTGTCTACATTTCTTGAAACTCTATCTTCAGAAATTTTTTGAAGTTTAGATTGAAATTGAATACTTCAAAGAATATTTATGTTTCTTTTTGCCTGTACTTTGGGTATATTATTAGCTTGGGAAAACTTTTTAGAAAGTTTTTTCTATTTTTAAAAGATTTTATTTTATTTATTTGAGAGAGAGAGAGAGATAATGCATGCATGAGTGAATGGACATGATTGGGGAGAAGGGCAGAGGGTTAGGGAGAAGCAGACTCCCCACTGAGTGGGGAGCCCGACAATGACTTGGAGATTAATCTAAAGACCCTGGGATCATGACCTGAACAGAAGACAGATGCTTAACCTACTGAGCCACCCAGGCACCCCTAGTTTGGGAACACTTTAAATTAAATTCTCTACCCAAATGTTTTTGACCACCACATATAAGGTGAGTCCATATGAATTCCCAAGAGAGAATTTCTTTCTTTTTACACTGTGACGAGGCCTAGACAGGCAAGTTCTCAGCAATTCATTCCTGCTTTCAGCTTTGAGAATGTATGAATTTCTGACTTTCATGCAACTTCAGCAATGCATTAATTTTTAAAACATGCTATGTGGCATTTCAATCAGTTATTTCTGTTAGTTATTTCATTTTAGTTACTTCAGTCAAGAAGTGCACACTGTGAGAAACACATGGAGTTATTACATATTTTTTTAAGATTTTATTTATTTATTTGACAGAGAAAGAGATCACAAGCAGACAGAGTAGCAGGCAGAGGAAGAGGGAGAAGCAGGCTCCCTGCCAAGCAAGAAGACTGGTGTGGGCCCTCAGATCCTCAAGGACCCTGAGATCATGACCCGAGCTGAAGGCAGAGGCTTCAACCCATTGAGCCACCCAGATGCCCCAGGAGTTATTACGTATTTTTAAATGATAGTTTTTTTCCCTCTAGTTATAACATCTGTCATAGATTTAACTGTTAATCTCTTAAATCTTAGTTACATCTTCTTGATTGATTTTATTCCTTTTTTAAAAAGTTTTCATCTGACTCCACCAACAGTTCTATTTCAGAGAAACACCTGTTTAAAGTGTTTATCTTGGTTTTCCTCTCTGGCTTGTTGGTACTACTAGGGCAAGTGGTTATTTTCCATTTCCTGTTCAGACCTCAGACTGTATACACTGACCTATAAGTAAGGGTCAGGTAGTTAGGGTCCTTTATGCAGTGGCAAATTTGCAAGGGGGAAAGTTTCTGCTCTTGTGGGCTGGTGATGGAGCAATAATCAACATCTAGCTGAGGCTTTGGAAGAAAATCTTTCTTCTTCCAGATCTCCCCAGGTGCAAGGGAAGACTCTTTCCTAGCATCAAGGGCCAGAAACAAATCATCTCGTAGGTACCGGTCTCCTCCCTATTATCTGTCTGGATTAGGTCAACTCCCACAACAAACAAATAGATAAACAAATACATAAATAAGCATGTGTAGCTCTTTTCTGAAGGTGTTAATATAATTCCCAGGACTAGCTTTCACTAAGACCATGACATTCAGACCTTTGTTTTATGCATGCCCCAAACAAAGAAGATTGAGGATGTATCTTTTCTTTAGAAGACCATGGAATCTATGGCCTCAAGTGCCCCATCCAGGTGCCCTTCTTTACCTGCTGCAACTTTTTTCTTGTTTGGGGAAGTATTTGAGGGGGTTGGGAGGGGGCTTCAGGGATTGGGGCTAAGTTGCCCATCTTCCCACAAGGCCCTTAGAATCGTATGTCCACTCTTTTTTTTTTTTTTTTTTAAAGATTTTATTTATTTATCTGACAGAGAGAAAGAGAGATCACAAGTAGGCAGAGAGGCAGGCAGAGAGAGAGGGGGAAGCAGGCTCCCTGCTGAGCAGAGAGCCTTGTGTGGGGCTCCATCCCAGGACCCTGAGATCATGACCTGAGCCGAAGGCAGAGGTTTAACCCACTGAGCCACCCAGGCGCCCCATTGTATGTCCACTCTTACAGACAAAGAAATTCTCAACTGAAAGACATGACCTAAGAGTGCCAGAGAGGCTATTTGCTAAAAGAAACTTGGAGTGCTATAATGAAAAGAATGAAAAAGAGATGTTGGAAGGATACAAATATCTGATATTCTCTATACTGTAGCAACTATAAACTTGACACATAGTAGATATACATAAACCACAGTTTTTAAAAAATGTAATTTAGTTAAATGCCAGGAATAGAATTCCATTCTGATGGTATATTGTAAATTTTTAATGTGGTTCTCAAATGAGAATATACTTATTTTGGTTAGGATGTTTTTCAGTGCAAGTAGAGAATCCTAGCTCAAAATGATTTAACAATTATGGAATATTATTAGATTGTGTAGCTGAAATCCTTAGATAAAAAGGACTTCAGATACCATGCAATCAGGACTTGGGCTCCCTTCCCCTCAGAGACAATTTTTTCTGTTTTCTTGTCTCTGTGTTAGCAGTTTTCTCTTGCTGGCTTACTTCTTGGTAAAAAGATGGCTTCCAGCTATACCATGGACAACATACATTCTTTTTTTTCCACACTGAGACATTGAGAGGGAGAGAAAGAGAGAAAGAAAAAGAAAGAGAGAGAGACTTCTTAAGGCTTTTTTAAGATCAAAGAAGAATTTTCCCCAAAACTTGCAGTAATCTTTTCTTTGATTCTCACTGGGCAGAACTGAGTCATACACACGGTCTTTTTAAATGGCTTTATTGAGTTATAGTTCATATACAGTTATCCATACATATTCGAAATATACAATTTGATAAGTTTTGATATGTGTATACACCATAAAATCATTACCACAATCAAGATAATGACGATATATATATATCATCCCTGAAATTTCTTCTTGGCCTCTGTACTCCCTCATTTTCACCAACCCCCCATCCCTAACTGATCTGCTTTCTGTCACTATAGATTAGTTGGCATTTCCTAGTGTTTTATATAAATGGAATCATTCACTGTATGCTCTCTTTTATTGGGCTTCTTTCATTCAGCATGCTTATCTTGAAATTCATCTACATTGTTCTGTGTATCAGCAGTTTGTTCCTTTTTCGGGTAGGATTTCGTTACATAGATATACCACCACTTATTGATTCATTCCTTTGTTGATAAACATTTGGGTTGTTTACAGTTTGGGTCTATATGAATAAAATTACTAAAACATTTGTGTATAAATGTTTGTGTAGACATGTACTTTCTGTTCTCATGGGTAAATGCCCAGGAGTGAAATGGCTGGCACATATGGTCAGCATATGTATAACTTTTTAAGAAACAGCAATCTGTTCTCCCAAGGAAGATACTACTTTACAATCCCACCGGTAGCTTATGTGAATTCTAGATCCATCAAACCCTTGCCACATTTGGTATGGATGGTCTTTTTGATTTAATCACTCTGACTTGTATGCATGGTACTATCTCATTGTGATTTATTTTGCATTATCCTAATGTCTAATGATGACAGGCATCTTTTCGTGTGCTTATTTGCTATTTGATGGAATGTATGTTCAAATATTTTGTCCATTTTTAGTGGGTTCTTTGTTTTCTTATTATTGAATTTGAGAGTTTTATATTCTGATAGAACTCTTTTATCAAATACATGATTTCCAAATAGTTTCTTCCAGTCTTTGATGCTTATCTTTTCATCCTCTTGAAGAGCAGAAGGCTCAAATTTTGATTAAGTCTAATTTATTAATATTTTTTTATTAACTTTTTTTACTGCATTGTGATTTCAACATTTTATCCAGGAATTCTTTGCTTAATTCAAATTCATAAAGATTTTCTATGCTCTCTTCTAGAACTTTGATAATTTGAAGCTTAAATTTAGATCTATGATACATTTTCAGTTAAGTTTGCATACAGTGGTGCAAAGCATGGATTGAATTCCTTTTTCCTTTTATTAAAATATGGGTATCTAGTTGCTCCAGTATCATTTGTTGAAAAGACAACATTTTCTCCACTGAATTGCCTTCACAACTTGTCAAAAATCAATTTTCTTTATATGGTTTACTTCTGAAGTCTTTATTTTGTTCTATTGATCTTTTTTCTGTCTTTATGATAATATCACACTTTAACTATTATAGCTTTATAATACATCTTGAAATCAGGTAGTGCTAGCATTCCAACTTTCTTCTACTTTTCCAAAAACATTTTGACTATTTTAGGTCCTTTGAGTTTCTATAAATTTAAAACCAGCTTGTCACTTTCTATAATTAGTATACTAGAGTTTTGGATACCATTAAATTTACAGGCCAATTTGGGGAATATCAGCTATGTTAATAATGAGTGTTCTGTCCCATAAAGACATAAATGGAGGTATGTGTCTCGATTTATTTAGAAAATCTTTAATTTTTATTAGTAATGTTTTGTAGTTTTCAACTTTCACATTTTTTATCAGATTTATCCTTAAGTATATACATTTATATATTTTAAAGATTTTATTTATTTACTTGAGAGAGAGAGAGAGAGAGCAATTGGGAAAGGGGCACAGAGAGAGGGAGAGACTTAAGCAGACTCTGCATTGAGCATGGAGCCTGACTTGGGGCTGGATCCTAAGACCCCAAGATCATGACCTGAACTAAAATCAAGAGCCATTTAACCAACTAAGTCACCCAGGTTGTCCCTCCTAAGTATTTATATTTTTAATGATATTTAAACTGTACTTAAAATATTTAATGTTTAATTTTAATTCTTCATTACTAGTATAGAGAACTACAATCGATTTTTGTTTATTGGTCTTGTACCTCTTTGATAAACTCATTTTTTACTTCTAGTAGGGGCTTTATATATATATATAGAGAGAGAGAGAGAGAGAGATTTCGCTGTATTTTCTACATAGATGATTATGTCCTCTGTGAATAAAAAGTTTTATTTCTCTCTCTAAAATAAATAAATAAATCTTCAAAAACAAAAACAAAACAATGCTAAATAGAAGTTGTGGCAGCAGACGTCAATGTCTTCTTCCCGATTTTAAGGAAATGTTTGCTATAGGTTTTATAGATGTCCTGTATCAAGTTTAGGAAGTTCCCCTCTAATCCAGCTTTTCAGGGATTTATTTTTTAATCATGTATGGGTGTTGGATTTTATCAAATCCTTTCTTCTGCATCAAATGAGATGGTCATATGGTTTTTCTTTTTTAGTTTATTAATGTGTTGAAATACACTAATTTTTGGATGTTAAATACATTCCTTGCATGATTCTCACTTGCTATTATATATCACCTTCTTATATATTATTGAATTCAATTTGCTAAATTTTTTTAAAAGATTTTATTTATTTATTTGACAGAAAGAGTTCACAAGTAGGCAGAGAGGCAGGCAGAGAGAGAAGGGGAAGCAAGCTCTCTGCTGAGCAGAGAGCCCGATGTGGGGCTCCATCCCAGGACCCTAGGATCATGACCTGAGCCAAAGGCAGAGGCTTTAACCCACTGAGCCACCCAGGCATCCCAATTTGCTAAAATTTTGTGTGGAATATTGGCACCAAGTTCATGAGGGGTATTTGTCTGTAGTAGTCTTGTCTTATAATGTCTGGTTTTGGCTTCAGGGTAATGTTAGCACTTCAGAATGAGCTGAAAAGTGTTCTTTCCTCTTTGATTTTTTTGTGTATTTGTATGGAATTGGTATTATTTTATTTCATAAATTCTTCATTGACTTTTACCAGTGAAGCCTTCTGGATCTGGCATTTTCTTTGTAAGAAGGGTTTAAATTACAAATTCAATTTCTATTTATTTATTTTGTTTTTTTGAAAGAGTAAGTGCACGTGCATGAGCAAGAGGGGAGGGTCAGAGGGAGAAGTAGAGAGAGAATTCCAAGCAGGTTCCACACACAACGGAGAGCCCAATGTGGGGCTCGATGTCATGACCTTGAGATTGGTTAAGCATCTGCTTTTGGCTCAGATCATGATCCCAGCATCCTAGGATTGAGCCCTGCATTGGGCTCTCTGCTCAGCCAGGAACCTGCTTCTCCCTCTCCCTCTGCCTGCTGCTCTGCCTGCTTGTTCTCTCTCTCTCTGTATCAAATACATATAATCTTAAAAAAATATATTTTTGGGGCATCTGGGTGGCTCAGTTGATTAAGCATCTGCCTTCCTCTCAGGCTGTGATCCCAGGGTCCTAGGATCCTGGGATCAAGCCCTTTGTTGAGCTCTGCTCAGCAGGGATCCTGCTTCTCCCTCTCCCTCTGCCTACTTACTAGTGCCCCTGCTTGTGCTCTCTCTCTGCCAAATAAATAAATAAATAAATAAATAAATAAAATCTTTTAAAAAATTATACCTTTTATTTTGAGATAACTGTAGATTCACATGCAGTTATAAAAAAGAATACACAGATTCTGTGTACTTTTTTACCCAGTTCTCCCCAAAGATTATATCTTGCAAAACTATACTACAATTATATTACACATATTACTATATTACTACATTACTATATTACATCCAAGATAGCACTACTGATACAATCAACAACTGGAACATTTCCATCGCCAAAAGGATCCCTCCTATTGTTCTTTAATATCCACTTCTTTCCTTCATACCTCTCTTAGCCCCTGGCAACTACTGATCTGTTCCTGGTTTCTACAGTTTTGTTACATCATAGGTGCTACATAAATGGAATCATACAGTATGTAATCTTTTGAAAAGTGTTTTTTCACAGAGTCTTATTCTTTGGAAATTCATACAGGTAGATGTATGTGTCAACAGTTCATTCCTTATATTGCTAAGTGGTATTTTGTGGTGTAGATGCTTCAGCTTGGGCGCTTGGGTGGCTCAGTTGGTTAAGCGACTGCTTTCAGCTCAGGTCATGATCTTAGGGTCCTTGGATTCAGCCCCACATTGGTCTTCTTGCTTGGCAGGGAGCTTGCTTCTCCCTCTTCCTCTGCCTGCTACTCTGTCTGCTTGTGATCTCTCTCTCTCTCTGTGTCAAATAAATAAATAAAATCTTTAAAAAAAGAAATGCTTTGGCTTATTTACATCTGGGTTGTTTCCATTTTTTGGTTGTTGCAAATAAAGTTCCTATAAACATTCTTGTATAGGTGTTCATATAAATGTAAATTCTCATTTCTCTGAGATAAATACACAGGAGCATAATTATTAGGTCATATGGCAGTTGCGTGTTTAATTTTTTTTAACTTTTATTTTATTTTATTTTTTAAGATTTTCTTTCTAAGTAATCTCCACACCTAACGTGGGGCTCAAACTTACAACCCTGAGATCAAGAGTCACATGCTTGGAACACCTAGGTGACTCAGTCAGTTGTGCTTCTAATTCTTGATTTTAGCTCAGGTATGATCTCAGGTTCATGAGATGGAGCCTCACGTTGGGCTCTGCACTGAACATGGAGTCTGCTTAAGATTCTCTCTCCCTCTTCTTCTGCTACCCCCTCACCCCCACTACATGTTCGCTTGCTCTCTCTCAAAAAGAGTAGCATGCTCTACCAACTGAACCAGCCAGGTGCCCCACATGTTTAATTTTTTAACAAACTGCTAAGCTGCGTTCCAGAATGGCTGTACCTTTTCACATTTCAACCAATGATATTTGAGTCCTCTAGTTTCTTCACACTCTGACCTGCAAATAGTGTTGCCACTATTTTTTATTTTAGCCATTCTCATAGGTGTGTTATAACACTTCGTTGTGGTTTTAATTTATACATTCTTTTTTTTTTAAAGATTTTATTTATTTATTTATTTGACACAGAGAGAGATCACAAGTAGGCAGAGAGGCAGGCAGAGAGAGAGGTGGAAGCAAGCTCCCTGCTGAACAGAGAGCCTGATGTGGGGCTCGATCCCAGGACCCTGAGATCATGACCTGAGCTGAAGGCAGAGTCTTTAACCCACTGACCCACCCAGGTGCCCCTAATTTATACATTCTTAAGGGCTAATGGAGTTGAACATATTTTTATGCACTTACTTGCCATCTGTTTATCTTTTTTTTTTTTTTAAAGATTTTATTTATTTGATAGAAATACAGCGAGAGAGGGAACACAAGTAGAGGGAATGGTAGCGGGAGAAACAGGCTCCCTGCCGCGCAGAGAGCCTGATGCGGGGCTCGATCCCAGGACACTGGGATCATGACCTGAGCCGAAGGCAGACGCTTAATGACTGAGCCACCCATGTGCCCCTGTTTATCTTCTTTAGTAAAGTTTCTGTTCATGTCTTTTGTCCATTTTCTAATGAGATTGTTTATGTTGAGTTTTGAGAGTTCTCTCTCTATTTTAGATACTTTGCCATTTGTTGCCCATGTGGTTTGCAAACATATTCTCCCAGGCAGCAGCCTGGTTTTTCATGCTTTTAATCATGTCTTTGTAGAGCAAAAGTTTTTAATTTTGATAAAGACAAATGTATCATTTTTTCCATCACAGATTTGCTTTTGGTGTCAAGTCTAAGACTTCTTGGCCTAGTCAGGATCCCGAAGATTTCCTTCTATGTTAAAAAAAAAGTTTTATATTTTACATTTCACACTTAAGATCATGATCCATTTTGAGTTGATTTTTAACTGAGGAGGCAGCGATTTTTTTTCTTTTGTTTGTTTATGCCTATGGATGTGTAACTGTTCTAGCCTGACAGTTTGAAAAGGCTCTCTTTCTGCTTTTGAATTGCTTATGCACCTTTGTCAAAAATCAGCTGAGCGTATTTTTGTGAGTTTATTTCTGGGTTCTCTATTCTGTTCTATTGCTCTGTGTGTGTCTACCCCATTGCCAATATCTCACAGTCTTGATTACTTTAGCTCTACAATGTCTTGAAATTGGGTAGACTGGTTCCTCGCACTGAAAAAAATCTGCATTTTCTTTTCAAAATTGTCTTAACTATTCCAATTTTTTTGCCTTCCCACATATATTTCTAAAGTAATTTTGTCCTTTCATTTTCGCTTTTCAAGTTTCTTTGTATTTCTATTTTATTTTAGAAGAATTTTGTCTGTAGCTACTAAAAGTTTTGCTAGGATTTTGATAGATATCATTAAACTTCTATATCAATGTGGGGAGTATTAACATATCTACTCAATGTTGAGTTTCCCATCCATCAATACAACGTGTCTCTCCATTTATTGGCTTTTTGATTTCTTTCACCGCCATGTGGTTGTTTTAAGCATATACATCCTGCACCTATTTTACATCAACATTTTATTTTTTTGAGTGATTATAAATTAATTGTATTCTATTTTTAATTTCAGTGTCCATGAGGTCATTGCTGGTATATAGAAATATAATTGATTTTTTAAGGTGCATTTTGTATTCTGTGACCTTGTTGGACTTTCTTATAAGTTACAGGAGTTCTTTTGTTGGGCCCTTGTGATTTTCTATGTAAAAAATCTTATCTGCAAATAGAGACAGTCTTATTTCTTCCTTTTGGGACTGTATGCCTTTTATTTGTTTTCTAGCTTTACTGCAATAGTTAGAATTTACAGTATTACATTGAATAAAAGTGGTGAGAATGGGATCCATACTCCTCATCTGTGAAGAAAACATTCAATCTGCAACCATGAAGTATGGCAGTAGTTGTAGGCTTTTATGGATGCTGTTTATGAAGTGGAGGAAGTTCTCCATTCCACTTTTCTTATTTTTTTTTAAAGATTTTATTTATTTATTTGACAGAGAGAGAGAGATCACAAGTAAGCAGAGAGGCAGGCAGAGAGAGGCGGGGAAGCAGGCTCCCCGCTGAGCAGAGAGCCGGATGCAGGACTCGATCCCAGGACCCTGAGATCATGACCTGAGCCAAAGGCAGAGGCTTTAACCCACTGAGCCACCCAGGCGCCCCCACTTTTCTTATTTTTTATTTTTATCATGAATGGATGTTGAATTTTGCCAGAAGTTTTTGCTGCATTATTTGATATCATCATGTGAATTTTCTTCCTTTAGTTTTTCATATGATGGATTATATTGATTGATTTTTAAATATTAAAGCAGACTTAGATCCCAGAAAAAAATCCCACTTTGTAATGGTATATAATTCTTTTTAGGTATTGCTGAATCTACTTGTTAAAATTTTCACATCTGTAGTCATGAAAAATATTCATCTGTAGCTTTCTTTTTGTACCATTTTTATCTGGTTTTGGTATCAGGGTAATACTAACTTCATAAAATAGATTAAAAAACCTTCTTTTCTCTTCTGTTTGCTGGAAAAATTGGGTAGAATTGATGTTAATTCTCTTTTTAATTTTTGGTAGAATTCTCTGAAGAAATCTTCCAAGCTTGGATATTTATTCTTTTGAAGTTCTAAAATTATGAATTCAATTTTGTTAATCATTATAGGGCCATTTAAACTATTTTATACTGGGTGAGTCGTGGTAATCTACATTTTTTCAGGAATTTATCTATTTGACCTAAGTTGTCAAATTTATGTGTGTAGAGTTGTTTCCTATTGCCTTCTGATATCTTCAGGATTTATATAATGATATCTCTATTTTATTCCTGATATATCTGTTTGACCCCTTCAGATTATAGTTTAGTCACAGGTGAAATGAGAGGTTTTAACCAGTTAAGATCCCTTCTATCTCTAAAGACCTACCACACTGTATGGAACTGTGATTCAGAACAACACATGTTTATCCTCATTTTAAGTGGAATATTTATTTCCAGCCACCCTCTTATAAAGCACTGATGACATACTTAAGATCGGAATTCAAACTCTTACAACAATACTGTGGAAATTGTTTAGAGTTTAGATTTTTAGAAACTAGTAACAAAGAAGTGGTAAAGAGTTAAAGAGTTGCTCTTCTAGAATATGTTATTTTATTAAGTAATCTATTTTACAATTTCATAAAGAGGACTCAATCATTCATTCCCAATAACTCTAAATTTGGGTTTTAACTGAAAGGATGTGGATAGGAAACTGTACTCCCTCAAACAGTTCACATCTTTTTATCAACAAGCTTAAATCCTGCGGAAGGAAGGAAGTTGAATACAGGAAATAACTCATTTAATGACGTGACGCGTTGAAAAAAATACTATCTCTACCATCAGCACCAGCATCACAGACTCAGATCAAACCTATCTCTATGCAGCCATTAATGATAGATCAGAAATTTTGTGTTGATTCACCTCAATTAGTTGTACTATGAATTGCTTTCTCATTTTCTCCCGTATATATTACTAGTGAGATTCATTGGCGATTTGTGTGGGCCTTCTCTAAAAATGCTTGTTGTACTAAAATTTTCATGCAAGAAAAAGTTTAGCTGTAGTGGCAGTGGTGGTAGTTGTGTTCTTATAACTATCGGATACTTTGTAGGGATGCCACCCATCATTAAGCGTCTGCTTTCGACTCAGTTCATGATCTCAGGGTCCTGGGATCGAGCCCCACATTGGGTTTTCTTCTCAGCAGGGAACCTACTTCCCTCTCTCTCTCTCCCTGCCTCTCTGCCTACTTGTGATCTCTTTCTCTCTGTCAAATAAATAAATAAAATCTTTAAATAAAAAAGAAGAAAAGTGAAATTAGTAGCAATTACATTGCTTTTAGTGTCATGAGAATTAGAAAAAGTTTCCATGAAGAGCCTACCATAGTGCCTCCCTGATAATAAACATGCTGTAAATGGTGGCTATTATCATTGCTCTACAAGAAGAAAAAGAAACAAAATACATTAGTTTTTCAGTATTACTTTAAATCTTGAACTGCAGGTTTTTTTTTTTTTTTTAAGATTTTATTTATTTACTTGACAGAGAGAGACAGTGAAAGGGAACATAAGCAGAGGGAGTTGGAGAGGGGGAAGTAGCCTTCTTGCTGAGCAGGGAGCCTGATGAGGGGCTCCATCCCAGGACCCTGGGATCCTGACCTGAGCGGAAGGCAGCCGCTTAATGACTGAGCCACCCAGGTGCCCCCACTGAACTGGAGTTTTAAATTTAAATGACATCTGGTTTGCAGGTACTGTTTCAGTAACTCTGAATTTTTCACAAAAATATTTATGAAGACACAGCAAAGAATTAAAACTCATATCGGTAAAAACTAAGCCTGACAGTTTTTTAAGGGTATTTAAAGAGTAATCACAGTTAATGGTCATGCCCATAATTTATGGCCAGGGTAGGTGGTTTTGCTTTGTTTGTTCTTTATTCTTTTTCTTTCTTTCTTTTTATTTTTTTTTAAGATTTTATTTATTTGACAGAGAGAAACACAGCGAGAGAGGGAACACAAGCAGAGGGAATGGTAGTGGGAGAAGCAGGCTTCCTGCCGAGCAGGGAGCCCCATGCAGGGCTCGATCCTAGGACCCTGGGATCATAACCTGAGCCGAAGGCAGACGCTTAATGACTGAGCCACCCAGGCGCCCCTCTTTATTCTTTTTCTTCCTGAAATGGAATTAACTTATTTCCTTGAAGGTAGGTAGAGAAAACTATTATCTGCTTTCCTTTCAGAAGGAAAAAAAAAGAAAACAAAAAACAAAAACCATTCCGTGGCAATGGATAACAAGTGGGGAGGACCGTCTCTCTATAACCCAGGAATTATTTTTGAGACACCGAGAGGATGATTTCTACTCTGATCCCAATCTCCTTCTTGTTTCATTGGTACCCAGCTTCAAAGATCCATTTTGAAACTGCAATCTTTATTTAACAATTTAGAAATAAGACAGGATATATGGAATTTTGGTGATCGTGTTAGGCAGGGGATTAGTGAGAACAATAGTGGCTCACTGTGTACAAAGAACTATAATCCTAAAAGAAAATAAACTTATTTAGGGTAAACATTGGGACAGCATTGGTTGTGATTTCCTGTATTCTGTGGGATGAGAATGTCAAAGAAATTGGTAGTCTGGGTCTCAGAAGACCCCCCACTCAGGCCTATAACATAAGAAGATTAAACCAGTACATTTGCATAGTAAATTGCCTCCCAGAAATAGCCTAAGAAGAGAATTTTATTAACTCAAGAGACTGAGGTACAATTATGGACAAGTAAGACTGACTGTTGGCACTTATAAGGCCTGGATAAAAATCTTCCTTGTTCAATGGAGTTAAAGAGGGAAAAGAAAAAAAATTAATGTTTGCTTTAAAATTATTTATTTATTTATTTGAGAGAGAGAGAGAGCGAGCAAGAGAGAGTGCATAAGTGGGGGGAGGGGTAGAGAGAGAGAGGCAGAAGCAGATTCCTCACTGAGCAGGGAGCCTGACACAGGGCTCTAACCCAGGACCCCAGGATCATGACCTGAGCTAAAGACATGTGCTCCTCAGTGTGTGCTTTTAAAAGAAAAATGAATACAATAAGAAGCCATTTTTCCCCCTGAAAGTTCAAAAAGATTGCATATTTTGGGATGATCTACTACTAGAACCAGGAGAATATTTGGAAAACTTTTTGGTGAAATCATTAAAATACCAGAAAAGAGAGTCTTTGTGAAGTTGTAACATAAAACTGAAGAAGAGAATACAAATTAGTGTAAAGAGAACAGTGTGAAACGTGCAGGGAAAAATGTGATAAACATAAAGTCAGCCACCTGAGATGAGGAAATTGTCAAGAAAACAAGAAATCCAGTAAAATTAAAATCAATAAGGTAGTCAATAAAAGCAGACTTGATTTAATAGGAAATTTAATCAATGATATGGCAGAATGGCTTGAAAAAATTTTCCTAGAATGTAAAGGCAGGAAAAAACATATAGAAGAAAAGATGGTAGGTACAAAGGAGAGCGAACAACGATCCACTGAAAGTTAGAGGTTTTCAGGATGTAGGGGCCATCTGGCTGCATTTGTCACCTCACGGATCACCAAGGTTGATTTGGCTGATCTGGTTGGCTAGGCAAGTGTCCCTGTCCTTCCTCACCCTCCATGTGTGTGTCCTTCTGGAAGCTGTGTGCTCAGACTAACATTAGGGTCTTCCCTGACAGAGGAGGACCGTTTTTTGATCAAGGGTATAGGGATAGCTGCATTCCCCCACCCACCCCAGAACTTCCAAATAAGCTTTCTAGGTCCATCTGTAGAAGAATGTCGGATAGTCAAGCTTCCAAGACCCCAGACAAATGAGGTCCTGTGTGTTGCAGTCTGCCTTTCTCTATAAATAAGAAAAAAGAAAAAGAAATATAGGTGTTCAGAATAGGAAATCAGAAGTAAAAATCAAAGATTAAAAATTGGAAAAAAGCAACCAACCAATCAGCCAACCAATGCTTTTCTGAGCAGAAAAAGAGATACCTTAACACTACATCAGTTTAAAAACTTATCATGTGGGTGCTTGGGTGGTTAAGTGTCCAACTCATGACTTTGGCTCAGGTCATGATCTCAGGGTCATGAGATTGAGCCCTATGTGGGGCTTCACGCTGGGTGTGGAGCCTGCTCAAGACTCTCTCCCTCTCCTTTTGCTCCTCCCTGCTTACTCTCTCTCTGTCTAAAAATAAATAAATAAATGAATGAATGAATGAATGAATGAATAAATAAATAAATGGCTTACCATGTTACAAAGAAAATTAATGGAGAAGGAAGCATATCTTAGCAAAAATTTCCATTTTAAGGATAAAGAAAAAGAATTTTAAAAATTTAAATATAATATTTTTGAAATAAAACATGTTATCTATGAAACAAAAGTCAGCAGATTTAAGAGTTTTCTTTCACAGTAGTAAATCAGTTTATAAAGTAATTTTTTCTACAGAATTTTAAAGGAATAAAACTGTTGCCCAAGAATTTTATATCCACTCAAGTTTTTGTTTATCTGCAAAGGCAACATAAGGACACTTAAAAATATATATAATGGCTCAGAAAACACACTATCTACATGCTTTTTATTAAAAAAAAAATTACCTGAAGACATATTTCAGATGACTGTGAATTTAATCAAAATTTAAACACGTTTAAGTATTTATATATATATAAATGCTTATTATATATGCTTACATATATTATAGGCATATATATATACACAGGCTTATAGTGTACATTGAAATAATTTAAATTTAAAAATAGGTACATTAGGGTTCTTCAGAGAAACAAAACCAGTTAAGATTATATATATAATACTATATGTATATTGAAAAATTGGCTTGTTTAATTGTGAAGGCAGAGAAGTGCCAAGATCTGCAGTCAGGAACAGGAGATCCAGGCCATGGTACAGTTTCAGTCTGAGTCTGAGGACCTGAGAACTAGGAGAGCTGATGCTATATGTCCTAGTCCAAGTCCAAGTCTTAAGGCAGAAGAGGACTCCAACTTGAAGGCAGCCAGGATACGAGAACGAATTCTCCCTTAATCAATCTTTTTCTCCTTTTTAGGTCTTCAGTGGATTGGATGAGGTGCGGTGCACCCGTATTGGTGATGGCACTCTGGTTTACTCACCCTACTGAATCAAATGCTAATTTCATCCAGAGACAACATTCCAGACCCACCCATGATAGTGTTCATCAAACACGTCATTACACATCAAACACCCATGATAGTGTTCATCAAACATGTGAGCACTTGGTCATCTACTCAACTTAACACATAAAATTAAAGATCATACTGGGTTGAAATAATTTGTTGTACGTTTGGTTACAAAAAACAAATGCAGCTATCAGCCAGAGTTCTTTAAAAAGAATAATGTTAAAATTATATATAAACTAAGTCACAGTAAAGTGGGTCTAAATGTCCAGGTAATATGAAGACTATGAATCAGTGAGAAGAATGCTAACTGGGAGAAAGTAAAAAGATAGCTAACTGCATTTTAAAAAATCTTATGTGAAAGTCAGCAAAGAATGGAAAAGAATGATTTTTAAACAGAGAAGCAATATAACTTAAAACAGGACTGAAATCTTCCAAATCGGCAGAAGATAACATCAGCCCGAATAGCAATGACAGAAAACAGAGGAAGTGACATAAAAGCCTGCCAAAAGGAAGAAAAGAAAAAAAAAAGGCAGAACCAAAGATAGTAAAATAAGATGAAACATGTCAGTTCTGATAATAAATTTAAATGGGTTATACTTCCCAATTAAAATGAAGTTTTGTCAAATGAGGAGGTTAAAAAACAGTATCTTTGTGCTGTTTTCAAGGAGTACTTCTAAAAAAAAACTCACAAATTTTAAATATAAGAGATTGGACAAAGATTCATAAGGTAAGTTGAAAAAAGAGATGCCATTAATAATTTCAAACAAAGTACAATCAAGGATTAAGAAAAATATTACAAGTTTAGAAAGGTAATTTCTATCATGTTCACTACTTTACACAATCAAGTTATAACACCATAAATTCTTATGCATTGACTAAAATAGTGTCAACATATAGAATAAAAAATTATTAGGAGGAAAAAGAAATGTACAAAATACTATAGTTGCAGGAAAATTTAACATTCACATCTCAGGCTTTGAAAAATAGAGTGGCCATGAGAGACTGTGGACTCTGAGCAACAAACTCAGGGTTTTGGAGGGGGCACGTATTGCATGGAGCACTGGGTGTGGTGCATGAATAGTTGATCTTGTAACACTGAAAAAATAAAATAAACATATTTGGGGGAAAAAAAAGAAAAAGAAAAAAAGAAAGAAAAATAGAGTGGGCATCTTTTTTCTGCCCAACATCGCTTCATTTGGGAACTGCTTCTCCCCCAACTCATTAGATTGTTTTGGGGTGTCCGGCAAGAGGCCACATCTTGGCCAAACAGGACTGGGCAAGTTTAGTAGATGCCTGACACCCAACTCAGATTTCTTTGTATCTCTTTTGACCAGTTTCATCCCTGGCTTTTGTGTACTTAGCTGCTAAGGCTCTGCTCCTAAGCCCCTTAGAGGTTGGCCCCTGGGCCTTGGGTCTGCCTTGGCCGGTCCCTTCCCCTGAAGAGGACAAACTTGGGGGTGTAATTTGGGCTCCAAGGCTCCCTTATCCGGCTTTGGTACTTGTAGGCTTCTTTCCCTCCCCGTTCGACTTTCCCCACTCCTTTACTGTTTTCTCCTAGAAACTGGGCCTTAATAAATCACTCTCAGTGGAATTCCTGACTCAAGGTCTGTGAGTGTTGAAAACGGACCAGAGATGGCAGGTGACCTACACGGATCAGAGTGGTCTGTTTTCCTAACCCAAGGATTGGTCAGAATTGGGCAATTTACCTAAACTGGGTTAATCAGAATCCTTTATGTAGTCTTGGCATGGTATTGGGAGAAAGAAAGTGTTTCTAGAAACCCCTCTGATTACAACATGCAAGGACCACATAAATCTGGATTTCCCAGGAGCTATTTCATTGCCGCATAGATAAAGCCTGAGTGAGCGATGAATTCAGGCAAGCAAAGCTAAGAGATTAAGAAAGATGGCACAAATCACTTGAACCCTGAGATCTAGCCTTTGCTGAAGAACTTTGTATTTTGGAAATTTGAGTTATACTAGTTCACTAGTTCTTATAATGAATTGTGCTACTTTGAATTGGGTTTATTTGCAATGAAAAGATCTCTAACAACATAGCAGTTCAAGAAGGAGAGAATAAGTTTTCAGAGAGTTTGAATAATATAATTAATAATGAATTAATAGTAGATAGTCTTTGGAAATGAGATGGACTGTACTTCTTTTTTTTTTTTTTTTTTTTAAAGATTTTATTTATTTGTTTGACAGAGAGAGATCACAAGTAGGCAGAGAGGCAGGCAGAGAGAGAGGGGAAAGCAGGCCCCCTGCTGAGCAGAGAGCCTGATGCGGGGCTCGATCCCAGGACCCTGAGATGATGACCTGAGCTGAGGGCAGAGGCTTTAACCCACTGAGCTACCCAGGCACCCCCCTTCTTAAAATAGATAGTGTAGGGGCGCCTGGATGGCTCAGGTGGTTAAATTTCCAACTCTTGATCTCAGCTCAAGTTTTGATCTCAGGGTTTTGATTTCAAGCTCCTAGTGTGGATGCCACTTAAAAAATAATAATAATAATAATAAAATAAAATAGGCAGTATACTTCTACAAAACAACCTCTCTTTATTCCTCAAAACATAACATTCGAAGAAACACATTTTCTGAAATGTAACAATCCTAGAAATGAATTGTAAAAGGTCAAAGAAATACAAAGACTCATATGGAAACTGAAAAATCTTTCTCTCATAACATTAGGATAAAAAAGAGAATCTAAAGTGAACAAAAAATGAAAATGTTAGTACCCTGGGGATATCATTTTAGAGACAATTTTCCATCTGACCCGTATTTCTTTTTATGCTCCTTCGTTGTTTCAACATGCAAACATCTAGGCCAGTCTGTACTCCTTGGCTCGGGAAAGGGATGTGGCAGGGTAAGAAAAATAATAATTTATTCCTCATAGTTATGGAGTCTGTCTCTGAAAAGCTTAGGGTCTTTAGGGAAATGCTGAGATACAGAGAAAATGTTTGAGCACTGGTGGTAAGATATTTTCTCCTCCACTCAGGAGAAAAATATTTCTCAAGCTGGGAAGAGAGGACCTCATCGCTGGAAGTTCTGCATAGGGTCCTTGGATCCTGCCTCATTAGCAGAGCTCTGGGAAATGGCACCTGCTTAGAGAAGGAGAGACTGACTGATGGGTCCAGGCCCACAGGTACAGAAAGTGTCCAGAGTGCTCATGACTTAGGGTGGCCATCATGTCACCTTGTTTGGATGGATGATGCTCAAGCTCTGAGGACCAGACTTGATGATGAACATCTCAGCTAATGTCTATGTGGATGTTCAACACCAAGGGGCAGTTGTCCTGCCTTTCACCTTGGTGCCACATAAAGAAGCAGAAAAGGGCAAAGGGAGCCAGCCCAACCTTGACCAGCTCCCGGTGGAAAGGGAACTTGAATCAGATATTGAGTTGATTTGTAGAAAAATAAAGTAAGTTTTATATCTGATGCTTTTGAGTTTGTGACTAAAATTTAAAGTTACCACACTTCCTATTAATGTGGTCAAAGGAGCTTGGGAAAGCAGAACCTTACTTCTTTAACTCCAATCCTCTAACCTCAAATGCAGGCTTTGTTCATGTAACTGAGGTTCATAGAACTAGTTTAACACTTTATTTTTAGAAATATGCCAATTTCAACTTCAAGTTTTTGGCCTTTGCATTCAATTTAGTAGCCATATTACAATTATATTTCTAATGTAATCTGGCTCCTTCTGTCTTTCTTTCTTCTCCACCCCTCTGCCCCCCAGGACCCAGAAGAACTTTTATTTTTCTGAAGTAACACCTCATGATGTGACTGATTTGCAAGAATATTTATGATCTTGCTACAAAATTCTATGTTTGAATGAAACAGTTGCTATTACCCCCGTTTTCCTGTTTGGGTTTCTTGTAATGAGGAATATAGTTACCTAGGGAAGACTAAGGTGAAAGTCCTATATCTCAGAAGGTAGAGAGAAAGGCACATTGGTTATTCAGAAATGCAAATTGCCCTTTGACAGAAATTATACATTGAAATGTACAAACACACTTGTTTTGAATACATGTATTTTTACATCCTACTTTAGGGCACGCTTTTTCACCTGTGGACTCAGCTGTGGTGGAGGACATGAGACAGCTCTGTTTCCATGGATTTGGAGAACGTGCTCACGTTCTGCTGTGTCTTGGAGAGAGTTGAAGTATGAAATGCCAGGTGAGTTGAAGAATGTTCCCGTCTCCTTCCAGACTGTTTTTAGTTTGAGGGTGGGAGCATTTGCTATATAGTGCGTGCATCTCCCTTCACACCGTTTCAGTGAAAATTTTACCCCAAATTTGGCCTGGGGTCTTCTAAGTTTACCAAACTATTTCAAGTTAAAAAACAAAACCAACTATATTCACGGGCATGTTAATGAGAAGTTGGAAAGATGCATATTAGGGAAAATTGAACCTGCCTCCTAAAGTCCTGAAAATTTTTCTCTTTAATTTCCTTGTGGTTACCCACAAAACATAGAAGTACTTTCCTCCCTGTAATTTCTAAGTGACACAGGAGGGTTTTGCATATACTTCGCATTGCCACAAAAATGTGTCAGTCCATTTCATTTCTTTTCCTCTCCTCCACAAATATTTGTGCCACTCTAAGCATTTTCTCCTCTTTTCCAACTACACAGGTACGTAGATTTGGTATTGTGTCTTTATAAGCTTGCTATAGTGAGGTGTGTGTGCCGAGCTCAGCCAGATAGAATCTCATGGAACAGCCATTTCAAGTAAGAAGACATATTACTGGCTGTGTGCAATTCACATTCACGTGATTAGCAATGTAACCTCTTTCCCTAAAAAGAAGGAAGACTTAAAACCAAATACTTTAAATTATACATACATATGTATATGTGCATATACATATATATAGATAGAGCCATGAATATTTCAAAATAACGTGTTTTTAAAATTTTTATTTAAATTCAAATTAGTTAACATACACTGTATTATTAGTTTCAGGGGTAAACTTTAGTGATTCATCAGTTGCATAGAATACCCAGTGCTCATTCTCACGTGCCCTCCTTAATGCCCAGTATCCAGTTACCCCATCCCCCCACACCCCCTCCCCTCCAGCGATCCTCAGTTTATTTTCTAGAGTTGAGAGTCTCTTATACTTTGTCCCCTCTCTGTTTTCATCTTATTTTATTTTTCCTCTCCCTACGTTCATCTGTTTTGTTTCTTAAATTCCACATTCGAGTGAAATCGTAAGGTTCAAGAGACATTTTTAACATTTATAAGTATACATCTTCCTCATTGAATTCTTTAAATTTTCTCATGTCAGGTAAAAATGTTAGATTATATTATCTTTATGTTTCTCCTCCAACTCTAAATTTCCCTTTTGAACCTTAGTAAAGTGGAATTTGGTGGATTTTTAAAAAGCAGTTTGGGTCCACCAACTTGCACATTTTTTTCTGGGAAATAATATATAACAATTAGCATGTCTATTCTTTAGAATTTTGAGTCATTCCAAACTGTGCATGATTCATTGCTTGTTCATTTTTAGTTCACTGTAGATGAAAAATTCACAAGGTGCCAAAAATCCTAGAATATATTTTAGTTTTCAGAGTTTTGAGGTCTGTTTCTAATAAGACTATTACACATTAATGATGAGGTTGAATTTTGTAGGAAAAGAACAGCTGAGCTTTTAATCGACATATGTTGAAGTCTTCACAGCATATCTCAATGAAATAAATACAGGCCACTTTTTTAAGTTAGGAAAGAATTTCTTTTTTTTTTTTTTTTTCAATTACTCTTTTCATGATTTAAAGCGATGAAATGTATGGTGGATATCTTTCTGCACAGGAGCATAGGTTAGGAGACTAGTTAAAGATAAGAAAGGAAGCCTTTAAAATTGAACATTGGTCTGAGGCTGTGGCCACTAGAATAATTGTGAGTCTTACTGTTAGTCTGTAACCTTGCTCAGAAAGAACAACTTTCCTGATTTCCTTTCTGCCAGGTTGGTCTGCCACTATTTCCCAGACATTGTGGCTATTATTATTTTTTTTTTCTAAGATTTATTTATTTATTTATTTGACAGAGAGAGAGAAATCACAAGTAGGCAGAGAGAGGGAGAAGCAGGCTCCCCACTGAGCAGAGAGCCCGATGAGGGGCTTATTCCCAGGACTCTGAGATCATGACCTTAGCCAAAGGCAGAAGCTTTAACCCACTGAGCCACCCAGGCGCATTATATTTTTAATGACTTTTCTATGGGTAAAGTATGAGAAGCAAAAATACCACACCCAGGGGTTGATGAAGTAGCCAGTAGCCCCAGGGCAAATCTTCTGCAATAATGGGGATGGGTTAAAAAAAAAAAAGGAAATAAACATTTGTTGAGTTTTCTTAATGTGTACTTGGCTCCGTGCCAAATCCTGCACAAATTTAACGTGTGAAGCAAGTTGTTCATGAAGACAGTTGCGGAATTACACTTTAGTCATTGTCTCACGACTAAAATCTGCACTCTCCTTGTGTCCCGCTTTCTGTCCTTTGAAAATTACAGTAACTTCTTTTTCTTCTCACTGGCCAAGATTTTTGTTCTTTGTCCTCAAGTTTGTTTCATTTTCGAGTGCAAAATTAAGTTACAATATAGTCCCAATGCCTTTTCTATCTAAGTAGACTGCCGCCACCTTACCCTTGTCACACTACCCAGTGGAAGGCACCAGACCCTTTTCTCTGGGAACCTCTGGTTTAATTCCAGTCACACAAGCTGTGATGGATGCTGCCACCTCCTGGCTTCTATTGAAGAGGTGAAATCGACTAAGTAAAGACCCACATTTGGTTCAGATGCTGTTTGCTACTAACAACACTCCTTAGACATGGCCCTTCGTGTATTTATTCTCTGTTTGCTTAGAGTCATCTGAGTCGGGGTGCTTATGGGAAAACAAAACAAAACAAAACAAAACAAAATCTTGGACTGGGACATCTGTTCTCCCACTATGTTCAAACTGATGGAATTGAAAACCTAGTTGGTGACTCGATTTTGCCATTTAATATGCAGCAGGGATAGTACTTGGTGCTCCTGAAAAAAAGTGAAATCTTTGATGAGTACAAGCCTTCCACTGTTTATACTCTATGTAGAAGTTTGAGGCAGAAGCCATGACTTTAATTTGGAGCATTTGGCCATACAAAGCCAAAATTTGGTGAAAATTTTCTTGCCACCTTACTATACATATTTGTCTTAATTGCATTAAGTTTATTTTTTTAAAAGATTTTATTTATCTATTTGTCATAGAGAGAACACAAGCAGGGGGAGCAGCAGGCAGAGGGAGAAGGAGGCTCCCCGATGAGTAAGGAGCCCAATGTGGAACTTGATCCCAGGACCCTGGGATCACGACTTGAGCTGAGGGCAGATGCTTAACCGACTAAGCCGCCCAGGCATCCCCATATTTGCTTTAATTTTAATTGATACTATTCGCAGATGCTTACAATTATATAGTTGCCAGTAAATTATGCCATGCATATGAAAAAATTTTAAATTGTATCACTAGTTGATTCAAAATAGACCCATGCTACTTCATTGGATTAAATTACCAATAATTTTCAAATGTGAACAGTCTGGCCGAATTCCTAAAAATACATCAGGAGAAAGTTAACACAAGGAACACATGGATTAGTTTTGATGTGTGAATTAAGAACGATCATTTATTGAGTGACTGATGAAAAGTCCTTTAATCCGTGTTCTTTTAGCTCTTTTCGGGGAATAGTCAAAAAATAGCTTTATCAAAGGCATTTAAACTTTTAAAGAAATATTTGTTCACTTAAAACGAGCTGATTAAACAGTAACATAAATAACATATTTATATAAAATAACTACATCTTCTAAACTAATTTTTCCAAAACAACATTTAATGAACTGAATGGCCTTCTTTTACTTCTTTGCACCTCTCTTTAATGTCTGGCTTAATGAACATGACTGAAGTTTCATATCTACTTTTACATTCATTCTGTTGAAGGATGTTGTTTCAAAGGCACTCTTTGGTTTAGTTATTGTCCAATGCCTCGTACCCACCGCAAAGCCCAGCACATCCCAAGCTCAGTGATGCTAATTGAAAGAATGATGAACTCCCAGCCTTTTCATTTGTCGTGGAGCCTGAGTTCTTTAGCTTACTCTATAGAATTCTCTTTAAACTTAGGAGATAGGGCCACTGCAAGAAGCAAGTGCATGCTCTTCACCTGTTGCCAGTCAGAGAGTACTTCGGGGATCGCCTGCATTAGCTCAGGTGCTTATGAGAAAGACTGAATGTCAGACTCCAGCCCAGACCTACAGAATCAAAATCTGCAAGGTAGCAAGATTCCCAGAAGCAATTCCCGTGCACTTTCGGGTCTGAGGAGCATGGCTCGGAGGCAACTTCATCGCCGTTACCATTTCTGTGTGACTACAGAATTCACTCTTCCACAGATTGCTGTTTTCCTACATAAAATTATTTTATGACTACACTTTGCGCTACTTTCTAATTGAGTTTATGCAAAATAAGTTTTCACATCTTTGTTTCCTTCTTTCTTTTCTAAGGGTGCTCACTTAGAAACTGTGAATTCCTACTGCTGAGTTGTGAGTCAGGGGGGCTTTCTGGAAGGGAAACTCCCTTCTAGGACCATCTGATTAAACTTTTTAAATGATTGAACCAATGGATGGCTATTAAGATATTGCTGCTTATGTAGTTTTCTTCCATAGAAGAATGTTTGTTCGGTGCGGTATAGACACAGCACAAATTTAAGGGAAGGCTTCTTGCCATAAGTTATTTTCACAGCTCCTGAAAGAGAAAGTAATTAATCTCAAGTTAGCTCTTTACCCTTTTTTTTGGTCCTCCTGAGATTGTCCAGGTATAAGATTCATGGAGGGGGTTGGATCCCTAATTTTTCATTTAATTATTTCCTTTTCACTTAATTAAGTCAACAATTTAGTTTTTATTAGAAAGACAACTTTGGCTGATTTTTAATCTACCTAAAGTTATTAAGATTTTTGGTATGGGAAAGCACCATAGTTGTTATTTTACTTTTCATTTATGATGAGATGCTTACCTTATTTAAAGTCAGCTCCAGCATACAAAGCAGCCTGGCCAGGGCCAGCAGCAGTATGCCTGGGGCCAGGCTGTCCTTTGCCTAAGGAGAGGTCCGTGGGCAAGTCTGGGGACCTGTGGCAGGACACATTTGGAAAAATTAAACTGCCAACACGCGTGCAGGTCTTGTCCTGGTACTTAATCACTCTTTGTAGAAACGATCTTTTTACTAGTAGGTTGTGAAGGATCTTGGAAAGAGCCTGGGTCTTGGGAGTCAGACAGACCCCCAAATCCCATGTGGCATCATGGGACTTCTCAGAGAACTCCTGATCACTTTTTTTTTTTTAAGTTAACAGTGATAGGTTTGAGCTGTGGTTGGATGGCGTTAAAAAATGAAATTCGGCCCAGTTAATTTGAAGATCTCATTGGCTTTATTAAATGCTACATGAATTGGGCAGCATCCCGTCTAGTAAGTAGAGGGGAGCTCTAAGGAGTTGTACAAAATGGAAGGTTTTTAATAGAAGGTTGTGGCAAGAAAGTTCCTAGCGGAAGAAAAGGATTGTCTTAGAAGTGCTCAATGTAGGTGAGGGCATGAATAAAATAATGTCTAGAAGCTCACTCACAGTTCAGACACCACCCACTCATATTTTCTCCCTTTCTCCTCGCAAATACCCTTATGACGTAACAGTAACTAACACGAATGTCCCAATGTTCTAGGCTTTTTATGTATATTAACTCATCTGATGTTTGTAACAGTTGTTTGATTCTTGAAAGTGGGTATGGCTGTTATAATTTTCATTCACATATGAGGAAATTAAGGTACAAAAGGGTGAAATAATTTGCCCAGGGTTATGCTCACAATCAGTCTCTACTGATGGATTTTGAACCAGGTAGTTTGGCTCCAATATCTGTGCTCTTAACCAACATGATAAAGTTGTTCATCAATTTTCCCATTTTGTGAGTGAGCAAGTTGGGTATGAGTTTCGTTAGATCACACATCTATGAATTGCCCAAGCAGGGAATTGGGCCTGAGTTGCCCACCTATAGGGTAGGGTTTTTTCCATTACAGCACATTTCTAGACATCTCATTATGACCCTAGAGACAGAGGTTTCCAAGAAAAGCCTATCTGAGTCTCCATTGACAAATAGGTCGGGAAGATTCATCATCTGAAGCATAGTAAAAGCAAAATAAAGTTTTCAACAAAGCCCCTTTATGTATAAACTTGTGATATTCTTTGTGGCTCCAGTCAGCACATCTTAGGAAATATATAGAAAGATGTTGTAGAAAGCCCAAGAACTACATGGAAAAAGGATGGCAGAGCTGCTATGTGAGGGCGTATTTGCAAACGAGGCTTCTTCAATCCAGGAGGACAAACCTGATAATGAATTTACCTAACATCTAAGAATTACAAAATGTATGACCAACTTTTAAAACAAATCTCAAACTACTGTTAAAACTTGAATAATTTAAGTCTTTAGAGTGTAGTCTAAATAAAAAGTTTTAAACGCTGGATTATTCTAAACTTTTAATTCTAAACGTTGGATTTATTCTAAACTAATTAATGGAAGTAACTAGACCAATTGGGATAAATACATGAATGTGGTTTTAAAGGTTCAATAAGGGATACAAATCCCTTATGTGTGTAATTGAGGAAAATTTGGCATTATTATTTATTTCTTATCCTTGGGATAGACATGCAAGAGCTTGGTGGCAGGAATCAGACAGGTCTAGGTTTGAATCTTTGTTCTGCCTCTTGTTATATGATCTTGGGCAAAATTCTTAACCTTAGTTCCTCAGTTTTCTCATCTGTATAATGGAATACTAATGATCCTCATTTAGAATTAATTTTGAATTGAATGAAACTCATTGAATTTAAATACATGAAAAGTGTGAAAAACCAAGACTGGTACATTGATAGGGCTCAGTAATTGTTGACTAATGTTACTAGTCATTTGAATGCCCAAGATGGCGTAAACTACTACTTGTCCTTTGCCCCAGTCAAATTGGTCTTGGTTTTAGGAAGATAATGCAGAAGTAGTTCAGTAAAAAAACAAGATCTATTGTTCTCCCATACTATAGAATTTTTATGTGGAACCCTCTAGTGATATGCTAGGTTTGTCTGTGTTGGGTAAAGTCCAGGTCATAACTGGTCCCAACAGTTTGCATTCCTTTCTTTTTCTTTCTTCCTTTCTTTCTTCCTTCCCCCCTTCCTTCCTTCCTTCCTTCCTTCCTTCCTTCCTTCCTTCCTTCCTTCCTTCCTTCCTTCCTCTCTCTCTTTCTCTCTTTTTTAAAGATTTTATTTATTTGAAAGAGAGAGACAAAGAGAGAGAGAGAATGGGTGGGGGGAGGGGCAGAGGGACAAGCAGACTCCCAGCTAAGAGGAGCCTGGGACTCAATCCCAGGACCCCAAGATAATGACCTGAGTTGAAGGCAGATGCTTAACATACTGAGCCACCCAGCTGTCCCCATATGTATTTTCTATCAGAGATTTGAAGATGTTAGATCTGACAAAGATCGAACAAAGAGCTTTCTTATTAAACCTGCATCCTCTGTGTTGCTTCAACCTGACTATATACTAGGTATGCGGGAAGGTTGCTGAATGAAGAAAATGGGTAAATACCTAGTGAATGGTTCAGTGATCAGGCAGAAAACTCCCATGAACAATGAACTCTGGCTAAGATGTTACCTTCCTCCTGATTGAGTCAAATAGAAAAAAGTCATGCAGAATATTAATACTAGGAAGCTAATTCTTCCGTGTGTCTAGGTTTTAATGGAACAAGTGGTTAGAAAGTAGAAACCATCTCATCTGAAATAATTTCCAGTGTGTACTTAAAAAATAAGAGTGTGTGACCCCTTATACACACACTGGCCACAATTAAAAAAAAAAAGACCTTCAGAAGCACTTCCAGTTTAATGAGGAAAACATTCAATTTTGTTAGTAAAACACAAAGTTAGATGATTATGCTTATTTTTCTTTTTCAGGATGGCTAAAGAATTTTAGATATTTATGTATATTAAGAAGTAGTTGAAAGAAAATACTATAAAAAATTGGAGAAATTTTTACAGTCACGTATTTGTATTATACGTAGTTTCAATTTTTTCAAAGGGCCATTGATACTTTGTAAGAGGAACCATAAAAAATTTCATGCATTTCCACTGGAGTCCATTACTGGGAATTTGTTTTAATGAAATAATTGTCTTTCTCTCTTTTGACAAAGACTCTCTCTTTGACCAAACTTTAGTCAGACTCCTCTGAGCACTCTTCTCAAACTAAAGCCTTAACCTTGGCCTTCCTTGTCTGTCTTGCCCTAGCTGGGCCTGCATAGATTACTTTAGCAAGAATTCTCCCACCCTTGATATCTGATCACCCTTGGTATCTGATCAAGTTCCTCACCCCTACCTTTGCTGTGTAAGTCCTTGGCTTGCTTTAGCAAGATTCATGTGAGCTCAGTTTAGCAAGAAGCCCCCACCCTTGATAGCCTCTCTTAGTCATTTCCCATCCACTGAACCCCCTCACTCTGCTTCATGGTTATACATTCCCATTCGTCCTTACTGTAATTGAAATTGAGCCGGATCTTTCCTCTCAGTGCAATACTCGTATTACGATGGTCTTGAATAAATTCTTTACTATTTTTAAAAGTGTCAGAAAAAGTTGCCTTTATCTATCTATCTATCCATCTATAATCTCTCTATTTTGTTAGAGAATTAGAAAAGACCTTAGTATTTCATAGTAGGGAGTTGACTACATAAATTCAAAACCCAAATCTTTGAAATAGCATGCTGGCAATAATAAATACACAATGGCCAACACTCATAGAACACCACTGTGCACTCTGAATTAAGTGCTTTACCTGCTGGCCTCCAAAAGAAACTGAAAGTCACCAGGAACCAACAGAGCTGCTCTTCATCCAGTATCCTTTGCTTCATTATTCTCTTCAGCAGTCACTTACTCTGCTCCTCAGACTGTACAGCAGGAAATATGGCAGCTGTCCAGCTCCTCACATTTTTAGTAAAGAGCAAGCCCTTCTCCTTTTCCTTCCAGAAGGGAGTAGATATCAGAGGAAACACTTCTGTCCTTCCTTCTATTCCTGTGGCGTGTTCCTGCTCATAGGAGAAGGACTAGTTTACCTTCCTGGTGACATGGAGCCATGACTGGTATACACTGAGTTTTCTTAACTAGCAGTGAAGTCACAGCTTCAGACTGTGGGTCTCTCCTCTCTTGTGGTTCTGTGTTGGCCCTTGTCCTTGGTCTTCTGGAAGTAACGTGCAAGACAAAGGTTTGTGTCTGGCAGGCCAGTTTGGTTCTAAGCCTGCTGAAATGTGAGTAGGTCAAGTGGGGCTACTCCAGAGGCCCAGAGGTCTCATTTCAGGAAGGGCCTCGGCTGAAAAGTGTGTTCCCCAATGTGTTACCAAACTCTTTTTTTGGGAATTATTCAGCTTTACCTGACCTTATAATGCCTGGTCAGTACTTTGTTCTCTAATTGGGTCCTTATGAATATTTGTTAGGTTTTAGGGAACAGAGGTAAGAAGGCAGTGGTTCACTGGTAAACCAGCGAACCAGTGGGTTAGGGGAGGAGAGGGAAGGGCTGGATTTATAACAGTTGCTGACATTTGCAATGTAAATGCTCCATCACAGTATATTTCCAGCTCCCAACAGGCTGCTGGACACAATTTCTGAGTGTTTAACCATCAGCTCTTTTGAATATGCTCTAGCACACCACCGAAAGGAGGGGAGCCATTAAGTTTCATCCCATGTGATTTACCACAGTGAGAGAACAACTTTTTCACACTCTGTGTCCCACCTTCTGGGGAAAATTCTTAGTGGCCCAGCTTGTCTATCAACCTTCTGTCCCCACTTTTATTAACTGTGACCTAGAGAGCATGACTACATAGTAGGAGGAAGCATGGTGTTTGGAGGTCGGCTGCAATGGGTCAGAGAGGCCATTGGGAGTCAGTGTGTGCTGGAATAATTTCCCTCTCTTAGTTTGGGTCTCTCCAAAGCAGAAGCTGCAACCAAGGCTTGTTTTATGTACTTAGATATTCTTAGTACATCTAAGTTTATCTCAGAGTTATGGCCCTATAAAGCTGAAGTACAGAGCCAAAAGGGAAAGAGAGAAAGACGAAGATACATTACAAAGTTTACAAAGCTAAACCTTTCTGTAAATATTGAGTAACAAAAGGGCAAGTTCCTCAAATAATACATGGAGAGAAATGAGCTGGGAGTTGCCCCCCGGGCCATCACCAGAGCTTCAGAACAAATCCAGTGCAGATGAAGAGAGGAAGCTAAGAGAGGAGCACAAACCAATCCTGCTGACATCACTCGCTATCACTTGCATTCCTGAATTCAGATGTTCTATGTGTCAGCTCTATGGATCACTCTCCCTCCTTCAATTTTGGTTGTGTGACCCAGTCCATTTCTTTTTGCGTAAGCCAGTGGGAAATATGTTTTCTGTCGCTTGCAGCTAAAGAGTTTCAACTGCTAGATTTCCACCAAAACAAAGATCACATGGTATTCTAGTTGTTTGTTAGCATTTTCTCCAGGAAGTTGTTGCCTCCTTGAGGTGAGGGCTCATGCTTCTCATTCAGCTTGTATCCCCACATCTAACAGGACACCTGGCACATGGTAGAAGTTCAGTACATGCTGGACTGAAGGGATATACCTATAATAGTAATTTGGCATCTTCAGTATTGATCCTGTTAAGTCTGTTGATGCTTATTTTATTTTATTTTATTATTTTGTAAGTAAGCTCCATGCCCAATATGAAGCTTGAACTTATGACCCTGAGATCAAGAATCACATGCTCCACTGACTGACCCAGTGGAGGCCCTCCTACTAATGCTTTCTTAAAGAATGTACATGGGGAAAAAAAAAAAGAATGTACATGGGTTAATCTTTTATTCATGCAGAGAAGAAAAACAGATGACAATTTATAAGAAAGTTTGATAAAATACATTCACTCAGAAAAAAAGAGATGATCAGAGTTAACAGTATTTAAAGATGTCCTATCAAAAGTACATCTCTTTTAGGGCGCCTGGGTGGCTCAGTCGTTACGCATCTGCCTTCGGCCCAGGTCATGATTCCAGGGTCCTGGGATCGAGCCCCATATCGGGCTCCCTGCTCGGCGGGAAGCCTGCTTCTCCCGCTACCATTCCCTCTGCTTGTGTTTCCTCTCTCGCTGTGTTTCTCTCTGTCAAATAAATAAAATCTTTAAAAAAAAAGTACATCTCTTTAGAACATCTTTTTTTCTTTCTGACTATAATAGAGTTAAAAGGTTAGTAAAGGTATAGTTACAATAACTGATATTAAACTGTAACTAATGGAAAGATTCTTTTTCTCTAGTTTTATTTGCATGGACAAAATTATATCAAAGAGACAATGCCATCATGTTGATAACATTTTATCTTGCTTAGTCCTAAAGGGAGTTATCATGGGGGTGCCTGAGTGGCTCAGTTGGTTGAGCATCTGACTTTTGATTTTAGCTCAGGTCATGACCTCAGCGTCCTGGGATAGAGCTCCACGTCAGGCTCCACGGTTGGTGCAATCTGCTTGGGATTCTCTTGCTCCCTCTCCCTCTGCTCCTCTCCTGCTTCTCTTCCCACTCTCACGCACATGCACTCTCTAGCTCTCAGATAAGTAAGTGAATAAAATATTACAAAAAAAGAAAGTTATCATGAACTATTATGATCTTATAGATTAGAAACTCATAAAAGATACACTTATTGCATATTTGAAAGTTGCCGGAAGAGATCTTAAATGTTCTCATCACAAGAAAAATATTGTAATTATGTATGGTGATGGATATTAACTAAAATTATTGTAGTGATCATTTTGTAATATATGCAAATATCAAATAATCATGTTCTACACTTGAAACTAATATAAATTATATGTCAATTTACATCTTAATTAAGAAAAAGTAAAGCTTATTCTGTAACCCACTACATCCCTTTATATTAAGACTATACTCCCTCTTCCCTATTAATGTAAAGCTTTCTGGAAGAGAATATATAAAATAGGAAGTTCAGAAAGCCCACAACTATTCACGCAACCATTCATTATTCTTTCTGCATTTTTGCATATGGCTTATTGAATGAAAATTTAAAGCAATCTTTATGTGAAACTCATCCAGATTGAATCATGAAGCCATTATCTGGGATGCTTACTGTATAGATTTGTTTTTGGGCAAGAAACGGGAAATTGTGAGTACTATCCAAATCTATTTCTCCAGAACCTAACATTTAGAAAAACAGAATGCAGATAAACAAAAAAGAGAATATATTCAAATACTAATATGTTGAGGACCACAATAAATTTAACACAAGCTACAAACTATTTTCCTATCGGAGCCCCAAACACCAGTTTTCATTAAGCCAAAATATTAGCAGCTATTAAATTTCAGTCCCTAAATTAACTTCTTTTAGACTAATGCCAAAAACTAAATTTTCTTTTTTTTTTTTTAGTCAAAATTCCAGACTGACCCAAAAGAAGAGGAAAACAAAATGTCTTCCTTGCCTTCAGAAATCAGGAGCAAATTAAATCTGATAGAAAGGGGACTTTATGATTCCTTCTTCCCAGATAAGGGACCCACATGTCAAGGCTGGCTTCCTTCAAGTCTGACAATGCCCGGGTTGCTCTGGGATTGTGAGTGCCTGTGTTAGTGTAGGAGTTTGGTCTATTATGGAGGCTGAGCAGACTATTCCCAGATGTTTTCTAGACTTCTACAGAATTGGAGTGAGTAAATCATGACTCTGCATTTCTATAATGCTTGTCTTTATTTGTGAATATTCACTTTATACTTTCCCTTCCAGGGTCCTTTTGAAAATAGTTTCATCTTGATTAATTCTCCTTAAGGTTATTTATGTTAGAGAAATTATTAAAATTTGAAAAAAATCCAATGCTGTGATTCTTCAGGGTGAATTTTAGCTTACAATATTTTTTAAAAAAGATTTTTATCTATTTATTTGACAGAGGGAAAGAGGCAGAGAGAGAGGGGGAAGCAGGCTCCTCACAGAGCAGAGAGCCTGATGCGGGGCTCGATCCCATGACCCTGCGATCATGACCTGAGCTGAAGGCAGAGGTTTTAACCCACCAAGCCATCCAGGTGCCCCGAGCTTACAATATTTTAAATGAATGAGTCGCTTTAGTAAAATTGAAGTATTTCCCTCCCAGACCATTTGTTCTATAGGTAATTATTTTCATGATTTCATATTATTTTTCTTGAAACTGTTAAGGCTTAAATTTTTTTGTTTAAATATAGATAGCATTATATTCTGAATTTTATGCAAATGATATACTACTAACTCTTTGAACTATTTTCCAGACTTTTAAAAACCATTAAAAAAAGTTGATTGGAACTAAAATGTCCTTCCTGTAATTAACAGAATTTTTTATAGGGTTAGATAGGTATCTGGTCAGAATGCAGGAAGGCAACTTTAAAATCTAAAATCCTCTCTTGATTTATTAAGAAATCTCCCCTCTCCCTTCCTCCTTCCTTTCTTCCCACCCTCCCTCCCTTGCTTCTCCCTCCCTGCCCCACCCTGTCTGTCTCTCTTTCTTTTTCTTTTTTGAAGGGATGACCTCAGTCTGGAATAAACATTCTTGCGAAACTGGCCAGGAATTTTGCCAAGCATCGGGTGTACACGTCAGCTGTTTTCTGGAAAATAATTGCACCATGTGACGATGCCTATGATTTTAATTAGTACTGAGGACTGCCTCCAAGGCATTTCATCAAGCCGGTCTTTCTTATACAGGCAGTGGCTTTTTAGTTCTTCAAATGCCGATTAAGCAGATAGATGATATTTGACATTTTGTAGAGGTGAACAAAATAATTGTTATAATTAATAAGCCAGAACTCACAGACCCAATAAGCCACTCCTTAGTGTACAAAAGGCTGAGGACCTGCATCCGGAAGAGAGCGGGACAATCTTTAGGGTGCAGAGCTCTCATTACCCAAAGGAAACACATTAAACTCTGAGACTTGGGAAGGCCTTTCTCCAAGGGAATGTCCTGGGAGTTTGTCATACGGAGCTTCTAAGGTTTATTTATTTTTTTAAGGATTTTATTTACTTTGTTTGATAGAGAGATAGACAGTGACAGAGGGAACCCAAACAGGGGGAGTGGGAGAAGGAGGAGCAGGCTTCCCGCAGAGCAGGGAGCCCAATGCAGGGCTCCATCCCAGGCCCCTGGGATCATGACCTGAGCCGAAGGCAGACGCTTAACGACTGAGCCACCCACGAGCCCCATGGAGCTTCCAAGGTTTAATCAGCCATCTGGCGTCTGTTGTATTTCCAGGACACTTAGGTATGTTTGTGTGTTAAATTCAAAAGGTCTTAATTCCAAGACCCGAGAAAAGAGCCACCCTGTGAAACTGCATTGAGAACGACCCATCCAGAAATTCACAAACCTGGGAAAAATGTGTTTCCAGTAGTGCTGAAGTGGGAAAGGGAGGCTTTGTTTCCTCTTCCACAGCTGTTCCCCTAATATCACTGCAAGATGACTAAAGATTAGGACGAGAAGTGTGCATCTGACAAGGAAGGCAATTTATAGTCGTTCCTCGGTGTCGCACAGTAGCAACGTGATTTTGTTATAGAACAAAACACATCGGTGTACTGTTTTTATGTCTTCTGTGTGCTGTGTGAATAAAGGTGATTAGTCAGTTTTCATTGGAGGCTTTGAGGAGGCTGGAAAGCCACGCCTCTGTGGGTGCAGCCGATCTCCTGCCCTGACGTTAGGTGCTGAGAAGAGGAGGTTCTCAGACCGGAAATGGACTGACCGAGGCTGGGAGAAGGGATTCCCTTCCTCTTCTGGGTCTCTTAGTCTAACTACATGGGGCCACACTGGTCTACGCCTGTGAGAGGAAGGTTCTGAGACAGTGCTCATCCCTTAAGTGCTGGAACCTGACCCAGCCAGGCTTCAAGGAGTACACATCATAATGGGCAAGCTACGTCGTCTACGTAAGGATTCACTTTGCTCTGCTTGCCCCTGGAATTTAAAAATGCTTTTCCCTGTTTTCTGCCTGCTTCCTCCCTCCACTACTTAGTGCAAGAAGTTAGGCAAGAAGTTCAATATTAATACAGTGTCAAGACATACTTCGCATTGCTTACTTAAACCTAGGTCTTGGGGCACCTGGGTGGCTCAGTGGGTTAAAGCCTCTGCCTCTGGCTCAGGTCATGATCTCAGGGTCCTGGGATGGAGCCCCACATCGGGCTCTCTGCTCAGCGGGGAGCCTGCTTCCTCCTCTCTCTCTGCCTGCTTCTCTGCCTACGTGTGATCTCTCTCTCTGTCAAATAAATAAATAAATAGAATCTTTAAACAAACAAACAAACAAACAAAAGAAAAAAACCCCCACAAAAAACCCTAGGTCTTATTCAGTCCAGGAACTCTGGGGGAAGGTTGCAGTGTTCAGGCTGTGTTGTTCTGTAAACCTTTTCATTTCCCAGGATGGTCCAGTGTACTCGCAGTGGGGAGACTTCTGATTTCTGCTCTGGTGCTAAACTCAGCATCAGGGACTTTCTGCTGAGGTTTCTAAGGCTAAGCACGAGAGCCCAGGCACCCACAGTGTGGTCTGTACCTGAGACACTGCCACATTTGGGGAATGGCATCTGGGTGGGGTCTTGGTCTCCATCTCTGTGGGGGTCTGTGGAAACATGCAGTCTTGGTTCTCTCTCTCTGTCTCTCTTTCTTGTCCTGGGGGGCCTCCCCTACCCGGGCTCAGATGTTTACCTCTCTACCCAAAGGGGCTGCCTCTTTTAGGGCAATTTACCCTAATCACCTAATCACTTCTAAACAAAAGCACTTTTTTTTTTTTTTGTGGAGGGAGGGACTATTAATGAGGATTACTTCTACTTTTCCACTATTTAGCTTCTGAACAGAAAAAAGGTCAGTTTCCCGCCACCTTCCACCATACAATGCTCTCTCCAAGGGAAACAACTGGGATTCCACCAGGATTTGGGAGAGAATTAGGATAGGGGAGAGGGGGGAGGCAGGGACACGATTTAATTTTCTCCTAGTGACTACTCAAAAACTAAGGGATGAGTTAAATCTTTTCACATATTCCCCTGATGGAGGCAGTATAATTCTGTTTCCACCATGCTTCTTATGGTTATTCCTTTTTACTCAGTCAAATCTTGTTTATAAATGCTGGCCCTGTTACAGTTTTATTTGTTGATATTAAAAGAAGGTCCTTTGACCAAAATTGAGTGAGTACGTTAAAGGTAAAAGGGGATTCTCATTTTCCTCATCCTAAACCCACCTAGGAGTGACAGGGGTCAGAGGTGAGTTCCCTCAGGAGAAGTTAATCTGTCAACTTGAGATGGAGCTTCATGCCTCTGCTATTCTTTTTTCATGTGGCAATCTTTTGACCGTTTGGGAAGATCTGGATTTTATTTATATTAAGGAAGAGACAAATTTTTACACAAAAAGCCATGTCGGTGCTGGATTCCTATGTATTATGTGGCACTTGCTGTTACAACTAGGGAAACTTCCTAAATCATGCACCTTGTATTGGTGTTTCCTTTTCTTACTTTCCTTTTCTTTGTTTTAGATTTTATTTATTTGACAGAGAGAAAGCGATCACAAGTAGGCAGAGAGGCAGGCAGAGAGAGAGAGGAGGAAGCAGGCTCCCTGCTAAGCAGAGAGCCTGATGTGGGGCTTGATCCCAGGACCCTGAGATTATGACCTGAGGTGAAGGCAGAGGCTTGACCCACTGAGCCACCCAGGCACCCCTTATTTATTTATTTTAGAAAAAGAGAGCAAGTGAGTGCGGAAAGGGGCAGGAGAGAATCTCAAGAGGACTCTGCCCTGAGAAAGGAGCCTGACATGGGGCTTGATCTCAGCACCCTGAGATCACCCCTTGACCCAAAACCAAGAGTCAGAAGCTTAACCAACTGAGCCACCCAGGCGCCGCTATATTTGTGTTTCAAGGTGACATGGCATTTCTTTCTGCCGGGAGAAATTAAGAATCCTTTGCCCCAGAGGCTCAGATAAAAGGGAAGAGGAATGTTAGTCACAGGGTTCCTCTAAAGAAAGAAACAAGTAAATTGTTAAAACAGGATACGAATGAATCTAAGCTACTTAGTTGCATAAATTTTTCATTTCTTCCTCTAAGTCATGACTTAGTCAAGTTTTGTTAATTAGTAACTATGTTTAAAGAGTCACTACAGCTGGATTTATTTTGTGCTAATCATAGGACTCTGATAGAAACAGAAAATTTGTGAGGTTCTGTTTTCTAGGTTGGATGTTTTAATACAGGAAATAAGTAGTTATTTTAATATTTTGCTTCTATTTGAGAACTAAATGATTAAAGTTACGAGAAATAGGTCATTTTGAAAAATATGACCAGACTGTTGCAAATATTTTAAAACCATGAAAAACTGTGGTATATTTACTTTTGAACTAGATTTATAGATATTCCAATTTTTAAAAAAATGAACAATTACCCTTGAATGTGACTAATTTCCAATGCTTCAGTTTTCAAGGCCGTTTTAAAAAGAAATCTACTGCCACCTAGCGTCTAACTCCTAGAATAAGGGAATTACTGTATTTAGCAATATTTATAACCTGGAGGCCCTTGGTGCCGCTCGGTGGCGCTATGGACAAGTAAATTCGAGGCACAACTCTCCATTTCCTTACTACTTGGTTTATCTTTGCTCATAAGAGCTTGTTAAATGCGACGAATACATTGTTTTCCTTTTCAAAGGAACAGTGCTATATTTTCTAAGACAATCTGACATATTTTTGGAACTACTGTTTAGGTTTAACCTCCTAAGTCATGAGAAGCCTGAACACATTCAGATTTAATTCCTGATTCTTGAGCTTTTACGACCTTCAATAATTCAAACTAGATTGTCCTTTCATTCCTTTCTCCCTTTATCCATAAAAATGTAATCCAAACCAATTTCAACATGAGGACAAAGGTTTAAAACATTTGCACAAACACCAAGGGAAAATATGCAACACATTTCCCACATAACCCAAAAGAAGAAAGAAAAACAACTCAGATGAGATCATAACAGAGAATTTTTGTATTTAAAAGTGTGTTGACAGAGGGGACAACTTGTTTGAAGGATCAAATCTAGTGGGAAAAATGTACCTCCTAACAAGAGCATCTGCCTGAGATGATAATTCATTATATAGGGACACATAGCTTGAGTCCAGAGAAATCAAGAATGTTAGTATGGAAATTTTTGTAGTTTATTATGTGAGCATACTTCAGGTTTTGTTTTGTTTTTGATACCATCAGATTTGGTAGTAGTGACAATAGGAAATGAAATTAATTCCATTTCCTCTAATTGGGAGAAAAATTCTTGAGGAAATTGCTCTAATAAGCTGACTTCCCTTCTGGTTATGCAAGTAAGAGAAGGATAAAACAAATCAATGTTTGAAAATGTAACACCTGGTTAAAATAAACACTGTACCCTAAACACATTAAAATATCAAGTGCCATTTTGGTCCTTAGTATCTATCTATCTATCTATCTATCTATCTATCTATCTATCTATCTATCTATCATCTATCTATCTATCCAACCATCCAACCACCTATCCACCTATCTGTCATATGGATGTAACATATACATCCATGTTATCTTGTTCAGCTTTTGCAATTTTGTAAGGCTAATATGTTAATGGTAAAAATGTAATGATTCTGTCTAAATACTGTTGCTAGTGAAACAGGAAGACAAATTGCCAAAATGGTTCTTTGGTGCTGGTCCTGGGAATGATTATCAAGATTTTAAGGGCTTATAAGAAATGAGTTTCCGTAGCTTGACACAGAACAATAGGAAATTACTTGTTTGAAAAGCAGAATCAGCCCTGTAAGTACAGAGAACAAACTGATGGATGCCAGAGGGGAGGGAGGTGGGGATAGATGGGCAAAATGAGTGAAGGGGAGACGGAGATACAGGCCTGTATCTTGTGGATACATTGTGGAATGAATAAATCACTGGGATAAAAGTCACAGCATAAGGAAAAGAGTCAGTGATATTGTAATAGTTTTGTATGGGGACAGAGGGTGGCTACCCCTGAGGTGAACACAGCATACTGTATAAGCTTGTCGGATCACTCTGTTGTACACCTGAAACTAATGTAACATTGTGTATTAAGTATACTCAAATTAAAAAAACATAATTTTCTTGTTTGATTAGATTTCTCTGTCATCCCCATTAGCCTCAATTCCAAAGCACCATCATTCTCTTCCCCATCTGACTGCCAGTGCTCTCAGAAGAGAGCCTTGTCCCTTTAGGGACAGAGTTGTGATCACCTGTCATTTGTCAGCCTGTCCCACCCTTACTAATGTAGAAGCATCTCCCTGCCTCCTTCCCTCATCCTCAGAGGATGACACATTCTTGTTTCTGCTCAAAGCCAGACCTGGAGCCCTCGGTTGGTTCCAGCCCCTCCCACCCCCCCATCAGTGGCTCCCACTTGGTTCTTTATTTCCTGCCTTAATCTTCCTGTTGGCTCTGATCCTAGGTCCACAAACCCAAAGTTCCTAAAAAACAGACAAACAAACAAATAAAAATATAAACAGACAAAATAAAAAATAAAAACAAAAATAAACGAAATAAAAATAAAACAAACAAAATATCCCTCAAAACAATGTCTAAAAATTCTCAGAACCCATAAACAAAACAGATACCACATACAAAAATCAGCTGTTTTTTGACCTGAAATTCCCCTTTGACTTGCATTTCATCTTTTCCTTTCCTTGTTGTCCATGAGTTGTCTCCCATTTTTTCACATACTGTTTGGTCTTCAAGTTCCTAAACTCTAGCTTCTTCTCCCACCACTAGACTGACAGAATCTGTGAGGCGGCCAATGACCATTTTAGCTCTTTGTTTTATCAGACAGCCTGGCCAAATTTGATGGAGTTTATCACAACATCCTCCTTGAAACCATCCAGTGTTCTCTTTGTAGTTTTCTGGTAATCTCTGCTTGGTCTTCTCTTACTCTGTTCATTCCTTAAATGTCAATTTCTCCTTGTTTGATTTTCAAATTTTCCCTCTTCTCATTTGGCATGAAGAATGTTTAAGCACAGGTAGGACTTCTTGCATGGCTGTCGGTTAAGTATCTGACTTGATTTCGGCTCAGGTCATGATCTCAGGGTCATGGGTTCAAGCCCTGCATCAGGTTCCATGCTCAGCACAGAGTCTGCTTGAAATTCTTTCATTCCTTCTGCCCCTCCCCCTCCCCCACTTGAGTCTGTGTGCACGTGCACACACTCTCTCTCTCTCTCCCCCTCTCTCTCTCATATAAATAGATAAATAAATTTAAAATAAAAAATAATACATGTTCTTCAGGAGTCTACAAACCTCTTGAAACAGTGTGCAGAATCTTGAGTGTTGGGTTATGTGTAATTTTCTAGTGAGAAAGTCCACAGTTTACAGCAGATTCTAAAAGGCATTCATATCTCTTAGAAGGTTAACAATCGGGGCGCCTGGGTGGCTCAGTCGTTAAGCGTCTGCCTTCGGCTCAGGTCATGATCCCAGAGTCCTGGGATCGAGCCCCGCATCGGGCTCCTTGCTCGGCGGGAAGCCT
>CM053604.1:70922231-71008023 GCA_028646535.1 Procyon lotor | reverse complement strand
TATTTATTTATTTTATTATTTTATTAATTTTTTTAAAAGATTTTATTTATTTGACGAGAGAAAGGCAGAGAGAGAGAGGGAACACAAGCAGGAGGTGTGGAAGAGGGAGAAGCAGGCTTCCTGCTAAGCAGGGAACTTGATATGGGGCTTGATCCCAGGACCCTAGGATCATGACCTGAGCCAAAGACAAATGCTTAATGACTGAGCCACCCAGGTAGCCCACAATTAATTTATTTTTTATTTTTTATTTTTTTTAAGATTTTATTTATTTGACACAAGAGAGATCACAAGCAGGCAGAGAGGCAGGCAAAATGAGAGGGGGAAGCAGGCTCCCCGCAGAGCAGAGAGCTCGATGTGGGGCTCGATCCCAGGACCCTGAGATCATGACCTGAGCCGAAGGCAGAGTCTTTAACCCACTGAGTCACCCTGGTGCCCCTTAATTTAGTTTTTAAACAACTAACATATATGAAGGGCTAACTCAGTGAAGGCATAATAATTTTATTAAGTAACCTTTAAAACAACTGTATGAAGTAGGTATGATAAACCCCACTTTATGGATTAAGTAACTGAGGCACTGAAACTGAAGCTTCATATTCATGGATAACTCAGTAAATCATTCCCATGGATGCTCTGTGGAGTAAAAAGCACACTACTTCTGACATCAAATTGTCTTCTTTCCCCAACCTGTTTCTCTTGTATTTTCTGTTCAGGGCCCATGCTATGGGAGTAATCTTCATGGTTTCCTTTCCTCTTCTACACTTGACCAATCTTCACTCCTACCCGATTTAAATCCAAATTATTGCTGCTTCAGTTCAGGCTTTAATCATCTTCCACCTGGCTTTCATTTTTATTTATTTTATTATTATTATTTTTAATTTTATTTGTTTATTTGAAAATGAGAGAGAGCAAAGGAGAGCATGAGCTGAGGGAGGGGCAGATGGAAAGGGAGAGGCAGACTCCCCACTGCGCAGGGAGCTTGACGCCATGCTCCATCCCAGGACCCCGGCATCATGACCTGAGCTGAAGGCAGATGCTTAACAGATTGAGCCACCCAGATGTCCTCCACTTGGCTTTATGTAACAACATCTTACTCACCTAAAATCCTTGGAAGACACAACACTATGTGGTGACAGGATAAATAAGATAGGCCTTCCCTGATCCAAACAAACCCGACCTATTTCTTTCCAACTGTCTCCAGATTCTTTCTTCCCAAGAGTTACCCTCGATTTATGCTGAATTATGAGGTGTTCCTCCCACACACCCTGGTATTCTCACTTTAATGCATGTGCTCATGCAGTCCCCTCTGTCTGGAATACACTTCATTTCGTTTTTTCATTTTTCCTCCCGCTGAGTCCTATTCATTCTCAGATGTCACTGTGAAGACTTGCAGGCTCATTCCCTGTGCTACATGACTTGCTGATGGGACAGATGAGAATGGGAAGAACTGAGGATGACTTCAGCACCTGGAAGAATGGGATTATCATTCTCTGAGATGGGAAAGAGTGAGGTTTTAGGGGGTAAGATCATGATCTGGCTTTGGGCATATATTTGGAGTCTGAATCAACATTAGATATCTAAATGAAGTTATTGATTAGACATTTGGCTAGAAGAGACTGGAATTCAGAGGAGAAGCCCAGACCAGAGAGAGACACCAGCATATAGATGGTGTTTAAAGGTATGACGGAGTGAAAGTACCAAGGGAATGAATGAAGGTCCTAAGACTGAGGCACTGATGTCTTAGTGATCTATTGATGTATCTGTATCCTCATCAAATGATGAGGAAGAGTTTCAGTCACCCTTTCCTTATAAGTACCTTTGTGGAATGCTGTGTGCATAAGCTTTGCTTGACAAATGCTCATCAAATGAGTGAGTGAATGGATGGATGAGCCAAAATGGGTGATATTAAACAGAGGTCACTAAGTCCGATACCTACAAGACTCAAGCAATTTTGCAAGTAAATAAAGGAGCTTATGTGTAAGTAATAAGAGGTATGGATCATGGGAAATGGAAAAGTATGTGCCCTGGAAAAAGGGAGAGCCCACAGCTCAACTCTTTTTGATTGCTACCATGTACAAACATGGGTCAAGTGCAGTCAATTTTTCAGATTTCAAGAGAATCTGGAAATCTCTGATTGTTTTAATGTAAAATTTTCTGTGAGCCAAGATTTTGCAGGTCAAATAAAATTTGTCCTTGAATCTGTTCATTATCCTAGCAGGTCACACCCTTTGATTAAGTAGTTCAAAATCATTTTATAGATGGGGAAAAGCAGGCCATCCTTTCATCTATTTTTCTTTTTGATTTATTTATTCTAAAGAGAGAGTATGCGTCAGCACACATGGTGTGCTGCACACAGTGCAGAGGGAGAGGGAGAGACAGTCCCAAGAGGACTTCTCACTGAGCATAGAGCCAATGCAGAGCTCCATCCCACCACACTGAGATCAGGACCCCAGCTGAAACCAAGAGTTGGACACTTAGCTGATTATGCCACCCAGGCGCTCCATCTATTATCTATTATTAGACGGGGTACTAACCTTAGCAGGCAGAAAATTACTCTTTAACCCTTTGGCCAACATTTAGGCTGCCTTTTAGCTTCAACAGAGATGTGGAAAAAACGTAACCATGAAAGCTGCTCAGTAAATATTCTTCTGCTTTTACTTGATTTCTTAAATCACTCTTGTAATTTGAATTCCAGAGTTTTAATTACCACGTGAATCAGTTTTCTCATCTGAAAAATGGGAATAAAAACCTTTGCTTTAATTATCTAATGGGTTATTATGAAAATCAAAAGAGATATTCTATATTTAAGTGATTTGAGAGGCTTAAATAGAAAGCAGCTGTAATGTGTTTTTATCACATACTCCAAAGGTTAATCCAAGATAGGACATAAATAGCTGGCAAAGCTTAATGATCTTAGCAGTTTGATATCATATGATGGGTTCTTTCCCTGATGCTTAATTTTTTCCCCCTCAATTTAAAATTCTTACTAAACTTTGGAATCAGGGAATACATAGAATAGTATATTATGGAATATTTTGTTAATGGAAAATTTAAAATATTTATCTCAGTGAACAGGATATTACATCACATAAAGCACTTTGGAAATTAGGCAACACTTTGGTGATGATGTGGGGAAAGGAGAACCCTCCTGCACTCCTGGGGGAATGCAAACTGGTTCAGCCACTCTGGAAAAAGTCTGGATGTTCCTCAAAAAATTAAAAATAGATCTATCCTATGACCCAGCAATTGCATTATTAGGTATTTACCCAAATGATACAAAAATACTGAATTGAAGGGGTACATGCACCCTGATATTTACAGCAGCATTATCAACAATAGCTAAATGATAGAAAGAGCCAAATCACCATCAACTGATGAATGGATAAAGATGTGGCATAAACACACACACACACACACACACACACACACACACACACACACACACAGAGGAATATTATTCAGCCATCAAAAAGAATGAAATCTTGCCATTCGTAACAACATGGATAAAGCTTGAGTGTATTATACTGAGTGAAGTAGGTCAGTCAGAGAAAGACAAATACCATATGATCTCTCTTAGATGTGGGATTTAAGAAGAAAAACAAATGAATATATGGGGGAAGACAGAAGGAAATAAACTATTAGAGACTTTTAAAGGCAGAGAACAAACTGAGGGTTGAGGGAGGGAGCTGGATAGGGGAAAGGGCTAGATGGGTGATGGGCATTAAAGAGGGCACTAATTGTAATGAACACTGGATGTTGTGTGTAAGTGATGAATCATTGAATTATATATACTCCAGAATCCAATATTGCATTGTATGTTAATTAACAAAATTTAAATAAAAATAAAAAGTTAAAAAACAAAGAATTTAGGTAATGCAACTGTGTCACTTTGGGAGCAAAAAAATAAGACAAGAGGTACTATACAGCTTGAACAAGTTTACACAATCCAAACCTGAAGTCCTTAGAATACATAGCATAAAACTAAAATTTACACTCAGGCTTTTCAGGTAGGAAAATGCTGTTGGCTGAAGTCTAAGGCAGTTCTGCCCTGTACAGAATTCTGCTCTTTATTAATTATTCATATTATTGTGAGGCTTCACTGAGTTAATTTTAAGCAAGTCCCACCCGTCCCCCCCCCATTTAAATAGTATTATATGTTGAGCAGTCCATGATGGCAGAGGAGTAGGAGACTTTAGTTTTGTTTATTGCCAGGAATTCAGCTAGATAGCTATCAAATCATTTTGAACACCTGCAAACTCAACTGGTGATCTAAGAAAAGAATAGCTGCAATTCTATGAATAGAAAAGCAACCACTTTGTGCAAGAATGATGAGACAGAAAAACTCACCTCAAAAAAGAGAACAAGAGGCAGTACTGACTGCCACAGACCTGATCAGTATGGATATAATGTGTTAGAACTAGAGTTGGGAATAACAATTATAAAGATTCTAGCTGGGCTTGGAAAAAGCACAGAAGAGACTAGAGAATCCCTTTCTGGAGAAATGAAAGAACTGAAATCTAATGAAGTAGAAATAAAAAAAGGCTACTAATGAGATGCAATAAAAAATGGAGACTCTAAATGCTAGGATAAATGAGGCAGAAAAGAGAATTAGTGATACAGAAGACTGAATGATGGAGAATAAAGAAGCTGAGAAAAAAGGAGATAAATAACTATTGGATCACGATGGAAGAATTAGGAGAGAAGTGATACCATAAAGTGAAACAATATTAGAATAATTGGGGGTCCCAGAAGAAGAGGAAAGGAAAAGAGGGGCAGAAGGTATATTGGAACAAATTATAGTGGAGGACTTCCCAAATCTCAGGAAGGAAACAGGCATCAAAATCAAGAAGGCACAGAGAAATCTCTTCAAAATCAATAAAAATAGGTCAACACCTCGTCATCTAATAGTAAAAGGTACAAGTCTCAGAGACAAAGAGAAAATCCTGAAAGCAGCTCAAGACAAGAGGTTGATAACCTACAAGGGTAGAAACATTAGAGAGGTAGCACACCTATCCACAGAGACCTGGCAGACCAGAAAGGACTGGCATGATATATTCAGGGTGCTAAACAAGAAAACTATACAGCCAAGAATACTTTATTCAGTTAGGATGTCATTCAAAATAGGAGAGATAAATTTTCTTGGACAAACAGAAATTACAAGAATTTGTGATCACCAAACCAGCCCTACAGGAAATATTAAAAGGGATCTTTTAAGTGAAGAGAGAGCCCAAAAGGAACATAGGCCGGAAAGGAACAGAGAAAATATACAATAACAGTGACTGTACAGGCAATACAATAGCACTGAATTCATAACTTTCAGTAGTTACTCTGAATGTAAATGGGCTAGATGCCCCAATCAAAAGACACGGTATCAGATTGGATGAAAAAGCAAGAGCCATCAATAAGCTGTTGGCAGGAGCTCATTTTACACCCAAAGACACCTCCAGATTGAAAATGAGGGGTTGGAAAACCATTTATAGTGCTAACAGGCATCAAAAAAGCTGAATTGGCAATCCCTACATCAGATAAATTAGATTTTAAACCAGGCTGTAATAAGAGATAAAGAAGGACACTATATTGTAATTAAAGGGTCTATCCAACAAGAAGATCTAACAATTGTAAATATTTATGCCCCTAACATGGGAGTAGCAGTTATATAAGCAAATTAATAATAAAATTAAAGAAACACATTGATAATAGTACAACAATAGTAAGGGAATTTAACACCGTCCTCACTGCAATGGGCAATCATCTAAGCAGAAGACCAACAAGGAAATAAGGGCTTTGAATGACACACTGGACCGGATAGACTTCCTAGATGTATTCAGAACATTTCATCCTAATACAACAGAATACACATTAGTCTCTAGTGCACATGGAACATTCTCCAGAATAGATCACATACTGGGTCACAAATCAGGTCTCAACTGGTACCAAAAGATTGGGATCATTCCCTGCATATTTTTGGACCACAATGCTTTGTAACTGGAACTCAATCACAAGAGGAAATTTAGAAAGAACTCAGATACATGGAGCTGAGGAGCATCCTACCAAATGAATGGATCAACCAGGAAATTAAAGAATTAGAAAACTCATGGAAACAAATGAAAATGAAAATGCAATAGTTCAAAATAGTTCAACACCTTTGGGACTGAAAAGGCAGTCCTAACTGGAAAGTATATAGCAATACAAGCCTTTCTCAGGAAACAAGTCTCAAATATACAACCTAACCTTACACCTAAAGAAGCTGGAGAGTGAACAGCAAATATAGCCTAAACCCAGCAGGAGAGGAGAAATAATAAAGATCAGAACAGAATCAATGAAATAGAAACAAAAACAACAGTAGAATAGATCAATGAAAACTAGGTGCTAGTTCTTTGAAAGAATTAATAAGATTGATAAACCCTGGCCAGACTTATCACAAAGAAAAGAGAAAGGACCCAAATAAATAAAGGATGAAAGAGGAGAGATCACAATCAACACTGGAGAAGTAAAACAATTATAAGAATATATTATGAGCAACTATATGCCAAAAAATTAGGCAATGTAGAAGAAATGGATGCATTCCTAGAAATGTATAAACTACCGAAACTGAAGCAGGAAGAAATAGAAAACTTGAGCAGACCTATAACCAGTAAGGAAATTAAAACAGTCATAAAAAACCTCCCAAGAAACAAGAGCCCAGGGTCAGATGGCTTTTTAGGGGAATTCTACCAAACATTTAAAGAAAAATTAATACCTATTCTTCTAAAATTTCAGAAAAAGTTGCTTGACCATCAGTTTTATGCAATTGACAATATGTACCGATACAAAAAGTTGGGTGAACTTTTGGTGCAGTTTTTATTTTTATGATAAGCTCCAATGAAGAGCAAATCCTAAATGGCACCTTTCTCTTATCTGGTGCTGGGACTATTTTAAAGCACCACAAAGATCCTGGAGGCAGTGCCTCATCTTCTCATTTTCTGCTCTCAGGGTAGTCCTGCTCCTTGTTTGATTGGAAGGTATGCATTTATAGACACCAGGACAATTTTTCATTCCTAGTCCAAACTAGGAAATATCATGGCATGCTCATAAGGGATAATCTATTTAACATAAGAGGTAGAAGTTCTAAAAAAGAAAAAAAAAGGTAGAAGTTCTGTGAGCTTTTAAAAAAATTAGAGAAATAGCTTTCTTTCACAAACAGTGAAAAAATACCAGGTTTTTAGCATAAATCCCCAAAAGCTCATCATTGTTCTTTATGAATAAATTTAGTGAGACATTTTTGGTCTCCTATAGTAAGTAATACCAGGGGTCAGAAAGCCAACTTTACTCCCCCATTAATATTCTAGTATTATGAGGTACCTGGCTGTCCCAATCAGCAGAGTCTGCAACCCTTGCTCTCAGCATTGTGAATTCAAACCCCATGCTGGGTATGGAGCCTAGTTAAAAAAATAAACAAACAAACAAAAGAGAAGAATATTTCTAGTACTGAAGGATATAATTTTGCATACACAAGTGGAAACTTTTCTGTTTTCAGGAGCACCTGACTGGCTTATTTGGTGGAGTGGGCGACTCTTGATCTGGGGGTTGTGATTACTTAAAAATAAAATCTTAAAAAAATTTTGGGGGTAGAGATTACTTAAAAATAAAATCTTAAAACAATTTTCTGTTTTTAAATAAAAAGTGTTCAATTTGTTAACAAGGAGCATTTGACAGAGCGATAGAAAAAGTTAGCACAGACATAGAGACTAGGGAATTGAGAGCAACTGTGTTAACAGATTGGAAAATATTAGTGGGTTTTTCTCAGAAAAATATCATCCACATATTCTCGTCAACCAATTCTGTCTCTACTGTCTGGATTATTTCTAGTGTCTTTTGTTTTCAGTCTTCTGACAACTGTGTAACCAATTTTGTGTTTTAAATCTCCATGTTTGAAATAACTGGTGTGTTTTCTGTTTTCTTGGCGGGACGCTGCCTGATGTAATATGTTTTAAACTGAATAAAGATAAAAGTGTGTTTTTCCCTCCTAATTGGTGGCTGGCACTGAGCAACAAGACCACTTTAAACTGAGGCAAAATAACTGAGATATATTTTCTTTGCATATCTGAATTATAGTGTGAATGAAATTTGCAACTCCACTATACATCTCCATTTCTACTTTTTGCAGCTTAGAATTTCATTTAAGATTAATGTTTGTTACAGTTCTGCTAATGAAACTTAATTCTGAGCAAGATAATCCCAGACTTTTCAGGATTTTTTACAATTACTGTTCAGAGTAAATGTTTTATTAGCAATGTTTTCCTAGGGGCACCTGGGTGGCCCAGTCATCAAGCATCTGCTTTTGGCTCAGGTCATGATCCCTGGGTCCTGGGATTGAGCCCCATGTCAGGGACTCAGGCTCCCTGCTGAGGAGGGAGGGAGCCTGCTTCTCCTTCTCCCACTCTCCTTGCTTGTGCTCCCTCTCTTGCTGTCTCTCTCTCTCTCTCTCTCTCTCAAATAAGTAGATAAAATCTTAAGAAAAAAAAGAAGTATTTTCCTAAAACTGTAAATTGGCTCCTTTTTAAGATTGAGATGCTACATATTATTGTTTTCATATAAACCAGATCATGGTTTTCAGTAATTTTCATTTATTTAAAAACAAGTGATACCTTTAGGAACTTCTATTATGATTAACCCAGTGGTGCCTTTATAGGCATTATCTCTTCTGCTTATTACCAAAACTCTCCCACTGTATAAATACTTAGAAAGCTTTCTTATGGCAGGGTTATGATAGTTTATTAAATTATAACCTACTTCCTTTCAAAAAAGATTTGAGATATCTCACTGGAGCACACACTGTATAATAACATTAAAATTAAAGAAATGTATTTACAAGGAAAAGAGATTTAGAATGCTGAAATATAATTTTAGAAAGTTATTAATACACAGAAATGTATGTGGCAAGGTTCAACACAACTCTTAAAAGAGAACTACATATTTATATTTAGTTCCAAAGTTCTGATTCATCCAAGTCAGAGGACACTATTATGAAATAAAGAGAAACACTGTCTATATAATAATAATAGTAATAATAATAATAGTAATAGTAATAGTAATAATAAATGCAGATAGACCTAAAGAAGTCAATATTCTTCTGGTTACAAAATTTGAGGGAAATTTCTCCACAAATATAGTATTTTGGATGCTTAAGAATAGGACAAAGAATCTTGGAATGAACAATATTAGCAACAACATCCTTAAATCAAAAGAGTTTGTTTCATGCAGCTCTATAAGAGCTATAAGAGCGCCCTTCAATGGAATGGAGGGTTTAGGCCCAAGCATGATGTAGTAAATGTAATTCTCTCTAAGTGGGTGGTATAGAAATGAACAAACAAAAAGCAAATAAGTTTTCTTAATGGCTGAGTTGATTTAAGGATCAGTATCTAAATTACTTATGGGGCTGAGTGGACTCTATTTCCCTTAATTAGGCCTTCATGAGTATTATTTCTTGCACTTTGACTTTTGATAAAAGTTGACCAGAGACAGATAATTGGAGTAATTATTGGAGCAATTATTTCGTGTTACTGATTGAAGCACATGTATTTTTAAAACTCATATACTTTGAAAAGTATTTATTTTAAAAATCAGCTGAGCAAAGAGAAAAAAGTAAATGTCCCCTTATGAAAATTAAGGTGCCTAAGGTAGACTTTGTCTTGAGGAGGCATTGGCCTATCTCTTCAGAGTGGAGGCCTGGGGAACACTGTAGACAGTATAAAGATTTTTCTCAGAAAACAATTCTGGATCTGCTCCAGGATAAGGGCAAATCAATAAATAAGGTTCCAAAGTTCTATACTGCAGGCCACAGCTTTGACAATATTAACCCGGGAAATTTTCAAAGCAAAATTGCCCGTAGAAAAATTTTAGAAATCCATTTCTGAAATGTGTGAATTTGAGAGCTTCCTAGAGAATCTTTTGGGGGTACTTATGAAATGTACCCTATGCTAATAAAAAGTATTGACATGCTGTTTAGAGTTGTTGATTTCAACTTATTAAACCTTGGAGGACTTTGGCCAGAAATGTGAATTGTGTGTTCAGAGATAAATTGGCCTTAAATGAACTCTTTCTGACTGTTACATAGTATGAAGACTATTGCATGGTAGGAGCCCAGTACAATCACAAAATAGTTCTCTTTTCAGTTTTTTGTTGTTCTGGGTTTTGTTTGTTTGTTTTGGTTTGGTTTGGTTTGGTTTTTTTTCGTGAAGGAATTATGTGTGAGTTATAAATTTGAGATTGGTGTCTCTCAATTTCTGATAGTCTTAATCAGATTGCTGTTAACTGGGTATTTGTCTATAAGTTATTAACAAATTATAAATATTAGGATTTTCCACACAACTGCTCGAGAAAGGTAGAATATTAGAATAAGTACTCAGAGGTCTTCTGAATTTCCACTTAGTAGAAGTGGGCCAAAACCTTAGTAGATGGGGCGCCTGACTGGCTCAGTGGATAGAGGATGTGACTTGATCTAGGGGATGCGAGTTCAAGCCTCTTGTTGGGTGTAGAGCCTTCTAAAACACATAAACAAAAACTATATGTGTTGAAGCAACCCTCAGCAACTGAACTTGCGTATAATGAGTCATTCCTCAGTCACATAAAATGGCTTCTGTCCTCTGAGTGACCCCATGCCTTCTTTATTAAAATTTCTAATTTTAACTCAGGTGCTGTAGCATGCCCAACTTCAGGAGAAGATCAACAAACATCACCATAGGAGGGTGGAAGAAAGTGAGAAGGAAAAAGAAAGTTGGCCTGTTCTAAGGCTTTAAAAAAAATTTAATACCAACAACTTTTTCATTTTTTTTTAAAGTAGGCTCTACATCCGGTGTGGGTACCAACATGGGGTCCAAACTCAAGACCACATCATCAAGACCCCAAGATCAAGATCTGAACTGAGATCAAGAATCGGATGCTCAACCTACTGAGCCACCCAGGCGCCCCAACAACTTTTTCACCTTTAGTCTCTCTTTAAAAATTGCAAAAGTTATGTGAATTTAGTGTGAGTGAAATAGTATAAAGACAAATTTAAAAAGTGAATTATTAATCATTTTTCCCACCTCCTTTCCCATCTACCCCCTTCTCCTGGGCCCTCACAAGTGACAAATGTTCACAACTTGATGTCCACCCTTCCACATGTTTCTACATGCTCATTCATCCCAAAATCTATATGTACATGGATGTGAAATCCCATGAATCTTGAATTCAGCTTCTCCTTTCTCTCAATGAACCTGGATTTGGGCTATCTTTTTTCTTTGTCTTTTTCAAAAAAGATTTATTGATTTTTATTTGAGAGAGAGAGATGAAAATCATGAGTTGGGGGAGGGACAGAGGGAGAGGGAAAGAGACAATCTCAAGCAGACCTCCCGCTGAATGTGGAGCCCAATATGGGGCTCAATCTCACGACCCTGAGATCATGACATGGACCGAAATCAAGAGTCAGATGCTTAATTGACTGAACCACCCAGGTACCCCTGGACTATCTTTTTTTTTTTTTTTTATGGACATTGAGTAGTTGCTATAGCAGCCTGGGCTATGAAATGAGGGCTGGCAAGAAACTTGGAGAGAGCACAGCAGAGATGGCTCTGGGGTCTTAGGTAGGATGACTCAAATGGCTGAGGTGACTTGAATGACTGGGGTTGGAGATCTACTTCTAGGACAGCTCCCCCATTACACATCTCACCTGGGCTGTGATGGCTGAAGAAGCAGCTCAGCTGGGATTGTCTGTGGAGTCTGTCTCTGCCCTCCATCAAGGCCGGCTCTGGGTAGTCAGATTTCTTCTAGGGAGGCTTAGGTGATTCCAAGGCTGAGCAATGCAGAAATGGCATGGCTTTATATGACCTCACCCTAAAAATCACATGGTTTTGTACACTATTGGTCAAAGGAGTCAGGCCCATCCACATTCATAGGATGGGCACATGGGCCCCACATTTTGGTAGGAGGTGAGGTACAAAGTTTGAGGTCACTCCTTAAGAGTCCTCATGCATAATAGTTAGCTGAGAAGCACATACTTGCACTGTATCAAAATGGAGTATGGAAAAGTTTATGGGCAGATAATTCTGTGTTGCTCTTTTAACATTGCTCTTTGAAAATATAAGGCTGAGTATCTTCTGAGTCTAACCAGGCAAGACCATCTTCTTCGAGATTATAAGTGCCAATAGAGATTTTAAGTGAGAAAATCAGCCTGCCAGAGCGTTGACTGAATCATGGCAAGAATTCCTCAATTACGTATTTTATTTAGCTTGAGCTATTAAACCATAAAGGTAAAACTTACTGACACTGAGGTAGAAGTAGGTCTGGGTCACAAAGTTCAGAGTCATTGCCCTAAAAATAAAGCTGAGAAAAGCAAACTTCTCAGGCATCACGTGTGCTTTGGACGTGCATGATCTCACCCAACACAATGATACTGTTGGCTTCCCTATCTCCACATCTGCCTTCATTAGTGGTTCCAGCAGTGGAATCAGGCCCTGCACAATCATTTATTATGCATTAAGGGTTCACAGTGCAGCAAGAAGTTTACAGGAGAACTGTGGCTAAGTGGTGGGCATGGTACCAGGTGCTCAGATATAAAGACGAATAAGGCAGGGTGGTTGGTTACAAAGAACACACAGTCTGGCGGGTGTTTCAGGCATGTGAACAGATAAACTGCAACACAAGGCATTACTTGTAAATGAACCAGTGATTTCAGAGGGAGATCTTCCTGCCTGGGTGTTCCCCTGGATTAGCACCTATAACAACTACCTCTCTGTCCCATCTGAGCCTTTGAACTTTATCTCTTATCTGGCCTTCTATGATGTCTCTTTGATAGTCTTCAAACCCAGTTTTTCCCTCTGCCTAGATTTTTTTTTTAAGATTTATTTATTTATTTGTCAGAGAGAGAGGATGAGAGAGAGCATGAACAGGGGGAGCAGCAGGCAGAGGGAGAAGCAGGCTCCCCACCGAGCAAGGAGCCTGATGTGGGACTTGATCCCAGGACCCTGGGATCATGACCTGAGGCAAAGGCAGATGATTACTGACTGAGCCACCCAGACATCCCGGCTGCCTAGAGTTTTAAGTTCTGACCTGTATTTTTTATCTCTTTCCCTAGCATTCTCCCTCCCCTCAATATCCTATCTCAATGCTATTTATTGCATCTGTGCTCTAAAGCTTGAGGGTAAGAGATTCATTCATTAAAAATATATGAGCTGAACGGTGACTATATGCTGGGTGAAATGTTAGATGCTGGGGATATTGGTGAGGTGGTTAGATGCAATTCCTGCCTGTTGCAAGGAGCTTCGTCAAACGTGGGATGGTGTAGACCCTGAGAAAAATCAGAGAAGCTTTTCTAGTCAGGTGAAATTTGATCTATTTATTTATTTTTTAATGAAAAAATAGTTTTCCAGGTTGGAATGGAGGTAGAGTGGGAAAAATTAGACATTTCACGCAGAAGGCATAATATATGCAAAAAGGAGCAAGGGCACAGTTTGAGAGATGAAGAGAAATTCATTTTTGAGTATAGTGAGGAATATCACTGAAGCTGGAGAAGTAGGTTGGGGTCATACTGGGAAGGGCCTTGTATGGATAGCCCTTCTGATTAAGTGTGGACTTAATCTAATACGCAAGGGAGAGTCAGCAAAAACTTATAATAGGTTAGTAACAAAATTGGATTTGTTGTTTGTTAAGAAGATAAAGCCAGGGGAGTGGTCTCAAAAGTGGGGAAAAGATAAGTGACAGGAAGATGACATCACTTAGGAGACTATTGTATTAGCCTAGATTAGAACAAAGAGGAATGAGAGCCCGAGGAAAATATCAGAAGAGGGAACAGAGAGTAGAGGTTAATTCTGTGACAGCATTTTAAGGTGGAATCAAGAACTTTTGGCCACCCGTGAGCATGGAACACTTGATGAATGGTAAGTTCATGAACCTACGGTGGAAAAAAAGGGAAGAGGAGCAGATTTTGTAAGATGAAACCAAGTTTTGTTTTGGATACTTGGATATTCAAGTGAAATGAACAGTAAGCAGTTGGAGACTTTGATATGAATCTAAAAAGGGAGAGAAGATGGGCTGGAGACCCATTTTTGGAGGCCAGAAGAGAGGCAAATGGACAGAAATTTAAGCAAATATTTGAGAAAAGAGAAAAAAATCAAATCAGTGAATAAGGAGGAGAGCCAGGGAAAGGTCAGCCTCCTGGAAGAGAGGAAAGGTCAGTTAGATGAGTAGTGTTGCTTTGCTGACCAAAGTTCTGTGAGTGTCAGATGTTGCCCATGTCATGACAAAGTTATAATAAGGGTCAGTTGTCAGCCCTGCTGCTTGGAAGGTTGCCATTGATGGTTGCACCAAAGGTGATATCCTGTGTATTTCCTGGCCCTCCCTCTTGGTTCTTGCCGATTGGGAGTTAGAATGGAATTAGAACACTTCCCAGATTGGTCTCACTCCCGAGAAAGAGAAGACACAAGAAACTTGGTAGACTGTTTTCCAAAACTTGGAAGACATTATTGCTGTGTCTTGGGAGATGATAGCACTTAGGTTTGGCCTAAAACCTATTTTCTGTGCCTGAATTTCTTTTGCCCTATTTTTTTGATTGAATACAAATTTTTATTTTCTATCATATTAGAGATGTTTTTGAGTGTACATGTTATGAAATTTTATGCTAGACAACATTTCAAGTAATTCTAATAACTTCCTCACTGGGAAAATGGTCAGAATTTTCTCTTTTGTCATCAAACATAAATAGGCAAGCTGACTTGAAGAGAAGACCTGTCCAAATGTCATTTGTTTCCATAGTTTATTTATTCATTTAATTTGCACTGGGAAGTGTATTAATTATAAATGCTCCACTTTTTTTTTTTTTTTAAATGCTCCACTTGTTTAGGATGAGTCATTTAATTTGCTCAGCCACTTGTGAGTAGTGTTTGATATCAAAGGATCTGGGCTCAATTCAGATGCTAAGTGACACTTAACTGGGGTGTGGTGGAGTTAGGGCAGAATGATGTTGGCTAAGTGCCTTGGAAGGATTAGTATCCAAATGTTGGATTATCTAGCTGGATGAAAGCACTGCTGGTAAAGTAGGAGAGAGTACAGCAGGCAGGTGACCTGGAAATAATCCCAACAGTGGAGGAAAGTCACCAAAACCAAAGCAAACCAAGTCAAACCACTTAGTCTGCCCTGGGAAGGAGACATGAGGATAGGGCTTATGGGAGCCCTGAGTTTCACTCCCAAGATTTCGTCTTTGCACTCCCTCATTATTTATAGCATTTTCACTTTTATTCCTTTTAAGTGACACAATCTGTGTGATGACTCCTTCCTTCTCTTTAAAAATTAGATGTTAATCAACAGTGTAATTGAAGCTTTCCTGTTTGGCCTAGGAATGAAAGTGGTCCATTATATGCATTTAACTAGTCTTTCTTTCAGATCAGAATCTCTGTTGTATAAATTCAGTGGCAACCACGCCACATCTATCGGCTTGTATCTACTCAACTCTCTGTGTACCAGTTGTATTTTTCTTACTTTATAATAAACACCTTGAGGACAAGAGACACTAGCCTTTCACCCATCTGTCCATCCAGCCATTTACCTAAAATATGAGTATCTCTGTTTCAGGCACTGTGATGAATTTTGAAATGACCAAGACATAGTCTTTTCCCTCGAGGAGCTCAGAGTCCGGTTAGGGTGATGGTCCCCGACCCTGGCTGCACACTTCCCTTTTAGGAAGTCTGTTTGGATGGTGCTAGATTGTCACCTGAGTTCTCCAATATATTTTGTAGAGCTTCCAAGGTGATTCCAGGAGGGAAGCAGTTTGAGAGCCACTGAGTTAGGCACATAGGCTCATATGACGTTAAGTTCTATAACAAAATATAAATGGATTTTGCTGGCTCACAGAAGGAAATGTAGTTATAGAACTTGTTTTTCTTTTATTCCTCGTAGCACTGACCATAGGGCACAGGTCTTGAATATGTTAAACATTTCTTTAATTAATGAACTTACTACCGTTATACACAATCATCTACTTCAGTATCATTAGATGATTTTCTGTATTGCAGTTAAATTAGGACAACTCTTTCATTTGTTAATTGGCTTTCTGTCCCAACTCAAAGAGAGTTTGGAGTCTTTGAAAAAAAGAAATAATGAATTTAGTCATTTCTATATTTACTTTTATAGAATTTGGATTCTTGATTTTATTTGTTAAAGTCTAATTTATCTTTTTATGGGTGAAAATCATTTTTGATTTCAGAAAAACCTGACTTGTTTTTTCTTATTGGTCTTTCCTAGTTTAGTCAAGTAGTTTACACATGTAAATTATCTATTTTAATGTATCGCATCTGCTTAAAATTTAATCACAACTCCCATAAAGTAGATAATGAAGCTGATGTCAACCCCTAACAAAGGAAGAATATTTGAAAGATCACGTAGGTTGTATTAGGGTAGTATGTTTCTTTTCAGTGGGGAATCCATTTCTACTCAGATACCCAATGTAGAAATGACTCTTCTCACTCAAGTTCAAATGAGATAAAAATCTCCTCTCTTTGTAGGAAGCATGAGATTGGAAAGCACATGGGGCAGGCTGCTGAGTGTATAGTTCTAGTCTTGTTCTAGTCATGCTGAGAGAAGCCAGTTTTGGAGGAACCAGTAAACTGTGGCAGACATTTGTGGTGTATTGAAGGTAGCCAACCTCGTCAGAAATGCTATTGATCAAACATAGTGTGATCATATAGTTTTTTGGTTTTTTTTGGGGGGGGGAGAGAGAGTGTGTGTGTGTGGAGGGGCAGAGAGAGAGGGAGAGAGTCTTAAGCAGGTTCCATGCCCAGCACAGAGCCTGACGTGAGGCTTGATCTCACAACCTTAAGATCATAACCTGAGCTGAAGTCGAGAGTTGGGACACTTAACCAAATGAGCCACCCAGGCGACCCTGATCAAATGAAGTTCTTACAGTGAACTTTGAGCAGTTTCAGAACAAAAGTGTAAAAATATGCAAGTAAAGCTTTGGCCTAGGAAAATTGTCTCTCAACACAGACCATGTTTCCTAGGTTTGCTTTGCATAAAATAGCTCATTTGTTCTCATAACGGTTTTATGGGGTATGTATTAAACCCATCTTATAGATGCGAAATCCAGACTTGGAAGGAGAGGCTAGATAATTTGCCCTCGTTCATAATGTTAGAGTAAATCAGAGAGCTGGAATTCAAAGACAGATAAATCTGGTTCCAATTCCATGTTCTATCTACCCTGCCCTTTTTACAGCACTTCTCATAAGGCCTTACATTTATTTGTTTACATGTTCACCTGGCCCAATTATTCTGGATTCCTCACCTCTAGCTCATTGCCGGAGCTCAGTAGATACACATTAAATTAACTGAGCTACTCAGTTTTGCTCACCAGTTGCCTTCCAGAGTTCTGTTATCAACTCCTGAAAGAGCACCGCCCTGCCAAGGGCAATCGCTTTCTCGTGTTCTGATTTCTCTCTGGATTGTGTCTCTGTAATTGATCTAAGGTTCCATCTGCTCTGCGAGGCAGTGGGTTACTCTGCTAGGATTGTCATCACAAAATACCACAGGCCGGGGGGATTAAGCAGCAGGAATTTATTTTCTTGCAGTCCTGGGGGCTAGTGGTCCAAGATCAAGGTGCTGTCAGGGTTGGCTTCTGGGGAGACTTCTCTTCCTGGATTGTAGATGTCTGCATGCTTGCTGTGTTTTCATATGGCCTTTACTCTGTGCCACACATGCCTGGTATTTCTGTCTCTTCCTTTTTCTTAGGCTACCGGTCCTATCAGATCAGGGTGTGTCACCCTAATGACCTCATTGTTCAAGTGAATTTCTAGGCCCAAGATGGAGCCACTCCTGTCCTCGGTGCCAAGTCCGTCCTTCCATAACTTACCTTCCCTGTGAATGCTCCCCTTGGGCAGACACACAGTCTATCCAGTCAGCCAGATCCAGAATGCCAAGCCAACTCTGGATCTATACTTATTTTATTGTTCCTTATTTGTTTTTCTCTTTTTCTCTCTTTTTTTTTCCTTATTCTCTATCCAATAAAATTTCCTGCCTTCCACCCCATTTTGCAGTTCTCTGGATCCTTGGGAACAGAGTCTGGCTGCTTCACGGAGCATTGGATGAAGTTGCTGGTGTCACCTAAATTGTTTTTAATCATTTTTAACACTACACATACGCAAAGCTCCCCTCCTCGCTATATTCTTGTACGCCACTGCCTGAATGTGCGGTGAAGACGTACAGTATGCCAGCTCAGCCTCCCTCATCCCGAGTTTCCTAATCTTTAAGATGAGGTCATGATAACAGTTCCGTATAGCTTACGGATTTCTTTTTCATTTTCTTTGGTGTCAGATGCAGTAATACTCGGAAAGTGCTTTACCGATTAAAAGTGCTGTGTCTTAAATGTTCTTTCCCCAACTGCCTGATAAGTGTTGACTCATTTTTTTTTTAAAGATTTTTTATTTATTTGGCAGAGAGAAACACTGCGAGAGAGGGAACACAAGCAGAGGGAATGGTAGCGGGAGAAGCAGGCTTCCTGCCGAGCAGGGAGCCCGATGTGGGGCTCGATCCCAGGACCCCGGGACAATGACCCGAGCCAAAGGCAGATGCTTAACGACTGAGCCACCCAGGTGCCCCAAGTGTTGACTCATTTTTAAGACTCTAGTTAGATATCACCTCCACTGTGGAGCTACTATTCTTGCTTTTCGTATGTGTTGACTGGTGGCTGGGTGAAGTTTTTACATCCCAAGGGGTCAGATCTCATTTGGGTGGAATATAAAAAGAGCATAGATAATTTGCTGAAGCCTTGTAAGTAGTCAACATGTGCTTTTCTATTTGAAAGTACATGGTCCAGAGTAGGTCCTGACACAGAGCAGACTTCTGGTTATTTCCTTCCTTCTCATCCCATTTCTCATCAGTGTCTTACAGAGAAAAGTATAGTTTGAAGGTAGATAGATCAAGGGTTTAAATCTTGATTCTGGGGGCTCCGGGCTGGCTCAGTTGGTTGAGCATCTGGCTTCGGCTCAGGTCGTAATCCCAGAGTCCCAAGACTGGGCCCCACGTTGGGCTCCCTGCTCAGCAGAGAGTCTGTTTCTCCCTCTGGCCCCTTTCCCTCACCCCCCCCCCCCCCGTCTCAAATAAATAAATACAATCTTTGAAAAAAAAATCTTGATTCTGCAACTACCTACTTATTTGACCTTGGGCAGTTCATTTGACCTCTATGAGTCTCAGTGCTCTATGAGTCTGATACTTTAGAAAGAATTGCTTTGCTGATTTGGTTCCTACCTCTGCATGGGCATCAAGTGCAGGGGTTGTGGGTACAAGAGAAAAGAAATGGGTGGTGGAGAGTGAGAGGGAGAAGTCTTGAGAACCGTGAAGATAAGTGACATTTGTGCACTCTTTGAGTTTTGATTGCCATGTGTCCGCAAATTGGGATCCATCTCTAAAATCTCCGGATCTTCTATGTTAATTTCCCATTGAGTAAAATCAGGTTTGTATTGTCTTTAAAAGCAGTACTCTTTGTGTTTGGGGGAGATAGATGTCATAGCTTACGCGCAGAGTTCCAGGAGCTGGAGGAGGAAGCAGGAGGCGTGACTTTACGATAAAGCATATGGGTAGGCCCTGGACGCCCATAAAGATTGTGTGTGTGTGTGTGTGTGTGTGTGTGTGTGTGTGTGTGTGTAGTGTTGGTTACTGTGTTTACTTGGCCTAAAGTATAGGTGAGCTTGGATTTTCCAAGAAGGTGAAAGAACTTTTTTTTTTTTTGGCACATGGGTCAGAACAAAAGAAACTAACCTTCTCTGATACTTTCAGATTTGCAGGGCTCTAAGGAATTTGAGAGGGGTGTGCCAATTGAGCAATAGTGGAAGCTTCACAAACTGAATCAACCAAGTATTTTGAGGCTTGCACAAGTACTGAATATGGTCCAGGTCTTTTCAGTAAACATTTAGGACATTTCTCAATTCTGAGATAGCAAAAGAAAAAAAAAAAAAGGAAACACCTAACAAGAAGAACCAATTTACGAAACGACAGGAAAGGTTTTATCTTAAGACTTCCAGTAAATGCTGTTTTATTCCAAGAGGATCTGAAATGTTTACTAGTGACTTAGAGGCTTGATCTCCCTGCTCTAGCCTGCTGTTGGGTAGAGATTCATTCTTTTATTAGAGTGATTTTTTTCCCAGTGGACAATGTTAACTCTTACCCACATGGTGATTTAATGTAAGCAATGTATGTGTGGTTTGAGACTCCTGGGAAATGAATTGACAGGTATCTAAGAGAAAAGTTCTGTGGTAATGATTGGGTTATAACACATTTGCATCTGGGAAAAGCATTCTGGCACCAGGAGAGGGAAAGTGCTGGGAAATGGGAGGTAGAAAAAGCAACAGTCTCCCTATCCACACAGTACCTCCTCCATCCTGTCCTTATGGTCTGTCCCATCCCTTGAAACACCTCACCTCAGAAAACCTTGTCAAGGTCTCAGTCTACGTCAATCTCAAATGGTTCCTCAGTATTTCCTTGCCCAAAGAAGCAAAATCAAGCATATGTATATCAAAAGGTGACTGATACATTGAGTGCCTCTTAAATTAAGGAATCAGTGGCCTTAGTTTACATTCTTTTAAGCCCGTTTCCTTTTCTGAAGAATAAAGACAATAATAATAGCTATGTCTAGTGAGCATCGACCAGGTGTTTCACATTCATTATTTTTGGTCTTAAATAAAACAACCTTACACGGGCTGGGAGCCACCTGGGTGGCTCAGTTGGTTAAGCATCTGTCTTTGGCTCAGGTCATGATCCCGGAGTCCCTGGATGGGGCCTCACTTCAGGCTCCCTGCTCAGCAGGGAATCTGCTTCTCCCTCTCTCTCTGCCCCTCCCCCCACTCATGTTCTTTCTCTTTCAAATAAATAAGTGAAATCTTAAAAAACCTTATAAACTAAGCATGATTTTCTCATTTACTCGAAGAGAAAATGAGGTACAAAGTGTTTAAATAATATCCCTGAAGTCACCATGAGTGAGTGCCTGAGCCACGATTCAAGCAGACCTGTGGGACTGGGGGACTGGCAGCCTGTTGGTGCAAAGCAGGCCTCCAGGAGCATGAGTGCTGTGGTCAGGACTGAAGTGCGAGTGTGCCCTGTGTGAAGGAGGTACATACCAGACATTTTTCACATGTTGGTTCCCTTCCCTTTTGCTTCAGGTGCCCAAATTCTGCCCATGTCCACATTATTTCCTTCTTCAAGATAAGACTTGTGTGTGTATATGTGGGTTTCAGGGGCATTCATAAGATGCCCCTGTTGATGTGGTGCCCCAATGATTAATCATGAAAAAATGTTCAGCTCTTAGTCACTTAATTTTCATTTATGTAAGGAAAAATCGAGTTCTATTTTTCACTGTACTCTGAGTACAGATATGAGGGGAAGCCTAAACATTGGAGGATTAGGGGAAGAGACATAAAATGGAAACTGGGGTACCACGTCCAGAATAAAAGGGGACAGACCAGAGCCTCTGTAGGGGGGGTCCCAGGGGAGACAGACAGTGGCCTATGTGAAAATCTCTTCACTGAGGAGTTCAGAATAAGCCAAGCATTTCAGGACAAGGGCTCAGCAGGCTGGCGTGAGATTAAAGTAAACCCATAGGTCTTAAGGTGTAGCAAGTTTTTTGATTTAAAGAAAGGATCTACTTTCTAAGAAAATAGTAATGAGGCAAGGTTTCTCAGGGTCAGTGGCGTGACTTAGCAATCCAATAATGGTGATGTGTATCTAATCTCTGAAGGGCCTTTTACCATATCTACCTAATAGTCTAGCTCTGATAATTCTGGGGTTGTGTGTTGACTGACATTCTCTTTGAAGAGAACTTTGAACTATAGATTCAAACTAGAAAGGAAAAATAATCAATAGTCAGAGAAAAGCCACACAGGTAAGGAGCCCTAGTTTTAGGCTGCAGAGCCTATCTATCTACTGCAGATAGAGGCCAGGAATTAATATCGGGTTGTGAATCGGAAGTTGAACCTTCCTGGAAGGGCTCTCGGTAAGCAGTCTTTCTTCTTTCTTTGCTTTTTGCAGGAGACTACATCTCTTCCCATTTTTACTGAAGGGAAAAATTAGTGTGGGAGCAGACAATGATGGCCAGAGGGACAACTGAGTTTGGCAAACCATCCATCAGCCCTGCTGAAATCCAGAAGACAGACGTTCTGGTGTAACACGTCTCTCTCTCTTCCTCACATTGCATCACCACTGCAAAGACAAAAGTGAGAACAAAAACAAGTAAGACACAACAAACTAAAACAAAAATCCACACTAGACTGTTAGTGATTTACTTCCGTGGGGATTAAACATTACAGAGGAGGAACTAGTAGCTGTCACAGTGAGGCCATTGTCACTTGGTTTTTAGTCTAGTCCAGACATGCTGTTTAATTAGAGAAGGTACTAAATTCAGAGATTCAGTACTGGGGATCTAATTATAGATCATAATGACGTGTGGGCCTTCACCGTGCCTGACGCTAGTGTGAGGGAGGCAGATCAGGACCCCGAGCCTGCGGCCTCTAGTCTGAGGACCTGGCTGCAAAGGAATCTTCCTTAGTTTTCTCTCAAACTCTACTCCTTCCGATCTGGGAAGGGGGCCAAGTCTTGTATATTTAATTCTTGCAGATTTCCTTTGAAATACACATCTTAGCAGTCTGTCTCATAACTCAATTTTATTTTTTTAGCTTATTTTATTTTTTTAAAGATTTTATTTATTTAAGAGAGACAGAGTACGAGTGGGGGAGGGGCAGAGGGCGAGGGAGAATTAGACTCCCCACTGAGCAGTGAACCCTAGGGGACTTGATCCCAGGACCCTGGGATTATGACCTGAGCTGAAGGCGGATGCTTACCCAACTGACCGCCTTCGTAACTCAATTTTATATCTGATATCTTTTGTACCTCAGTCTTTAGGTACAACTTGGTAGCAACTTCCAAGATAACATTCTGGAATGTGTGCGTGGGGTTGGAGGGAGAGAGAAGCTTTAAATAGTTCTTATTTTCCTTTTTATGCTTATCTCTATTTTCTATAATAACCATATATTATTTTTATAATAAGAAAAATTCATATGAAATGTCACTCTCATTCATTTATCTTTTTAGCTCCAAAATGCTCAAGAAGTAGACAAATTTATGGGGCGCCCGGGTGGCTCAGTCGTTAAGCATCTGCCTTCGGCTCAGGTCATGATCCCAGGGTCCTGGGATCGAGGCCCGCATCGGGCTCCTTGCTCTGCAGGAAGCCTGCTTCTCCCGCTACCATTCCCTCTGCTTGTGTTCCCTCTCTTGCTGTGTTTCTCGCTGTCAAATAAATAAAATTAAAAAAAAAAAAAAAGAAGTAGACAAATTTATAATACCAAGCACGTACAGAAAGATTGCATGCATAAGCAAAGTAAAACAGTTTGGAGAAATATCTCTCTACTTATTTTAATTTTGAAATAGTTTTAAATGTATAGGAAAGTTACAAGAATATTACAAAGAAGCCCCAGAAATCTTTTGTCCAGGGACCACCTTTAAGTTTTCCATTACTGTAATAATGGTTTTTATAGCAAAAAATCCCTATTCAGGACAATGTGTTGCACCCAGTTGTCAAGGTCTCAGTCTATGTCAATCTCAAATGGTTCCTCAGTATTTCCTTCACTTTCAAGACCTTCATATTTTTTAACACAATAAGCCAATCATTTTATAGAATGTCTATCAATCTGGATTTCTCCATTGTAGCCTCATGATTACAGCCAAGTTTTGCATTTTTGCAGAATATCACAGAAGTAATTCTCTGTTCTTCCCACCAAATCCTATCAGAACATACTGTGGCTATTTGTCCCATTACCAGTGGAGTTAATAATAATCACTTTATCAGGATGTATCTGCTTTGCTTTTCTATTATAAAGTTGCTTTTCCACCTACTTAATAAATATTTGTGGGGAGACACCTTGAGATCAACTAAAATCTTTTTTTTTTTTTAAACTGGTTAACTCTTTTTTTTCTTATTTTTAAATTTTATTTAAATTCCAGTTAGTTAACATATAGTGTGGTATTGGTTTTGGGAGTAGGATTTACTGATTCATCACTTACACACAACACCCAGTGCTCATCCCAAGTGCCTTCCATAATGCCTGTCAACCACCTAGCTCATCCCCCCACTTCCCCTCCAGTAATCTTCAGATTGTTCTCTGTATTTAAGAGTCTTTTATAGTTTGCCTCCTTCTCTGTTTTTATTTATTTATTTATTTATTTATTTATTTATGAGAGTGTGTGAGCAGGATGGGAGGACCATAAAGAGTGGAAGAGAGAAAATCATAAGAAGCTCGATACAAGGGCTCAGTCTCACAATCCTGAGATCATGACCTGAGCTGAAATCAAGAGTCTGATGTTTAACTGACTGAGCCACCCAGGTGAGCCTGTGTTTTTTCTTTTTCTTTTTAATTTTAATTTAAATTCAATTATTAGTTTCAGGGGTAGAATTTAGGAATTCATCAGTTGCATGTAACACCAAGTGCTCATTACCTCAAGTGCTCTCATTCATGCCCATCACCCAATTACCTTATCCCCCATCCACCTCTCTTCCAAAACCCTTACTTTGTTCCCTAGAGTTTGGAGTCTCTTTTGGTTTGCCTCCCTGTCTGTTTTTATCTTATTATATTTTTCCTTCTCTATGTTCATCTGTTTTGTTTCTTAAATTCCACATATAAGTGAAATCATATGGTATTTGTCTTTCTCTGGTTGATTTATTTCACTTAGCGTAATACCCTCTAGTTCTATCCATGTTGTTACAAATGGCAAGATTTCATTCTTTTTGATGGCTGAGTAATATTCTATTATATATATACACCACATCTTTATCCATCCATCTGTTGATGGACATCTGGGCTCTTTTCATGTTTTGGCTATTGTGGTTATTACTGCTATAAACATTGAGGTGCATGTGCCCTTTTGAATCACTATCTTTGTATTCTCTGGATAAATACTTCGTAATGCCATTGCTGCATCATAGGGTAGTTCTATTTTTAATTTTTTGAGGAAACTCCATACTGTTTTCCAGAGTGGTTGCACCAGTTTGTATTCCCACCAACAGTGTAGGAGGGTTCCCCTTTCTCTGCATCCTTACCAACATTTATTTCCTGAATTGTTAATTTTAGTCATTCTGACTGGTGTGAGGTGGTATCTCATCATAGTTTTGATTTATATTTTCCTGATGCTGAGTGATGTTGAAAATCTTTTCATGTGTCTGTTGGCCATTTGTATGTCTTTTTTTGGAGAAATGTCTGATTATGTCTTCTGTCCATTTCTTGACTAGATTTTTTGTTTTTTGGGTGTGAGTTTGATAATTTCTTTATAGATTTTAGATACTAGCCCTTTACTGATATGTCATTTGTGAATATCTTCTCCCATTCTTTTTGGTGCCTTTTAGTTTTATTGATTGTTCCTTTGCTGTGCAAAAATTTTTTATCCTGATGAAGTCCCAATAGTTCATTTTTGCTTTTGTTTCCCTTGCCTCTGGAGAGATGTCTAGTAAGAAGTTGCTGCAGCCAAGGTCAAAGAGATTGCTCCCTGTTATCTTCTGTAGGATTTTGATGGTTTCCTGTCTTATATTTAGGTGGAGATCAGGTAAAATCTTTGTCCTTATCCTGCCCTGATCTATTAGTTTTAGCATCTATTGATAATAGTTGTGCAAATTAATTATTATGATGGTGATTGCCAAATTGTGATTTTCAATTTTGTCATTCATTCTACATTTATTAGTTGGCATTCTACTCTAAAGAGGAACTTACTCTTCTCCCAGTTATTTACTCTATATATTTATTTATATCCATGGTCCTTTGGATCTTTATTTTAATAAATGGGTTATAATTCTTTGCTATTTATTGTGCTATTTATCTTTACTATATATTGTGATGTTCAAGTTATTCCAGAATTGGCTAGTAGCAGCCTTTTCAAATGGGTTCTGAGTCTGTTGGACATATCTCTATTATTTTTTGTTAATGTTCTAGGATCATCTTGTTCTTTCCCTGTTCAAGTCCTAGAATTAGCTACTTTTCCCAAGCACTTTGGTTCTACTTAGTGGAGAGTGATATTTCAAAGTGCAAGTCTGGCTGATAGGTGTGCTTATTGCTACTGAGATATTATTGCTCCCACATCCTTTCAGTGGACAGCATTTGAAAGCATGAAAAAATATATGCGCACACACACACACACACACACACACACATCTCTATCTTATTTATTTCTATCTACCTATACTGCAAAACATCACACTCATTCTCCCATTCCAGCTCAGGAACACAAGATATATTCCAGCTTTCCTTCTTTCTTTATTTGTACCTTTCTTCCCTGGCACTGAGAAATATTACTGCCTTCGTCTTCATCATATTTAATTACTTTTTTAATCTCTCTGAGTATCACTCTCTTGACCTCACTAGGCTGCAGCCCCATGTGCCCACCCTCTTTGTGTGGACGCTGAGACACCCTTCTCACTCAGAACCCTTCTTGTACGGACTCCTATTTCTGCTGGGCTGGTTTCTTGTCCACTAGAACCCTAACGTGGGCCCTGGCCACCTCTTGGCTGCCAATGGGGAGAGAAGGAAAAAAGAAAAAAAAAAAAAAGGAAGAAAGGAAAGAATCTGAAGAAATACCCACAGTGTTAATGATATGAAGAAGAACCGTTTATATATTCATTGTCTTTTTTGAAAATGCAAGTTATAGATTGTGTTGTGTTATAGCCATTATTAAGGAATTGTTGCATTAAGATCTAAAAGAAAAGTTAAAGAGTTTCTAATCAAATTCTCTCAGGTAACACATGGGAAATAGATATCCTGAGAAGATAAACTACTTGGAAAAGTCACATAACTAATTAGAGGCCTTAATCTAAACAAGAAGTCAGGATACCTGAGTTCCTGGAAGATTTCTGTCTTTGTTAGATTATTTAGAGGCTAATAGAAAATGTTTTGTTTTGTTTTGTTTAAGTATTAAATAGTTTCCATATTACAGTGGAAATTTGTTGTTTTTGCTTTCTTGGTATACCATTTTTTCCTTTTGGGAGATGTCTCATTGCCACCATTAGTTTCCTCTCAGCCATCACCAAGTGTGGGGCTAACTCTGCTCTCTGGCTCCAGGAGTGGACACGGCCTCAGGCTTGTCTGATATGAGGCACTGGGGACATTTTTGGAACCCTCTTGAGGGAGTTTCTCTCTACTGGGATGATTAAATTGATAGGAGATAAATCTAGCACTGTGTGGAAAAGTAGAGACCAAAGATGGACTTGACTACAATTTAGAAAAAGGCTGTCTATTAATATAACCAAGAGATGAAGAGAGCTTCCTGATGACATCCTTAATCCCTCGAGCAGTTTATGCTTGAAACCATGTGATATCCCTAAACTTCAATGTTGCATAATCCAGTAAATTCTTTTGTTTGCTTAAGGCAATTTCAATTGGGCTTCTGTTACGTGAAACCTAAAGAGTAACATGCTCCCAGTTAACATCTCTGTCTCTAAAAGTGGGAAGCAGTAAAACAGAACTGAGTTTATCTTCTGTTGACTTGATGTCAAAGAGTTCTTCCTTAATACTTTGGTACAGGATAGGAGGAGGCAATGAGAAGTATTTGTTGAATGCCTGGCCTATGAGGAAGAAAATCAGACCTTTTTGCTTAATTATATAACTGCAGTTTCACCCATGTGAAGTTTCTAAGTGGTGAAGATTGTTATTTCAAAAATAATCTTTAGCAGTAAACCACATCATCTTTTAGCAAATAGAGGACTTTATCTTTGCTTTTAGTAATTAGCCTCCCTGAACAGATGATTCTTACTGTGGAGCAATGGTTGTTCATTTACCTTAGCTTAAAAATAGAAATGTACTACATCAGATTGGTTCTGTTTTCTTTGAAGAACACTAATATAATAGCACACACTTTTCTTCTCATAAAATTCTTACCAGGCTTCCTAAAATTAAGTGATTAATGTTTCTGCTTCTTTGTGTCCTCCTGAACCTCAGGAAAGACTTGCCCACTATACATACGAAGAGAAGGGTCAAAGGTGCTCAAGAAATCCACCTATTTAAATAGTCAGCTGCTAAATAGTTGAGGCATTAGTAGTAGTACATTTATGAATATCCGAGCAAATTGAAATAAGACAGTAGGAGTTGACTAAGGCTTGAAATTCTTCCCATGGAGTTTCCTGTGGCAATCCTAGAACACCACAACTCTTCTCATTGTCAGATCCAGAAATGTTGGAGAAGAGTTGCAATTGTTTGATAATACAAGATGCACGAATTGAAGGAGATTAATACATATGTTGCTCAAGTAGAGTCCTAATTCAACATTCTGCCATATGGGTCAATTAGTCTTTTTTTTTAATAGTTTATTTATTTATTTGACAGAGAGAGAGAGAGAGAGAGATCACAAGTAGACAGAGAGAGTGGGAGAAGCAGGCTCCCTGCTGAGCAGAGAGCCTGATGCAGGGATCGATCCCAGGACCCTGAGATCATGACCTGAGCCAAAGGCAGAGGCTTTAACCCACTGAGCCACCCAGGGGCCCTGATGATGACTCTTTAATATAGATATATACCTAAGTACATATAAAAATCCAAGTTTACAAAAGAGTTATGATTTGTTCTTTGCATAAGGCTTTAACCCACTGAACCACCCAGGTGCCATATGGGTCTATTAGTCTTAATCACACTTGCTAAAGGAGTCTGAGATTAAGAGCTTGTCCAAAGTTAAGTTATGAGTTGGCACAAGGAAGCAAACATCATTCTAATATGGAAATGTTTACTAATGAACTTTCACAAAAAAAATTAATCCCCACTTACACTTTTCTTCCCTTTAACATGACTAGAGACTATGGCGACTATCGTGTGCCTTCTCCACCTACACCTTACAGATTTTTGGATGCCAAGATAAAATGCAAATCAATTGCAAAGTGAAACTCCACATCTTGCCAGAAAAGGAGGATTACATGCAGCATTGAATACAATGTTGAAGAATTCCTCAACCCCTTTATTGCATAAAAAACATCAGGCACAATTAAACCCGTTAGCAATAGAAGATAACAAAAATCTTCGTAGAGGTTAGAGTAACCAGAACTTCAAAAGAGACTGATTTGAATACATTTTGAATATCAAAGGATGAAGAAACATACATTAGGTCCCCCCTTATCTGTAGCGACCCTGGTCCATGGTCCAGAAGCACGTGATCCTCCTTTTCACATGTTGTCAAAAGACCGATAGCAGCCTAACACTTTATCACAGTGCCTACATCGTTCACCTCACTTCATCTCATCATGTAAGAATTTTATTTTCTCACATCGTCATAAGAAGATGTGGAGTACAGTACAATAAAAGATTTTGAGAGAGAGAGAGAGACCACAATTGCATAACTTTTATTACAGTGTATTGTTATAATGGCTCTATTTTATTACTAGTTACTGTTAATCTCGTACTGTGCCTAATTTATAAATACACTTTATCATAGGTATGTATGAATAGGAAAAGAGGATATATATGGGGTTTGGCAGCATCCGTGGTTTCAGATATCCACTGGTGGCCTTGGAACATATCCCATGTGGATAAGGGGGGGAAACTACAAATGTTTCTACAAAAATGAGACACGCTGCCTGATCAAATGGGAAGGATGTAATACAATGAGCTCTTGGAATTTTGTTGGAAAATGCTACCAAAAAACACTCAAATTCAAATATTACTTTGGCTCATATTTTTTACTTGTTTTCCTCCTCTTTTGTTTGATTACAAGTGGAAAAGGTTAAGGTAATAATACTTTTTGACTCATGACATACCATTGTTATTATTCCATTGGTCCCTCTCTTGTTCTGTCAGCTGTCTATCTATCTTTCATCGCTCATCTATCTCATCTATTTTGTTTTTACCCCATTTCCTAATTCTGTCCAGCAACCTCCCATATGAACTCTAACATACTTACTGTGTATCCAAATAATGTCATCCTTTGACCCTTGGCTTTTGACCTTTAGACTCCACATTAGAGGGACCTGAATATCACAAAAACAAATTTATCTAAGAGCACGCAGGAGCCTCAATCACTAGGGATCCAGTGTTCAGAGATACAGCATAACCTGTCTCTCAGCACTCACACTCCTGAATAATACCACTTACTACTCCGGGGAGAACGTCTGTGCCTTTCGCCTGTATCCTTTGTGGGCAAATACACAGAGAGTTTGTGCATTGTGCTGTTGCCAGAATCAGGACAGACAGTGTCTGCAGTGTAGGAAGGGTTTGCGCAGTGCAAACACTTCAGTAAGAGAAAAGACAATTACTTTGCCAGATCCTTGCTCTCAGATAGTATGAATGTTGCAGATTATAGACCAATGAAATATCATTTTAGGTGTTAAGTGTTTTCTTGACTTCTCTTTGGGTACATTTCTTGCTTCTCTTTGTGTTCAAGTTGTGTGGTTGAAGAAGGATTTGTGAATTAATGTGTTATTTGCCACAGTTACACGTGGCAGCCAAGGAATAGTCTGTAATTCAATAATTACTCAGCCAAACAATTGTTGTACCATTAAAGAACACCAAGCCATGTGCAGTGATAGTAAAGTTCGAGCTCATTGCTGATACTTTGTCAGCTTCTCTCTCTATATATATGTTTTACACATATATTTTACATGTATATGTATACATATATATTTGTTTTACATATATGTATTATACACATATATATTTGTATATATGCTATGTAAATATACATATGCTATTAAATTTTATCATTAAGAAGGTGTATTTGCTAAAGTAAAAGGAGAAAACATTTATTTAACAATATATCAACTTGATTTGTAACTCTTGAATCTTTAGATATATGCAGACCTTTATATTTGCATTCTTGCTCCAGGCCCTGCAAATTCTGTATGTGGACTTGGTCCATTTGTTTATTAGTTTTTGCTAAATATGTATGGCTATTTTATGTGCATTTTTAAAGAAAAAATATAGAAATGCTGTCTGGTAGATGTCATCTCATTCTTCCTTTTTTTTAAACTTGGCTTCTTGTTGTAAGATCTATCTGTGTAACTGTGTAAATAGCACAGTCTTTCTAAATAGTGTGTAATATTCTTTACTGTACATCTGTCACATTGTATTTATCAGTTCTCATCAGCTCCCATTGTATTTATCAGTTCCTGTGAAAGTCAAATTGTCTTTGACTTGCCTTTATGACAATGCTGTGATGAGTATCCTTGAATATGTTTCCTACAGATTTGTGGGATTGTCAGATTTCTCTCCAGAGAGACTGCACCAGTTTGCATTCCTGCAGTGGAGCATAGGGGTTCCTCTAGCCATATATCCCTGCCAAAACCTGGCATTATCCTGCTAGCTAATTTTTGACAATATAATGCATATAAAGTGAAAATCACTGTTATTTAAATACAAATTTCTCCAATGGCTGATAAGTTTGGTTTCATCTGTGAGTTTCCTATTCATAACTTAAGTCTTGTCTTCTTTTTTGTTTTTTTTTTTTAGAGAATTTTAATCTATTTTATATATTAGATCCTAGTAGATTTCACATATTTCTTTCAATCTACCACTCATTTGCTTACTTTATTGACGTTGTTATTTGTTGAAAATACATCTTTACTTTTGATCTAATCGAATGAATCAAATTTAACCCTATGGTTTGTGCTACTGGGATTTTATATAAGAAGTTATTTTTCTTGTTCATATAGTACTCTCCTACATCAGCCTTTCTAATGCATATCATTTTAACATTCATTCTTGGGTCTATAATTCATCTGTGATCCCATGATGCTTATGATGTTAGATCTTCAATCCATACATTGACATACTTTTCCACTGGCATCTACTGCAACAGTCCTTACCCTCTCCATTGATTCATGGTGTCTTTTTCAACATATGTTAAATTCTCATGTATACAATAATCTATTTTTGAGTTGTCTATTCTGATACATCATTTCATTTTCTCTTGTGTTATAGTACCATCATAATACATTTTAATATCTGGCAAGGAGGTCTTCCTCTTTGCTCTTTTTTTAGTTGCTTTAGTTATTTGTGAACATTTATTTTTCCATATCAATGTTAGAATTACTCATTGAGTTTCTTGCATTGAATGACTTCATTTCTCACTACAATTGAGAAGTTACATTATATATTTAGAAATTATATATTTTCTCTCTAGGATCCTATTTTCAAGCACTGGTTTCTCTACTTCTGTCCTCCATATCTCTTGGTTTTTCTTTGATATTTTTCTTTATTTATTTTTAAGAGATTTTATTTTTTTATTTTAATTTTTTTTGAAGATTTTATTTATTTATTTGACAGAGAGAGAGATCACAAGTAGGCAGAGAGGTAGGCAGAAAGAACGGGGAAGCAGGCTCCCTGCTGAGCAGAAAGCCTGATGCAGGGCTAGATCCCAGGACCCTGAGACCATGACTTGAGCCAAAGGCAAGAGGATTTAACCCTCTGAGCCACCCAGGTGCCCCAGGAGATTTTATTTTTAAGTAATCTCTTACCCAATGTGGGGCTTGAACTCATAACCCTAAGATCTAGAGTCACACGCTCCACCAACTGAGCCACCAGGAACTCCTTCTATATTTTTAGTCCCTTTACATTTTTCTGATAGTTTCCAGAAGTTCCTTCATTTTACCTTCCAGTTCATTGACTTATTCATTAGTAGTATCTATTTTATTTATCCAATTTATTGTGTTTTAGTTCACTATTTCTTCAACTTCTTGTACCAGTTCTTATTAATATTATACTCTTGTGTGTCAAAGATAATTATTATGTCTACTTTAAATTCTTCTTCAAGTGGTAGATTCTTTTCATTTTGATTTCTTTCTTTTACACTGGTAGTATTCCTTAAATGTTAGTTATGTAGGCAGTTCCTAGTATTTCCATGGAGATATCAGCTACCTGTCTGGAAACACGTATTTAGAAGAACTCTGACCTTAGGCAATTCCAAATGAATAAATCATTTCAGTGAAGATAAGTGGAATGTGAACAATAAATCAGGCCAATGTGATGGAATGAATGTGGGAATGTTAGGTATGTTGGCATTGACTGTTTGGTAAGGGAAGGTCTTTCTGAGGTTATAGCTGAGCTGGGAATAGACTAAGAAAGAGCAGCAATGAGCAGATCTGAGACATGAGCATTCTAGGTAGACACATATGTAGACACGTTGTGGACAAATAAACTTGGTGTATGCTTGAAGAACAGACAGGAGACCAAAGTCATTAAAGCAGAATGAAACCCTGCTGGAGTGATACCAGATGAAAACAGAGAGCTCTCTTTGGCCTAGATTATACAGGGCAGTGCAGGCCACAGCTCAGGAGTTTGTGTTTTATTCCAAATGAGATGAGAAGCTTCCTTAGGTTCTAAATAAGGAATAAAATGATCTCATTTGCTCCCCTTGCCTAACATTTTATTATGATAATTTTAAACATACAACAAAGTTGAAAGAATTTTACATTGAATACCTGTATGTCCATAGATTCTACTATTAACATTTTTCCAAATGTATTTTATCACATACTTATTTACTTGTCCATCCATTAATCTATCAGATTTTTAAATATATTTTATAATAATTTTCAGACCCCAGTACATTACCTTTAATTTGGTGTGTATATCATTACTTAGACTTTTGGTCCTTTTTATTTGGATGAAAAATTTACATAAAATTAAATGCACAGATTGATGACTTTTTAAAAAATTTAAATTCAAGTTAGTTAACATTTAGTGTATTATTAGTTATGAGGTAGAATTTAGGGTTTCATCAGTTGCATACAACACCCAGTTCTCACTACACCAACTGCTCTCATTAATGCCCACCACCCAGTTACCTCATCCTCCCCGACCTTTCCTCCAACAACCCTCACTTTGTTCCCTATAGTTAAGAGTCTCTTAACAGAGCCTCCCTCTCTGTTTTTATCTTATTATATTTTTCCTTCCCATCCCCTATGTTCATTTGTTTTGTTTCTTAAATTCCACATTTGAGTGAAATCATATAGTATTTGTCTTTCTCTGATTGACTTATTCCACTTAGCATAATATCCTCTAGTTCCATCCATGTTGTTGCAAATGGCAAGATTTCATTTTTTTTTTTAAGATTTTATTTATTTGACAGAGAGAGACAGCTAGAGAGGGAACCCAAGCAAGGGGAGTGTGAGAGAGAGAAGCAGGCTCTCTGTTGAGCAGGGAGTCCAATGTGGGGCTCAATCCCAGGACTCTGGGATCATGACCTGAGCTGAAGGCAGATGCTTAATGACTGAGCCACCCAGGCACCCCAAGATTTCATTCTTTTTGATGGCTGAGTAACGTTCCATTATATACCTATCTATCTCCATATCTCCATTATCCATTCAGCTGTTGATGGACATTTGGGCTCCTTCCATGTTTTGGCTATCACTGCTATAAACACTGAGGTGCATGTGCCCCTTTGAATCATTATTTTTATATTCTCTGGATAAATACTTGGTAGTGCAAGTATTGCTGGGTAATAGGGTAGTTCTATTTTTAATTTTCTGAGGAAATTCCATACTGTTTTCAAGAGTGGTTGCACCAGTTTGTATTCCCACCAACAATGTAGGAGGTCCCCCTTTCTCTGTATCCTCGCCAACATCTGTTATTTTCTGAGTTACTTTAGCCATTCTGACTGGTGTCAGGTGATACCTCATCATGGCTTTGATTTGTATTTCCCTGATGTCGAGTGATGTTGAACATATTTTCATGTGTGTTAGCCATATGTATGCCTTTTTTGGAGAAATGTCTGATCAAGTCTTCTGTCCACTTCTTGACTAGATTTTTTGTTTTTTGGGTGTTGAGTTTGATAAGTTCTTCATATATTTTGGATACAAGCCCTTTACTGATATGTCATTTGCAAATACCTTCTCCCATTCTGTCAGTTGCATTTTAGTTTTGTTGATTGTTTCTTTGCCATGCAAAAGTTTTTTAACCTCATGAAATCCTGATAGTTCATTTTTGTGACAAATTGCTGACTTTTCACAAATACTACCACCTGTGCAACTTGAACCCCTATTGAAATACAGATCATTATCATCACACCAAAAACCTTGTGATCTTTTCTAGTTAATGTTCATACCAAGTGCTCCAGAGGCAACTAGTGTGCTTACTTTCCCCCACCAAAGATTAATGAAGCCTGTGGTAGAACTTCCTATAAATATATTCATATAGTACGTGCTCTTTTGTGTAAGATGTCTTTCATTCAACATTCAACATGTCTACTTTGAAATTCATCCATGTTGTTGCATGTAACAGTAACTTGTTCCTTTTTATTGTGGACTAGCAGTCCAGTATATAAATATTCGACAGTTTATCCATTTTATTGACGGACATTTGAGCTGTCTGTGGTGCTTGACAATTATGAATAAAGCTGTGATGAAATTCTTGTACAAATCTTCCTATAAACATGTACTTTCATTTCTCTTGGACAAATTCATGGGAGTGCAATTGGTGGGTCATAGAATAGGTCTATTTCATTTTACAAAAAATGAGTAGACCTTTTTTTGAATTGCTCATGCCATTCTCACTGAGTTTTAATAAAAATTATCATTTTGATTACAGTGTGGAGAGGACAGGAAAGGGATGGGAACAGAAACTGGGAAGCCAGCATTTTGTCCTAGCCTAAAGCCAGAATATATGTATAGGTTTCATCCAGAATTTTTGTAAAATATTTGTATGATTTTTAATTGCTAGTAAAGCTGAGATTTAACTCAGAATGTGATAACTAACCGTTGGGTCAGTTTCAGCTGTGTACTTTGGAGATCTGAAAAGAATTTAAAGCTCCATTTCTACCTAGAGGAAAGAACACTTCATTCGAGGGAAGGCAATACTTGTAAATCATGCAAGGAAAATATTTAAGTGAGCCTGTGTGGTGCTGTCCATATGAGTAATGAGGTGTCAAATAAACTTGTATTAGTTTAGGTTTTTTTTTTTTTTTAGTCACAAGGCTCATATATTTTTTTCTTTTTTATTGTAGAATAAAATACACATCCAGAAAACCGCACAAAAGAATTGTATGGCTTCAAAGTGTTATAAGCTGAACTCTCTTTTAACTACCACTTAGGTGAAAATGTAAAACTTTGCTGACCATTCCAGAAGCCACCCAGGTGATCTATTCTAATACACCCACCCTTTCTCCAAAAGTAATCACTATCCTGGCTTTTATGATAATCACTTTCTTCCTTAGAATTTATCACATGAATATGCTTTTTTAGATACTACAGTTGATTTTGCCTGTCTAAAAAAATTTGGTATGTCTTTTATATTTCTTTTATTCTCCAGGCTTATCCTCCATCACATTCTTTGCCTTACGGTTTATCTGTTGAAGAGCATAGGCCATCTAACATAAAGTATCTTACACTCTGGACTTTTCTTATTGAATCCCAATGGTGAAGTTCATCATTTTTTTTTTTTTTAAGATTTTATTTATTTGACAGAGAGAAACACAGCGAGAGAGGGAACACAAGCAGAGAAGGGAGAAGCAGGCCTCCCACCAAGCAGGAAGCCCAATGTGGGGCTCGATCCCAGAACCCTGGGATCATGACCTGAGCCGAAGGCAGATGCTTAACGACTGAGCCACCCAGGTGCCCCAAGTTCATCATGTTTTATCTTTTGTTTTTCCTAAACATTGGCAGCTGGATCCAGGAGCTGGATCAGTCTCAGATCTTATTCCATTGACTCCCTATGTTTGGCTCCTTTACTTTATCTGATGCTAGCAGATGTTAACACTTACTGTCTCAAATTTTTCATTCATTGAGGGTTGTAAAAGGGTAATAGTTTAATTCTATCATGGTTTGCAATTATTAGCTAAAATACTTTTATGAAGAGATGCTACCGTCCTTTACTACTGGGTTATCTACTCGTACAATGTATATAGGAAAGGTAGCATAAACTTTTGATTCATGCCCTGTTTGTAAGTAAAGAATTGGAATTGGTTCCATGTCATCTTCTGTAGGTGAATAATTAGTTTTATACATATATATAGGGGGAGGGCATTTGAAAAAGATTTTGAAAAATTCTCTTACCTACAATGCTAGCAATTGTGCTAATATTAAAAAAATGGCTGTTTTGCCAAGATATATATCATGAGTGTATGTGTCACAGGAGAAACAAACTAGTACAATAATAATGTTGATGAATTATGGTACTTTGGCTAATATAACTAACACCCCTCACTTTCCACATAGTAATTTTTCTGTAAAGCAAGACAAATTACCACTGTTTGTCTGCCCTATGATGTAATACATTGTATTAAATCACTATTCTTATGGGAGTTTCTGTCCTTATATTTATATAAGAAATTATAAGTAACCATTTCCCTTACTTCATAAATTCTTTGGCAGTAAAATATTACAAGAGAAAGGAAAGTTAAAAATCATAGTTACCTCATTAAGAGTTAATATCTAAAGTTTACCAGACTCTCATAACCTCATTTTATTTCTTTTGTTCAAGAAGTAGAATAACTTCATTTCCAAAAAAATAAAAAAGAAGAGATATACTTCCATGCAAGATTGTCCTGGTGGCCAGACATTTTGGAGCGTGCAATCACAGGGGTAACCTGGGCACAGTGGTTGTGGATCCCATTCAGGCTGAGTAACTCCTCTGCACCAGCATGTCTCTGCCCTACAAAAAAGAGCAGCCATAAGAAAGTTTTGTTCACTCTCTTGTGCTGAAAAGGGGATTGAGTAAACCTGTTAATTTTTTTCAAGGCTTCAGCAGAATTGGGAACATTCCTAAGTCTAAAATACCTTGTCTAAAATACCTGGAATTTTTGTTATGAATGTTAGGAACATTCCTAAGTCTAAAATACCTGGAATTTTTCAGCTAATATCTTCTCCTTAGGTGGGGATTATTGAAATTTAATATCTGTATTTCTTATGCAATAATAAAGGTGTACGGATATCCATCACTTTCCAAAAGTTTGCATTACCCCACTTTGCTTTTTTAAAATTAATTAATTTATTTGAGAGAGACAGTGTGTGAGCATAGGGGGAGGGGCAGAGTGAGAGGAAGAGAGAGAAACCTAAAGCAGACTCCCTGCTGAATGTGGAGCCCCACTTGAGGCTTGATCTCAAGACCCTGAGATCATGACCTGAGCTGAAAGTAAGAATTGGGCACTTAACGGACTAAGCCACCCAGGCACTGCATACCCCACTTGGCTTTTATGAGAGATCTACATTAGTCCCTGTTTTTGCTAAAAGAAATCCAAAGAGGATTTCTTTTTTAAGGAAAACACCATTACCGTGCTAGTGTAGATCTATCATAAAAGTGAAATAGACTAACATGAATTTTTGGAAATTTTGTCAATTGGGTGATACTCTTCATTTTAGGTCAGTTTGGCTTACAAATGTTTTCTCAGGAAGGCTCTGTTTTTGGATAGTAGGGGAAACCTGTATTATGAAATCTGCTTGGCGCCCTAGCCCAGTTCCAAATTCCATTTCTCAAACACCTCTTATTCTCTTGGTTATGAAGACTTCTAGGAGTCACTTTCAGAGTTGCTAGCATTTTAAATTCCCCTTAAAAAAAAAAAAAAACCAAAGAAAAAATTAGGGCTATTCTCAGCAACATTAGGAATCACTTTCTATAAATAATCTATGAATTGTGTATGAAAGTTCAATGCTGACGTTCTTTGTCATTTTAGAGCTAAAATGGTTCTGTCTCTATTTTTGGCTTTGTTTTGATTATGTAATTTATCTCCCAAAGACGTCACCCTACTTAGTGAAGTTAAGGTATAAGCCTATGAAATGGATAAAAAAATCATTACCATTTAACGCAGAAGAGTAATTAGTGCTGTCATTATGAACCATGATTTAGCAGCCACTGATTCTTTTTGAGCTGATTTTAGCCAGTTTCTGCTGCTGAGTTTTGAATCCCAGTCTTCTCACTGGTTGTTTGAATTATTTACCACTGAAGCTGCTATCTATAAGTAGGTTGATTGATCCATTTTAACTAGCAATCAATTTGTGCTACCTGAGGAGATACAAAGGTGGATAAAACACACCCCCATCCTCGAGAAAGATACATCTAAAGCAGTGCTACCCGAAGTGTGGGTCATGGGCCAGTGCCAGTCCCCACTGGTTTCTTACCCAGTCTTTTATGAAATATGTATAAGGATTGAGAGTAATGTCTAAGAAATCCTAGAGCAATTTAACAAGAGTCACTTATGTGTGTTGATTTTACTCTGTTAGCCATTTATTTTCATTGTATTTTTGAAAAGTATTGTTCTGATACAGACTGAGAACTAAAAAAAATTCTATCCTATGCTGCTGATGATTGAGAGGCACCTGTTAAAAGTATGTCAGATGCGCGTGGGTGACTCAGTAGGTTAGGTGTCTGCCTTTGGCTCAGGTCATGATCTCGGGGTCCCTGCTCCTGGTTCTCCTGGTTCTGCCTCTCCCTCTACTCCTCCCCACTGTTCATGCTTTCTCTCTTTCAAATAAATAAATAAATCTTTTTTAAAAAGTGTGTCACACATTACGAATAGCTATAGGTAGTCAAAAGGTAATCAAGAACTATAACTGATAACTAAGTTTTTTGTCATCAAATTAATCTCGGATTTCAATATTTTCTTCACATCATAAGTGGTTTTCTTTTTCTTTTATTATTTTTTAATTGGGAAGTGATTCATGTAGAGTAAAATCAACCCTTTTAAAACGTACAGGTCAATGGTTTTTAGTATATTCACAACTGTGCACTCTACACCACTACCTAATTCCAGAACATTTTCATCACCCTGAAAAGAAACCCCAGACCCATAAGCAGTTACTCCTCATTTCCACATCCTCCCAAGCCTTGGCAAACACTAATCTACTTCCTGTATGTATGGATTTGCCTATTCTGGACATTTCCTATAAATAGGATCCTATAATACATAACCTTTCGTGTCTGGCTTCTTTCACTTAGTGTAGCTTTCAAGGTTCATCCATGTTTTTTCAGATATCAATAATTCATTCTTCTTTATGGCTGAACAATATTCTATTGTATTGATGTGTCACGTATTGTTTATCCATTCATCCACTGATGAATATTTGAGTTGTTTCCACTTTTTGACTGTTTTGAATAATTCTAATATGAACATTCATGTGCATGTTTTTCTGAAAACGTATGTTTTCAGTTCTCTTGGGTACATACATAGGATCATACAGTAGCTATGTTTAAGTTTTTGAGGAACTGTCAAACTGTTTTCCAAAGTGGCTGCACTATTTTACACTCCCACCAGCAACATATGAAGGTTCCAATGTCTTCATATTCTTGCCAACATTTGTTATCATTCATCTTTCTGTAATAGCCATCCTAGTGGGTATAAAGTATCTCATTTTAGTTTTAGTTTGCATTTCTTTTTTTTTTTTTAAAGATTTTATTTGTTTATTTATTTGACACAGAGAGAGAGATCAAGTAGGCAGAGGCAGGTAGAGAGAGAGTGGGGAAGCAGGCTCCCTGCTGAGCAGAGAGCCCTATGTGGGTTCTATTCCAGGTCATGACCTGAGCCAAAGCCAGAGGCTTTAACCCACTGAGCCACCCAGGCACCCCTAGTTTGCATTTTCTTAATGACTAATGATGTTAAACATCTTTTCATGTACTTGTTGGCCATTTTTAAGTCTTCTTGGATAAATGCATATTCAAATTCTTGGCCATTTTTTAATTGAATTCTTTGTCTTTTTATTGTTGAATCATAAGAGTTCTTTATATAGTCTGGATTCTGGATTCTTATCAGATACAGTTGATTTGCAGCTATATTTTTTTCATTCTATGGTTTGTCTTTTTATTTCCTGGGCAGTGTTTTAAAAACACAAATGTTTTTCATTTTGAAATTCAAATTTGTCTATTTTTCTTTTCATCACCTGTGCTTCAGGAGTCAAATCTAAAAAACTATTGTCTAGACCCATTGCCACAAAGATTTGCACCCATGTTTTTCTAAGCATTTTATAATCTTAACTCATTTAGGTCTTTTTTCCATTTGGAGTTGATTTTTGTACATGGTATGAGTTAGGGGTCCAATTCCATTCTTTGCATTTGGCTAACCAATTGTCACGGCATTATCTGTTGAAAAGTCTAGTCATTCCTAATTGAATAGCCATGGCATTTTTGTAGAACATCAATTGCCCATGTTTGTATGGGTTTATTTTTGGACTTTTAAGCTATTCCATTGATGCATATGTTTATCTTTATGTTAGTACGACACAGATTTGATTGCTGTAGCCTTGTAGTAAGTTTTAAAGTTGGGAAGTGTGACTCATGCAAGCTTGTTCTTCATTTTCATGACTGTTCTGGTTAGTGTGTGTTTCTTGTATTTCATATGAATTATGGGCTCAGTTTGTCAATTAAAGAAAAAAAGCCTACTGGGATTTTGGTAGAGCTTCAGTAAATCTATAGGTCATTTTGGAGAGTATTGTCATTTTAATAACATTAAAATTTCTGACCTATAGATATGGGATGCCTTTCCATTTTTTCAGTTCTTCATTTTAATAATGTTTTGTAGTTTTTAGTGTACCAGTCTTGCACCTCTTTTAATTTATTCCTAAATATTTTGTTCATTTTGATACTATTTTAAATGAAGTGGTTTTCTTAGGGGCACCTGGCTGGCTCAGTTGGAAAAGCACGTGACTCTTGATCTCAGAGTCATGATTTTGAGTCCCACATTGGATGTAAAGATTACTTAAATAAATAAAACTTAAAAAAAATGTTTTTCTTAATTTTATTTTCAGATTGTTCATTGCTAATTATAGGAAAGCAATTGAATTTTGTATATTGATCTTGTATCCTATAACTTTGCTGATCTCATTTACCTGTTCTAATATTTGTATATGTATATTTCTATATACAAGATCGTGTCATCTGTGAGTGGTTTTACTTCTTCCTTTTCAATTTGGATATTTTAAATTACTTTCATGCTTAATTGCATTAGCTAGAACCTCTAATGCAATGTTGAATAGAAATGGTGTTAGCAGATATCCTTGTCTTGTTACTAATCTTAGTGGTGACCTTTCTGTTTCAATCAGATATATGGAATGTGGGTTGTATTTTCACTGTGTTTTCAGCCCAGTCACTCCTATGAGCGTTTACTTTACCATTTTTTAGGCTATTCATAATCTTAACACTTGAAGATTTTAAAGAGTAATCCTTTATTTTGTGTAGAGTATAAATAAATCTAGACTGGGATATTAAAAATTATAGTATAGACAATAATCTTTTAAAAATCTGGAAGATAATACATAGAATGCTAGACTAAAGAGCTAGTTCTCTTATAGTTTATCATTCACTCTAAGTTTTATTGTTGTTACTGTAATGAACCACTGTGATCTGAGTAAATTTCAGGACATATTTCAGAGGTGAAGTGGGAGGGAGGGAAAAGGCAGTTCTTGGTTGTTCAGGACTCATTTATTGAGCAGGTAGAGTTTAGAATCATGAGATTTCAAGGTTGGTATTGCAAGTCCACCAAGTTCAACCTTCTTCCAATGCTTGAATTCCCTTTACACTTAGCTCTTCTAAGTATGTACGTAACCTGTGGTTCAAACCCTCTGGTGAGAAGAAACTCTATCACCCCTTCCACTTTGAGCACTTCAAACATTTATTGTTTCAATGACCTAAACTTTTTTCTCATTAAAACTTTCTGCAGAGAGTGGTCAAGCAAGCACAATGAGACAAGGTTATTACTATCAGTAGTAGTACAGTTAGCTAGAAAGTTAAAATGAATTGCTTCCATGTAACTTAAGAATAATAAATATCGATTTTCTTTTTACTTAGAAAATAAAATTTGATGGAAAGTTAAATATCAAAAATAAGCCAAAAAGCATATCTTTAAATTTATAGTCAAATTTTCAACTATTAGGTCATAGTGATCTTCATGTGTATAAGAGGAGAAATCCATCAATTAAACATGTTTATTGAGGACCTCTGTTGTAGGTACTATGGATGGTGAACAACACCTTGAGACTCTGCCTTTTAATGGGCTTATAATGTCTTTGAACAGGTACAATAAAAAGAGAAAGAATAACTGAAAATAGGAGGACAATGACAGTTTGGCCAATGAAGGGTTAAAAATAATAACCCTAGGGCTTCCCTGGAAGGTGAGGTACTGAGAGGTCAGTGGGTTATGCTATGGAGGTTGGAGCATCTGGGGACTGATGGAGGACAGGACTTAGGATTGTGGGCGGGGAGCCTGAGGGGTACCTTCAAAGACGGTATGATTGATAGTACTGAGGATGAGCGTGAGGATGAGAGGACATTTCAGGCTGAAGGGTGTGAGCACAGCCACAGACACAGGGCAGAAAAATGCCTGCAGGCAAGTCTGAGAGCTGACAAGGTGAAAATGGGGCAGATGGTAGAGGGCCAGGCTAGGGAATGCAGGTTTTTGTCTTGCAAATGTTTGAGAATTAAAAAATGAGTTTGGATTGAGACGTGTTGTGCTTCTGAAGCTCTAAAAACCCAGAAGAGCAAAGGAGACTGCAGTTATGTAGACTCTGTGATTATTTCAGAATTGAAGTGAAAGTCCAACCTACACTGATCATGGTGTGAATAAGAGAGCAGGGCTGGATGTCAGTGAAGTTAATACAAGAAAGATCAGAAGAATTTAGCAACCTAGAGTCAAGGTGCAAATAACTCTCAAACTTTTTGACAATGATTATTATAAGACAGACATTTATGTATTTCACATATAAGTATGTATATGAATAATACATCATAAGTAAAACAGAAACAGAAATGAAAATTCTAAGCAACAGTATTTACCTTTACTTTAAAGTGATTCTTTCCTTGATATTTCTATTTCATGAAAAGATAACCTAGTGTTAACCCACTCAATGGGTTGTTATCCCCAATTTGAATGCTATGTCCCAAGGGGTAAGATTTAGAGGATACCACAAAGGTTATCCTCCCTTAAGGTGTTTTACCAATGTTGCATTTCTAGCATTAATAATGAGATTTTGGTTCTCTGTTAAAGGAAACATCTTTGAAAAGGAGCTAATTTTTGCCAATCTTGTACTCGAGAGTGAATGATTTGTTAATTTTTCTGGAAAGCAAGTTGTGTGAGAGGAAAGAATAGAGAAAAACTAGAAGCTTGAAATGTGTGCTTGAAAGTGACCAAAGGTGAGAGAGGTTCTGAGAAAAATGTTACCTTTACCATTTTACCTACAGGTTACTGCAATACGTAGAAAATAAAAGTACTATTTGGTCCTGCTAAAACAGGACCTTAGTAGTTCATTTTCTGAATGAGGAAGAAAGAATCTGGGAAGAAGGTTAAACCAAGATTGGCAAACAGGACAGTAACGTGTCATTTCTTAACTGTTCAGATAAGGTATTAACCAGTACAGCTGGAAGATGGAAGACAGGAAAGGGAGTGGTCTGGAATTCCCAGAAGAGGGAAGGAGAGAAATATAGGGTTTATCTCTTTTATTTATTTCTTGATTTGAGAAAGCCAGACAGAGAGTGCGTGTGCTCCAGGGGGAGGGGGAAGGATGGTGTGGGGCAGCCAGGGAGGGAGAAGCAGACTCCCTGCTGAGCAAGGGACCCAGCATGGGGCTCGATCCCAGGACCCTGAGATCATGACCTGAGTCGAAGGCAGATGCCCCATGGCTTACTTCTTTTAAGCAAGAAGTATCAATGGGCCTTAATAAAAGTGACTCTGCTCTTCAGGTTCAGGCAACTTACCCAATCTGGGCCATTTATTTATTTGTTTGTTTGTTTGTTTATTTATTTATTTATTTAGGTTACTAAGACTTAACCCCACCAGAATGATCTGTCCAAACAAATCAACAGCCGGAGAGTTAGGAAAATTGGTTCAGAGGTCATCAATCTTTTTGTCAGGAGAGTCAGGCTGCTGGTGTTGTCTTAGTGATTCTATATGAAAATAAAATCATATTGGAAAAGGCACTTCGAGTGCATGTCTAAATGTGTGTGTCTAGAAAAGGCCTCTTGCTACCAAGCTTGAATTTTGCGATGTTGGTATGTTCTGCACTTCTATGGTTTTGTCTGGAGTCAGGGGTCACTTATCAGCAATGTAAGGTTATTTTGTAGCAGGCCATTTTGTCAGTATGTAGAACTTGGCAGTTTCACCCTCAAAACTGAAGTGTTAATTTGTTACAAACAGCAGTCAGGGAGTGAAGTCAGATAATTAAAATGGAGCACAATGGAGGCATTAAATTTTATTACAGTCTCTGTTATCAGTTGCTTGAGATTACTTTTCTCTGGAAGGACCAACGCCCGCAGAAGAAAGATCAATTTTCCTCTTATTTAATAAATAGAGGCATTATATATTACGTTGCAATTCAATCCTCAAGATTTCTACGTTAAAGTTCCTCTTAAAATTGGGCAGTGATTTCTGTGGAACTGGAATAACCAGATGAGTTCATCTGTTTTCTCTTTATCAATTTACACAGGAGTCAGATAAAAGGATATGGCCACATTGCTTGCATCCCAGAATAACCATCACTCAAGGGCCCGAGAAGCCCAGCACAGAGTTCAAATTCTTTATTTCTAGTCTCTGGTGAGAGTGTAAGAGGAAGAATGTGGACCTGTCCTTACCTGCCTGAGACTGAAGAGGAAGGGAAAGGTGTGCATGACCGCCCCCTCCCACCTCCAGTCACTTTGCCCTTAAAGCTTTGCATTCTGCACTGAGTCCCCACTTGCCCTAGACCAGCAGCAAGAGAATTTAGCTGGATGGTGGGATCAGGAATCCCCCCGAATGCATCCTGAAAAAACTTTGCCATTTCTAGTAATTGTATAAAATGACATACAACCCACGGATGGCTGTGACTCCTATTCCTCAACACAAGTGCCCCCCACTCTCTACTCTCTCTTGGAGCCAGAGGTAAATCCTATCTGAGCCACACTTGGGACGCTGCCAGCCTAGAGCAGAGATGAGAGTCTGCACAAGAACCAGTGGACCACGGCACTAGATCTGGAAGTTCTGAGTCTCTCTCGAGAAGCAGGGAGTACCTGTTCGAGATCTTCAGGGAGTAACAGCACCTGTTTCCTCTGGCAGTGCTCCTTCACCACTTCATTGATTCTGCAGTGGACCATACTCTAAAGGTTTTGCCGGGGGATTCGGTCTGTGAACATACCCTCCTAGTTCTGTTTCACAAGACCAGGTGTGAGAACTTCAAGGTCACAAACAAATCCGATGATCAGCTCGGAAGACTGATTCACTATCTACAGGAGGCTAGCATTTGCACATTTGATATGATTTCACAACCGTGATAAATGACTAAGAACAGCAGGGAACATGCAACGAGCCAACTGCTCAGAAATGATTTTGGGAGATTGCCTCTCCGTCCTCTGAAAGCTGAGGCTGAAGAGTCCTGATTTTTGTTACACATTCCTCTCCTTTCCTGAGTCGTAGTTGGATAAAACACTGGGCTGTATACCGGTGATTCCCAACGACATGGTACAGTTATTCACAAAGGCAGGGTGAAATGAGAAGAGTCACAAAATGGAGTGAGTTGTTCTTAAGGCCAAGTTTATTGCGTTTGACAGGCTTTCTCTCACTTTAAGATTATGCTTTTACATTTAGGTGATAAAATATCCTTCCTTCTAAAGGAATATTATGTGGAGTGAGTGTGGATATACTCACATGTGTATGTGTGCATACATGTATGAATTTAATGTACTTACTTGGCAAAGGAAAGTGAAAAAAAAATCTGTCTCTGAGAAATTTTACTGGTCTCTAAACTTCCAAGATCTGGGAGCTGTTATTTTTGTATAGTGTTTTGTAGACTGGAAGGTAAAAGAGATAGAGTTCATTTTAACCTATTTCTTTAAAAAAAATTAATTGATTTATTTTAGAGTAGTTTTAAGTGTACAGAAAAATGAGTGAAAAATACAGACTTTTCCTAAGCCTCCTTCTGTTCCCTCAGTTGTCTCTTAAAAATATGTAATGTAGCATTCATTTGCAACTAATAAAAGGATATTCATCTTGAAATTTCAGAAAGTACAAGGAATATAATAAAGAAATATCTGTAAAAAATGTTATTGATCATCTCATTCCAAAGATAGCACTAGTAACTCTTAGTGATATCTATACCCTTTTTTCTCCCTTAAATCGATATCTAGCTATATTTGGAAGCTATCTCTATGTCAATATATGCCTCAATTACTTTTTTTATAAACTTGGAAATCATATATAGATATATCATATAGAGAGAACCATATATATAAGTTTTGTATCCTAGTCTTTTTCCCACTTAACATGGAAACATTATGTGTATGTATTTTTAAATCTTTAATTTTATTCTTTGGGAGATGATATTTAAAACTACACAGTGACTCACTGTATGATAAGTGCTTTTAAAAAATGAATTGTATGTTATTTCACTCTAATCCTACTAAAATATGAACTCCAAAAAAGGAAGGATTTTAGTCTGTTTTGTTCATGAAAGATCCCTTCATACCTAGAAGAGTGCCTGGCAGACGCATTAACAGACACTCCGAAAACATTCGTTGAATAAATGAAAGAACTGTATTTTGGAAATTTGTATGATTTCCTTAGCTAACACCTTAGAGTCACCCAAGAACTTATAATAAAAGTTATTGCCTGCTAAATTGGGAATCAAAATCATTGTGCAGACCCAAATAGAGCATTTTTAAAGAACTGAGCACTGTAGTGGCTCTCTTGTATAGTTGGTGATGACGATATGTCTCCAAGTTGGAGTATTTCAGGGAAGGGATAGTGTGGTTCCTACCCGTTCTCTTGAGGACAATGGCACAGTGTCGCTAAGACACTGAGCAACACTGTCTGGATTATGTGGGAAACAACTCCTCCACAGCAACAGCGATGCCCTGATGATAGAGTCTCAGCTAGAAAGTGCTTATTAAGTCTTCCTGGGATGGGAATCATTTACCCAGAGTGATTGGTAAGGTTCCACAAATTCCCTGTAGGATGCCCAGGAAACCAACCTCCCCACCATAGCTCACCCCAAATTTCCACTCATGCACTCAAGTGCTATCATTTGTTTGTATCCAACCAAGTGGAGAGGCAGGGAATGGCAGTGACTACACGTTATTTAGATGGTGGATAGCTGGGAAGGGTGGCTTACCAGGACATCCGGTAAGACTTGGCGTCACCAAGGGGCGGGGAGTGTGGTGGGCAGACATAGGAGGCTTCCGATTTTAGAGCATGGAGCTGAGGTAGGAGCAGTGAGAGGAGAAAGAGCACTATCAGATTGAGAAATCATAGAGTCAAGGCCTCGCACAAGTTTACTTACTTCTCAGTCCTACTGAAAGGGTAGGCTTGTTTAGTGCCTTACTGTTCCATTGAGTGAGGTCATAAATTAGAATAATTCATTAAAAAGTCATTTCAAAATTCATTAGGTTATGGGATTGACTTAATTTTCAATTGAAAATACTGGCTTTGTTTTACAAGCTTTTAGAATTACTTTCTAAGTAATAGATTTAAAAAGTCTGAGTAGGCATGTATCCATGGTTACAGCAGCAACGGTATCAAAAAGATTTCTGAAGATAGCATTTTTGTCCTAGATTTTTATAGAGTTTCTATTTATTAATCTTCCTTCTGTTTTGCCTCATCCTTTCTATATGATTTGAAAACTTGTTTGCCAGATTTTCTGTTGTAAAAATGTTTAGTAACATTATTCAACAGCTTGTCTTTCATTTATTAATTTACTTATTTTAACAATAGTTACTGGATATCTGTGCAGTACTTGAGAAATGATGGGAAATAGAAACTCTCAAAAATTATAATCAAATGTATGACATAAATAAATAAACAGGCAATTAAGACATAGCATAATATGTCTTGAAAGGAAATAGAAGAGGCACCTAATAAGTCAACATTGGAAGTTTTTAAGATTAAGTGCCAGCTAAATTAGGAATGGCAAAGCTGAGTGGTAGTGGTGATGAAAAGTGGAAAAAAATATTTCAAGAGGAGGAAGCAGCATGTGCAAAGGCCCTGAGGGGAGATATTGCATGGCTGATCAGAGACCTAAAAATAGCTAAATAGATCCAGTCTACCAGGTGAGAAATGAAGGATGAAACTGGGGAGGAAAACTAAAAGACCTTGCAAATCATGTAAAGGACATCATGCTAAAGACAATTGGGAATATTTGAAAATTTTTATGAGTGAGTAAGTAGGATCACATAGTCTATTTAGAAAGCACGCACTGACTTGCCTCAGTAGAACAATTTGGTGAAGGGCAATTGACAAGGCAAAGAAAATTAGCCAGAAGATTCTAGTATTATCCAGTTAAGAGCAGATGGTAGCCTGAATACAGGGTAAAGGCAGTGGGCTTGGAGAGATTAAACTAATTTGAAATCCATGGTAGAATCACCAGAAATTAATAATAGATGGCCAGATAAAATGGATAAAGGAAGAAGCCAAGAGAATGACATTGACTTTCTTCATGTGGGTTTCCCCTCAAAACAAGTCTGAGATTAGGACTGGGGTTCAGGAGGTTTATTTTAAAGGTGATCCCAGGAAGCAAGAGTGGGGGAATGGAGAGAGTGAGTCCAAAAAGGAGAAAAGCCAATTTAGGAAGGAGGAAAGTCAAAAAAGTGTACATTACTGAGCTGTTATTGCTGCAAAAGCTGGAGCACAATTTGAAGGGAATTTTCTGTAGAACTATGTCAAAAGCTCCTCAGAAGTGTCCCTCTGGACCACTGGAGATGGCCTTCATTTCTGGACTCTCCTCTTTGCTTTGTGTGTACCTCCAGGGATAACTCCTCTGCTCTTGAGAACCGTTGAACAAGTTCTTAGAATTTTGGAGAAAACCCCAAGGCGGAAAATTGGAGAGAACTATTTGAGGTGAAACTGGAGTTTGAGGTGGGCAAAGGGATTTGACATGGGGCACAAATAACATCTACCACAGTGACCATGTTTCTGGCTCAGGCAACCAGATGCCCCAACATTCGGCAAATTCTTGAATATGTATTTTAAAGATTTTATTTATTTATTTGTCGGAGAGAGCAAGAGAGCGAGCACAAGCAGGGAGAACAGCAGGTAGAGGCAGAAGCAGGCTCCCCGCTGAGCAAGGAACCTGATGCAGGGCTCCATCCCAGGACCCTGGGATTAGGACCTGAGCTGAAAGCAGACGCTTAACCGACTGAGCCACCCAGGCATCCCAAATTCTTGAAATATTTTTGAGACACCCATGTGGTGAGATCTAGCAGGAATGGGATACAACCTGGTGATTAGAGATGGTACCACAGTCATGATTTTAGCCTAATCATGGGTCACATATGAATTTCCTGGGGTTGTCAAGCAAATTCCACAGACTGAATGGCCAAAACAAAACAAATATACTTTCTCACAATCCTGGAGGTTGGAAGTCCAAGACCAGGGTGTCTATAGGGATGATTTCTTTTGAGGACTCTCTCTTTGGTCATCTCCTGTGTCTTCATATCATTTTTGCCTCTGTATACCTGTACCCAAATATCTCTTTCTTATAAGGACGTCATTTATAATGGATGAAGGCCACTCACATGACCTCATTTTAATTCCATGACCTCTTTAAAGACCATTTGTAGTCACATTCTGAGGTACTGGGCATTAAGACTTCAACGTATAAATTTTGAAGGGACACAATTCAGCCCTAATAGGTATAACTGACACTAAAGGAATGGACAAGCTTGTTTAAGAAAAGTGGATCTAGAACAGGGTTTATTTTTTTAAATTATTATTATTATTATTATTTAAAGCTTTTCTTTTAAAGGTTTTTATTTAAAGGCATGTATTGCATGGAGCACTAGGTGTGGTGCATGAACAATTAATCTTGTAACACTGAAAAAGTAAAACAAACATATGTGGGGGGGGAAGGTTTTTTATTTATTTAAGCATTCTCCACATCCAACACAGGGCTCAAACTCACAACCCTGAGATCAAGAGCTGCATGCTCTTCCAACTGAGCCAGCCAGGTGCCCCAGAACAGGCTTTAGAGGGACACCAACATTGAACAGGAATAACACGAACATTAACAGGACTCACATTTAGCATTAACAAAACAGACTAACAGGGAGTATAGAAAAGTTGAAGAAAAACAAGATGAGTATAGCGTCATGAAAGACCAGGGAGTGTTTTTTCAGGGTGAGAGTGGTCATCCAATGCCAAATACTGCTGAGAGGCCTGACAAAGGAGGGGTACTCTGAGATTGTTGAGCCTGTGGGTTGATAACTGACAAGAAGATGCAGACTTTGGCTGGGAGAAGAAGAGTGAAATAGCATATTGGCTCCAGCAGAGCATGGAGTAAGTGGATGAGTGTGAGTGCTGCTGGGAAGAAACAAAGGGCCAGGAAAAGGCTGAAGGTGATGGGAGAAAGAGGTGAGCAGTGCCTCAGGTGCAGGCAGGGAAGAGGGTTAGTAGTTCAGGTACGGGACTGTCTTCAGATAAGTGTAGAGATGCCTCTTCCATTTGTCTAGATTGGATGGAAAAAATGATAGGAAATCTGTTTGGGAAGTAGGGAAGGGTATTTAAGAGGCAGAGTTTTTTTTTTGTTTTGGTTTTTCTTAGATCTTATTTATTTGACAGAGAGAGAGAGAGAGAGATCACAAGTAGGCATAGAAGCAGGCAGAGAGAGGGAGAAGCAGACTCCCCGCTGAGCAGAGAGCCTTATGTGGGGCTTGATCCCAGGACCCTGAGATCATGACCTGAGCTGAAGGCAAAGGCTTTAACCCACTGAGCCACCCAGGCGCCCCTAAGAGGCAGAGTTTTGGGAAGAGAGAAGATAGTTGAGTTTAACCAAGGGTTGAAGTAACATTTCATAAAATAGAATGCATATGTATTTTTATAAAAGTTTTTGTCTTGTTAAATCCAATATCACTTTTCCTTAAAAGTTCTGGAATTAATTTTCTTCTTGAAGTTAGTGAGTTAACATAATTTTTAAAAAAGATGAATTCAGTGGAAATATGAAATACAGTATTCATAAAAGTATTGTTATTGTATATATACGTGGATGGTTATTGTTTTTAAAGATTTTATTTATTTATCTGACAGAGAGAGAGAGATCACAAGTAGGCAGAGAGGCAGGCAGAGAGAGGGAAGCAGGCTCCCCGCAGAGCAGAGAACCCAATGCTGGGCTCCATCCCAGGACCCTGAGATCATGACCTGGGCTGAAGGCAGAGGCTTTTAACCCCCTGAGCCACCCAGGCACCCCTATAGGTGGATGATTAAAATATTTTTGTTATATTACTCTCATTTCTAAAAAGTAGCTTGAAAAAAATTCATAGTGTTCTTTTTCTATGGAGGCCAAGATAGCAGTGTAACAATGTATCTCTGATATCTTCATTAGCAAAGATTCAGTATCTTTAATTTGCTGCCTTACTTTGCTGTTCTTGATAGAGAGGACAACAAGAAAATGGAAAGGCAAGTTTATGTAGATACAGATGGTTGATCACTATGAACTATCACATCATAGACAAATGTGATCATAATCTTATGCATATTACAGATATGTGCTTTATGAATACGTTTAACAGTGCTTCTTAATTTTCTTTTTTTCTCAGTTCACTGTGCTAAATTTCTGCTGCTCCTCAGAGCACTGACCTGAGCAAGAAATCATTTATGCATTTGTTTGCATAATATATCTGATTTCATATTCCTCATGTAAAAATTGCCATAATATCCAGGAAGAAGTTATTTTTTTCTCATTTAGTATAATCAAGATAACAATCTTAAATGTCAACGAAATTATAAGGTAGGTTTGATGGTGGGCGATTTTAGTGGAAATTAAACTGATTTGATCAGTTTGTATTTTCTCATTTCTGCACTTAGATGTCACAAGAAGGCCCCTTCGCTCATAAGTCACTCAGTTTCTGATTCTGTAAGATACAAGTTTTAAAAAACTGCCTTTCTCTAGTACATAGGATGAATATAAAGAGTAATATCTGCTAATAGCTTGGGAAAGGATAATATAAAATAAAGACATCACAGTTTACCCAAGGGTGAAGAATGAGTGATAATATATGCTTGCAAAGCATAAATCACCTTTTATTAGTAGCCTTCAAATTCCTGAAAACTGCAACAAATTTCTTACAAAATTTCTAGCATCCATAATTAAAGGGTATTTAAATCCCAATGGAAGCTTTATGTATCACATGTTAATACTCCAAAAGTAAACGCATTGCATCATTCAACAAAATTTCGCTAAGGACCCAGTGAAGGACCTGGAGAGATCCAGTGAAAAAATATACCAATTCCCTATCATTTTGGAGCCTAGATTCTAGTGAGAGAGATAGACGATGGCTACATTAAGAAATAAACATAAAATTTTACTTTTTTTGAAGAAAAGCAAAGTATAGTAAGTTATCTTGACAAAAAAAGCATCTAAGGAGTGGGGAGAAGGTGAAGGTCTTGACCAGAATGAATGCACTAGAAGACAGGAGAGTAAGTAATGACACCACTTAGATTTTTCTAGAAATTTCTAAAGAAATTTCCTTTAAAAAAGAAGCACAAGTAGGGTGCTCCGCAGGGTCCTGGGATTGAGCCCAACATGGAGCCCCGCATGGAGCCTCCTGCTGAGCAGGAAGCCTGCTTCTCCCTCTGCCCCTCCCACTGCTTGTATTCTGTCCCTCTGTCAAATAAATAAATGAAATCTTAAAAAAAAAAAAAAAAAAAAAAGAAGCACAGGAATAGGGTGCTAGCTTAAGGAAGATTTAGGGTCAAGGGAATTTTTAAGTGATAAAAGGTAATGTTTTCTGCTCATGGGAGTAATCTAATACAGAGTGGAAATGATCTACTTGTTTTCCAGGATAGTCGTAACAAAGTACCAGAAACTGCGTGGCTTAGAACAGCAGACATTTATTGTCTCAGCGGTCCTGGAAGCTAGAAGTCTGAAATCAGATTGTTGGCATGGCCATCCTCCCCCTTAAACCTCTAGGGGAAAGTCTCCTTGCTTCTTCCTAGTTGCGAGTGGTTTACCAGCAATCTTTGGCATTCCTTGACTTGCAGCTGCATAACTCCAATCTCTGTCTTCATCTTCACATGGTATTCCCCCTGTGTGTCTCTGTGTTTTCACATGCCCATTTTGTTTCAGGACCCCAGTCATATTGGATCGGGACCCACCCTACTCCTAGATGACCTCCTCCTAACTAATTCCATCTGCAATGACCTTATTTCCAAACAAGGTCATGTTTTGAATTACCGAGGGCTAGGACAGCACTCTGTCTTCTTTTGAGGAAAGCAATTCAACTTATAACAAATGGAGTGATAACTTGAGACATTTATAGGGTGAAAGGACCTTTCTGAGAAGTAAGAGATGTTTTCTCTTGGGAGTGATGGAGCACAGAAGGAAAAACTGCTGCTATGGTCAGGGAGAGAAGGTACAATGTGGGGGACAAAGACCTTGAGTCAACAAGAAAGGATTTGCTACCTTGTTCCAATGGAGGGCTGGTCTTGAAAAAAAGGTTGGAAAGTTCATTTGCTCTACCAGGGAAGAAGGTAGTTTAAGAATTCAGATTAAGTGTGGGCTACAGAATTTGTGTAGGAAAATAATTTTCTCTTCTGAGGGTTTATAGTTTCTCAGTGAAAACAGATGTTTCTGATTTGGAATTCAGGTCAGTGTCATAATCACAATTAGTATTATTTTAGGGAACTGGGGCACATAGGAAAGTCTAGCACAGTGCTTGAGACCCACATACACATCCCTATGCCTTTATGCTAGATACTCTACATGTATGACCTACTCTAATTCTCACAATATTTGAAAAAGGCATCTTCTGGCCAAAACTCTTCTTTTTTTATTTTTAAAGATTTTATTTTTATTTATTTGACAGAGAGGAGAGAGATCACAAGAAGACAGAGAGGCAGGCAGAGAGAGAGGGGAAGCAGGCTCCCTGCTGAACAGAGAGCCCGATACGGGGCTCGATCCCAAGACCCCGAGATAATGACCTGAGCCGAAGGCAGAGGCTTTAACCCACTGAGCCACCCAGGCGCCCCCAAAGCTCCTCTTTTTACATATACCATAAATGTTTGGGCGAAGTGTTCGATATGTTCACATAGTAGTCCAGGGGGTTACTAAAAGCACGTTGTCATATCAATAGGTTCTGTGAAGGTTGTAATGTAATCAGTGCAAAGCTGAGAAGAACAGAGTTTAACATTTTTTTAGAAGAAGTATCTAGTTTTTTTATTTTTTATTTTTATTTTATTTATTTATTTGACAGAGGGAGAGAGATCACAAGTAGACAGAGAGGCAGGCAGAGAGAGAGAAGGGGAAGCAGGCTCCTTGCTGAGTGGAGAGCCTGATGCAGGTCTTGATCCCAGGACCCTGAGATCATGACCTGAGCCGGAGGCTTTAACCCACACTGAGCCACTCAGGCTCCCCTAGAAGAAGTATTTAGGATATAGATTACAGACCGATTAGTGACTATTTACCAAAGAAAACCACTTTATGAAAATCAGTGTTTATCATAATCAACCATGTGCTATAAGTGACAGGGTCAAGTGGTCCTAAACCAACCAAAGCTAAGAGTCCTTTTTCCGTCTTTTAAAATGTTTAAGGAGCTCCACGTTATTTTTATTTTTTTGTCATATATTTTAGATAATAATTAGCTATTAGAAGAACCCAGACCAAGAAAAGAAATGAAAAAAACAAAACAAAACACCGAAAAACCAAAAAGCCAAACCAAAAAACCAAAATGAAACAAAAGAGAACCCATTTTAATAGTTATAGAAGAGCTGCAGGTAGAAAAGTACCTGAATGAGCACACTTGGGTTCATCATAACCCACTTAGCCGGCTGATCAAACACAGCAGCAGCGATGTACTTTGACCTGACTTCTTGGCAAGAAGCCCAGTGAGGAGACATTGTCTCTTTTTGTTTTTGTTTTTCAAATGTAGATCCCTTTGTTAGCAGGCAGTGCTCTTTACCGTCCTTATCAATATATCAAAGACGACTACAAACTTGAAATATATACTACTCATGATGTTAATTCTGTTCTTTGTTTTAAATGAGTCAACATTTAAAAACCAGTTTACCTTTCTGTATTTGGCCTATTTTTGATGTAAATGGACCCCTCATAGTTAAGAACAGAAACTCGCTGTGAAGAGTTCTGGTGAAGGCAATGAATTAACTTCCCAAGTTGACCCACTAGAATTGAAATGTCAGATAGTCATTCAATCACAGATCATATGACCAAAATAACATCCGTAAGGAAAAGATGGCATTTGGCCAACTACACACGAATCTGGATGATGCAGTGAAAACGCTGTTATCTTCACCGTCGGTAGGCTTCCACCAGACGGGCCCCACAGACCAGATTGCTTCAGAGAGATTGTGTCTTCGTAGTAAGTACGGCTTCGAGAGAGCAAATTACAGATATTATTTTTGTTGATGGCGTTGGAGCTGCAGCCATCAATATTGAGTTCTATAGTGTCAGCAGGGAGATAGCTGAGTAAAATATGAAAGTGATATAAATGCTCTCTAATTATCTTAGAATCCAGGCATCTCTGAACCTACTTTAGAAATGGTTTTGATATTGGGGCGCCTGGGTGGCTCAGTGGGTTAAAGCCTCTGCCTTCGGCTCACGTCATGATCTCAGGGTCCTGGGATTGAGCCCCACATCGGGTTCTCTGCTCAGCAGGGAGCCTGCTTCCCCCTCTCTCTCTGCCTACTTGTGATCTCTCTCTGTCAAATAAATAAATAAAATCTTTAAAAAAAAAAAAAAGAAATGGTTTTGATATATCTGATCTGTGATGGTACCCAACCCCTTCTTTGGTTCTATATCTACAGCAGATCTGAGGGGTAGTGTCTGCAGACCATGAAGCTGTGCCATACCTCTTCCTTTTCTAATCCCAGCCATTTTGGTGGTCCTATTCTCCAGAGTTAGCCCAATGAGGCATTATAAATCTCTTTCAAAATAAAAGAGCAGACAAGACGCGGAGTTTTATCAACTTCACTTTCTGTCTGAGCTCTCTAGATGATAAATTTATTTTGGCTCCAAGTTTGTTCCAAGATTTTTCTCAGTCTTCCTTGAAAATTCGAATCCTAGAATCACAAAATGATGAAGAATAAAGTAGACAGAGACCTAATAGAAATGATTTTGTATTGTAAAGATTGAAAACTTGAATATAATATTGGTAAAGTCCTTTTTATATTAACTTTCAGTGGATTAAGTAGGAAGAAACAATTTGGAGAAGTTACTTATTCCAATTTTAGATATTTTAGATATTTTAGATTATTTTATTTTGAATTGTTAGTTTTATTTAGATTTTAGTTAGACTTATTAGTTTTATTTAATTTTTAAATATTTTATAATATTTTAGATTAAAACTCTCTAAAGTAATTATATTCTTATGTAATATTTTATTTTATTATTATTTTTTAAGAATTTAGTGATTCATCACTTCCATATAACAGTGCTCATCAAGTGCCCTATGTAATATGTATTCATATGTAATCTTTTAGATATAAACTTGCAAAGTGGTAACTGCTTAGAATTTTTTGGGTCATTTATTATATCTTAATCATTTAGATTTTAAGATTTTGGTCTACCTTTTTCCTTTGCATGTAGGAGGGAACAATTGCAACTGGAAAGTTTTATGGAGCATAAAAATTCTGGCCTTTGGGGATTTTCTCCTGCTATATATTGAGTTTGTTATCTCAGTTTTCATTCTTAATGTGAGTCTATAATTAGCCCTATAAGTAAGGAGAAAAAAGAGTGCTTTCTTTAACTTAAAGGAAATCCTACAGCCATGAAATCCACAATGGGAAAATTTCACCCCACCTTTTTATTTTTCAATAAATAGCTGTGCATATCTTCATTCTACTTAACTGTCTAATTTTTCATTTTGTTGTTGCTGTCTTAAAATCAATATTAAACATTTAATTGTGAAGTACTTTTTTCAGAAGATTTAGAGAATATAAAAACATTATAAAGAAAAAATTTCACATTCCTACCATCTAGAGATCATCAATGTTGATAAATTTATGTATGCAAGTCTTTTCTCCGTGCACATTTATTAACTACTTTTTTTTGAAAATTAATTCAAGCTCATTTAAAAAATTAAGGGGATCTCAGCAAAATTTTCCCATGACGTTTAAAATAATCCAATTAAAGAGTAATAGTAGCAGGGTGAGAGCTCAAATACATAATAAATCCTCAAGTCATCTTCAAAAGATAAAACAGTTCAGAAATCACTGGAGATTAGATTCCATTTTTAATAAAGCTAATTGTGAAGTGTCAAAGGAAATAAGAACTTAAGTATATGCAATTCATTTTATCAAACTTGTATCATTATAGAATATCTCCCTCTACTGTCCTTTTCTCCTCCCCTCAAATTCACAAGTGACAGAATATCAGTGATGGAGAAGGAATCCATCTAAACTCTGTTTTCCTGGAATGAACACTGTGATAGCAATTCTTTCTTCTTCTTTAACGGAGAAACCTAAGCAGTAGTTCTAGGGCTTTGGAATAAAGTACTACTTATTCTGCTTGTAATAAGCTTAAAGACTCATGGTGCTTTTGTGTGAGTAAATATTTAGGCTTCTTTCAACATGAGTTTTCCTCATGTCTAATTGAGTTACCAAACTTCAATGGAAAACACATTTTTTCTGTTACAAAAAAGAGCAAACATAGTTTGGGTAGCTTGAATAAAGAAATAAAGAAATAAGCTGTGGAGCTCTTAGAAGACATCCAAGGGCCATCAGTCAGCCATCGGTTGTCCATGCATTACTCGAGACAAAGTATTTCTAGAGACTGTGCCCGTAACATAAAAAACCTTAGATATCAGTGAACCCATAATTCTCTCAGTGACATCAGATCTTATGTCTGGGGAGTATTTCTTCTATCGTAAATACAAGTTGAAAACTACTGTACAGTCCTTAAGCCATTAGGACATGTTATTTTTGGACAGGATGTTTCCTGTGTATTTTAGCCATTATCTTTCCCTGTAATATCTATCCTGCTTTTATTTTATTTTTGTGTAAATAATACTTTATTCCGAGTACATTCATCTACATTAAGACTTTTACCCAAGAATGGATCATATTTAAGGGTAAAGCCACAGGTATCAAAGCTTGGTTTTTCATTTGTGTGTGCCAAGAATAATGTTCCTCCTTCTGAAACGTACCAAACAAAGGCATCAAAACAAGGACTAGAACTAGAAAACATTAAAGTTTCTTTGATAAAGTGACAAACTCCATCCAAGTTAAAAAAAAAAAAAAACCAAAAACCAAAAACCAAACCAAAACAAGCAAGCAAGCAAGCTGTGTTTTCTAGACTGAGCTCTCTGGACCATGCTCTGGTCTTACAGAGAAGTACTTTTCTCTCTGGAAAAGATGAGCTACCAGGCTTGTTTGGTGTTGTTGTGTGCCCCAGAGAGACAAATTGTGTCACAATGCTATAAACTGTGCTGAAAATGACATTTCAATCTGGTTTGGCTCCTTTGGTATTTTTTTAGTTTGCCTTGGCTTTGTGGTTTATGAAATGCTTTAAGTTGTATTCTCTCAATAAACTCTCATAACGACCCCCGGGATGCCTAGAAGGACTAAGGAATTCCAACTACAGAGATGACAAAACTGTTCTCAAGTTTCATTTAGAAGGAGAACTCAAATCTTCTGATTCTTATTTCACTTTTTCTTCCTCGGTGCCTTGCTGCCAGGAGACCTCGGGTCTGCTGGGCATAGTCTCCAGGCGCGTTGTTTGGAAATCATGGAGCTCAAACAGGGTTTCACCACCTTATCAGGAGTCCTAGATGAACTTGTAGTAACAGCGAGAGCACTTCTTGTTCAGCAAGAATGTGGTGTGAATGAGTTTCTGGAAGAAAGACCAGAGGTGAGGCTGGGCAAGAGGATTCTACTAGCGCAGACACAGAAGAGACGACACTTAGTATTTTGTTTTCTTACTTCCAGTAGTCTCTTTCAAATTAAGTTGAAAATGTTTTGTGAACTGGAAAAGCCAGTGTTTTTCTCTACGATACGATTGCCACACACACACGCACACACACGCGTGCACACACACACAAGCAAATAGTCAATTATCACTTTTTAATTAGTAATTTTTTGTATTTTAAAGGGAACAGGAGATCCTGGGATTAGATCCTGGGTTTTAAGGGGATGAGAACCCAGAGGAGAAAAGAGTTCCATGTTGTAGTTTTATTCTCTAATTTTGCCCACAGCTAAAGCTTTGTATTCAGTTCTTATCTTGAAAACAAAATTCTTAATTGTTCTTACATGATTATGTTTCCGGCAGATCAATTTCAATCAAGCTTTGGAACGCTGAGCCTCAAATTTTGGGTGAGGTGAGATACGGGTAGTACCTCTCCTGTGGAGACTTACTCATCCCTGCTGTTCAACTCACTCCATTCCCCATCCAAGACCTGGGGCTATTCTGGATTCATTAAGGAAGGGGTTGGATGCCTTTTGGAGCTCTTTTTATAAATCTGTGCTATTTTTGCAAGCGTATTGTGATAAAAAGAAGCATGCCAGCCACACAACATGGGATCTTTGTGTCCCCTGCTCAAGACTGTCCCCACTGGGCACATGGAGATGGCACTGAATGATTCTAACTCCCCATTTTAGAGGCCACCCAAACCTCCTGCCACTATCTATAGTTTGATAATTTTTTGTTCGTTTAGTTATAAAAGATATGCCTTTTAAAACATTCAAACACCATAAAAGCATATGAAGAAAGAGGTATGTTTTCCTTATTCTTCTTTCTAGAGAAAGATAATATTCTTCCCTTTGAATCCCTTGTTCTCCAAACCTGCTTCTTAGGAGCAAACCATTAGAAACAGCCTGGTGCATATTCCCCCAGATTTTTGGTAAGTGTATACACACACACACACACACACACAGCTGTTTATATTGTTTGACAACATATTTTGTTCTTACCGTTTTCATTAATTTATTCAACACCTTTCCATGTTAGTACATACACATTTTCCAAAAACTTTTAAGAATATGATAAAAATTGTATAGAATTACAAAGCACAAAAATCACGGTGAGGTCCTGCTGGGTAAGCTGAGCTGAATGGGAGCAAAGGACTTTGGTCTATCTGTCTATTAGAAAAGAACTCAAGAAAAGGAAGTAAGAAGAACTAAGAAAAACAAAGGCTAATATAATTTGTTTAATTTACTCAAGTTAAAGCTACACAGCTATTATTTTTAAAACATTGACTGGTGGTTTTTTATTTTTTAAGATTTTATTTATTTGTCAGAGAGAGAGAGAGAAAGCATAGTGGGGGAGCAGCAGGCAGAGGGAGAAGCAGGTGTCTCTCAGAGCAGGGATCCCAATGTGGGGCTTGATCCCAGGACCCTGGGATCATGACCTGAGCCAAAGGCAGATGCTTAACTGACTGAGCCACCCAGGTGTCCCTATTTTTTTTTTTTTTTTTGATGGTGAAGTGGAAAGAAGCCTATTTGGGCCTATATTCCAGTCTAAATGTGTTACTTTACTACATCTTCTTGAATTTTCTTTTCCTTACTCAAAAAACGACCAGATTAGACTTGATAGTATTCATGGTTTTTTTCTACTTCTGACTAGTGCTTTAATTTCCTGGGGGAAAAAAAAACAAAACCAAAACACCTCAGGAGTTTTGTTGGCTATAAAGCAGTCTTTTGTTCCAGGGCATTCCTGGTTGTTCTTGTCCCTTTCTCGGTGGCACCTCCCTGGGCTGATTACACAGGTCACGTTACCCTACTATGTTAGCTTATAATAATACCGACATTCTGTTTTATAGCTTATAAAAAGTCTTCACATACCTTATCACATCTGATTCTCACAGTTATTCGGTGACATGGATTGCACAGATATTATTTTAATCCATATTTTAGAGATTAGGAATTTAGTTCACAGAGGGCTTGCCACAATCTGATTCCTACCTACATCATCTGTAGCGTTGATGGCTGAACACACATAAAGACACATATGATATGGACAGAGTCATGACCTTGCTCTTACTTGAGAATTTTATGTGTGGCATGTTTGTGATAATGAGGAATGGATATTATTTGGTGCTTATAATATACAGAAAAGGAGACTTAAATTCACTGAGGAGATTTTTTTTTTTTGCCACAGATGACCATAAAGAACTTTTGAAGCATCAGTAGATGCAGACGTCTTTGACCCTGTGGAACTTGGGAGAGTTTTTTGGATTCTGTTAGATGCTGCTTTATGCTCCAGACTCTCTAGTCCAAAGACCGCCTTGTGTTACTTCTTGCTCTTGTTCCTCTTGTTTTTTTAAGTTTTTAAAAAAATTTTTTATTTTCATGTCTCTCAGTATTTCTTCATCTTGCAATGTGCCTCCACTTCTTGTTTTTCTCTCAAACTTCTACTTATCCTTCCAGCTCAAGGGTTACCTGCTAAATTAATTATCTGCTCAGCATCTTCTGCAAATATAGGGACTTTTATCTCTCTCTGCTGCAACCTTTAAAATCTCCACTACAGCAATCATCTTACTTCTCTCTAAGCTGAACTACAAGCTTCTTAAAGGTAAGTGAAAATGCATCCTTTTATTCTTGTCTTCCCAGACAGCACGGACAGTGATACAGATGTTAAAAATACGTATGAAATGAGTAAATTGATTTCCCTGAATATTTTAAAGTTGGGATTTTAGCAAAACTTTTAGATTTGATTTCTGTGTAATTTGTTGGGGCGCCTGGGTGGCTCAGTGGGTTAAAGCCTCTGCCCTCCGCTCAGGTCATGATCTCAGGGCCCTGGGATGGAGCCCCACATGGAGCTCTCTGCTCAGCGGGGAGCCTGCTTCCCCCTCTCTACCTGCCTCTCTGACTGCTTGTGATCTCTCTCTCTCTGTCAAATAAATTAAAAAAAAAATCTATGTAATTTGTTGTGGGAACTTTCTTCTTATCGTCAATACTCAGTATTTTATTTTTTAAATTTTGAAGCAATGACTAACTTACAGAAAAGATGCAAGCAAAGACCTTTCCTCACTGAACCATTTGAGTGTAAGTTGCTAATCTAATGCTCCATTATCTTGGAATACTTTATTATTTATTTATTTAAAAAAAGATTTTATTTATTTGAGAGAGAGAGAGAGAGACAGAGAGACAGAGAGACAAAGAGAAAGCACAAGCAGGGGGAGAGGCAAAGGGAGAAGTAGGCTTTATGCTGAGCAAGGAGCCCAAAGCAGGACTCCAGCCCAGGACTCTGGGAACATGACCTGAACCAAAGGCAGATGCTTAACTGACTAAGCCTACCCAGGCACCCTCTTGGAATACTTTAAAATGTATTTTCTACATTCTTTGACCACTTCTTTGTTTTCAAGCACAGTGAGAGATTCCAGGGTTAACTTATGTTTTGCTTGCCTAGTTCTGGAGTCAAACCTTTCTCTAAGGATCCCTGGTTCCTTTTAGTGAATAGTTTTTATTTTATTTTTAAAAGTTTTATTTTTATTTACATAATCTCTACACCCAATATGGGTCTCAAACTCACGACCCCGAAGTCAGGAGTCCTATGCTCTTCCAATTGAACCAGCCAGCCACCCCCTGAGAATAGTTTTTAGAAGCCAAGCTGAGGGCCATAGGTAGGCTCATTGATTGCTGTCAGGGCATCACTGTTTCCAGGACCTGCCAGTAGACAGAGCTAGGATTTTTTTTAAACAACCGTATCTATTTTTTTAATCTGTTTATATAGCGAAAACCATGAATTCACAATGACATGTCCAATTCCGACCCAACAGCATGGGTTCATTCTAAATTTTCTCCCTCTCCAAGTTTGCAAATTCTTTCCCTGATGGTGAGAGAACTGGCTGCGATTATTATCTTTCATATATTCCCTTGTTTAATGAATCATTTTATGTATAATTAATTTTTTATTTCTGCTGCCATTTTCTTCCCCCTCATTACCTCCCTGTCTTGCTCGGGTTCTGCCACTTTATATGATTCTGGACCCCCAACTCATTATGAGGGGGTTTCCCACACAAATCTGAGCAATTTTCAGACACGAGTTGGGTGTCCCACATTTGATTCATCATACCAACTCATCATACCGTGCTGGGGTGCAAGCACACACTCTGGTCCAGAAATAAATACCCACTATGGAGGCATCTTATGATTTTCCATGTTCCCTCTACATCTGGACACCTTTGCCACCCTGCGTGGGCTGTAGCTGCCCACACTAAATTTCCCTCCTACTTGGATATCCTCCTTCTCTTGTTCAGGTTCCAGCAGAGGGAGGTGGGGCACAGGGAGAGGGATAAGCAGACTCCCCCTTGAGCAGCGAGCCCATGAGGGAGGAGCTCAATCTCAAAACCCTGAGATCATAACCTGAGCCCAAATTCAAGAGTTAGACCCTTAACTGACTGAGCTACCCAGGGGCCCCTGGGTAGTGAACTTTTATTTCTCTTCTAGGAGTTTCATATTTTGTTCTGAAAGATGACTCCTAAATTAGACATTTAGAAATAAGGCTGGAGTGGATACTTGTTCTTCTATCCCAATTTTCCTGTTTCATAGACGAGGGAATTGAACCTGTCACCAGTTTCGCAGGTGAATTGTCAGAAAGAAAAATCATCTTTCAGTACCCTGGCTGGAGTTCCTGGCATGCTCCCTTAAATATTATCATTTAAAATTACTTAACCTTTCAGGCAAATTTCCGAGAGAAATAATAGTTACTAACATTACACTTTATATTTTAAACTGGAAGTCTTTTTTTTCAGTAATGATATTGCTGATAGAGTGCCATATTTTGAGCTTTAAAACATTATCTGAGTAGTACTTTGGTGATTATATTTCATTAAAGTGGAAGATCTAGAAATTAGCCTTACCAGTTTGGTAGTTAGTAACTTGTAATTTTCTGAATACTCTCTCTTAATTGCATACTTAAATTATATTAACTGCATTTGATAAAGTTGCCAAGCAACTTGATTATTACTTATTTTACTGTTTATTATCTTTTGGGGTTGGTGGGTAGGCAAAATGTATATATATAGACGACATGAATGACTAATACAAAAAATTTTATTAAAAAAAAATCCACAATACAAAATTTGTATGTTAAAACCCATTTGTATTTGTGGAAAATCCAACATCTTATCATCGTTGCAATTCACGCTGGGAATAAACACCTTGCTGGATGTGCATGAACCACCTGAAGCATTCATTAATTTCCAAGAATTACCTTGAGTCACTGAGGTCAAAAGGAAAAATAGGCCACAAACTACATTTAGGAATCTAATAAAAATCTCAAAGAGTCCCATCATTTTTATAATTTAAGAACTTAACGGTGACATGAACTTACTTCTGGCCGTTGGGTGAGATATTTGCCCTTTTTGTACCATTATAATTTCATAAATCATTACTAATAAATACACAGATTTTATAACTGGAAGGGACACACCCTCAAGATCATTTTGCTGATCTCCGTCTTAGACAGGAATCCTTCAATCACTTACCTGTGGGTTTGAAACACTCTCAATCCTGGAGAAATCTACCTTCCAAAGCACTTGTGCTTTATATTCTGCAGAAATCTTTCTCTTGGTTACTCTGCCCTGTTCCTAGTTAGAATACAGGTAAACATTTTCCATAGGACAGCCCTTCAGTTATGTCCACCTAGAGCCTTATCCCTCTGGAACTTTCTCTCCTGTCTATTTTTCACATTTACACATAAGTTCACCTGCTACATCTCCTTGCCTTTTTCTGCACTTAGCGTCTCTTAAAATCTGCTGTTTAAAATCTGCTGTGCACTCTGAGCAGAGTGAAAGGCAAGAACACTTTGAATTCTTCTTATTGTACTTAGCCATGTAGCAGCGAGCCAAGATTTACTTTATTTCTGGACAATTATATCCACTAGACACAACCTTTGTCCCCAAACACCGCATTCACTTTGCACAAGCTTGTTGATCTCACACCTAACTCAGCTTTTCTTGAACCCTCATTTGAACAAACAAACATTCATTCTGATCTGCGGATATCCTGTGCGGCGTCAGGAAGGGCCGACTTGGGCAGTGCAGGCTCAGTTCGCCCGCCACCACGCTGGAGATTTGGTTTCCTTTTTTTCCTCGGAGTTTACGAAGTAACACAAAAAAGCAATTCCTGCTAATCTCTTAGACAATGCCTGGGGCTCCAGGCTCTATTCCAGGAAGCTGGTTTCATCAAGGTAACAAAAGAGACCACCGAGACCAGAAAGGAGGCTGGGGACACCGACACAGATGTGGCATTCAGGTAACCCCCCCGGGATGAGGGTGGAGAGCCGGGTCGGGTGAGGAATGCGCAGCGCCAGCGGCTCTGCGCCCCTGCGTGGACGAGCGCGGGAGTTCAGGTTGGGGGAGTGCGTGTCACCACGTGCCAGAGAGGCGGGGACAGGGCCCGCCTCTTATCTGTAAAGGGCGTAGGGCCGGATCTCCGAGTCTCAGAGCTGACTTGCCAGAGATAGTGTTGAGAGAGAGACAGAGAGAAAGAGAGAAAGACTGAGACTCACGTGGACACACACAGAGACGCAGAGACAGAAACAGACAGACAGGCGAGGTGAGAGATTAGCAGGCTGGAGTTGGCCAAGCCCAGCGAAGAGACCCAGGAGAGGGAGGGTCCCGTTGAGACGCAAAGTCCAGGACTCCGAAGGGGCTATTTCCTGCAGCTCCGTAGGGACTGTCTCAGGGCGTCTAAGTTGGTTCTGAGGGAATTTAGCCGCAAGACAGGAAGAAGAGGTGGGGTTCTCTAGTGAGAGCGGTTTTAGTTCTTCCTAAAGAAATTGTTTGCTTTGGGGCTTTATATCCGGGAGGAGCGTGTGTCACCACGCTATGCAAATCCTGGGACATTTGCAAACCCGGCTCCGGGGCAGTTGGCCCCCTGCCTGGCTGGGCGTTCGAGGGCTCCGGCCGGGCAGTGCTCCCGGGGCTGGCCGGTGGGTGGCCCGCTGGCCTTTATCTCTGTCCCCCTTTGTCCTCTTTATCTTAGGCTCTCCAGGAGGCCCGGGGGCCCGCTCTGCTTATCGCTCCCCACCCCCGCTCCACCTGCACTTCAATGCCCCGCAGGTCGCGGGAGGCTGCTCTCGCGAAGGCGGCGGAGGACCAGGGGCGCCCGCGTCACGGCTGACTCGGACCCGCGCCGACGACGCCTGATCCGCGCGCCCTCGGGCACCGACGCGGGTGCGCCCCGAGCGTCCCGGTGCGCTCCGGCCGGCTTCAGGCCCTCGAGAGGCAGCCCCGGCCGGGATGGCCCCGGGCCGGGCGGTGGCCGGGCTCCTACTGCTGGCGGCCGCGGGCGTCGGAGGCACGGCCGTGGGGCCCGGGCTCGCCTTCAGCGAGGATGTGCTGAGCGTGTTCGGCGCGAATCGGAGCCTGTCGGCGGCGCAGCTCGCGCGCCTGCTGGAGCAGCTGGCAGCCGCCCCCGAGGAGGGTGTCGCCGAGCCCGGGCAGCTGCACTTCAATCAGGTACGGCCGCAGCCCTGCCAGGCTCTCGACGTCCGGGGACTTTCATTTGTCCAAGAACGCTGTCTGTTTAGGAAAAGTGAGGGAGGCAGAATAGCGTGGCATTTTTCAGGTGTGAGGCGGTAACTGATTGGTGGCACTGGATTTCCACCACCCTGGGCTTTCTTTTACCAGGGTTTTATATAGGGCTGGTGTTGTCGAGGGAGCCAGAAGTTGCAGATTTACTCCCGATGAGCCGAGAGGTCAGACGCCTGTGGTTATACAATTTTAGAGAAGAGTTTATAAAGTAACTGAGGGCTGGAAGCACCTTATGAGATGCTTTTTAGATTGGAACGGCGTACTTAAATCTTCCCTGCAAAGGTAGTGTCTCACATGCCACCCTCATCAACAGTTGCCTGATGGGTGAGAACTGCCGGGAGATACAGTGCAGTTGTCTCTCCTGGGTGGGTTTCACGAGGCTTACAGAGCTGAAGGGTCCATTGTACAGAGATCAGGAAACCAAGGAGGGCTTGACCAAGATCACATACCCAGTTGGTGCCTGGACTGGGCTTAGAGCCTTCGTTTTTAGTCATTGGTCAGGTCAAGTGTTTGATTCTAATTTTCATTCAAAATAAAAAATATATTTCTCAGTATGTATACACAGAATTAGCTGGACATTCAGTAACGCCTAGGATTTAAGGACAGCCATGAGCCACCTGGGAGAACTTTAAGATCATACCTATTAGTGAAGTTCAAAGAAGAAGAAGAAGAAGAAGAAGAAGAAGAAGAAGAAGATGCCATTGTAGATTCCTAGTCACCTCCATAATAAAACATTCTGTGATTGAGTATTTCTTAAAACTGTGAGGTAGGCAAAGTGCTTTTTAGCATCCTTCTCAGAACTCCTCCCCACTTGTAAAAATTAAGTTAACTCAGTGCTTTGATTTTTTTTTTCCTTTTGCTCTTGTTCCAGTGACAACCAATGATGGACAGCACTATGCAGTATTCTGTATGAACTAGGGGAAATAGCTGACTAAAGTATTCTAGGAGAAGTAGGGAAGGTCATAGGCTTGGAAATGAGTGTGGGGATTTCGCTTGCAGCTGCGTATCTGTGGCCCACACATTGTTTTCACTTAAATTATCTCCTTATCTTGTCATGTCTGGAGGTGCAGATGAATTATAAAGTGACAAAAGACCCCTGAACCATCTGTTTGCAAAGACACTGGAAAATATGCCTAAATTTTTGTAGGATATTAGCAATATGATCCCTAGTTTATGAGTAAGTGGGTGCCTCAATAAATAAATAAATTATATGTATGTCGACACCTTGTTTCTTGTTCTCATGTTTGCATATATAACTGCCTTCATTATGGCATCTGTGGGCATCAAAAAGAAGGAGGAAGAAGCCCATAATTACTTTGGAAACAAAGGCAAGCTGGGGAAAGTTTATATCATATAATCAGGCCTAACAAACATCAACTAAAAAGTGCTAAAGAAAACAATAGTCATCAGTTAAAGGGTGACAAATGAAATGCCATTACGGAGAATCTACTAATTTGCTGGCATTCATATCTGCTACAGTAAGACACCATCCAATTTGGAACAAAATTTAGAGCCATTAATATCACCATTGCTTTTTTTTAAGACTTACTTATGTATTTGAGAGAGTGAGAGAAAGCGCAGCACACGTGATTGGGAGGGACAGGGAGAGAAAGAATCCCACAAGGAGCCAGAGCTGAGTGCCGAACTCGCCAAAGGGGCCCAAAGGGGCTTGATCTCACCATCCTGAGATAGGATCTGAGCAGAAACTAAGAATCAGCCACTTAACCAACGGAGCCACCCAGCTGGCCCTTAATATCTCCATCTTAAAGAATGCAACTTCAGTTTCCTCACCTGCCATAAAGTAGAATAAATAATACATGGGCCTACTATGAGAAGCCTGACTTTCTGACTTTGAAAAAGTCTGAGAAAACAGAATTTATTTTGATGAGCCAGGGATTTATTGAATTTTCTAAGAGATCTATTTACAAGTGACATTGTTCCTTTGGATGAGGGCTGTGATGTTTCTTAGGTCAGCTTTTCTCAAGTAATAGGCTAGTGTGCCCTGGAGGTTTGTCAGACAATGTTGGAAGGGGGTTTCTAGTATCTTTTTTCAGTATCCCTAAGTGCTATTAAATTAAGTTGTCGCTTTGGGAGACGAAAGTAACCAGAGTTCAAACTGGAGACAGGAGAACAATTGAGTTTCGTCTTTCTGCTTCTTGTGGTTACTGAGGGTACAAAGAGCTGGTAGAAGAGGTGACCCCAGCAATGAGAGGACGGAACTCTTTGAGCTAATTGAGTCTCTGGGGCCCCAGGACAGGGTCTAAGTCTGATCTATCTTCGGGGATTCCTGCAATAAACAGGGGCACCCCAACTGAATGAATACTCTGGGTGATTGATTTAGGGGACTTAAAATGGCCTCAGCGTTACCTTTTGTTTGTTCCGATGTTCTTTTCTCATTCTCCAAATGTTCTTCTCTCTTCATTTTCTTTTCAAAAAAAAACCTCCCCTCCTGGTTCTTAGGTGTAGACACTGGTTAAAGAGCTTCATAAAAGAGAAGACTCTCATCCTCCAAATGATAAAACAAAGCTGCAGGAAATGCGTCTATTTAGATAAGGCAGCCTGCTGGGGAGGATTAGTAAGGGTGTTGGAGACGTGGGGGTGGCTCTAGGAGGTTGGCATGTGAGGCGACCTTTGTTTCACCCATCACTCAGCCCTATGCTTTTACTTCTCTCTCTTAACTCTTTTTTTTTTTTTTTTTTTGCTATGTATCTTGCAGCACATCTCCTGCTTTTGTTTTTCCTTTTATATTCCTACACCCTGTTACCTGGACCTTGTTTTTAAACCTCTTCCAGTTCATATTCAATCTTCCTAATACAACACTTGGAGTATGCCTCTCTCCTTTCAAAACTTAGCCAGGGGCTGGCTGTCTCTTTGCTGGTGAAGTTTAAACCCTGAGATTGGCATTCAAGGCCCCCATCCCTGAACCTGAGATGCCAACCTATCTCTCCCGACCCAGCACTCACTAAACTATTCGCTCCTCTGTGAATTCACCTGAAACTTTTGCACAGTCGCTTCCTAGCTCATTATCTTCCTTGTACCCTTCCTGTTTTCAACTAGAAAGTCTTTTTCCTTGAATTACCCTACCAAAATTGTACATTTTTGAAAGAACAGCTGAACTCCTCCATAAAACCTTTCTGGAGCATCACAGCCAGAACCGATTGACTTATCTCTCTCTTTTTTTAATTCCGACAATATTTTTTATTATGCTATTTACACTTAACTATTCATGTGTTCAACAAAACTTTGAATGACCACTATACTCTAATTAAAGTGGTCATTTTTATAGTAGAAATCTGATCATATCACTCCTTCTACTAAAGCAATTCGACTCCTTCAAGATAAACTTCAAACTCTTTAATGTGGCTTAAGCCCTTTTATGATCTGATTCTTGTATATTTCTCAAGTCTTCTTCTTTGCCACTACTGCAGTCTTAATGGACTGCGCATAGTTCCTGGTTCTCCCTGTATATCTGCTGATGCTTCAGCTATCAGTTTAAACCTTATTTCTTCTGAGAAGCCTTTCTTGATCTGCTCAAGGGTTTATTAGTAAGAGCCTCTTCTCTGTGATTCTATGTTAATTGGTGCCTATGCAATCGTAATATATATCGCAATTATAATATCATAAAATAGAAATAATTTCATGCATTATAATTTCCTGTTTTTTTGGCTCTCCTCCCTCCCCCAGCCCCTGCAACCAACATAAACACAAATGATTTTAAAAAATTGAAGGGAATGACCTGACTCATCTCTAGGGGCTAGTGTAGCGCCTGGTACATAACACATATTTTCTGCATGTTTTGAATGAATGAGTGAAGATTGTTTAATATGAGTAATACAGTCTGGGTTCTCCTATGGTATTACAGTTTATTGAGGGAGGTATGACATATGCACACATAACTGTAATAATGCACAGTAGCATAATATGTCTAATGAAAGAATTGTAAACGAAAGTGGACTAGGGAATCAGCCATGTAATGAAAATGATTGAATGAAAAGCCATGCAATTTCAAGCCATGAATTTTTCAGAAAATTCACCTGCATGAGACTGTGGAAGGTGTTGGGTTGGTTTAGACAGAGCAAAGGAGAAGACTGTGGTCATTTGCTGATATCATGATTGCTTGAGCCTGGAGACAGTCAGAAGGTAGCATAATGGCTCTGCCTCTCACAGAAAAGCAGGCAAAAAAGCTCCCCTCCCCCGGTAAATATCTTCTACTTCAATCTTATGCCTATGGTGTCATTTGACTCTTGTTGAATCTTTTTTTTTTTTTTTAAAGATTTTATTTATTTGACAGAGAGAAACACAGCGAGAGAGGGAACACAAGCAGAGGGAATGGTAGCCGGAGAAGCAGGCTTCCTGATGAGCAGAGAGCCCGATGCGGGGCTCCATCCCAGGACCCTGGGATCATGACCTGGGCCGAAGGCAGACACTTAACGACTGAGCCACCCAGGCGCCCCAAATTTTTTTTTTTCATTAGCTTCCAGCCTAATCATGTGGAAGGGAGAGGCAGTGAGGTAACACTTGACTTCTTATTTTGCTGGATGGCCAGGCTAGCAGTGTGTAGCCAACAGAAAGGGTGTGTGTGTGTGTGTGTGTTCATTATGTATGTGTTGTATGCATAATTTGTTGTTCTCTATTGTACTTTTACTGGGATAGGGGTAATGGTAGGTTAGAAGAGGGAGGCTGTGGGAACCCCTGATAGGGACAGAGGAGAGAAAGAACATCTGTTCTTTTTTTTTTTTTTTCTTTTGACCTTTATGTTCTGAGAAATGGTGGGGGTAGATCTTCTAGGAATGCCTTCCAGCCTGCTCGTTCAGGTGAGAAATGAAGGGTGAGACAAAAGGGCAAGACAGAGGGCAAGGCTGCATTTAGGTCTCTGCTTGCTTTTTCTTCAAGACAATGTATCTATTCTCACCTATTACATCTTTCTCATTTAAGTTGACGGTGTATAATTAGATCATTGTTTCCAAGAGGTTTTGGGAAAATGAAAGACGCTCATAATTCATTTGACTATGATGTCAAGAGCTTACCTTGCCTCCATGCCAGGTATGATTGGGATCCGTATGGGAAAATGCTCTTTATTCTTTCCATAGCTAACTATACTAAGAGTCATATGCACCCTTTTGTACATATCATAAATAATTATATCTAGGAATTTATTCGCCTTTCACTATGTGCCGTATCTTTTAACTGATTTATTTGTGTTATCACATTTCATCCTCACAACAATCCTATGATAATGGCACCATTATTATCTTCACTTTCCACATAAGAAAAACGTGGTTCAGAAAGGTTAAGTAGGGGCACCTGGGTGGCTCAGTCGTTAAGCGTCTGCCTTCGGCTCAGGTCATGATCCCAAAGTCCTGGGATCGAGCCCCGCATCGGGCTCCTTGCTCAGCAGGGAGCCTGCTTCTCCCGCTATCATTCCCTCTGCTTGTGTTCCCTCTCTCTCTGTGTTTCTCGCTGTCAAATAAATAAAATCTTAAAAAAAAAAAAAAAAAAAGAAAGGTTAAGTAACCTAACCAGTGTCACACAGTACGTGGTAGAACCTCGGGCAGTCCTAAACACTACACCATAGTGGATGTTTTGAATTTTAGTTTTGAAAATCATACTCTCTGTAGTAACTATTACTTCAGAATTTGAACTTTGAATAGAAGTTACTCATCACTGGTCACAATCAGCTTATCCACTGCTTAGTCCCATGAAGGGACCTGTGCCAAGATTATAGAAACCACAGTGGCGTTAATGGGTCCTTTTCCTCAGAGAGCTTCTAAGAAATCAAACTAAGAAATAGGATGGAGACTTGTGGAATGTGGGCAAGGCAAAACTGTGTAGTTAAGTAATCACTGGGGCAAATATGTTGACAGAGATCATCATTAGGGTGGCTGTGATTAATCGTCATATGAACAATGGTGAGAGCCTGTGCTGCTGGTTTAGAAGGAAGCAATGAGGGAGGACTAGGTGAGCAGAATTCCTAACTCTGACCACGGGCAAGTCTGTGCTGCGAGGGAGCTCGAGCTCTCACACACATGAACAGGAGAGGGCAGAGGTAAAAGCTTTTTTCCTTAGTGGAGATAGATTTTTATTCCTCGTGAGGGATGTTCAGAGTAGAGTAGCTGGGTAGGAGATTTGCAGGTTTATGCTTTCCAGGAGTCATATTCCTGTTTCCGATTAGACTCATCCTGGGAGATGCTGAAGGGCAGGGACTTCATTTCCCCATCATAAAAACCCATTGCTTTGGGCACCTGGGTGCTTCAGTTGGTTGAGCGACTGCCTTCGGCTCAGGTCATGATCCTGGAGAAGTGGGGTCCAGTTCTGCATCAGGCTCCCTGTTCAACGAGGAGTCTGCTTCTCTCCTCTGACCCTCCCTCATCTTGTGCTCTCTCTCTCATTCTCTCTCTCTTTCATTTAATTTCATTTCATTTCATTTCATTTTTAAGATTTTATTTATTTATTTGATAGAGAGAGAGATTACAAGTAGGCAGAGAGGCAGGTGAGGGAGAGGGGGAAGCAGTCTCCCCACTGAGCAGAGAGCCCGATGTGGGACTCGATCCCAGGACCCTGAGATCATGACCTGAGCTGAAGGCAGAGGCTTTAACCCACTGAAGCACCCAGGTGCCCCTCATTCTCTCTCTCTCTTTCAAATAAATAAATGAAATCTAACAAAAACAAAAAACAAATACCCATCGCTTTTCAGCTATGACTGTAGTTTAAGGTTTGTTTGTTTTTTTTTCTTTAAATTGAATGTACATTTGAATCCTCTATGTTATCTGTTTCTTTTTGGTGGTGGTAGGGGTTGGAGGAGAAAAATAGGACTATAAATAGGGATGGAAAGTGAGGCCTGAAGTTGAGAGGAATTGATATTCCTCAGGGAAAAGAAAAGCAACCCCTTTATGAAGGCAGCTTGCTGTGGTTGGTAATAAGAGTCTGCAAGTTACTTATATTCAGAGTGGCATTTCCTCAAGGGATTGTCCATATTGCTAGGTGCAAACAGTTAATATTAGAATCATTTACCATGCAATCTATTAAAAAAAAAAAAAAGAATGTTACTGAACTCTAGACCACCTAAGAAACTGCAGTTTTCAGAGATTTTCCCCATCCCCAACTCCATATAACAGTAGGTTCCTGTTTGTAATTGAAACTAATCAATTTATTCTTAAACTATTCCCAGTTGTCTGTTTCAGGAGCCAAATGGGTTTGCCAGGTCTTGAGATTTATTTTATAAAGAAATGAAACTATCATTGAATTACCTTTGTGACGGTAGGATTTGGGAGCATAGAAAATCTCCAGAATGGAGCCTTGTTTCAACTGGTTTCTGTCTCCTTCCAAAGATCCTCTGTTGTTTTTCTTGGCCTGGAGTTTAAGGAGAACAAAAACAAAAATCTGTGAATCCAGATCAAGGGTGTTAACCTGAAAAGTAGTATTATGCCTTCCAAGTCCAAATATTTAATACTTTGACTTGTTTTTATTACCAACCGAATGGCTAGAGCACAAAAACAGGTGTGCATTGATAAGGCCTCTAGGGCTTCAGTTCCACAAACCTAGCTCAGAAATAATCCAGAGTTATCATCGATTTATTTGGTGAGCTCCTTAGATCTCTAACTGTAGTAGAGAATACAACATAATGGTTAACAATTTGGCCTCTGGAATCAAACAGACCTGGGCTGAAACTCTAATTCTGTCACTTATTAGCTGGGGAATCACAGGCAAGTCGCTTAACTTCCTTAATCCTTAGTTTTTACATCTGTGCACTTAAAAAACTGATCCTTACTCGTAGGTGATTGTTTGAACTAAAAAGTAAGAACAATAATAACTTTTACTGAGCAATCACTGTATTTCAGGCACTTATAATTTACTGCATTACATATAGTAGCTCAAATAGGATTTTTTTCATTGCTTATATTACTTCAAATATTAAATAACAAGTAAGGTAATACATATAAAACACATACCGCCTGGCTTGAATATGTGCTCAATGCGTAGTTATTATAATACCATGTTACTTGATATAGCCTATACTGTTTTAAACAAAATTATCTTTCACTGGAGGCCTGAGTACCCTTAGGGTCAGTCAACTTACAGAGGAAAACACTGCTTTGAAAAGACAGCAAGGATTGATGAAATGAAAAGTTCAGTGAGAAATATGTCAGTCCAGTGTTGATTTCAGTGTTAGTTTCCAGGCAATTGTGGCTTGAAGTTTAAATTTACTTCAGGATCTCTGTATGGGTTTTATAAGCTGGCAGAATCCAGGGCCTTTCATGTCTGGCTGGCCTTGTTAGTTGAAAAGCAGGTAAGAGAACAGGGACTGCTTTGGTCTCACTGGAATAAGTGGGAGATGAAAGGTAGCCCAGACTTCAGATGAAAGGGAACAGTGGAATCAGTAGGCTAATTCTGAGTTGGGTCACAGATTGATGCTGCTTTATATATATGTGCAAGAAAACACAGTCTTTTGGGGTGCCTGGGTGGCTCAGTGGGTTAAAGCCTCTGCCTTCGGCTCAGGTCATGATCTCAGGGTCCTGGGATCCAGCTCCGCATTGGGCTCTCTGCTCAGCGGGGAGCCTGCTTCCCCCTCTCTCTCTGCCTGCCTCTCTGCCTACTTGTGATCTCTCTCTGTGAAATAAATAAATAAAATCTAAAAAAAAAAAAAAGAAAACACAGTCTCTTTTATCGAGGAATGATGCTATTGATGATACCAGGTGATTGAGTTTGTGTATCAAATCATGATGCTTCCCAGTTTTCTTTAGGATCAGGGAGCTCAGAATTTAGGGATATTCTTTGCTTACTTCATCTACGCACCTTAATGAGAAAAGCTAGACATTGGCTCTATTCCTAATTTTGGGATGAATGCCAGTTAAGGAAATACTCTATTTTTAATTAATTAATTAATTTTTTTAGGGAGAGGGAGAGGGGAGGGGGAGGGGCACTGGGGGAAGGAGAGAGAGAATCTTATGCATGGGGCTCGATCTCACGACCCTGAGATCATGACCTGAGCTGAAATCAAGAATCAGGCGCTTAACCAACTGAGCCACCCAGGCGTCCTGTCCTGCCCCCCCCCCCCCCCCCCCCGCTTTTCTTTTTCAGTTAAGGAAATATTCTGAGTAGGACCTTCACCCTAGGAGAGGAAGCAGGTTCTGTCTTATGGGGAACGAGGCCAATATTTGTGGAGGACTTAACCGTGTTCCAGGCAATGTGCTCAATGCTTCCTTATACACCATCCCATTAACCCTCCTAATCTCACAGGAAAGCCTGTCTTAGCTAAGTTAAATACCTCACTCGGAGTCATCGTTCCAAGGTGGCAGAGGGCACATTTCATTGCAGGGTGACCGGACTTCGAAACCTATGCTCTTTCTACTTTTGTTCCTCAGGCTGAAAGATATCCCAAGGAGGGGCTGGTTGATTTTCAAAAAACCCCCATGTCCCCTACTGTCATCCATTGCCTGGATGTCAGGGTTGAACTGATGGGAGGGGGCTTCTTGAAGCCATTGGGACCTGCATAATTGAAGTAGGAATGTGTTCTCTGCTCATATTACTCTCGTTTCAGTAAAACAAGAAAAAAGTTATTATTTTATTCCCCCTGCTGAGATTGTCTCTGCAGTAGTCAAGGTTAGCTCTACAACCTGATGTTAGTTCCTTCACAGTCATTTTTCAACCTTACAATGTTATTTCCTGATTACTGGCATTTGATACTCAAAACAGTATTGTGAGAGAATGAAGAGAAACAATTTCCCCAGAAATTGAGACACAAGTAAGTCATTTGGCAGAAGTCACCAAGTGTCCAAATTGGCCTGGGAGAACAGACATTCCAAATTTGAATGCCCATTTCTTTTCATGGTTTGGGGCAGATGCTGTGTTAGTGGGGGCTCCCTGGGCTGTGAATCTCGTGAATGTATCATGGTCCTTGGGCCCTGCTTTCTGTATATAACCGGACAGTGGAAATATTTGAAGTTTTATTCCATTTCTGCACCTTTCCGTCCCTCCACAGCACGTTGTGGTCTGGCTCTGTCCCCAGTGCTTTCATGAAATTATCCTGCAGGACATCACCCAGAACCTTCTTATTGCTAAATACAATGGGCGCTTCTCAGGACTTACCTCTCTCTTTTAGTGTTGGTGGTGGGGAGCACATCCTGCTGGAAACACACCCTTTCCTTGCCAGCAACTAAGTGTGCCTTGATTTTCTTACCTCTCTGCTTATTTTCAATTTCAGTGTCCTTTGCTCATCCTTTAACTACTGACGTTCCTCAGGGTTCTGTCTCAAGTCCTCTTCCCTTTGATTTCACACACTCTCTCTGCACAGCCTCCCTCTGTCCCTCTGGCTGCAGTAGTCACTTGTGTGTAGATGCTCTCTAAAGAGAGGGTCCAGATTTCTCTCTTGAGGTTTAGCCCGGCCCCTCCTGTTGCCCATTGATGCGCAACTCCCTCTCCTCCCCAAATCAGCAGGTCTGCACTTGTTCCAGACCGAGCTCATCAACTCTAACCTTTCTCCCTCACAACCTCCTGGTAATCCTGTTTTGCCAATCTCAGTGATCAGTGTCACTCTCTGCTTGTTTGGTTGATTAAGCTGAAAACTGGATGTTGTTCTTGACACCGCTCCCCACTTATCGCAATTGCCCCTAAGTCCTGTCACTGTAACGTCCACATATTTCTGGCTCAATCTCTCGAAATGCCAGGGTTCTCTCTTGTCTAATGGGGGTAACATTTTATCTGCTTGATGGGACTGTTGTGGACATTAAGTGAGTCATTGTATCTTGCCATTCCATCCTGCGGCCGCCATGCAGTAAGTGCTCAGTTAATGCTTGCATATGCACGTCTGATAATCGCACCATCCCCAAATCGCTTCTCCTTACCCTTAGAATCAAATTTAAACACCTTGCCTGAAATTTAAGGCGCTGCAGTAATATTCCTACCCCCAAATTTCTCCAACCTTATTTCTCCTTATCCCTTTACATCCTTAGATGTTTTCTCCTGGAAGCCTCTGACAGTCCCATAAATTTAGGGTGGGTTAATTATCTTTTCTTCACATTAAGGGATCCTACCCTAGCCCTTATCAGCCCATCCTGTAATTACCTATATTTCTATCCAAACCCTGCAGTAGTCTCTAAGATCTTAATTGCTTAGGCACTGGGTGCATTTCAATCACTTTCTGTATTTCTGTAACTAGCATAGTATCTAGCATTTAGTAGGTATTCAGGAAATACTTGTGGAATGAATGAAAACTTCCACCTTCTAACACTAAATTTTATGCTGACATACTAACATAACTTTAAATCAACCTAGATGTCTCACTTAATTCAAGGTAAACCAGCAATTCCTTCATTTGTTGCAAATTTTTAAAATAGTATAAAGGAAATAATGTTAAACTATAACCTGTATATCATCAAAGTAGAAGGATATAATAATTTTTATCCCTTCTAATTTGTGAATTTTGTCAGATTTTTTTTCTTATTTAGACCCGAATTTTCCCCATAGTTTATAGTTATAATTTCTAGAACAAGTTGGAAATGTTGGTGTCAGTATAGCTTATCTGTAGTATCAGGGCTACACCGAGCTGGTTCTGGGAAAGTTTCTTGGCATGAGCAGAGAAACTTGTGGCTGGAAAATTTGGCTCTTCAGAGGTAAATGACTGGTAAATGACTCTCAGGTTATCCAGTTGTATTTCTCAGAATCATAGTCAGGTACTATGCGCTAGTTTCTAATTTTTTCATCCACCCTTCCTTTTCCTTAAACTGGCAAATTAATGATTGTTATAAGTTGAATATCTTACATGCCCAAAGCCTTGGTAGGGGTTGAAGAAGATAGGAAAGGAACGCATCCATCGTTTCTAGATCTTCATGTGCTCTTATTAAAGAGATATCCATTTTCACAAACGGATAATAATACAAGGAAGTACACAGTGAATTCTCAAAGTACCGTGGGCAGTGGTAGTCTGGTGAGCATAGCCATATTAGGCAGAGGAGGTGGGGGCCAAATGTTAGCGCAGATAGGAGTTGGATTCTTCCAGAGGAGATACATCAGCATTCTAGGTGGGGGGGCACAGGGCATGCAAAGTCACAATGAAGGTAAAATACAAGACTTATTAAAACTTTTTATTAGAATAGAGAGTTCAGGTATGCTTTTGGAGGATGGTAGATGGACAAAGGACGATTGGAGACATAATTGAAGTCCTTCAGTCTTCGAACTTTAGATTCTTGGCAGAAGAGAAGTTTTTTGTTTTTGTGTGGGGAGCCAGTTTGAGTAGAAGAGTGACAATGAAAATTTTCAGCAGAAACCATCTTATGAGGATGGGTGAACAGGGTGAAAGTTCTATTAGGTAAGATCGACTGGAAACTCCCAACTTGTCAGTTAAATGGTATATGGGAGCCTTGTGTCACTCTTATGTGCAGACCAACATTTGTGTCCCTTTATACTCTCAACAATTATTGAGAACTCCTAGGACCTTTAGTATATGTGGTTTATAGCTATTGATATTTACCATTATAAAAATTAATGTTGAGAAAAATTTAAAAATATTTATTTAACACATTAAAAATAACATTAATAAGCCCATACCATGTTAACATTTTTGATGAAAACACAACTGTTTTTTCCATGATAAAAAATTAATGAGAAGAATGATATTGTTTTACATTTTTGCAAATCTCTTTAATTAGTAGAAGACAGCTGTGTTCTCATATATGCTTTAGCATTCAATCTGTTGTGACATGTATCACATAGCCTCTGGAACGTCCATCATTCACTCCTAAAAAAATGAAAGTGAAAAAAAAGAAAATGCAGTTTTAGTATTATTATAAAAATAAGTTTAATCTTATATATTCTCTGGAAGGGTTTGATAACCCCTAGGGTTCCCTGGATCACACTTTGAGAACCACTGTGCTAAAGGACTGCAATAAAATTGGGGCTGTGATGGATACGGTCATTCCTTGTATGCAAAGGTGAGATGGCTTTGAAGGATGAGCTCACCCCTGATGGCATTTGTCCCAGCCCTGCCTAGACAACATTCATACCTTCAATGCCTCAATCCTGAAGGGACTAAGTGGGAGGCCCTTGGGGAGCAGGAAAGCCCAAAGACCTTTTGAGCCTGGCAGCAAATACAAGAAGGTCATCCTCATAGGTGATGGAAACTTCTGCCATCTGGAGACAGGTCAGGGTCAGAAAGTTAAGAATCTAGACTGAGAGTCTGTGCTTTGATACCATGCCAGGCTTTTAGGGGTAAGAGGGCCTTAAGAAACTGAATATGGATGGGACAGGGTTAAGAAATATGTCAATAGCTTTTTAAAATCAGAAAACTTTGTAAACCTCTTTTAAAAAGTGTATCATAGATTTTAAAATTCCTTTTTCTTTAGTAGAAAAAGAAAAAAAATCCAGCTTCTCTTAATTGTGTTTGGAGGAGCCTAGAAAAAGAGATTTAAGAAACTTTCCATGATTTAACTTTATTTTTCCAATTGAGATAGGAATACGTATATATTGTGTAAAACTTTGGCAAATATCGAGAAACAGAAAAGAAAAAATAAAAATCACCCATAATTTCATCACCAGATGATGATGATGAACACTGATAACAACAGATAAACAGTGTTAATAGTTTGAAGCATCCATCTCCAGATTTTATTTAACCTTATTCATAGCAATGATGTCACTCTATGCATATTGTTTCATAATAATCTTGTTTCCCTGAACAGTGTTACAGTGTTTCATAAAACAAAGTGTCTTCTTTAAATAGCATATGTAGGAAAGGGCTTTTTTTTTTTTTTTTTAAAGATTTTATTTATTTATTTGACAGAGAGAGAGGGATCACAAGTAGGCAGAGAGGCAGGAAGGGGCGGGGGAAGCAGGCTCCCTGCTGAGCAGAGAGCCCAATGCAGGGCTCGATCCCAGGACCCTGAGATCATGACCTGAGCTGAAGGCAGAGGTTTTAACCCACTGAGCCACCCAGGCGCCCTGGAAAGGCCTTTTTTGTCTCCTTTTAAGGAATAGTTTGGAGAGTGAATGTGAACGTGTGCACATATGTGCATGTGTGTACATGTGTCTGTGTGTGTCTATGTACATTCCGGGTGGGACTGCATGAGCACTCTAGTGGCGTCAGTAAGAAGCTAAGAAAACTTGAGGGAAAACTGAAAAAACAAATCGGGAAAAGAGTCGGCTATCACTTGATTAATCATTTCTTAAGCCTAGAGATCACTTGTCTAGAATGCCTTTTGCTCAAACCTTCGAAAAATCTGTCTTATCTTGGTAAAACAGTATTGAGAAAACTTTGGAAAGGAAATTAAGAGGGAAAAGTTCAAGAGAATGTTGGTAAGTGTGACTCGGTGCATTTTGGTGTTGAGCAACATCAAGGAGGCTCAGAAGTGGTATGTACTCACATTCCTTGTGACTGAAGTAGGGTCATTCTTTTATTGCATCAGTAACAAATCTGGAAGTGGTGTTCTCAGTCACTCTTACTTTGAACACTCCTGATGCCAGTGTGGTTCTATGTGGCCACTCGTGACCTTGTACGATCACCCTGGAAAGGATAAATGCATGGGACTGTTCACTTGTTTCAGGGTCAGAAGTGGCCCCCCAAGTGTTAAATTCAAGCTCCTCTTTTAACATTGAAGTATTTAAGCTGTTCTCCTGGGACCTTTGGCTAATTACCACATTTGAAACACTCTTACATATCCTTCACTTTCTGTACTTGTTTACTTTCTCGCAATTCCATTTAGGTTACTACTATAAACTTAAAATGTTTTTGCAATTGGCTTTTAAAAATATTGTGAAGACGAGTGAGGAGCTCTTTCATGCATTTATGCATTCATTCATTCAACAAGTATTTAGTGAGCTCTGCTGTGTGCCGGGCACACAATATTATATTATTAGTGTTAGGGTTCATGAATACTGAGGTAAATATGATCCTGAGGATGCTAGAGGTTTCTTTCCCATTACATAATTATTTTGGATCTTCACCTTTTCCTCCTCTTCATATGTTCCTGACACTCTATGTCCAGTCGTACTGGTGTCGTAGTCCATTATGGTTACGGGATGGTAGCTTTGGTGGATAAATTAACCTGTTGGCTTCTGTGCCTGAGCTGCAAAAACACTGACTTTAAAATAGTGACAGGGCAGCGAAGCATTCAAAATGGAGGTATTCTAGGTTTGACGATCCAGTTGCAGGAGGGCTTCGTGGCGGTGTCAGCAACCAGGCATCGGTGGCAGAGGGATTGTGCCAGATTCTGGGCTGTCTGTTGCGTGGGTGCAGTCGTTTGCCCAGCATTCCTGTTTGGGTGATGAGTCGGAGGGCTCTTTGAAGGGCAAAGAATCATAACCACATGCATTTCTCTCTTCATTCTCACCACGGTGAGGAAACCTGGCTGATGTTTGAGTGTTTTTGAGCTCTCTCTTTGGGTATAATGCTAAATATGATCTCAGAGTTATTTAACCCTATGACTCAAGTCACTATAGGGGCAACAAATATACTCCTCACCAGGGTCTAAGCAGTCCTTTTATTATTTGTGTTCTTATCCATGTTCAGTCAAAACATAGGGGTTTAGTGGCAAGGGTATGGGCTTAGAAGTCAGAAAACACAAAAAGACATTGGTCTGAAGTCTGTTATTAACAGTTGTAAGTTGTTTCATCTTGGACAACTTACTTCTTCTAACACATGATTTCCTTATCCCAGATTTCTCCTTAAATCTACTTTAGTAACTGATGTGGGGATTAGACAAATACAGCTTTTCAGTGCTTCTCAGTACTCCTATTATTCACTTGTCAACTAATCACACACTTAGTTGCATTACTGATTTCTGCCTAATGTAAAGTTTTGTGGTTCCTGTCTTCTCTCTCCAGCCAGCACAAGCGCTGAATAAACATTCTGGACTCAGCACGTGTATCTCGTTCTTCAGGAAGCCTTCCCAGACCTCTTCCCTCACAATAGCTTGCACATATCTTTACTCTTCCCCTTCCTACCTTGTTCTACACCTATAGATTTGTATATATATGTTTTGTCTACTGAATGGTGAGCTTATTGAGATGGAACCATGTCTCATTCTCAGCACCTATCAGAAGACCTGGCGCAGAGAAGATGTCATCGACGAGTGTTTGGTGAATGAATACATGAATGATAGGGAGGAGCGGGACTGGTTTTGATGAGAACAGCACCGCTGAAGATTTTGGGTGGATTCTTATTCAGACTCTTACCTGTTGCATCTCTTCAGAGAACAGGAGAGGAGTCATTCACTTGGGGTCTGGGGAAGGATGAGTTATTTGGCTTTCATCTCAGCTCCATACCCAGCAAGTTCCAGAAGGTAGCCATAGTTCTCACCATAAAGCAACAGGTGTGCAGAGCAAGACAGGGTGGAAGAGTCACTTTAAAAGAGAAGGGTTGGATAGGGCTCCTTCGGATCTGGATTCTAATTCCAATTTTAACCCTGGCTTCCCTGGGGCGTGGTAATGAAATTCAGTTTGTGTGGCTCAGTTACTTGACATCCTAAAAAAAAGACTGGACTAGGTGTTTCCTTCTAGCTTTGATTGTCTCTGAGTTTAAATGCATGACGAGTACTCTCTCTTCCTACATTGATCCTCGTAAGAGAGAACACAGCCACACCTAGCCGTGTCCTTATTGGGTTCATGAACTGCTCAGCTTCTACAGAATCACAATTCATGGAAGAACAGAGACTGAAACCATCTTTGGGGTGACTTTCGAATGGGACGATATTTCACTTCTGGTGTGGTGTAAAGGCTTTGGCACAATGGGTGTGGGATCAGGTGGTCGGAGAGTTCTATATTATTTAATCTGTGCCATTTGACTAGAGAAAATGGCCTATGTGTTGAGAAAAAGAAGACTGGAGAAGTTTTAAAGAGTGGAAGAGCTTATCTTTTTAGTTTTCCTATAGGTTCTGGCTATAGCATTTATTTCCTAGCTTTGACAATGTCTTTTGAATGATTATTTTATGTATCAGTCAGGACTCTTTCGTTTGTAGGTTAAAAAACTTCATTTGAATTAGCTTAACTCACAAAGGCCATTCATTGTCTCAGGTCATTGAAGAGTCAAGCTTCACGCACAGGTGTATCCAGGGGACTAATGATGGTGTTGGAAACCGGTCTCTACACATTAGTTTACCTCCTTTCAGATGCTAAAAAAATGGTCTGAGGAAATCCCAGACTCAAAAATCCCAGAAAAATCCCAGACAATCCTAGTCGAAAAAGATTTTTTCCAATAGCTCTACCAGACAACGGACATGTTCCCTGGTCAGCCCCAACTACATCACATGGAAGGAGGCTCCCGTGGCAGGAAGGTGGTCTGTTACTGGACGAGGGGGATCTCAGGCAGGCAAAACTGATGGGCATTCACTACATTTTACTGGCCTAGATGATTTCTTCTGTTTGGGGCTGGTATTGCTCTTTCTTATTCTTTGGCTCTTTTTGCTGCTTTTGCGCAAATGATATATATGTTCCTAAAGCTTTTCTCTTCTTCCTGTACTGTCTCCTGATGATCTCCTCTCCCACTCATCTCTTATCTCCTCACAGAAGACAGCCACGTCCTTATCTCTGGCCTCTACCTTTCTCAGAAAAACCTCCCTCGTCATTTTCATCTGGTATCCCACAGGCATTATCACTTAAAATGTCTAAAACCAGACTGGCCGCCATCCTCCCAAATGTGTTTCTTTTCCGACATCCCCCAATCACACCAGTGGCGGTATCTTCTGTCTACTTTCTGAGAGGCCTTACTTCAAAGTTGTTTTTGACAATTTCCTCTGCGTATCATTTCTCCCTTCTAGGAACTTTCCTAGTTTTTTTTTTTTATTGTTATGTTTCATGAATTTAACACTTTTTCTCTGGTCTTATAGATATGGGTGTGAGATTTATTTCTGCCACAATTATTAAGTTTCTTGATGGAGGGTCTTAGGACTTACTTTCCTTTGTGCGATTTCTTCCTTGGTTGTCATCCTTTAGCTTCCCCCGCCTCTTCCTCCTCCCATCAGTATTACACCCAGACTTTTACGATTCCAGAAATATTTGTTGAACGAAGGAAAGCATTTATGCAATGTGTAGTACAATTACATGCTTATGATAATTGTAGTATAACAGTAGTTTAAGTGATAAGGACAGATTTTATTCAAGAACTGCTGCAATAGGGGAGAAGGGACCTCAGTGTAGAACTGGGCTCAGTTCCAAATACATCATGGACAAGTGGGGATTGATGGCCAGGGAGCAGGGTGAGGGTCAATGAATGGAAAATTACTACGGGGAAGCATCATGGGTGGGTGGGGGGATTTGGGTTAAGCAAACTTAATAGGATTCTTGCTGAAGATAGTCCAGGGTGATCAGATATCAAGGATGGAGGATTCTTTCTTTCTAAAATAACTTAGTAGGATTCTTGCTAAAACTGGACAGTGCAGGCCCTATAGGGATGGATGCAAGACTGGGGCCTCATGGGCTTAGAGGAGCCTGACTGAAGTTTAGTCAAGTATAGCACCTGTATCATTAACCACACTGTGTAATTTCTTTCTTTCTTTCTTTCTTTCTTTCTT
>CM053604.1:70885447-70922131 GCA_028646535.1 Procyon lotor | reverse complement strand
CCTTCCTTCCTTCCTTCCTTCCTTCCTTCCTTCCTTCCTTCCTTCCTTCCTTCCTTCTTTCTTGATTTTATTTATTTATTTGACAGAGATAAAGAGAGAGCACAAGTAGACAGAGTGGCAGGGAGAGGGAGAAGCAGACTCTCTGCTGAGCAGGGAGCCTGATGCGGGGCTCCATCCCAAGACCCTAGGATCATGACCTGAGCCGAAGGCAGCCACTTAACCAACTGAGCCACCCAGGCGCCCCACACTGTGTAATTTCAAATCTTGCCTGACTCTTGGGCATTTTCCATAAGCAGGTTTTAACTCTACAAAATGTTAGAGGAGGGCGTTGCCCTTATCATTCAACCCTGTCCCGTCCCCTCCCTGCATCAGCATTTCCACAAAGATATGTCTGGGAAAGATGCAAAAACAACAAAAGAAAACAAAACAAAAATTTCTGACTAGTCAGAATTGGTGAGGAAAAAGGAGTAGGGGAAGTAGAAGAAGAAATGCATGGAACTCTTTGGTTAAATGATTTTGAATATAATCTGAGATCTCGTGTATGATAGGAATCTCAACCCCCTTACTACCTCTACTCCTTCCTTCCTTTGGCACTTTACCTATAGAAGACCCATTTGAGATCTTTTTTTTTTTTTTTTAAAGATTTTATTTATTTGACAGTGAGAAACACAGCGAGAGAGGGAACACAAGCAGAGGGGATGGTAGCTGGAGAAGCAGGCCTCCTGCTGAGCAGAGAGCCCGATGTGGGGCTCGATCCCAAGACCCTGGGATCATGACCTGAGCAGACGCTTAACGACTGAGCCACCAGGTGCCCCGATTTGAGATCATCTTAAAGTGGCAAGAGACTCAGGAGTTTAAGTCAGACACTGAGAAAACATCTTTAAGACATCAACCCATTGAATATTAGGGTGTCCGCTGGCTGGCTGGAGTTTGCCTCTGGGAGCACAAAGCTCAAAGGGCTGCAGCAAACAGCAGGTGGTACTCTGGAGAATAGCAGTGCTGTAAAAACAAATAGATGGAAGGAAGAAAGCTCAGTATGCAAATGTAAAGCACATGATAAAAAAGCTCAGGAAGTTTTATTAAGACAAACCGTCCAGGCTCATCATCCCAGATGGGTTCACAGAGAGCCCTTGTGGCCCCTGCTGGTTTCATAATTTATTCCTTGTTTGTTTTGGAGGCAAAGGGGTGTGTTTGAGAGGATGTTTGACCTTCCTCAACGGTTCCACTGGTTTTGTTGTCACCTCACTGTTCAGGCGCTGGGCTCTTATCCTGTTTGTCCCTGCCCTGGGAAACACCGCCCTTTCTTAGACAACTGCCCCCATTGTTGCAGGTTCAACTTTGTTAAATCAAAGCATTATGGAAATTGAGATTGTAAAGCCAACCAGGCAGCTGCGTAAAGCTACGGGCATCCTACTTGCTGGCTGATGGCTATTTTAAATAAATCAGGTCTGCCATTGAGTTTTGCCACACTGCAAGGATTCTGTGAATATTCTCTTCTCATTCTCATAAGGCAAGGCCCAGAGCTTTGTTTCATTTTTAAGTTTTTATTAAATTCCAACAGTTTAAGGTGTGCAATTTAGTGATTCGGCACTTCCGGGCCATACCCGGTGCCCATTATGACAAATGCGCTCCTTAATACCCATCCCCTACTTCCCCCATCCCCCACTCACCTCCCCTCTGGTAACCATCAGTTTGCTCTCTGTAGTTAAGAGTCTGTTTCTCAGTTAGGTGAGGCCTAGAATCTTGTCATGTCTCCACCTCCTTGTTCTTTCTGGAGATGGAGCATTTGCCAGTGTCCAGTTGTTATTATCCCTGATCACCTGTCCAGCCAAAATTTCTACACAGATGCTGCACAGATCATGAAGATTCTAATAAGCTACTTTCTTTTCTTTTTATTTTTTTTGTTTTTTTGTTTTTTGTTTTTTGTTTTAAAGATTTTTATTTATTTATTTGACAGAGAGAGATCACAAGTAGGCAGAGAGGCAGGCAGAGGTGGGGGGGAAGCAGGCTCCCTGCCAAGCAGAGAGCCCCATGCGGGGCTCTATCCCAGGACCCTGAGATCATGACCTGAGCCGAAGGCAGAGGCTTTAACCCACTGAGCCACCCAGGCGCCCCTCTTTTCTTTTTTTTTTTTTTTTAAAGATTTTATTTATTTATTTGACAGAGAGAGAGAGAGATCACAAGTAGGAGAGAAGCAGGCAGAGAGAGAGAGAGGGAAGCAGGCTCCCTGCTGAGCAGAGATGTGGGGCTCCATCCCAGGACCCTGAGATCATGACCTGAGCTGAAGGCAGAGACTTTAACCCACTGAGCCATGCAGGCGCCCTTCTAATAAGCTATTTTCCAGTATTGATTGTATGTTCCTCTGGTAACACGATTTTTTCCCCCAACTGTATGGAGGAGAGTATCTTTAATGATGTGTGATGCACAATTAAAACATTTTCGGGTGCGGTGATTTTCAAACTTTTCACTGCCATTTATAGTAAAAAAATGAATTTTACATCGTGATCCAAGAGCTGTGTGCATGTTGTCTAACTGGAGCAAGTTTCACTACGTAACATGTACTCTTGTGAGGTGTGGATGTGCTCTATAGTTTCCATTATATTTTTTTAGCTTCTTACAAAATGCTGACTGTGACATGGTAAGTGGATTTCTTGACCCACTAATGAGTCACCATCTGAGTCTGAAAGAAGTGCTTAAAACAGTTTCAGGTTTTAGGAAGTTTTAGTATGCTAATTCTGAGAAGACTTTGGAAGTTATCTATGGGCAGCTTCCCATTTTCATCCTAGTTTAGAGTTGGAGGAACTTGAAGTCCAAGTAGGTTAAGACTTCCTTGTAGGGGAACAGTGCCGGTTTATGTTTATGCTACTATACCAATTTATTCCTGGAATCACGCCGTGGGCAGTTTGACCACATGGACTCCAACGTTTGAGTCTAGCCATTATGCTCCTAGGTGGCTTCATGGTGATGAAGAAATTATTCCCACTTTCCTTCCTCTAGTGAGCTATTTTCTCCCTCCATTATCTTATTATCCCTCTAGTTGGCCAAGGCCAAAGGGAAGACTGTTAACAGAGCATTGAGTGTTGTGTCTCCTCTTCTACAGGTGGCACACATCTATCATTGTCACAAATCCAAATCCATTGTCATGGCTTGAATAAGGAATAGCTTGAGGCACATACTTGGGCATTAAAAAAAAACAAAGAGAGAATTCTAAATGTGAGCTTTCTTTAAGGCATTTGAAATTTTAATTTTGACACCTGCACACATCTTGGTGTATTAGATGTTTTTTCATCTTAATAATCAGTAGTGATCTCTTTTTGCCCACATCTTACATTTTTAGTTTAATTGTTTCTGTTGTGAGGGGAATCATAGAGCTTTGTGGTGAAATAGTTAACACCAACTTTTGAGTTCTCAAATGCCATTTATAGAGAGTTAGTCAGCTCGTGCTGCCGTGACAAAGTACCATCAGCTGGATAGCTTAAACGATGGAAATTAGTGTTCTCATGATTTTGGACACAGGAAGTTCAAATTGAGGACTCAGAAGGGTTGATGTCTGGTAAAGACCCTATCTTTGGATTGCAAATGGCTACTTTCTAGCTATCTACCAACGTGGTGGAGAGAGAAAGGGCAGGCAAGCTCCTTGGTGTCTTTTCTTATAAGACCACTAATCTAGTTGGACTAGGATACCACTCTCATTACCTCATTTAATGCTAATTATTTCTCAAAGGCCCCAACTTTAAACATCATTATGGTAAGAGTTAGGGCTTCAGTATATGAATTTTGGGAGAACATAGTCCAGTCTATAGCACAAAGCCAAGTAAGATCTTAGTGGGGTTTAAATATTGGCTGAAGCATGCAAAGAACTTTTCTTTTTTTTTTTTTTGCAAAGAACTTTTCTGAATTGTATGTATTGAAGATAGACTCTTCTGTTTGAATGAATGGATATTTTTCATAGTCTGTAATTCTTACAATGATTTTTTTTTTTTTGATTTAGGTTAGTTTTTATTTTAGTCTTTTTTTTTTTTTAAAGATTTTATTTATTTGATAGAGAGAAACACAGTGAGAGAGGGAATACAAGCAGAGGGAATGGTAGTGGGAGAAGCAGGCTTCCTGCTGAGCAGAGAGCCTGATGCGGGGCTCGATCCCAGGACGCTGGGATCATGACCTGGACCGAAGGCAGACGCTTAACGACTGAGCCACCCAGGTGCCCCTATTTTAGTCTTTAAAGTATACTCTTCTTTATTAAATGGAAAGACTTTGCATTTGTTTTTTTTTTTTTTTTGGCAAGTAATTCTTACAATGATTATTAACCACAGTAACACATTTACTTTCTTTTATATTCTCAATACTGTAAGTATACGGATGATATAGTTTACAGTTAAAATATGCCCAAGAATAAAATATCTTTAAAAAGTGATTTTCATAAAGAATTTTTTCCTAAAAATTTTATAAACAATTAATGAATTTCTAAGCAGCCTAGCACTATTTTCAACACCTTATATAGGGAGAAAAGCTACCTACCATCATTGAGAACAATACATATTTTAGCAAATAACCATATGTGCTAAAAACATACTTTAAAACAAGTATTTTATGTTGGAATTATTGTTGTTGTCTAGAAGCATGGACAAATTTCTTTTTTTTTTTTTTTTTTTTTTTAAAGATTTTATTTATTTGACAGCGAGAAACACAGTGAGAGAGGGAACACAAGCAGAGGGAATGGTAGGGGGAGAAGCAGGCTTCCTGCGGAGCAAGGAGCCCGAGGCGGGGCTCGATCCCAGGCCCCTGGGATCTGACCTGGGCCGAAGGCAGACGCTTAACGACTGAGCCACCCAGGCGCCCCGACAAATTTCTTAATTAAGAAACTGTAAGGGACCCAGGTGTTTGTCTACAAGAAATGTTACAGAGAGTTACTCCAGTAACCTACACAAAAGATCCAGTCTAAAGATAAAGATAGAAGAGAGATTGAGAATACAGAATCTTCTTAAAGCTTTTGATTTGAAAGCTATTGGTCTACTTTTAATATTTGTAAAGTCCTTGGAAACCCCCAAACCAGTTCTTATCTGTTTGGCAACCATAGATAGACTACTGATCAAGAAAGACTTATTATTATTATTATTATTATTTTTTTGCTATTTTTTCTTTTTTTTTTTAGGTTTATAGAGGTATGGATAGTTTTAAAATGTTAGGGTACAGAGGTAGTGCTATGTGTCTAGATGAAATATTCTCTTTTTAAAGTATTTTTACTGGCATGCTTTTACTATGTTAACATATACATATTTACTTTGTTAATCCTGTTTCAGTGTCTATCAGCTGAAGAGATCTTTTCCCTTCATGGCTTTTCAAATGCTACTCAGATAAGCAGCTCCAACTTCTCTGTCATCTGTCCAGCAGTCTTACAGCAATTGAACTTTCATCCTTGTGAGGATCGGCCCAAACACAAAACAAAACCAAATATTTCAGAAGGTATGTTGGAAGTTTTTTCTCCTGTCTGTTTGAAAAGTCTATAGGGTGGTTTGAAATTAAATTAACACACGTCTTTCTTTGCTTTATTGTATTTAATTAATCTACATGGAAGTGTTTGGTAAAATACTTACATTCTGAAAGTAGAGTAAGAATAATTAGAACTCATTTAAACTTCATGAACTGTGTTCTTCTATTTGTGGAATCAAAATTACACTTGGTACTGCTTAAAAACTTTGTACTTGACTTTATTTTATTATTTATTTAAATTTATTTACTTATTTATTTTATTTTATTTATTTTTTTTTAGAGAGCAAAAGAGTGTGTAGGGTGGGGGAGCAACCCGAGGGGGAGGGAGAGAGAATCTTAGCATGGAGCCTGACCCAGGGCTTGATCTCACAATCCTGAAATCATGACCTGAACCAAATCAAGAGGCAGACACTTAACTACTGAGCCATCCTGGCGCCCCCTCAATTCCTGATTTTAAATAATATATGCTTTATACTGCTCATGGTGAACTGTACATTAACTATTTGGCTCATAATTGATCAATTCCCATTATCTTGTGCTTATCATATTATTTAAAAGCTTGTCAATTTATCTATAATTTTCAGTAAAGGGATAGGGAATAGCATGGTTCTAGATTAAATATTGAGGTACTGAGTTATCACTGCTTTAATTTTTGTAAATGAAAGAAAATGCCAGTGAGTAATTTAAGTGCCTCTTCTAGCACTGCCAAAGATGTTGCATTTCAAAGGAATAACCTGCTGCAAAGAATTTTAAAACACAAGAAAACTAGTGTGTGTTTACTATAGAGTTCACATACTTAAACATGTAGAAGAATTCTTTTGCAAATGAAATAGATCACTTGTTCAGGGTATTTGTTTGCCATCTATGTGCAGTTTCTTGGTATCCTCAAATTGTTAACTTGACCCAAATGGACATTTTCATTCTCATTTTTTTGTACACTGTTCATTCAATAAATGTTTATTGAATGACATGCCAAGCACTGTTTTGGGCATTGGGGATTCAATAGTCAACAAGAAAAATTTCCTACCCTTTTAAGACCTACAGTATAATGGAGAAGATAAATAATAAACGTTTATAAAACAAGCACATAAATAATATAATTTCAGGGAGATAAATGCTAAAATGAAGTAGGTAAGGACTAGAAGGGAACAGTGGGCAAGTGTGATTTTTGACAGGAGGCCGTTCTGATGAGATTGCATTTGAGCAGAGTCCTGACTGAGGGGAGGGAGAGGAACCAGACAAGATCTTCTCCGGTCAAGGGAATGGTCAGCGTGAGCTTGGCAATGAGCTTTGCATGTGTAAGGAACAGCAAGAAAGCCTGTGTATGTCAGGAACATAGTAAGCAGGAGGGAGAACGGAAGGAAATGATTGCCGAGGCCTTGTAGGGTACAGTAAGTTGACTGGATTTTATTCTGATTGTGGTATGAAGACACCGTAGGGTTCTAAATGGGGGAATCACATGATTTTGTTTGGATTCGTAGAAGGCTATTCTACCTGCAGTTTGAAGAATAGATTGTAATGTGGTTAAGAGTAGAAGCAAGGAGATTAGTCAGGAGGCAGTTTCCAGGGGTTGGGGCTCAGACGATGGAACTTAGACTAAGGTGGGAGAGGTAGAGGGAGAAGTGATTGGATCCAGGACGGGTTTTGGAAACTGTGCTAGAATGGTTTACCTCTGGCTGGATGTGGGGATTGGGAAGAATGAATCAAGCTTGGTTTGAGCCACTGAAACTGGAGAGATGATTGTACCATTTCCCAGGATGGGGAAGACCGGAAGCAGTAGTTTCCTTTGAGGGAAGCAAGTGGTGAGGATCAGGTGTAATTTTTCACATGGTCAGTTTGAGATATTGATATAGACCCACAAAGAGGGATGTTCAGTAGGCAGTGACATGCACGCATTTAGTGCTCAGAGCACAGGTCAAGGCTAGAGATTTGTCGGCTTAGTGATGGCATGTGAAGCCACTGGTCTGAGTGAGCACATCTGACCTGAGTATAAAGGACTATAAAAGAGAGAAACGATAGAGGAGAAAAGGGACCCCTCAACAGAAGAAGTGCTTATTCTACTGACTTTTGGATTCTCTTGTGTATATATGAATATTTTGATCTCTCTCTTACAACAATGACGAAAATATTGGTAAGAGCCAACTTATGTAGTACTTACTACGTGGCGGGTACCGTTCCAAATACTTGACCTATGTTAATTCATTTAATCTTCATACAACTCTATGGAGTAGAAACTGCTGTTCCCATTTGACAACCAAGGAAACATAGGTCCAGAGAGTTTCAAGTCTTCTACGCAAGAGTGTACAACTTGTACATGATAAGGCCTGGTTCAAAACCCAAGCTGTCTCAGCTTCGGGATCTATGTTCTCTTTTAAAGTCTATAGTTAAAAACATGAAGAACAGAAGGCCCCAGACACACTTTATTAATATAGTTAGCAATTTTATGGATAACAATAATTTTGCAACTAATTGTTTAACAAATATTTGTCTAGATTATATCCTAAATAGGAATATGTTTGTATTTTGACAAATTTGTTTGCATTTTATATTTAAAAGTAAATTCAGAAAATACTTTGCATATCAACATTTAATCGTGCATAACAAATGAAATGCCAGCCATAGTTCATAGGTTCATTCCATTCCCTGCTCCCTGTGTAAGCCAGCCCACCTGGGCCCAAATCCCAGCTCTATAGAATTTTCCAGGTATGTTGGGCACATGATTATGTCTTTCCACCTTGGTTTTCTTCTCTGAAACAGTATCTTTATCATAAGGTTACTATAAGGATAAATAACTTAATATTTGTAAAACATGTAGAATATAATATGGCATGTAGTTAGACCCTGTTAAATAAAATATATCTACGTTGTACGTAGTTCTGGGTGTAGGAGATGAAGCTTCAGAAAAAGCAAGTCCTTTACTCCGTGCAACTTAGTGACTGACATTCAAAAGTGTTTTTAACCTTAATTCCAGGTTTCCTCTATCTCAGGAACCAGGAGGGTAGGATCAGAGAATTGGGAAGCAGGAAGTGAGAGCATTCCAGGGTCAACACTGCAAAGTCATAAAATGGAAAATCAATAGTTCTAAGTTACAAGATTAGGGCACCAAATATTTGGACAGAGACCCGAAAATAAAGACAGAAATTCCTTTTAGGGTACTCATTATCTTAGGAATTAAAATGGGGCTGGAGTGGGTGGGACAGGGTGGAGAAGAGAAAAATTCCGGAGAATTAGGGAAACTGGTGAAGTACTCATTATTGCTAATCTAAGATGTTTAATTTGACACTACATTGCCTTTATTTGCTGTATGCTCTTGTTTTATTTTAAAATGTGCAGTTGTGTGTGCAGCTGTGTTAAGCAATTTATTTAATACTGCTGTGCCTCAGTTGTTTATCTGTAAAATGGAGATCATTATAGTACGTTCCTTCTAGAATTGTTGGGGGTTATCAAATGAGTTAATATATGCAAATATCTGGAATAGCCCCTGGCACAGAGAAGGAAGACTATGTCTTCCCTCCTCTTAGATGTGTTCATAGGTTCATTCCATTCCTTGCTCCCTGTGTAAGCCTATTCTTTTTCCACAAATAAATTATTTTTTAAGTAAGGAAAGGCACTGGATTCTTGAAGTAACTATTCACTTAATATAGAGTCAATCCTGAGTTCATTCAAATTACAACTACATAACTACATAACAAATTACAACATTCAAATTACCAAAGTACAACTAATTTAAAGGAGTCATGATATAAGGATTTTATAACCACGGTACACGGTCCAATTACCTTTAACCAAGGAGCCATGGGAAGCCTGAGGAGTGAGGGACAGCTGGGAAAGCTTTACAGAAGGTGTCTTGGAGTCGGCTTAGAGAAACACGTGTGAGTTTCTCAGGCAAGGAGGACAGAAAGATGTTTCAGATAAAGAACCACAAGTAAAGGTAATTCTATACTTGGAAAGCATTGTGTCAGCATAAAGGCTGTGTTGAGAAGTGTGTGAATAACACGGGGAAAGTCGTATGGGAGTCACTTTATGAACAGCAGTCTCAAAGAGGGGGACGAGATGATCCAAGTTGTGTTTTAGGATCATGAGTCTGGTTGGTGGCCCTGTCACGTAGGGGGAGAAGACTGTCCTAATTCATCAGAAGGGGAAGTGAGCGATGATGAGGGCCTGACCTCAAGGCTTTGGCAAGGAGGATGGAGAAGCTGGAGTGAGAGATGTCTCAAGCAGAACTGAGAGGGTTTGGTCACCAATCGTCTATGAAATTGACTGGTTTGGGTGAGAAATTGAAATTGATCCTCACGTCTCTGCTATCTACGAAGGTCACAAATTTCTCAGGGGAAGGCGATGTGTTTCATATGGGTCCGTGATTTTGCCTCAGTTTGATACTGAGAAACTTCTTTGCATTTTTATTTCAGTTTCAGCATGTATGTATCCTGTTGACTTGATGAGATTATGAATACTTGTTGAACGAATGAATGCGTGTAGGCTAGTGAAGGGACAGAAGGCTATTCGTGTTAAAAGAAACTACACATCGCTACACCACGGAGGGAGAGGTGGAATTGTGAATTTTCTCTAAGGGGAGAGAGAAGCGGGGGGGTAGGTAGTGTTGTTTTAGGTGATAAGGTAGTAATGGGAATGAGGTGGACCTTCCTAGTTCCCATGAAATGACTTTGCAGGGCCTGGTCAGGGGTCTGGAACCGATAGGAAAGCATCTGGGGAAGATAAAGTCATGGTCAGTGCTGTGGTGATTCTCATGGAAACAGCGACATTTACTTTCTGTTCGTTTTATTTGGTATGCAGCATGGACGACCTGTATTGCTTTGTGTGCACATGTGCCTACACATTTCCCAGATCCCCAAGCAGAAGATCCACACTCCTTGTTGGCAGGAACCATGGTTCGGGTCTGTCTGTGAGGCTCCATAAGCATTTGCTAAGGTTGTTTATTTGTAGATAGAATCGCTTGTACTAGAATAATGGTGAGCGACCTTATATTCATGAAACACAATATAAAATATATACAGTTTTGCTGAGTCCCTTGGTCTTTTTAAAAATTAGAATTCCTCTACGGGAGTAACGAAGCGTATTGCTGGGAGCCAGATTGCCTGGGCTCAAAATGTCAACCCTGGAGCCAGATTGCCTGGGCTCAAAATCCAGCTTTCCCCCTGCATGACTCAGGCAGCTCACCTGAGCTCCCTATGCTTTGGTTTCTTCAACTGTATAAAGGAGGAATTGGTAGTCCTGACCTCGCAGGGTTTCGTGAGGATCAAATTCATGAATACATGTCAGTTTCTTTTTTTTTGGTTTGTTTTTAAGATTTTATTTATTTATTTATTTGACAGAGAGATAGAGACAGAGAGAGCACAAGCAGGGGGAGCAGCAGGCAAAGGGAGAGGGAGAAGCAGACTCCCTGCTGAGCAGGATGCCCGATGTGGGGCTCAATCCCAGGTCCTTGGGATCATGACTGGGGCCCAAGGCAGCTGCTTAACCGACAGAGCCACCCAGGCGTCCCTACATGCCACTTTCTTAGCACAGTACCTGGTAGTGCAAATACTCATTAGCATTAGATGTTGCTACAGTATTCCACTGAGAGTGTCAATGAGGAAAGGGCCTGAATATTTAAAAATGTTTTCTGGGCATTTTAAAGAAGTAGCAGGGCAGAGGCAGCTTCCTCATCTTTCACACTGTCCTTCCCCCACAGTGCGTGGGGTATTGGCAAAGCCTTGTTGCTCGGTTCCCAGACCTGCCCTGTCGACCACGGCTGTCCTGGGTTCACAGGGCACGCTTCACTCGCACTCCCATTGTGTCCTTAAATCTACCGCTCTAGGATAACTGGGAAAACTGAGCTCATACACACCACTGTGAAGCTTAGGATAACATTCGTTCAGTTCATTGTAAGCAGTACTTATTAAGCATCTATTGGGTACCAGGCCTTACGGACAGAGAGTGGAAAAACTCGCCACCTCCTTCTGTCACCAGGATATTTTCGCCCTGATCTGGGCTCACCGGGGTGAGTTGTGCAACACAGCTACTCCCTGGTTCCCACGTGCTCCCCTTCTGGGTGTTCACCTCACTGGGCTGAGTCCAGGTCCTGGGGGCCCCAGCTGGAGGGCCGAGGTGTTGCCTTCCCAAGGAGGTGCACTTCACAGGCGCCTGCAGACCAGTGATTGTGACCAGCGCAGTGTCAGCAACTCTGGTCACCTTGAAGCTGACTCATACCCCCCCATCTCCACCCCTACCCTCCACCCATCACTTTGTACCTTTTCCCCAAAACTCACACTGCCTCTATATTCCTCTGAAAGGCTGAGTTTTAAACCAGGCTTTGAGCTACAGATGAAAGTAGGTGACTTGGAACCTGTGGGCCTTAGGTTGTTTGTCACCATTCTGGATGGCCTCCGAATTTCCTGCAAGCTAGAAAGTTCTTTGACCCTTTGAGTGGTTGAGGGCTTATGATAGTACAAGCAGTGTCGCTGTTAATATTTATTATTCTGTATTTATGTTTACAGTTTTCTGCATAATTTTTGTTAAGAAGATCTTATTTTAAAGAAGTATCTGTTTCAGGCTTTTAAAGGAAAAATTGTTTCAGGCTTCATGTACAGTAAGACTTCATTCGGCTTCGTTGCTCTGATTAATCCCTACTCTTTCCTTCTGATCTACAGTTTGGGGGTATGGACTCCTGTCGGTGACAATTATTAATCTGGCATCTCTCCTCGGACTGATTTTGACCCCACTGATAAAGAAATCCTACTTCCCTAAGATTTTGACCTTTTTCGTGGGTCTGGCTATTGGGACTCTATTTTCCAATGCCATTTTCCAGCTTATTCCAGAGGTAAGAATGTTGGCTCTTTTTTTCTGTGAATAATTGTTTCTCTTAGATGTTTTAGCACTTTGTACATTTTAAGGCTACATAATTCTCACAGCATTTTATGGTCTGGCTGATAGAGTTGGAGAAGAGAAAGCTGAATCACAGGAGATGAAAAAGCTTGTCTCAAGCTATAGGGGATATCAGTGTCAGAGATAAAATTAATATTCTAGGAGACCAGCCACCAGGACGTGCCCAGACAGCTCTGGGACGCCTCCAAGGGCCTGAAATTTTATTTTGTCTTGCATTTGGCAAACTTAATTTTTCTACATACTTTTATTATATATTTCTTTTCTAAAGAGCCTGCAATGTCAGATTTACTGAAGATATACCACAAAATGTCCTCAGACATTTACTGCAGCTTTTATTTAAGTTTGTGTGTCTTGTCTGGTAGGAAAACGTGGGCTCTTTATAATTTCAAACCCTAGCTCTTGCCCTATGTCCTTTCAACAGTGGATTATTTCATTCTCACCGGTATGTGTGTTTGTGTGTAAGAAAAATCTTTTCTTCTTCTTTCTTGGGCCCAGCCCTTGAGTTCTTTATCTCTTTAGGGCCAGCCAGGATCCTATAGGTTTAAAAGGATCTCTGTTGGGAAAACAATAATCCAAATAACTTGTTATATTTGCTTTAAAAATTTGAATATGGATATGATGGACAAATATGTTAGTTTTAGAGAAAATGGATTATCGGTGTCTCATTTTTCTTCATTATCTATGTCTAATATTATTTATAAAGGACCTATATCTAATATTATCTATAAAGATGGGAATCAGTGCTTCTCCTTTATTACGGGAAGCATTTTCTTTCAAGGCAGATATTGCTGAAGGTAGGAAACTTTAAGATACTCTGAGATTTTATTAATAGTTCTTCCTCTGGTTGTAAGACTCCTATGTGATCTCTTATAGTTTGGTTACTTAAGTTTCGAGTTTCTGTTTTGTGATTTTGGTGGTTAAATTCCCAATATTATCTGATCTGAAGATAGACTTGGAACTTTGGTGAAAATTGTAGACTGAAAGATTTATTATTTTCCAGAAATCAGATTAATGACTTGGTTTTACCTGAATTTTTTTCTCTCTCAGGCATTTGGATTCAATCCCAAAAGTGACAACTATGTTGAGAAGGCAATTGCTGTGTTTGGTGGATTTTACATACTTTTCTTTTTTGAAAGAGTGCTTAAGATGTTATTAAAGACATATGGTCAGGTAAATAGACTTTATTGAAAATGTTTGATGTTTGACCCCTTAGAGCTACTTTATATAGCTTTCTAACAAATTAAGGCAGGAATTTTATTCTTTTTTTTTTAAATTTTTTTTTAAAGATTTTATTTATTTGACAGAGAGAAACACAGCGAGAGAGGGAACACAAGCAGAGGGAATGGTAGCGGGAGAAGCAGGCTTCCCACAGAGTAGGAAGCCCCATGTGGGGCTTGATCCCAGGACGCTGGGATCATGACCTGAGCCGAAGGTAGACGCTTAACAACTGAGCCACCCAGGCACCCCTTTATTCTTTTTTTTTTTTTTTTGAGAGAGAGAAAGTGTGAGCAGAGAGGAGGGGCAGAAGGAGAGAGAGAGAGAGTCTCACGCAGGCTCCACGCCCGGCACAGGGCCTGCCACAGGACTCCCTCTCACGACCCTGAGATCAGAGCTTGAGCTGAAATCAAGATTCAGATGCTTAACTGACTGAGCCACCCTGGTGCCTGAGGAATTTTATCCTTATAATTGTGTGAACAGCTCTGTTATTAGATCTGTGAATGTGAGGAGAAAGAAGGGAGTCAATATATTGATAAATATAAGAGAAACAATTAACAGTGTAGAATTTGGAATAAGTACCAACAATTTAATGTTGAGAAAAATGTGCACAATTTGTATTCATTCATGTTCATCAAAATAAGAAGGCATATATACCTTAGCATGAAAAACCAGAATCTAATAAATGAAGAGACATTTATAAATCTTAAAAGATTATATATTGACTAGACACATGAATTTTCTCCTATAAATAAAAAGCACTGAACTCTCTACTTTCTTGTCTGTGTGAGCCGTCATTTTTTATTCTTATAACCTCCTCTTGCTTTTTAAATTTTTTTCGTGTAGAATGATCATACCCATTTTAGAAATGATGACTTTGGTCCTTCTCATGAGAAAACTCATCAACCTAAAACGTTACCTGCCATCAATGGTGTGACGTGTTATGCAAATCCAGCTGTCACAGAACCTAATGGACATATCCATTTTGATAACGTCAGCGTGGTATCGCTACAGGTATGGTGATTCCATTTTCTCTTTGCTCTATTGCATTCTTTATATAATGTGAAGACTTCTGTGAGTGCAGCCAAATCAGTTTTTACACACTTAAATGTTTCTGACTTATTCTTGTGTATGTGGGATATGTGGAATGTAAGTCTGTATTCTTTTTCTAATTTTCCTCCATATATTTACCCTGAGCAAGTGAGTTAGGCAAGAAATGAAGGAGGGTTGCTGGATCTGAGACTTTATTGTTCTCTAATATTATTTAACTATATGTATGAGTTACTTAGATTTATTCAGTGATATGTAGCAAACTTAATCAGAGCATTTCTCTCATTTTGCAATTCTTTCAAGATCTAAAACCAAAGAACCCCTTTGGGTAATTTTGAAACTGCAAGACAAAAAAGATTTGTAAGCTATTAAAATTGTGTTCCTTAATTAGTTGATTTAGAATTTGTATCCCCAATTTCTTGAGTGAATATTATATGCCAGCTAGTATGCTAGGCACTTAATTGTTTTATTTCATTTACTTTTATTTTTAATTTTTTTTAAAAAAGATTTTATTTATTTATTTGACATAGATAGAGAAAGAGAGCACGTACAAGTAGGGGGAAAGCAGCAAAGGGAGAAGCAGCTCCTCACTGAGAAGGGAGCCCCAACTCAGGGGTTGATCCCAGGACCTTGGGATCATGACCTGAGATGAAGACAGACGCTTACTGGACTGAGCCACCCAGGCGCCCCTCTTGTTTATTTTTTACAACAATTATTCAAAATAGAGCTTTTTTCCTACATATTAGAACTATTTTGATTTCAAGTGATGGATATCAAACCCAAAATATGTATGCAGAAAGGAGATTTTATTGGAAAGATAGTAGGCTGTCTAATGACACAGCCAGGCTATAGGAAGAATGAGAACCTAGGAACCATTAGAACCATTAGAACTCCTTGTCTGCCTCCTCCCTGGAGCTTAGAGTCATTTTCTTTTGCTGCGCACTGCACTGGCTCCTTTCATAAGTGGGAAACAGCCACAACTCCTGAGGTTTATGTCTTACAGTTTCAGTCACTAGATGGAAATTGACCTGACTCTTTAGTCCTAAGTCCAAAATTCCTGGCAAGTGTCTCCTTGGTAGGGTTTGAATTAGACGTCCACTTCTACACTAATCTAGAGGGTTGGGCCCTTGAATGGCTGCAAGGGCATGTGGATGGAGTAGAGTGGATATGAAAAAAGGGTGCTGGGTGACAGTATCATTGGTGCTCACAACAATTCTCATTTGACAGATGAGGGAAGTGGAATTTCAGATGTTAAAGAACTTCCCTAGGTTCATTCAGTTGGTAAATAGTAGAGCCATAAGATACAAAGTTAAACACAATATAAAAAAGAAATATTGAAAATAAAGCAAGAAAATCAAAATCAAAAAATCAAAAAATCAAAAAATCAAAAAAAATCAAGAAAAAATAAAAAGTAGAAAAAACTGTATCTGGAAGAGTTTATTATGGCAAATGACCTGAGTTTCCTTCTGGAAAGAAAACATCATCAGTCATTTACTTTGCCCCACCTGATTAAGGAAAATCTCAAGTGTGTTTGAAGAGGCATTTTTGTGTTAGCACTGAGCTAAGAGAGGAAATTATTTCATGCAATGTAACGAATGATACTTTCAGCCAAGATTTTGCAAAGAATATGGCAATGTTCAAATAGATAATTTCTTACAATAATTATAGCTAACATTTATTAATACTCAGGGACTCTGCCTCGAATTTTAAATGAAGGATCTCCTTGGACCCTCATCATAGCCTAAGAGACAAGTACTGTCATAATTCAGAGACTGTAGCTAAGAGAGGTTAAATAACAAATTCAAGGACATGTAGCTCCTACATGGCAAAGCTTGGATCAGGACCAAGACCATCCGATACTGAAGCCTGCATGCTTGCATACCTTGCTGGACTGTCTTCTTCAGATCATTGCACTACTAGAATCAAGATGATGACATTACCTCTTAACCTAATAACTATTAATTTTTGTAAGTAAAGGAGATAATTTGGCCCAAGGCTGTTGCTTTCTGAAGACTAATAAATTGAACTGCTCAAAAGTTTTAAAGTTTTTGGGCTCCTCCTGATTTATGATTTCCTATGGCCAGAAGACATGTTAGTAGTAAATATAAACATCATGATAAGGATGGGATCCTACACATGGTCTTGTTTCACGTGGTTTAGAAAGCTATTCTTACTCTACTTCCAGAAGTAAAGCTAGTACACAGGCTTTTATTCATTTACCCAATAACCACTTAGTGAGTACCTGCTGACTGTCCTAGGCACTGGGAATTCGGAAGCACATGAATTCTTGTAAAGCTTACAGTTTATTTAATGGACAATATAGAAAAGAGTAAAACTAGAAAACACTGCATAACAATATATACTTTGATGGAAATAAAACAAGGTGATGGGGGGGCGCCTGGGTGGTTTGTTAGTTAAGTGTCTGCCTTTGTCTTGGGTCATGATCCTGGGATCCTGGGATTGAGCCCTGCATTGGGCTCCCTGCTCAACAGGGAGTCTGCTCCTCCCTTTCCTTCTGCCCCTCCCCCTACTCAGGTTCGCTCTCACTCTGTCTCTCTTTCTCTCTCTCTCAAATAAAAAAATGGAATCTTTAAGAAAAAATGGTGATGTGGGAGTGATATGTGGGAGCTTCTTTGATCAAGAAAGATCCCTACAGAGGTAGAAAGAAGAGCCAGCCATGCAACTATCTGAGAAAAGAATGTTCTAAAATCCTCGAGAATAACCAAATGGGCTATATACAAGGGCACTAGAAGCTAAATGGCTTTGGACTTTCTGACATCAATGCTGAGACTAATGGCACAATTCTGTCAATATTCTGAATAGAAATGACTGTGGAGGGCGACTGGGCAGCTCAGTCAGTTAAGCATCCGACTCTTGATTTCCGCTCAGGTCATGATCTTAGGGTCCTGAGATGGAGCCCCATGCTAGGCTCTATGCTCAGCGTGGAATCTGCTTGAGATTCTCCCTTTCCCACTGGCCTTCCCCACCCTGCTTGTGATCTCTGTCCCTCTAAATAAATCAGTCAATAAATAAAATCTTAAAAAAAGAAATGACTGTGGAATTATAAACAGTAGTAAGTTATAAATCTAGTGAGAGGGTGTAATGGAGCTTGGATTCTGGAAATATACTTCTAGGAATGAGAAGTCTAACTGAAGGCAGAGAAGGTATGTTCCAGGATGACAACCATGCACCAGGCCTTGAAATGAACCGTACAAAGAGTACGGTTTCTTATGACACTAATTTCTTATGGGGACTGTTTTCTTGCTCTTTTGGTTGAAGGCATAGTCTTAAATGAAGAGAGACTTAAACTGAGTAATGTACTATTATTTTCAATTTTCTCTTTATATCGCATTAAAAAAATTGAAAGAGGTAGAATTTAAGAAATACCATAAAGGTTTAGATATTGCTTTGAGACAGTAGGTAGTGTAACATAAGTGATAGTGATTTTAATAGTGAAATTGAAATATTTTCTAATATTTTATCTGATAAAAGTGACTTAACCTAGATGCCGTATTGTAAGGATTGAACAGGATATGGAAAATTCATAGTTCATTTCTAAGTCCAAGTATTGCCTTAAGAATTTTGTTGACAATTCTTATTGCTCCTGCTTCAACACAGTCAAGTTTTTTCAAATTGAAAATAATAAGAAACTAAGAGCAAGTTAAGAAAAGTAGTCTAATTTGACATTCTATCAATAGAATGCAAATTATCTGACAATCTAAATGATAATAGCATGATTCTTGATTTTGCTGGAATATAGGAAGAACAAAAGAATCGTTACAGAATAAATAAGATCCATGACTTAGGCATATTTTTACTGATATTCATCCAAACAATTCTGGACCATCACAGAATACTCAGATACGCAATAATACCCAAATTTAGTTGCTTTTGGTACTTTGTCTGTGTTCAGTCATATAAAAATCATAACTTTATGCATTTAAAAAAAAGTGTATTGCCGTGGAAGTGTATTTATGACCGTAAGAGAATAGAAACATTTTATTTAACAGTTCTTTAGTTTGATTATAAGTTTTAAATATTTAGACAAATTAGTGAGACTTCCTTGGTAGCCTTGCTCCAGACCCCACAGATGCACAATCCATGGGACCTGCAGGAGTGTGTGTGTGTGTATGTGTGTGGATGTGCATGCATCTGCGTGAGTGTGGGCACATGCACATGCGCATAGGCCCACAGGTGCTTGTATGCTGTAGCATGCATATTTCCAGGACAATAATAATAAGAAAATTATAAACAATACTTATTATTTATTAATGTATTTTATTAATATATTTATTTTAGTTCAGATATTTTATTAGTATATTTTTATTAATATTTGACAATAAATATTATCATTAATTAATATAAATAAGATAATAAATATCATCATCATCATCATCATCATCATCATCCAGGGAATAATAAGGCAGTTATGAAGGAAGAAGGAGAGCACAGTTACGCAGTTGCTCAGTTATTGTATTGTATTGTAATGTTTCACAGCTCAGCTTGTGACACTTGCTGCTTTGTTCTTCTCCCTTTGTTCTTCTCCCTCTCTGACGACTATACAACTATACAGCTCTGTGGAGGAGTCATTTCAGTATCTCTGCAACCAGATGGGTCTTTTCCGCATGAATCTACAGCTTTAGAAGGACTGAGTTTTTATTAGGTGTTGATTCCTTAGGCACGGGAGTACTCCGGAGAGTGGTAGCTTTTCTAGGCCACTAGAGGGACCATCTGGCTTATTTCCCCTGTAGTCTGTAATCAGTCTTTTTCTAAAGGAAACCTCTTGTGCTTTTCTTTAGATATTGATGTTAATAAAGTGATAGGCATCACTTTTTTCTAATGGAAGAAACATTAATATCAGCCATTTTAAGGTGTTAACTGTTGCGACTTTTATGTTTAAAATTGAGGTGCAGGGCAGTGGAATTTAGCTGTAAAGTGTAGTAATGTTAGGGACACTTCCTTTGTCAACAACTGACCTGAAGTGATATTCTCCAAACACAGAGAGTATTTTTGAGTTGCTTGGATCTCCATGAGAGTCCGATAGCTGTTAAATACATTTAATTCATTCCTCAAACATTTACTGAGCACCTAATATGTTCTTGGCACGCTTCTATGTACTGGTACGGATCAGCGGGATGGAACAGACAGACTTTATGTGCTTTCATAGCAAGTGAAATATTATACTGAATGTGGAAGCATTCTTTTTTGTGAAGTATGAGATAGAAAAAACTGATCTGAGAGCCCCTATATGTGGGGCTTGTCCGCTGGTCTTTTCTCTCAGGTGGTTGGTTTTTCTCCGTCCTTGCCCGGAGGTGGCAAGGGTGGTGAGTATTTCTAGCTGCCTGTATTGGGAGTGAGGTGGGAGCAGAAAGGCACAGGGCACTGTGAAGTTTTGGCTTAATACCCCGGCCTTCAGCTCCGCATCTCATTGCAGCCTTCAGCTTGCCCTGTGTCCTTGAAGCGAACGTCTCTCTGGTTCAGTATCCTCAAAGGGTGACTCGCTAGTCCTGTGGGGTGTTTGCCTTGCTGCCTTGTCTTGGGAGCAAAGAGCTGGGGTTCTGATTGCTCCTCGATGAACTTACAATGAATTCTTTTATTTTTAGTTTCATGCTTCACCTGTCACCTTCCGAGGTATTCGGTGCCTCCGTTCCCTAAACATCTCTGAAGTTCTCGGCCCTGCATCACTTTGTTTCTTGTTGACTTTTTTCTCATAGGAGGTCAGTTCGACTGCACCCTCCACTTTTCATTTTCTAAAATAAACATGTCCATGTTGTCGTATCATCTCCCATTCTTTCTGTCCCATGACGGGGTGGCTCCTTTATTTATTTATTTTAAGAAATTGTGGAGAGGGGCTACAGATAAATATATATGTCCAGTCTGCTGTATTTCACCAAAAAGCTATTTACTGTTTAAAATCACAGTAGTTACAAAACAGGCATCAGTTACTTTCCTGTATGTGGTTATATTAGCCGTTAGTTAAAATTGAAAACGATGTAAGTAATAAAATGCTGTAAGCAGTGATTTTCATTGATTTTGATCGATTGGTGTTTACGGAAAAGCCGGTTTAATGGCAGGCAGACGATGCCCCTCGACTGTGGTCACGGAGAGTTCCGGGTAGCGCTGGGCTGTCAGTGGAATTTGCTCTCACTGGATCGGTCTCAACGCTTCTTACCCCACGTGCCATTTTACCTGGCTCTGGTCTTCGTGTTGGAAACGTTAGGAAAACTGACACCTGAATCCTCTCTGAATTTAGCCCACACTACCTTGGTATTAACTCTACTTTTATGCATCTCTAGTGAGCCTTTTCAAATTTTCAAGAATCTCTCTTCTAAAATCTTTTCATTACTCTGCAAAATTCCCACTCTTACCTTTGCTTCCTTTAGTGAGACGGAGGTTTTTCTTTGGAATCGGTGAACTTTGCTGTCTCACCTACTCCGTTACGTCCTGAAAACTTTCCTCATCTGCTCTTCACCTCTTCATTTGTGTCAGGACTTGTATTCTTTATCTTTTTTTAAGGCCAGTTCCTCCAAATGTGTTCATCTTTCCCATGGCTTCTTCCTGTTTCTGTTGACCTTTCCTGAATCTCTCTCTCTCTCCATGTCCACAAACATGCTTGAGTCTTTTCTACCTAAACATAGTCTTCTTTCCCTGACTCCGCTTCTCCCCAAGATTTTTCAACCCTACTCTTTCCCTACACTGTCCAGATTCTTGAAAGACTAGTTAATACTGAAGACTCTGTCAGACATTTTCTTAAGTGCTTCATATATAGTAATTCATTTACTCCTTACAGTAACAGCCTTATGACATAAGTACGGTAATTACCTCCATGTTAATGATGTGGAAAGTGATGTACAGGAAAGTTAAGTAATGTGACCAAGGTCACACACATACCAACTTAGGGTTTAAAGCCAGGCATCCTGATCCATGGGCCCATCTGGTTAACCCTTACCCTGCACTACTCTATTATTTCTATCTGCTAACTAGTCTTTATGTGCACCTTCCTCTTTTTCATCATTTCCTCAAGTATTTAGTCATGTACAAAATCAGTACTGTTCTCTAAAACTTTCCTTTGGGGTGATACAAGTGATTTTTCTAGACAGTGCACTATATTCTTAACACTTATCCTCATTCTTTTTGAGACGTACCTGTAATTTAGCACATATTTGAGTACTTATTGTTGGCTGAATGCTAGGAATATAAAAGCAAATTTTTCTCTGGGAGCCATTCCCTCCCTCTTGGAATTGCTCATTAGGTAGCATCTGTGAAGCTGTACTAACCTCCTCCTGCCACGTTAGCTACTACTTTTCTGGTGCTTTCTCTGAATCTCCTTTTCTGTGCAGGGCAACTGGATGTGGAGGAGGAAGCAAGGGTTTTGGAGTTACATGGGCCAGTGTTCACATCTCAGCAATAAAATGTTCGTTCTATGATTTAGGGAAAATCAGTTAATGTCTCTGAGCCTCTGTTAAATGATGAGCAAAAATCCTTTAAGCTAATCAATTTTTGTGAAAATTAAATAATTTGTTATGGGTTAACTGTGTACCAGTGTCTGGCACACTGTATGCATGTGATAAATACATATTTCTCTTCTCCCATTCACCAGTTTTTATCCTTCTCTTTCCTTGGTTTTTAATCATAGCAATCTTATCAAATCCTATCACTTGAACTTTCAGTCCTCTGGAAATAACTTCTAAATCTATATGTTTAATCATTTACACATCATCCTTTATGAAACCATCAAGGCTTTTGAATCTATTTGCATTTTCCATTAGGAAACACAGAGTGACACATTGAGAAGAGAAAACATACAGAATTTCATGCCTTCTCATCTCCATTATTTACTTTTTAAAAATTTGAGTACTTTTTCTAAAAACTAAAATTTGATTTTTATTTATTTATGTATTTATTTATTTTTATTTTTTAACAAGATTTTATTTATTTATTTGATAGAGAGAGACACAGCGAGAGGGGGAACACAAGCAGGGGCATTGGGAGAGGGAGAAGCAGGCTTCCCGCTGAGCAGGGAGCCTGATGCGGGGCTCGATCCCGGGACCTTGGAATCATGATCTGAGCCGAAGACAGACACTTAGTGACAGCCACCCAGGTGCCCCTAAAGTTTGATTTTTAAAACTTGAAGTCCATCTGGTAATAACGACCAACTTCTGAATGTAAATGCTTGCAAGTCAGACACTGACTTTCTGTTAAATAGACTAAGAGAACTTGAAACATTTATTTTCACTTAATAGAGTAAAACTTTAAAGTCTAATTTAATTTGGCATTTGAATGATATTATCAGTTTTTGCACTCCAGATTCTCTATCAGAGTTGTTCAGCTATGCGCTTTAAGTCCAGTTGTATCTGTCTCACTATGACATGTTCATTTCGTTTGAAAGGACATTCCTAAGGATGTTCTTAAAAGAAATTCCCTCAGGAGGGACTTAGGGTAAACCGCTGTAACTCCTTAAATAAGCCATTCATTTGAACAGTTAGGACATCCCTGATTTCACACAAAGAGGCTGGTATCACCACCGATGGCCACATTAAATCATAATTAAAGAATGTTGGTACTACCAAGTACTTCCTAGACCAGCTGAGAGGATCAAATAAGTACATGTATATGAAAGTACTTTGAAAGGTAGCCAAACCTGTACTATTTAATCTTTTGAAAGACAGTTGCTTGAGGGTTTCAGTCAGGGACTGTTATGATATCCAGTTAAAAGATACTAGTTTCCCGATAAACATTTAAATTGTTACTATTTTTGTGGAGTTCATAATTTTAATCAGTTGATATGTGCTATCGGGCCCATGCAAACATAATTAAAATGTCGTGCAATTCGACTTCTGGGTATAACTTGTAAACTTTTAGGCCTTTTTCCCCCCTTTTGTATAGAGATACAAACACTTACAATTTAATTTCTGTTTAATGAATGGACATCTTGAAGTAAAAAAGAGAAGAGAGAAGATGTTCAAAGACTTTCCAAGAGAAGTCTTCTCAGTATCCCTAGAAATTACCAGAAATATCTTGATGAATTCCTATCCCACATATTGTTTGCCAAAGAGTCCTTTAAGATACCCTCAAGAGGTCCTACTCATAGCAGACAGAGGCCTTTTATGAGTTATCAGATAAGATGCCAAAAACATCTTGGTTTTGAACTTGATTTATAAAACGCAGAGTGAGACAGAAAACAGAAGATCTGTTTGATGTTAGTGGGAAAGAAGGAAAGACAAATTTGATGGAAGTTCCAGTTTGTATTCGTCAGTGTTGGCAAGAGGGGATGAATCTAAGTTATAGAAAAACTTTTGGTGTGATTGACAGAAACGAGGCAGTTGGGAAAAGATCCCTGGGAAGGGGCGGTGCACAGAAAGGAGGATAGATGATTAAATTTTCTCTAAATAAACATTTTTGTCAAGACAAAACATACAGAAAAGTGAACAGGTTATCATTGTATAGCTCTATACATTTTTGCAAAGTAAATTCGTTCCCAGAACCGCCACCTACACCATGAAAGGGATATCACCAGCAATTAAAAAAACCTCCTTTGTTCCCTTTCCAGTGATTGTACCCTTTCCTCCCCAAGGGAACTGCTATGAGTTCTAACATTATACAGCAGTTTTTCATAAAGTATGTAACCTTTTGTACCTGCCTTCTTTCGCTTAGTATTACATTTGTGAAGTTCATTTATGTTGTTGCTCATAGTAGTCATTCATTCATTTTCATTGCTTTATAGTATTCCATCACGGGCATAGATCAATCACATCAGTATCATTATCATGAATTTATTAACCTTACCATATCTATTCATGCTCTTATATTTTTCTTATATCTCGGTACATCCATACAACATATTGAATTTCACATTTTAAAAACTGAGTGAAATCGTATTTTGGATGTTTCATTGTGTACCTTGCTTTTTTTGGCCCATATTTTAATACTTGTATTTCCAGTTCATTCCTTTTAACTGCATGATGTTACTACTACTTGTTTATTCATTTCCTCTGACATTGGTAGTTTTTTTTTCCTTTTAGTTTTTTGCTGTAACAACAATGTTGCAATGCACTTTTTTTTTTTTTTAAGAGAAAGGGAATGAGAAAGAGAGGTGGAGGAGAGGCAGAGGGAGAGAGAAAAATCTTAACTAGGCTCCACATCCAGTGTGGAGTCCACTGCCAGGCAAGATCTCACCACCCTGAGACCATGACCTGAGCCAAAATCAAGAGTCAGATGTTTAACTGACTGAACCACCCAGACACCCCTGCAATGTACATTCTTATCCATGCCTCATTGTGTTTGGGTGTAGAGGTTGTCTAGGGCTGTGGTGGGTGCTAGTGGCATTTCAGACAGGACGATACTTTGTGTCAAAGTGCCCTGTGCATTGAAGGATATTAAGACTCTCGGGGTGCTATTTGTCACATGTAGCACTTCAGTCACTAATGACAATGGAAAAATAGCCACCATTACCCTCACATCTCTAAATGCCCTTGGGTGATATTAGGTAGTTTCTGATTCAGAATCATTGATCTAGAGCTTTTCTCAGCTGGAGTTTTGTGAGACAAGTTTTGTGAGACAAGAAAATGATTTAAAGTGATTGTTTTCTCTCATCTTTTGAGGACGGTACATAGTATCATTCTACATGCACAGAAGAGAAAATGATTTATTATTCATGATGGATGCCTTAAGGCATTAAGACTTGCTTTCAGAACATCTGTGAGAAGGATTGGCCTATATAGCTAGAATTGTAAGAAATGGGTCATAGGGTATTCACACAGTTTTATTGAATAACAACAAATTGCTCTCCAAACCGTTATGCTTTTTTTACATTCTTATCAACGGCAGAAGAGAGTTCACATTTTCTTCACATCTTTAGCAGTACTTGGGAATTTCAGGCTTAAAAAAAATTCATCGCCAATTTTCATGAGTTTGAAATCTTATCTTTTTGTGATTTGTCTTTGTATAATTATGACTACTGGTGAAGTCGAGCATCTCTTTATCCGCTTATTGGTCATAAGTTTATTTTTGTGTGTCTTGTGTGTCTTGTTCAACTATTTCACATATTTTTAGTTGAGTTTTTTATTGATTCACATTTTAAAGAAAAAATTATTCTGATGCTCATTAAAATGGTGAAGAGGACTTGAGTCCAGACTATAGCTCTACTCTATAGAGGACGAGGATTGGACTCTACTTGGAATACAGCAAGGGCAGCTGAGGATTTATAGCTAATGAACAGAGTGAAGGGCTCAGTGGGTAGGAAATCACCAACAGGAGACATTAAGGGGAGAAGGGTTCTCACAAATCTGACTCTGTAGGATTCTTGCTACAACTGGACTTTGCAAGGACACGCAGAAGCCCAGGATTGAGGCTTGGTGAGAAGAGGGCTCAGAGGAGACTGACTGAGGGTTGGTCAAGGAGTCTTTGTCATTTGCAGGCTTTTTACATATATTCTGGATCCTAATCTTCATTGAATAAATGAGTTACACATATATTCTCTAAGTCTGTGACTTCTCTGTTCACTTAGTTTGTATTTTATTTTTAAAAGGTTTTAGTTTTAATGTCGTCCGTAAAATAATACCTTCTTCAGGTTTTCTACGCTCTGGGTTTGTTTAAAAAACCTTCCCTTTGCCAAAGTAAGGAAGAAATGTTTCCGTACTTTCCTCTAAAAGTTTAATTTCCCGTGTGGAATTTATTTTTGTATATGATAAAACAAAAAGATCTAGGTTTTTTTTCTGTATAAATAAGCAAAATATGCAAAATAATAAGTAAATAAAATAGAAGAACTAGTAAGAGAATTCAGCAGTGCTTCAGGATACAGTTACTATATGAAATTTGTCACTTCTGCATACCAGTAATAGCCAATTAGAAAATACAGTAGGGGATCACCTGGCTGGTTCAGTCAGTTTGCGACTCTTGATTGCAGGGTTGTAAGCCTGTGCCCCACAAGCTTGGGTGTAGAGATTACTTAAAAATAAAAAACTTAAAAAAAAAGGAAAAAAAACTTATAGTGGGAAAAGGATACTACTTAGAATACCTGCAAAGCCTACAGGGTATTTACCCTAAAGACACAAATGTCGTGATCCAAAGGGGCACGTGCACCTGAATGTTTATAGCAGCAATGTCCACAATAGCCAAACTATGGAAAGATCCTAGATGTTCATCAACAGATGAATGGATAAAGAAGATGTGGTATATATTCACAATGGAATACTAGGCAGCCATCAAAAAAACCCCTGAAATCTTGCCATTTGCAATGACGTGGATGGAACTAGAGGGTATTATGCTAAGTGAAATAAGTCAATCAGAGAAAGACAATTATCATATGATCTTTCTTATATGAGGAATTTGAGGGGCAGGGTGGGAGTCGTGGGGGGTAGGGAGGGAGAAAATGAAACAGGATGGGATTGGGAGGGAGACAAACCATAAGAGACTCTTAATCTCATGAAAAAAACCGAGGGTTTCTAGGGGGTGGGGGTAGGGGTAGGGTGGCTGGGTTATGGACATTGGGGAGGGTGTGTGCTATGGTAAGTGCAGTGAAATGTGCAAGCCTGATGATTAACAGACCTGTATCCCTGAGGCAAATAATACATTATATGTATATGTATATATATATATATGAATAATATACCTGCAAAGATATATATATATATTTATATAAATATATATATAAAGAATACCTGCAAAGCTACAAAAGAATTAGGAATAAATCTAACTGAACAGTTTAAAGAGATTCATGTGGAAAATTACAAAACAAGGAAAATCTGAAATGTTATAAAGATGTCAGCTGTCCCTTAATTGATCTCTGAGTTCAATTCAAAGTCAATAAAAATCCCCCAAATCATACTGATATGGAAGAATAAAGATAAGTTTCAGTTAAAGATAAGTTTTTTCAGGGAAAAAAACAAAACAAAACCAGGGTTAGGAATCTTGTCTTAGGAGAGTAAATGCTTACTACAAACTATAATAATTAAGGTACTGTGGTACTGGGCCCCCTAATTTTTTTATATATATAAACAAAAGAGAATAGAAAGCCCAGATACAGATACATTGATATACAGAAACCCGAGAGGCTCCTGGGTGGCTCAGTCGTTAAGCGGGAAGCTGCTTCTCCCTCTCCCACTCCTCCTGCTTGTATTCCCTCTCTCGCTGTCTCTCTCTCTCTCTGTCAAATAAATAAATAAAATCTTAAAAAAATTCAAAAATAGATGGCTTACTTCAATGCAGGAGCAATTTTTAGCTAAAAGTTATATATTAATGAAGGTTTCCAGAATAGAGGAAGAGAGCAGAGTTTTCATGGCAGTTTGCAGAGAACAAAACCAAGTAGCAAGTTTGAATAAAGGATCTGGAGGCAATTGAATTGAATTTTCATGCTGATTTGCTTACCTTTCAGAAAAAATGTCCCAAAGTCAAGTTTCATTAGAAGAGACTTTGGCGGATAGAGTCCTGTATGCCAGGCAGTGCTATCTTCAGGGACATTAGAAAGAAAAAGTGGAAGAAAATGGCAGAGGGTTGGGGTGGGATTGAGTGGTGCCATGTTTCCATCTGTGAATGAAGAAACCCTGTGGGTCCCCAGTACCCAATAAATTCTCCTTGATAAGATGTGTCTTTGTTTACATTAACCCTCCGCCCAGGGTAATGGAGGAGAATAATAGATCAGCGTCCACGGTAATGAGTTTATCTGAACATGAAGAACTGGTGTGGGGTGAGGAGAGAAACTTTGGGAAGAATTTTCAAGAAAGAAGAGATCTGCGGGATCTGCCCTGATGGCTGGAATTATGGGCGAGGAGACAGTTCCCAGGGATATTTAGAAGTGGTGCCAAATGTGTACTGAATAATTCCTTCCTCAGTGTTTTTGAAAAGGCTTTGGAAAAGAATACATATATTTTCAATGCTTCTGAAGCCAGATACAGCTACTTTTGGGGGCATATAAGGAGAGGAAAGGCCAGATTTAATAAGTACAGAAAAAGACTAGAAAAGTGTATATTTCAAGGAGTTTTTCATTGAAGGGAAGAACGAGATTTGGGAAATCCAAGAGAGATTTCATACAGGGATGGAAGCTGAGTGAATAGGGAGAGCTTGAAGATGCCGAAGAGAATGGAAGTCATGGGAAGAATATCCGTTGGAGCAAATTCCTAGGAAAGAAATGAAGACGGAATTAGAACACAGGTGGAGCTGTTGATCATGAAAAGGAGAAGAGGTCCTACTCTAAGATGGAGTGGAAGATGGAGAAAGTGTCTGTGGGTAGAGGAGAAGGAGTGTGTGTCAGATGGCCTCCATCTCCGGCAGGTGGGAAGTAGTGGTGGAAGAGTGTGGGGTTGGGGAAAAATGGAAAAGGTTTGGACTGGACTCTATTAATGTGATCGTAACAGATTGTAGTAGATTGCTGAGCAAAAAGGCAGAATTCTCAGCCTTGAGCCTGTGTCCTTACTTCCAGGGATGGACATGTTAACCTTTCCAGCCTTGCGGGGAGCCCACAACTTGGGCACCATTCTGTACAGATGTGAGACAGAGAGAGCAGTAGTCCATCTGGGTGGAGTCTCACATTTCTGCAGACAGGGAGAATGACATGCCTGCTGCCTCCAGAGGGCTGGCGGGCTCAGGGAGCCAAGTGATCACATATGGAAGTAGCTAGCTCTGATGTTGAAGTTCCCAAAACATCGTTTGGTACTCTTATCTCCTGGAAGGCTGTTTCTGCACAGATTTTTCTTTTCTCTGATCTCTAAAACATAGTCATTGTCAGGGAGAGCAACCCATTAACATGCATGTCAGATTTCTATTACTTGTCACTCTCAGTTAATTCATAGCAAGGATAGTGATGGTGGTAGTTGGTGTTGTGATACTGGTAGGACCTATCACGTGCAGGGAGTGTACTCAGTACTTAACAAATATTATCCAGGTACAACCTTGATGACGATCTCCATTTTTACAGATGAGGAAACTGAGTTTGAGAGAGGTCAGAATTTACTTGAACTGAGATCAGTCACGCTCAAAGTTCTTTGAGAACAGAGCTGAGTTGCTTCCTGATTTGCATGCTTCTCATCAACAGCAATGACTACTTTTAATGAAATCCAAATATAAATACCTTTTTGTGAGGAAAAAAATTCTCATCCACTTGACGAGCACCTACCATGTACGTGGTACTCCTTAAAGGTACTTAGAGACATGTGAAAAATAGTTACAACACCGTGCGATGAGTGCCATAGCAGGGTGTACACAAGATGCCAAGGAAGGTGTGGCACATGTTGCGGGGGAAGTAAAGCGAGTGACGTGGGCACGGACGCTTTCCTGAAAAGACGATGCTTGTACCATCTTGAAGGACGGGTGGGAGGTTACTAGGTAAATAAGATTTGATGAGATGGTAACCAGCCTGCAGAGGATACTTCCAATTACTATTTTTAAACATTTGGCCATTTAAAATTTGAAAAGTTTACGAAAGTTTGCCTATAGAACATTCTGAATACTTTCCCTCAGGAAGCTGTTTGATGAAGCACAGTAACTTTTGCAACAGAAGAATATACATACTCACCAATTATTACATACAATTTAAGGGGGTTCATGAGCGCATTGAAGTGCTTCTATAACCTCCCAGCTAATCCACTCTGATGTAGAGAGATACTTGAGAAAAGAAAAGAAATGCCTAGGGGTAAGAGTAGGTAGCATTTATAGTGGGTGTTTTCCAGCTGTTATTATATTTGATTCTTACAATCGCCCTGTGAAATAGTTATTAAATTAATTTAGGCACGAGTAACTTAAGTCATTTACTCAGGTGCAACCAGATAATAAGTGGCAAAGCTATGATGAAATCCCTTCCTGGGGTCCTGAGTCCCAAGTCTGTGTTCCTTCTACACACAGGAGACTAACTTCCTAATGGGAACATTGCTGTGATCGGCTCCAATTCCCAACAATTAACTTACAGGCGAACTTTTGGAATATAACTTATAGTGAGTTGAGGATTGCCTGCATAGTGAAATCTCCTTAATTTTGACTCTACTAATCTGTCATAGCTAATGAATTGTGATTTGTTGTATTTTGTTTATATGCTGGACTGTATGCTGGGCTGTAGACTATCTTGGCAGCCCCTGTAAAAATTGCTTTTGAACAATTTGTAGGCAAGATGCTCCTAAGGTTTTTAAGTTATCTAAAGAAATAATAACCAAGTTGTTATTACATAATCGATATGCTACGATTTGTTACTATGTAATTGATATGCTTAGTCTCATCCATACAATGTGGCTGGGTGGCTTGGGGGTGGGGGCATGGTGGTGGGCTCCCCCCGCCCCCACCCCCCACCATGCTTGTTGTGGGAGCCATTCCTTGGTGTGAGCCATAATAGTGTATTTATCTAAATACGCTCTATACTAAATTGCTTTCACTAATCAAGCAGGACTTATCCCTATTTAGAAGAATTAGTGAGGTTTTACTCAATTAAGCTTGATGTCAAGTTAATGTTCCCCCTGTTAGTGTAATGAAGAATTGCTATGTTGGTTTGTCATGCATACTGATTGATGAAAAAATTTGAGAATGAATGCCAACAAATTTTTCTTTTGATGAATGAGGAAAAAATTTGAGAGGTTCAAGTACATTATTCCAGACATCAGAAAGTTGCTTAATTCTGTTGGGTAGAAAGCCCTGTTGCAAACCAGCATAAGCAATGGAAAAATTTTTAAGTACATATCTTTTGCTGGTTTCTTTAACATCAGCTTTATCAAAATTTTCTTAAGATTGCTTTATAAAGGATGTTCATGTCATAAATACTGGACTTGCCAACATAGGCCTCTGTCTTTTCTTTGACTTCTGCTATTTGCTTACTTGAAAATATTTATAAATTACTATATTCTTTGCATGCTACGTTGTGCGGTTTGGGAATAATGGATCAAGACCTGGTAAGTAATGTTTGCTCCATGGATTGCATGATGGAAAATTTGCCAAAGCTTGAGTTATTTTGTCATAATAAATAGAATTTATGTCCCAAGGAGAAGCACTTGGAGAGGTAGATTTTATTCTATATTCAGTTATTCCAGGTTATATTTATTCCATATATTTCAAAATAAATATCCTGAATTAGATTACAGAGTGAAAGCATTTTGCAAATGAAATGTGTTCCTGCCAAAATGTTTTTTGAATTTGAGAGTACTAAGCTATAGAGTATTAGCAGATTGTTACACACACACACACACACACACACACAGGCTCATCTGCAGATACTTGTCTATCTCTCTGTTCATATCTATTCAGTTTTATGTCTGAGACACATGTCCAGATCAAAAATATCACTTTTATAACTATTAATACTTCACTATAATCTTGAGTAAAAAAATAATGGGAAGTGTTTGAAGACTGAATTAGGTGCTCACTTTTAACAATTGTACCAAGTTAGAGTCAGATCATGATTGGGTGGTGAAATTTGATTTCACTATATACCTGCTTTTTAGATAGGGGATTCCAGTCTCTTTCTGAGGGTCTCATTCTGATTAAGTTCATAACACATTTATTTTAGTTAAGTAGTGACTTTCTGTCTTTAACTTTGCTCACTATGTTAATCAGTGGACCAGACGATTCAGATGTATTATAAGTTTTCAGTTCTTACCAGCAGAAAGGAGACAGCCCAATCTGTGAGCCCAGTTATTTTTAAAAAGGTTGGGAAGTTATTGCTTTATATTTGTGTTATCAGGTATCAGAGTATTAAAAGCAAAAAAAGAACAAAAGTTATTTTATTGAATCTTCTTCATAGGAATATCAAAGTGCTTAATGAAAATGACTTTATTTAACCTTTATAGCAACTTAGTGAAAGCACATTAAAGTCAAAATAAATTCTATAGCTGAGAAAGCACCAATAAAGATTATTTTTACAGGTTCAGTAAACCTTGCGGTTCTGGTTTATATTCTGGTTATAAAGTATGTATAAGAAAAACTCGAGTGAGGGATCATCATTAATAGTTTTCTAGGCTGCAAAATAAATACTTAAATCTAGAGTTAGTTTTGCTTTTAGGAAGCAAATAGCAAAAATCCTTTACTGGGAAGAAACAGTCCATGTTTTCTCTGGATTCTTTATATTTTTTGTGAGTTTGACCAAAATTTCAGAGTCATGCAACTTATATGTTAAAACAATAATGGCAGTCTTTTTTTTTTAAAGAAAGATTTATTTACTTACTTGAAGTAGGGGAAGAGACAGGGGGAGAGAATCTCAAGCAGACTCTATGCTGAGTGTGGAGCCCACTGTGGGGCTTGATCCCAGGACTCTGAGATCATGACCTGAGCTGAAATCCAAAGTTGGAAGCTTAACCAGCTGAGCCACCGAGGTGCCCCAAGAACGGCAGTTTTATTTGTTTAATTTTATTTTTTAAGCAGATCCGGTATTAGATGCTTTTTTTTTTTTTAAGGATTTTATTTATTCATTTGACAGAGAGACACAGTGAGAGAGGGAACACAAGCAGGGGGAGGGGGAAAAGGAGAAACAGGCTTCTTGCCAAGCAGAGAGCCTGACTCTGGGCTCGATCCCAGGACCCTGGGATCATGACCTGAACTGAAGGCAGACGCTTAATGACTGAGCCACCGAGGCGCCCCAAGAATGGCAATTTTAAATTGGGACTTTTGTGGTAACATTTCATATTCTGAATGACATTCTAGTGTATAGGTCAAATCAGTGAAGCTATATTAAAGGGTGAGAGATGGTATTCATTTATTCATCCTGTCATTCACTCACTCATCATGTATCCTGTGGTCACCTGCCTGGTGCCAGGCTCTGTTCTATGCCCTGTTAACACTGTGGCAAGTTTGAAAATGTTCCTGCTTTCTGGAATTCCCTTTATTCCAGTGGGACTCCTGGCTCAATATCCTCGGGTTACACATGATGTTCAGGAAATCAAAACATAGCGGTGTGATGATGTCTGGGTGACTACTTTAGTAGTTTGGGTGGCCAGGGACACATTAAGCTAAACTTTGAACCATAAGAAGCAGTTATCTGTGCAAAGATGAGGAATAAAAAGGTCATGGTTGAGGGAATAGCCAGCATAGGTTTCCAGGGTGGGAAAGAATCTGGTGGGTTTTAGGAATAGAGAGCAGGTCAGAATAGCAGTAGATGTTGGTAAAAAAGGACACTGGAGAAAATTTAAGATGTGATTCTTTCTTCAAATTTTTACTATATTCTAACATTTAAATATATCAATAACCTCAAATAGGTACCTGGTTCTAAAGTTAATTTACTTAGTGAATTAGTAAATTAACTTAGTTAATTACAAATTAAATTAAATTAATTTACTAATTAAATTAGTAAATTAACTTAATTTAATTTCCTGAACATCATGTGTAACCCTAGGATATTGACTAGTACTAAGTAAATTACTTAGTACCTGATTCTAAGTTTGTTAAAGGTAACAAACTTAGGAAGGGAGAGTGAAGAAACTGTCTACATTTTCCCATCCATGTGCAATTTGTAAACAACAGATTGTGGATTTGAAAGCCCAAGGATGGTTATCTTTTCCCTTCAATGATTGGAAGCATTTTCGGTGCTATGAAGTGTTAGCAAACCTCTGAATATCAGCTTAGTGCATTCTACTCAAATGCAGAGGTACTTGAATCACTGGTACCTAACAAGATGGAGGCTGGCGACAGCATTAAAATATCCATTATTGTGCTAACAGACTACTAAACTGAGAAATTCTTACCTGAAAAACCCGGTTCCTTTGAGCAGTCTCTGGCTTTTACTCCGTGGGCTTAGGCGCCAGTTCATGTGGGTTCAAGTCCTTGCTTTTTCCATTGCTAGCTGTGTGGTTTCCCTCATTACTTTATCTGTGATTACGGTGTTAGAAGTACTTAACGTCATTCAGGAGAGTACCTTCGAAACGGCACGCCACAGCATTTGTTGTGTTTGTTGCTACTATTCTTATTTTTATGCCCCCTTCTCCAACAATCTTCTGCAAAATGTGTGAGTCACATAAAGTCACATAAAGTCAAGTCACATAAAGTCACACAAAAGATGCAAGATGGCTGCTGATAAAAATCTTCTGCCCTTTAACAATCGGTCTTTGGGATGGAGGTGGGAGCACTCTGAGACCTGTTGGCGAGAGTGTCCTTTCTGCATTTCACTTCTCCACTCGGTTTAGCAAAGCAAGTCCTCATTCCCCATCGTTTTTTTAAGGAACACACTTACTGAACACCTACCAATGTTAAACTCTGGGCCGAAACAAAAACAAATCCTTGTCCTCCAGGAGCTTTTGATCCGGCTCCACCACTTTTAGTCACAAAGAATTGGCAAGGAAACAAAGACAACAGAAACACTTCTGCACTTGTCGAGTTTTTTAATGTGGATGAACCAAATTAGCATTGATGAGTGAACGTTCTTCTGTTCGTGCCCTTCTCACGTTGTATGCAAGTGTCCATGTGTTTGCTCTTCGGAGAGATGCTTCACGTGACGATGACTTGGGAGCCTGTCGCGCGAGAAAATATATTTTAGTATTATTACACCTTCATTTCTTCAGACAGAAATATTCGGAATGCCGGCAGCGGTGCTGGATACTGGGTGCACAGGGGCGAACATGAAAGGAAGTAAGATTCTACATCTCCTAGAGATCACGGGTGTCATTTGGCATAGGTGTTAAATCCTATCTTGCTCCTTTCTAAAGGTATAGCTTCGAGAGTGTTATTTAAGCTCTTCATACGTCAGTTTCCTCATCTGTAAGATGGGACTAATAACCACATAGGGTTGTTGGGAAGAGTAAATAACGCGTACTACTAATGTGATTATTACTCCTCTGGGCCAGTGAGTTTGTCCTGTGTCTTCCCTGCTCAGTTCCCTGCTATAAACCTTCTTCAACTAGTGAGCAAATCTTCAGAGTGTCATAGCGACATCTTTAAAAGGCAACGAGGTCCTGCTACCCTTATCCCTTGTGCATTCCCACTCCTCACTTTCCAAATATGAAGAAGAGATAGCTTCTGTTTTCTTGAACTACTAAGGGATAGAAGAGAACAGCTTTTGATTTCTAACTCTCTGATGCTCATTTTCCTTTCTACCGCAGGCTGATTACCTATTTCTTAACATTTCCTCTAGGCTCCTGGTTACCTCCTTGGTCACAGTGACCGCAGTGAGCCCTTGCTCTCATTCCTCCTGTCATCTCCTTCCTTGTCTCTTCTCACTTTTCCCAAACTTCTTGCCCCAAAGGGCTTGCATTTCTAGATCTTCTCTGCCAATCCCAGAGCTCGCCTTCATCTTTGGAAAGCTGGTTAATTACTCATTTGTATTACGTTGGGTGGGATCTCCTACATTTCGATTCTTTTGACATAACTTCAGGTCAAATGGTAATTACACAATGGGCAGCTCCCACATGGGGTTGGTTCCTCTACCACATCCCGTCCTACCCCTCTTTTCTTGTCTGAACTATTCTGGAAGCTCTGATGCTGAGCAATGTAGCTATTCCTGGATTTGGGGAACAGCACTTTTCAAGAGCCTAGCAACATTCTCCAGCTTACATTAAAACTTAACCAGTTTCCTGGTGCCTCCTGACTTCCTTGAAGACTTCTCAGCAAAAAGGAGAGTTGTGTGGGCTGGGGCGCACATCATACAGGCTTTCTGTAAGAAGTGATATCTTGCTTCCCGAATGTATCAGAGACCGTTAATGCTATCCCCATCTGTAGGAGCAGTAGGCAACCTTTTAGAGTGGTGTAAATGGTCCATTAGGATAACTGCTAATAGTTAATTAGTGTATACTTTAAATTCCATTGGCAAATAGTAGCATATTTCTTGAAAACCTGTCAGATTTCTCCTAAGTAATTTTTTTCAAGACAGTAAAATGATATAGTCTGAGGCTGAAAATGAAAGGCCATTATTTCAACTCCTAAAGACCAAAACAACTTTACTCACATTCCACTGAAGGGATGGAGGGAAAGGAAATAATTTTCAAAGTCTCTGGAAATTGTTATTTTTTTGTTAATAATTATTTTCATTAGCGAGGGGAGTTTTGGAAGTAGTTATGAGATTTTCCTAAAACCAAATGACTAGAGACTAAGAGCATTTGAATTATGTTTTGTTGCATACATTAAAGATAAAATTGATTTCTTCTTTCTTTT
>CM053604.1:70822139-70884947 GCA_028646535.1 Procyon lotor | reverse complement strand
TGAAGGGATGGAGGGAAAGGAAATAATTTTCAAAGTCTCTGGAAATTGTTATTTTTTTGTTAATAATTATTTTCATTAGCGAGGGGAGTTTTGGAAGTAGTTATGAGATTTTCCTAAAACCAAATGACTAGAGACTAAGAGCATTTGAATTATGTTTTGTTGCATACATTAAAGATAAAATTGATTTCTTCTTTCTTTTTTTTTTTTTAAGATTTTATTTATTTACTTGACAGATAGGAGAGAGATCACAAGTAGGCAGAGAGTCAGGCAGAGAGAGGGGGGGAAGGAGGCTTCCCGCTGAGCAGGGAACCCAGTGTGGGACTCAATCCCCAGGACCCTGAGTTCGTGAGGTGATCTGAAGCTGAAGGCAGAGGCTTTAACCCACTGAGTCACCTAGGAGCCCCATGATTTCTTCTTTCTTATATGAAGTTTCATTTTGGTTATAGTGATCTGAGACGGACTTTTCTGGGCCAGAGGAAGAACAAAGGAATGGTCAGCTATAAAGTACATCAAGATTATTAGAAAATACAGTGATAAAAGTAAAACCCCCTAAAATTTTATGCTTCCTATTTTTAAAATTTATTTTTATTTTTTTATTTTTAGAAGGGGAGGGAGAGAGAGAGAGAGAGTGAGAGACGGAGGCAGAGGGAAAGGGAGAGAAAGAATCATAAGCTGGCTCCACCCCAGTGCAGAGCCAGACACGGGGGCTTGACCTCAGGACCCTGAGGTCATGACCTGAGCTGAAATCAAGGGTCTGATGCTTAACTGACTGAGCCACCCCAGCCCCCCTAAATTTTACATTTGTATGGTACCTTGAACTCTTTATGATATTTTTATATTTATTTAATCCTTTTTGTAATTATTCCCATTAAAATATATTTGATGGTATATTTAGAGTCTGTGAGCATTCTGTGTGGAAAGAGCATTAGACTTTAAATCAGTCATGTTCTTTCCAGAAAGAGTTGGCACATTTAAATAAGGATAAATAATATATAGAAAAGGGATAATTTACAAAACTCTGAGCAAGGTGTAAAGTGAGCCACAAGGGAGAGTGCAGTAAACCTTGGACTTGGAATAGTGGGGCTATGAGTAATCTTATCAAGCTAAGAATAATCAAAGGGAAAGGGAAGGAAGGAGTTACTGGAACCTAGGAGGTAGTCTTGTACACAAAATCACTGTATGTGGAACGGTGATCTTTAATTAGGGACAAGCTCAAGTTACCCCTCAAGTAAGGAGCCCAGGGAATAAGTACCTTGGTCTCCCTCTCTTTCCCTCCAATTTAATGTTAGAGCTCTTTGTTTGGAACCAACTAGAAGCCAGAGCATGGGAGCCTTTTGACGCAGTTGATCCTGGTCTCCTAGAGCAGAGAACTGGAAAAAGCAGGGTGGAAAGTGGATCTAGAAGGAGAAAGGAAAGATATCTGGTATACTCCACCTCCCTTTTATTTTCTGTCAGGCTTCATTCTTGCCCTTCGTCTGGGTGAGAAATGCATGTCCCCAGCACAGAGACTGCATAAATCCCCATCAACTACTGTGTGGTTATATCATCCCTGTGTGATAGCCATTCAGTAATATGCAATCTACAACTAAAATGTGGCCGCCACCAGTATTCTTCATATAAAATACCAAGGGACGGAGATAGGGAGAAGAGATGTAATTAAGGAATATAAATTTAATTATAGCGGATCCTAGCTTCTGTAGATGGTTTTAAGGCCTAAGCCAGTAATTATAGCTGCCTCCTTCCACTAAACCTTCTGTATTACCTCACTGTCTGATATCACTTTGACTGGTAAGGTCCTTTTCCAAGTGAGGTGATCCAGACCTTGATTCCTGCCAGATCTGAGTCATTGGTGGTCTGGTCTTGAATGGATTCTTGCTCTTCTTCTTTGACAAGGATGATTGGAAGTGAAGTATTAAGAAGTGCCCCACTAAATTTCCCGAGTTTCAAACGTTGTTCTTATCTTTATTCTGTAGCAGAAACTCAGGTTTTCCTGATCATTGGGTGTCATTATCTTAGGCAATGTAGTGACTTCCTCATCTACCTATGGTTTACGGATAAAAAGAAACTTATCTGTAAGTTAATTAGGGGTTAATCTCCACTTCCAATGAATCAGAAAATGACCATGTTTTCTGGTGGATTAATTATTCCCTTGGACATTAGGACCTTCAAATTCACCAAATCTAAGGTATTGGGGACAGAAAGCAAGAATCCTTCAGGTGAGTTAATAGGGGTAAACACAAAAGGGGCCACCCCAATCTCCACTGGATCTGTGCATCCTTATGGCAGTGATAGTCCCATATATTTGGCTGCTGGTGTAAGGCACGTATCTACATCCTATAGGCAGAGCTCCCACCTCTCAGGCTTTTATCTCTTGGCTTACACCTTAGCTGAGCCTTCACTAGGGCATTCCATAATTGTATCAGGCTAGTTTCTTCTATGAAGGGGAAAATGATATGACACATGAATTCTAAGGATTGAGCCGATTGTCTCATTTACTTTGTGCAAAATGGCTCGGAGACAATTTATATGGGTTATCTTGGCTATATATCAGGCATACTATAAATTCATGAATGATGATGCTAGCAGAAACTTTGAAAGCAGGGAAGGCATATTACATATGTCTGTCTTCGTGAGTCCAAAGATTACCCTCTTATGATGGGTGGTATCATCAATGTAATCATCATGCCTCTGCCTATAGCCAGTTGGGCCTTCCCATCCCATTGGGTGATGATGCCTTTTTGGGAGATCAGCATCAACCCTGGTTTTTGACAGGTTGGGCCTTCTTTGGTGCAAGCCAGAAATCCTTGGCTAGAAGAAGAGAATACTGAGCTGTGAATAGTCCCCATCCCCACTATTCTGACTCCTTTGTTTATGGGCCCATTAAACCAACATTGGGATGGTTGATGAAAGATACCAACTGATGTTTACAGTTAGATCTTCTTGCTCACTTTATCACAGAGACTACCTTCTGTGATAGTCTCTTAGGAGATTTAACAGAATAGAAGTATCTTCACACTCTATGCCTTTTATAAGAGGTCCTTCTGTATATCTGTCCAGATCTCCTTGCCACCAATGTCCAGTTTTGGTTTTTGGAAGTTTTTGACCACCGAGCCAACTTTTCAGCACCTACCCACCAGTTAGTGCAGATCTCTATCTCAGTCATTTCTTTTACATGAAGTTTAACACTACGCCTAAAAGTTTTGCCCACGTAGAGAATTTTCCTTTAACACTGTATTTTAAGTTCATTTTGAGTAAAATAGTGTAGCTGGCTGGTGCTGGCACACTTATAGATGTCTCCACAGTTAACTGGCTTTAGGGAGCTATCCATGAAGCCTTACTGTTATTGAGGGAAAAGAAACGAAGCATTAGGCTCAGATACTATGGAGGTCTGAATCACCTGCCATTGCAGTTTGTTTGTGTCTCCTAAGGCTGACATGGGCCTGTTCTTACATATATAATTTAATAATGGGGTGCTGGTGTGAGCAGCTGATATTATGACTTGCTGGCCCAAATAACATCCAGTTCATATTGGGCATGACCTCACAGCCACTTACTATTCCATGGGTGTGAGATAAGTCTCTATAAGGACCCAGGAGCAAGCAAGGGACACCTTGAAAAGGGAATAGTTAGTGGCAAAAGATGACATGGCTTTACTCTAACATCTTAGGGATTTGCGCTGTGATTCTTTCATCAGGGCTTGCCATAGGCTCCTCTCAGCATCTCTATCTGCCATTGACTCTTCTAATTTTACTGGGTCTTCTGGGTCATAAGAACCAAATGACAGGAAAGCTTGTAATATAGCCCAGACCTTGCAGAATGCTTTCATGTTCTGGATATCACTGAAAAATGCAGCCCACTTATCGGTAACCAGTGTGCTGTTTCCCCATACTTCAAATATATGAAGAACCCAATTAAATCCCATTTGAGGGTGCTGTTTGTTATGGTCACTTCCAACACCATTGATTGTATCACTTAGGATACCAGTAGAAAACCGATGGAATGCTCAAATTAGAATAACATTTGGAAGATATACGTATAAAATGTGAGTGGGGTGTAAGAGGACCACAGGGGCCAGTAATTGCAAAATTTTTACCACCGCTGGACCTGAAAAGGTGGAGGAGAGAGAGCAGTTACTAGACTCTACAAAGAGAGTTGTCTTGAGAAGAGCTGTGGCCTTCATCTGAGGGTCATAGACAGCCTTAGATGACCATGCAAATGGGTATCAGAGGAATCGATACCCTGACTTCTTCCTCCTTTCTCTTCTGAAGTCCCTTTAGAGCTCCCCAGTGGTTAACTCAAATGAGAACTAGAGAACAAAGAGCCTGAAGAAGTGGCTCATTTGGGACAGAGAAGGGTGAGAGGGTAGAGCGTATTCTGAAAGGGGAGATAAGAGCTATTTATCACAGCCCTGGAGTTTGAATCCCGGCTATTCCTTTCCAGAATATGAATTCCAGCCAGATGGAGATCCTCTGATTTATGTTTCTGTCCTCAGTTCTCAGCACAATTTCTGCCTCGTATAAAATAAGTGCTTAGGAAACAGTTGAGTAGCCTCATCCCAGTGGCTTCCATATGACTTTGAGTAAGTCATTTATATTCCTGGATTGCCATTTTCATCATCTTTAAAGTCAAGATGCCAGTATCTGTTCCGTGTCACTCATGAGGATGTTGTAAAGGTCAAAAGAAAATGAAGACCCAAACATATGGAAGTGCTTTGTAAACTGTGAAGTACTGAGTGTTCCAGGTATTACTTTACATCTTGGAGATTCCTTTTCTCCTATACCCAGTCAACTATCTGACTCATAGAAACTTACCAACTCAGACCTCATGCTTTTCACAGTGGGTTTTACTAATAAATCTCCTGGCCCTTGCATACATCTCGGACTCTAGTAGTTGAAAGTTCAGTAGTTTTCTTCAAGAATATATTTATGCTCAAGCTCAAGCATCTTTGTTAAAAGTTTTTCTTTTTTCTGGTTAACAAGTCTCTGCACCCTCTCACTTTTCTAAAGCTCTTTCTTGAGGGGTAGGTCCAATTTTTTTTCCCTTTTCTCTTCAATAATCTTGACCAGGGCGCTCCAAAATATATTCAAGGATCATATATGAGAAATCTCTTGTCTTGCACACTTGTAAGCAGTTTTTGTTTTTCTTGTAATAATTCTGTGTTCATCTGTACTGTGTTAGGGAAAGCAATCTGTGGTAGATGTTAATAAACATTTATGGAGTACTTAGTGTCTTACAAACATCTCATTTCATCATCACAACAATCCTATGAAATTGGTAATGTTATTTTCTCCATTCTACAGATAAGTGATTTTTTTTAAAGGACTTTATTATTTTTTTTCAAGAGCAGTTTTAGGTTCACAGCAAACTTGAGAAGAAAGAGTAGAGATTTTCCATAGACTCTCTGCCCCCATACACTCATAGCTTTCCCTGTTATCAGTATCCCCTACCAAGTCAGGACATTTGTTACAACTGATGAGCCTACGGTGACACATCAGAATCACCCGATGTCCATAGTTTGCAGTTGACCCTTGGTGTTGTACATTCCATTGGTTTGGACAAATGTATGATGACATGTATCCATCAATGTAGTATTGTATAGAGTATTTTCACTGCCCTAAAAATTCTGTGCTCTGCCTATCCGTTCCTCTTCTTTCCCCAATCGCTGGCAACCATTGATCTTTTTATTGTCTTCATAGTTTTGCCTTTTCCACACTGTCATATAATTGGAATCATACAGCCTCTTCAGACTATGTTCTTTCACTTAGTAATATACATTTAAGAGTCCTCATGTCTTTTCACAGCTAATGCTCCATTTTTTTGGGGGGGGGTGTTAATATTACAAGTCCTATAGTTTATTTATTCATTCACTTACTGAAAGACATTTTAGTTGCTTCTAAGTTTTAGCAGTTAGGGATAATGCTGCTATGTGCAGTCTATGTACAAGACTTTTTAGTAGACATAAGTTTTTAACTTCTGTGGGAAATACCAAGGAATATGACTAAATAAAATTCAATTAATTTTGTAAATACAATTAAATTTGTAATTATATACAATTATTATTGTTGGATCATATGGCAAGAGCGTGTTTAGTTTTATAAGAAACTGCTAGACTGTCTTCCAAAGTAGCTGTACCATTCTGCATTCCCATCAGTAATGAATGAGAGTTCCTGTTGCTCCACATCCTTGCTAGCATTTGGTGTTGTCAGTGTTCCCAATTTTTGTGACACTAATAGATGTATAGTGGTATCCCATTTTTGTTTTAATGGATTTTTTTTTTTTTAAAGATTTTATTTTTTGACAGCGAGAAACACAGCGAGAGAGGGAACACAAGCAGAGGGAATGGTAGCGGGAGAAGCAGGCTTCCTGCCGAGCAAGGAGCCCGATGCAGGGCTCGATCCCAGGACTCTGGGATCATGACCTGAGCTGAAGGCAGACACTTAATGACTGAGCTACCCAGGCGCCCCCCATTTTTGTTTTAATTTTCATTTCCCCTATGATGTATGATATGGAACATCTTTTCATATGCTGATTTGCTGTCTATATTTCCTTTGGTAATGTGTCTGTTAAGGTCTTTGGCCCATTTTTAAATCAGGTTGTTTTTTTTGTTTGTTTGTTTGTTTTAAAGATTTTATTTATTTATCGGACAGAGAGAGAGATCACAAGTAAGCAGAGAGGCAGGCAGCGAGAGAGGGGGAAGCAAGCTCCCCACTGAGCAGAGAGCCTGATGCAGGGCTCAATCCCAGGACCTTGAGATCATGACCTGAGCCAAAGGCAGAGGCTTTAACCCACTGAGCCACCCAGGCACCCCAAATCAGGTTGTTTTCTTATTGTTTAGTTTTAAGAGTTCTTTGTATACTTTAATAGTTCTTTTCAGATGTATCTTTTGCAAGCATTTTCTCTTGGTCTGTGGCTTGTCTTTCCATCCTGTTGACATTGAATTTGGCAGACAAAAGTTTTTAATTTTAATGAAGTTCAGGTTATCAATTATTTCTTTCTTGTGTTGTGCTTTTGGTGTATCTAAAAACTCATTGCCCTACTCAAGGTTATCTAGGTTTTCTATGTTATTTTCAAGGAGTTTTATAGTTTTGCCTTTGCATTTTGGTCTGTGGTCCATTTTGAGTTAATTTTTGTGAATATGTAAGGTATCTAGATTTTTTTTTTTGTGGATGTCCACTCGTACCAGCACCATTTAGTGAAAGACTATCTTTTCTCCATTCCTCTGCCTTTGCTCCTTTTCAAAGATGAGTTGACCATATTTATGAGTCTGTTTCTGGACTCTCTATTTTCTTGATCTATTTGTCTGTTCTTTCACCATTATCACAGTGTCTTGATAATTGTAGCTATATTAGTAAGTCTATGTCATGTAATGTGAGTCCTCCAACTCTGTTCTATTCCTTCAATGTTGTGTAGGTTATTCTAGGTCTTTGCCTTTCCTTATAAACTTTAGGAAAACAAGATACCCACAAAATAACTTGCTGGCATTTTGATGGGGATTGCATTGAATCAATAGGTCACATTGGGAAGAACTGACATCTTGACAATATTGAGTCTTCCAATCCATAAATATAAAATATCTCTCCATCTATTTAGTTCTTCTTTGATTTCTTTTGTTATAGTTTTGTGCTTTTCCTCATACAGACCTTGTACATATTTTGTTAGATTTATATCTATTTCATTTTTGGAGAGGTGCCAGTATAAATGATATTGTTACTTTAAATTCAAACTCCACTTATTCATTGCTGGTATATAGGAAAGTAATTAACCTTGTTGTACATCCTTGCTATAATTGCTTATTAGTTCTTGGAGCTTTTTTGGCCAATTCTTTTGGATTTTCTATGTAAAAAAATCATGTCATTTGCCAACAAAGACAGTTTATTTCTTTCTTCCCAACATGTACATACCTTCTATTTCCTTTACTTGTCTTATTGGATTAGCTAGGACCCAAGTAACTTTCTGGAGGACACAAAGTGATTAAGGAGCCATTACTCAAACTCATGCCAATTTGATGCCAAGTCTCATATCCTTTAATCATTAAGCTAGCTTGCACTCAATGCTCTTCTTAAAGCTCACCCCTCCTCCTTATCTGCAGCCTCTTAAAATGTCATTTTATTATTTCTATTTATATTTCATTAATTTTTCTTTCATGGATGTAGAATTTATATATTTCTTTGCATATAATTTTCATGTTTTTTGTCATTTATACTTCCTTTTACCATCTCTATTATGCTTTTTGGTGGGTTGCTTCTTTCATTTTTGGTTTGGTTTTATTTTTATAAGAACTCTTCCTCTCCCCATACCTCCGCCCCCATCATGCCACACCTCCTTCTCCTTATGTTCTTCCTTTTCTGCCCCTTATGCCCTTCTCCTTCTTTTAGTCTTCCTCCTCTTTGCTTAAACATAACAATTCTGCAGTAAATCTACTGGATTTCTTAATTTTGATTTCTTAGTACTTTGTTTTCCTTTTCCTTTTTGCTTCTTCCCCTCTGTGCTTACATTGGGATTCTAGTCTCCCCTCTACTCTTTGGTCCATGATATTCTTTTGGTCCATGATGTTCTTCCCATCCCTCCCATTCTGAGTAGTCTGCACTTCGCTTTGACTTTTATTTCCATTAATAACTAAGATTAGAGATATTAAGAGCCTTGCTGATGATTTACATGGTAATTCCTGTCAGAGCCAAGGTAGAATTTGGTTTTCCTGGGTTTCAGACTTAAGGTCTTTTCACTAGATTGAATTGCCTCATCATGGCTGAGGTTAGAAAGAGAAGAAAGAAAGAAAGAAAGAAAGAAAGAAAGAAAGAAAGAAAGAAAGAAAGAAAAGAAAGAAAGAAAAAGAAACAGGCTCAAATGTACTATATAAGTCACAGAAGCAAGCAGGCAAGCAAACAATGACAACAACAGCAAACAAAATAAAAGAGAGAATACTCACTAACTTAACTAGAGGGACTTAAATTTAGTGTTTTCTTTGCTCAGTGACTTAAAAACAAGCTCTTTGTGAATGTTTGTCTACCTATGTTTGTTTCGAAAGTATTAAAAATGTATGGCTGTTAATCTACCCAACAGTGCCACTTGACACATAAGCTTATAGAGCATAAGAAATACAGTCAATAATATCTGTACTTAGAGGTAAGAGAATCATGCCTGATATATTAATTTAATTTCTTTTTCAGAATTAAAGGAGTTCGTATACTCCTTTATAGACTCTTTACATAATATCAGGTAGTCAAGATTTGGTCTTTTAATCTTTTCCCTAAATCCTCACCAGTAAATAAAGACATTATAAATATTTGATTAGGTAAACCAAGTTGGAAGATGAAAACAACTGGTCTTATTAAGTGTCTTTGGCAGTAAGTTTCTGCAAAGCCAAGGTCTCTTCCTCTGTGGCTTTTCTCATGACCACTTTTGTTCCTTCTTTGGCAGTTATTGCTTCCTGCGGGGCATTTTTTACCCAAGTCACTCATATGGCCTGTCCTTAGTCATGATTGTTTATTATGTTGTCCATTTTGATGTATCAATCAATTAATTAATTAATTAATTAGATGAGGAAGCCATTGAACTGGGGTGGCTCTAATGCCTTGGTAGCCTCTGTAAACAAACCAAAATCTAAGCTATAAATGTCTCAAGGTTATGACATTGAAACCTAAAGACAGTTGGTCACAAAAAGCCAACTGGGCTTTAAGTTAGAGCCCATCAATAATTTTCTTGCCTTGCTTCTGCCTTTTCTCTGTAAAAGCCTCTCCCTGAGCTCCTGTCGATGGAGTACTCCCAACCACATCTGGTTTGACACTGCCCAATTTGAATCACTTTTTTTCAAATACACTCTTAAAGTTTTAAATTTATCTCAGTTTATCTTTTAACACTGTAAAGTAAAAAGACCACATTTGAAGACCGGATGGAATTCTTTTTATGCTACTGAGATTTACTTTTAAAATGAAAAGAGATTGAACACTTATTCCAACATAGCTTCAAGTGTTTAGAAGAGTTTTTTGAGAGAAGAGGCATTCTCCTTGTGAATTGCCTTCAGAGCCTATTTTGAACAAGAAGTGTCCACCCACCACCATAAATCTGGAATAGTAAAACAGTTACTAAAAGTAGTCCACTTATTTCTTTTGCATCCCTCAGTAAGCTCACCAACATTTCTGTGTTTCAATTTCTTCAACTCTGAAGTGATGATAATAGTAGACCTTAATTCACAGAATAGTTATAAAGGAATTAACTATCTCAAGTACTTAGAGCAGTGCTTGGCACATGATAAATACTATACGCCTTTGCTCTGTCTCTTCCTGCTACCGTTACATCTCCTGTTATTACTACAACCACTGCTCCTACCTTGTAAGTAACAATCCTCCCTCCTTCCATGTTAATTTAAGAATTTAGTGGCTCCAAATGGCTTTTGGCCATGTCTACACACAAAAACTTTCCCCAGAAATGAAGACACAATGAGAGATGCATTGCAAGATCTGGTCCCTTCTGAAAGAGCAGTCCCCAAAGTGTTTTGATCAATGAAGCGACATTGGGGTAATTCTAAAACCTTTACGACGATGGTTTGGAAGGCAGCCTTTCTCATCCGGACGTACACTGAACATTTTTTAAATGGTCAGTCATATTCTTTACATCTCATCTGTCCAATATAAATACAATTCTTGAAGATAGAAGTTGTATTTTCCACTTCTGTGCACTCCTCCTAGTACCCAGTACACTGTTCGACAAATTGCAGATGCTCAGTAAATATGTTGATTAGCTGCTGAGGTAGAATTGAAGGGAGGAGAATTAGGAATAAAATGTTCTCTGGTTAATTGCAAATTGCTTCCCTACTTAAAAATAAATTTGCATTTGATTATCTTTCCTACGATTTCTGGAAAATGCTTTTCGTTGGCATTTGGTATTTGATTTTATACGATTTTGTAAATTTTATGGGAAATCTAGATTCTTACAAAGGGTTTGTTTTAGGAGTTTCTGTTTTTATTATTGTTCCAAAATGCAAAGAGGTGTTAGTGCAAAGGCAAGCCTGTTGCAATCTCATTTAATGAAATGTGTTAAGAGAATCATTGAAATTTAGAGCTGATAGGGAACACATTGTTACAGCTTAATCACCCAACACACTACTTTGGAACACAGTGGAGACTTAATAAGTCATTGAAAAATAAATGAATCATTTAGTACATTATCTTCATTTCACAATTGAAGAAACTGAGGCCCAGATTACCTGCGCAGATAACATAGGAGAGATTACAGTAAATGTTCTTCAGTGTCATTGTGCTCTAAATATGGATTTCACATATACATTGTAACATGCAAAAGTCTTTAAGTTTAGTTTTTGAAAAATTTCCTTTAAAGTATGCAGATGAATCAAATTCTTAGGTTAGTATCTGTTACATTTTAGGAAGGCAATAGTAAGAATTGTTCATACAAATCGAAAGGATTTTTTTAAGGGGAAACCAGAGTAAAATGTCTTTTAAGTGGCTTGTTGAAGGCCGGTCAACCTATTCATTTCCTTTCTCCCTACCATAAGTTTTTGTTGTCATTTTGTTGTTGTTATAAACGATTAGGAGTTCTTAACCACGGTGAAGACTCTCTGTTGGAACCGTTTGTCTTTCTCAATACATAACACACCTCTTACTTCTGTGTATCTCTGAGACTTTCAAGAAATATTGGTTATTGGGGCCCCTGGGGGGCTCAGTGGGTTGGGTGTGGGACTCCTGATTTCTGCTCTGGTAGTGATTTCATGGTAGTGAGATGTCAGGTTCGGGCCTGGAGCCTGCTTGGGATTCTTGCTCTCTGTCCCTTCCCCCCGCCCAGCTCCTGTGAACACACTTTCTCAGTTTCTCTCTCTAAGAAAAAAAGTGTTGGGTTATTTTTTTGTTGGTTGATTTTCTGTTATTTTACAGGATGGCAAAACGGAATCAAGTTCGTGTACCTGTTTGAAGGGACCGAAACTGTCAAAAATAGGGACCATTGCCTGGATGATAACGCTCAGTGATGCCCTCCACAACTTCATCGATGGCCTGGCGATTGGGGCTTCCTGCACCTTGTCTCTTCTGCAGGGACTCAGTACTTCTATAGCGATTCTGTGTGAAGAGTTTCCTCATGAGTTAGGTAAGGGGCTCTGTTCGTACTGTGAAAGTCGGTCACGTCTTGGTTTCGGTGGAGTGAGACATTTTAGGCGACATCCTCTTAAAAATCCCACTGAAGCATCAAAATGATGGAGCCCTGGGTGGACATTGATGCTTATCTTTTCTCATGCCAAAATAGCCAAAACTATTCACTTGGTATTTTCTTTTTTTTCCAGGGGACTTTGTGATCCTACTCAGCGCAGGAATGAGCACTCGGCAAGCCTTGTTATTCAATTTCCTTTCTGCGTGTTCCTGCTATGTTGGGCTAGCTTTTGGTATTTTGGTGGGCAACAATTTTGCTCCAAATATTATATTTGCCCTTGCTGGAGGCATGTTTCTCTACATTTCTCTGGCAGATATGGTAAGAAATTTTTAAAATTTTATTTTAATTTAAAATTTAGAATTAAACATCTGGGTTATGAGTTGACTAAAGGTTACGGTAGTGTGGAAATTCTGTTGTAATTTAACTTTTCTTATATCAGCAGTAATTTGAAAGTAATTCTCACTGGTCTTTTGATTTAGGATCTTATTGGTAGAAAAAGAAATGATTTACTTCTGTTGAAGTAGAGATATTTTCCCAAGTTTTCTTGCCTTGTGGGAGGTAAACCTTGTACTTTATTATAGTATGTCCCCACAGGACCTCTCCCCCTTCTTTTTGTGAGGATGTTACATTTAGAAAGGAATAACTTGTTAGAGTAAATAGCATTTTGTTATTTCCAAGTTCTAAACAGTGGGAGCCTTTTGGGTTGAATTAAAGTTGGTAAATTCGAAATTGGACGACATCGACTTGGGTCAGTATATATTTGTATCTCTTTATGTCTATGTTATGTCTACATCTTTATTTATGTCTGTGCTTGTGTGTGTGTGTGTAAGAGAGAGAATATCAATGGTCCTGTGCCCTGTGCAATTTCAAATGAATAACGGACAGCTTTCTAGAAAATGAAAATGTGCTCCATATATGCAAATCAAGGAACATTTCCTTTGCATTTGGAACTGAATTTGTATTACATACATAATTTAAAATTTAGCTTCCTTCATCTGCATTCTTTGCTCTAAATGGTAACTGTCTAGCTCTGTTCCTTGCTCTTTGCAGGCCCTTATCAGAGCAAGCATTTCATCTCTTGGAACTGTCACCGCATTTATATTTTTCTTCACAGAATTAATGTCTCCTACTGCATCTGTGCTAGGTCATCACTTCTTTCTCCATTATAAGAACAGAATCTATTAGAAGTGTTCAGTTTAAGGAAATAATGCTAATAAATGATGCTGTATGCCCTTATAACAGTTATGCTTTTTTTCAGAATAGTCTCACAACTTTCACTCACTTTAGCGTGGTAACAACTTCTTAGATCAGGCACATGGATTGGTGGGATTCTGGAAACCTCTTGGATGTTTTGGTACTTTACATCATTGTATATATAGTAAATCGTTTTAAAATATGTTTTAAAAAGCTAGCATTTACAGATCTTATGGAGCCTTTTCAGTAGAGTTTATTCACTGAGTGAGGATAGATTTTAAGTACAAAACCTGGAATTTTAATTTTTTCTCTGTAATGAGATTATTATAGCCTTCAATCCTAGAATAGCACATGATTTATTTAAAAACCTTAAGATTTTGTGAGGGGTAAAGCAAGCAGAAGGAAACAAATTGAAGAGAACAGGAATGAAATGCATAGTGATTTCTAAAAATTAACTTAATCAGCTATTATTGATTGCTATTTCTGTTCCTGGCCTGGAATTTTTTAAAAAATTTTATTATGTTATGTTACTCTCCATACAGTACATCATTAATTTTTGATGGAGTGTTCTATGATTCATTGTGTATAACATCCAGTGCTCCATGCAGTCTGTGCCCTCCTTAATACCCATCACTGGGCCAACCCCATCCTGCCCCCACCCTCCCCTCTAAAATCCTCAGTTTGTTTACCGGAGTCTATAGTCTCTCATGGCTCATCTCTCCCTCTGATTTCCCCCCTTCCATTTTTCCCTTCCCTCTCCTAATGTCCTCCATGCTATTCGTTATGCTCCACAAGTGAGTGAAATCATATGATAATTGACTTTCTCTGCTTGACTTATTTCACTCCGCATAATCTCCTCCAGTCCCATCCATGTTGATGCAAAAGTTGGGTATTCATCCTTTCCGATGACTGAGTAATATTCCATTGTGTATATGGACCACATCTTCTTTACCCGTTTGTCTGTTGAAGGGCATCTCAGCTCTTTCCACAGTTTCTGGCCTGGAATTTGTAAGGCCCTGGGGACACTGGACTAAGCAAAGGAGGCACCGTCCCTGCATCTGTCAGGGGCATTCTGTCTTTACAAAGAGGAAACTGGAAATTCAGTGAACAAAATCACAATCCATGACTAAATAATTACAAGTACAAAAAAATCTGTGAGCTAAGAGGAAAAGCAATGTATGTGGTGAGAGATGATGTTAGGGGACTCTAATGTAGGAGAGGAGGGCCTAAGGGAAGCCTTGCTAGAAAGTCTGATTTAAGGTGAAACCTCAAGGGCGTAGCCCATCGAAAAATTGGAGAGGGAAGGGTTCAGATAGCAGTTTGGGTAGGTGTGAAGATTTTGACGGGGGAAAGAGGGTGGTGGATGCATCTGAGGTCCTGAAAGAATGGTGTGGTTGGAGCGTGGAGAGTAAGGGGGAGAGAGAGAGAAATACACACAGACAAAGAGAGGAGGAGTAAGATGAGGTAAATCCCATCCCACTGATTCACTCAGTTGGGGAACACTATTTCCATACTTTAATTCCTGTTGGTGTCTGATGTGGCTACATACCCCATTAATGCTATCTCTCCTAAACATTTACACATCCTCCTAACCTCCAAAGAAATCTTTAGGTGACTATTTCACGTTTTACCACCAGATGGCAACAGTTATCTAACAATCTCTCTCTCTCTCTTAGTTTCCCGAGATGAACGATATGCTGAGAGAAAAGATAACTGGAAGAAAAACCGATTTTACTTACTTCATGATTCAGAATGCTGGAATGTTAACTGGATTCACAGCCATTCTGCTCATCACTTTGTATGCCGGAGAGATCGAATTGGAGTAACGGGAAAGGAAAGGTGGTGGTGTTAATGAAGGCATTTAATAAAGAAAAACATCTCCAAGGGGATTTTTAAGCTGATCCTATTTAGTTAAAAGATGATTTTGTTTTCAACTGTAGGTCAAGAAAACTGATTATTGGTTTCAGATCTATTAAATAGGCCATTATTTGAATATTGTGAAAAATGCTTCAAAGTGTTTTCGGTTCCCTTCTGAAAAGGCTGGTATCCAGGATCTTTGGTCAATACCCACTTCTTCGTGGTTCATTCATTCTACACTAGACACCCGGACCCGGAGGAAAATACAAGCTAGGTCGTATAAGCCCTTAAACCTCCGTGGCGGGCTCAAAAGCTCAGGCGATTTCAGAGTGGTTTTCTTTCAGTTCATTTGTCCCAGCGCTTTCCGTTCAAATGTGGAAGAGGATTGACACGTATACAACACAGATTTAAATGACTCCAGGGCCTTAACGAGCACAGGAAAAAAAGATTGCTCACAGCTTTTGTTCTGTTTCATATACCGGTCAGGGACTTGGAGGATTGTTTTAAAAACCATCCTAAAAAAAACGTGAATTATGATACCAGGAAAGTTTGGTTAGCCCTACTAAGTTCAGACTTTATCTCCTACCTTCTAAGTGAAAGGCCTACTAAGTTCAGACTTTATCTCCTACCTTTCTAAGTGAAAGCTCTCCCAGATCGCACACAAATCCAGACTTGCTGCTTGTAACGAGGACGGCTGCAATCGCACCACAGCCCTCGGCTGAGTGTGGGAGGCTGGGCCGCCCAGCTTCAGGATACCGCGCGTTTGCGTTGGGAGGGGCAGACTATGTTGGCATGTAGGAAGAAATTAAATGTAATGTTAAGCAATTTGCTTTTAAAAATAAACACAATTATTTAGCAGAGGATATTTTAAATAAATGCAAAATAACAGGTAGACCGCGGAATGTCAAGGACTGATTAACTAGGAAGCACATCCCTGTGGACGACTGAGAGCGATCAGAAAAGCCTGTTCTGTGTTCCCTCTACATTTTTGCTACATGGCATACCTTGAAGAAAACTTCCACACCCTGGTTATCTTTGTATCTCTTTTAGGTGATAGGGCCTATTTGCTCCTTGAGCTGCTCTAGAAAGCTAGTCTGCAATTGAGCATCCTAACCCCGACTCACACTCCCATGTCACTTCAGGAGAGATGATTGACAATGAGGCAAGTGATGGATAAAAGCCAACGATGATCTCAGGAATCACATTTTCCCACAGACCGTACGGTGGTGTCACACAGCAATAACGCAGATTAGATCAACATTTAACATGTCTGTTAATGTCAATTTCACTTCATGACTGACAATTTTTAAAAATTCTTGTTTGACCAAATAGTAAACACCTTTGAAGCCATGCATTGTGTCCTTCATTATTCATTTTAATATGTGTCCTTTTGAGTGACTTCCATGTACTTGGCATTATGGGGAGAGAAATAAATAGGAAGTTGGTGATGTGTTTATTGCAAAGATATTCAGCAAATAAATACTGTAAAGATTACTCAGTAAACATAGAATCAATTTTTATCCTGGAATCTGTTTACATTCAGTCTTAAGAAATAATCTTTACCTTTTTAAAGCACAGATTGTATGTCTGGGTTAAGAAGCTATTTACAACATGGTATTAAAACAAGACAGTTTAACGAACTCTCATTTGGTGTAGATCATTACGTATGTGGGCTATACAGGTGCTTTATATGACTCTCTCCACCTGTCCATCTTTTGACCATTTTCCTCAACTATGAGGAGAACAGAGGCAATAGGGCATAAAGGCCCATAAAGCAAAAAGAAAATTGCTGCTTAGTGGAGGTTATGCTTGCAGGTAGAAGGTAGGAAATGGAAAGCCATGATTGCACTTAAATTACCCTAGATAACAATTCAAACAACCAGTTAGCATATCTTATACCGAGGCATTCATGATACCAGTTGAAGATTCTGTAATTTGCAAACTTTACAGATGCTTCTACGACACACCAGCAATGACTTCAACACATTATTTTTGGGGTTATGTCCTATTTTTGCATTATCGAACTCTAAAAAATTGCCTACTATTAGCTGGTGTTTTTCTTGAGTATTGAATCAGACCCTGTCTTACCACAGACTGGGGGACTTGTAAACAGAAGTGTATTTCTCACAGTTTTGGAGGCTGGAAGTCCAAGATCAAGGCAGTGGCAGATCTGGTGTCTGGTTCATAGATAGCATCTTTCTTGCTGTGTCATCACGCAGGGGAAGGATAAGGGAGCTCTCTGGAGCCTCTTTTAAGAACACTAATCCCAGGGCGCCTGGGTGGCTCAGTCGTTAAGCGTCTGCCTTAGGCTCAGGTCATGGTCCCAGGGTCCTGGGATTGAGCCCTGCATCGGGCTCCCTGCTTGGCAGGAAGCCTGCTTCTCCCGCTACCATCCCCTCTGCTTGGGTTCCCTCTCTCGCTGTGTTTCTCTCTGTGAAATTAAAAAAAAAAAAAGGACACTAATCCCATTCGTGCAGGCTCCACCCTAAGGACTTTCGCACCTCTCAGAGTCCCCCTTCCTCATATCATCATCTTTGGGGGGTTAGGATTTCAACACATAAATATTTGTGGGACGTAGCCAACCCCTATTACCATGCTGATGTGGAGAAACCACACACCCAAAGAACCTGAGGCTCACGGCAGGTTATTCTCATGCTCCCAGGTCTGCAGATGAGGTTCTCCTAATGCAGCCTGGGCTCTGCTGGGTGGTCCACTTCCGGCTGGGGGTCATCTAGGTCAGGTCATTGTGGTAGGAAGTGCTGCGGTCACGTGACAGGGCACAGGTGCGCACTTCTAGCACCGGAGAAGAGTGAAGTTCTAATGGTTTCAATTTACCGTGAGTAGTCTCTAGAGACTATTATATTCCTAGTAGAAAATAGTTCATATCAATAATAATTCACCCATGGCTTTCAGAATTAACTTCTTTGCTTCAAGTCTAATATTTATCCTCGTTCCTTGTAGAAGAATACTGTTTTCTTTCCTTTACCTGTGTATCAGTATGCGTAAATGTGTGGGTGCAACACGGCTCTACCCTACATCAGGATAATTTGTTTTTCTTCAGTTGGTGAGTCTAACCCTGCCACACTCATTTCTATGGCAGTTGCCTAGCATGGCCAATGCGGGAGCACGGTGTCTAACTGGCATGTTGTAGTGATCTTGAGATGCTTAGGAAACCCCACCATGTCTACAAGGCTTTCGTTCAGCAGAGCTCAAATTTTTAAAAAATGAATTAATCAAGAAGAACCAAAACAGCACTAGGAACTTAGCAGATATTTAGTGTAGGTGTCTTCCCAGAGCTACTGATGGATCGCCCGTGTCAGAGGATGGACTGCCAGTGTGCTCTCTGTGCTCTGATCGCCATTGACTTCCTTGGGGGCTCACTGTGGTTTTTATCAGGGCTACCATGGTTTTCAGACTCCCTCTGTGTTTCTTTAAGGTCCATCAGAGGACAAGAGGTTCTTAACCCTGCAATAAATGAATTCCTTCACCCTGATGTTGTTTCAGCTGCTTTCTCGCTGACACTTTGCCTTCTCCCAGCTGTGGGGTACAATAGCTGAGCGAGCTTGCATTTCCCTTAGCTGCCTCTCTGGGCTGACCATGCACATGGCACTTCCCGGTAGCCATTGGACTTCGTGTATTGGAGGCTCCCAACTTCCATAAGTCTTGTAAGCAGTCACTTCACTAGGAAGATTTCAGGTGGGCCAAGGCAGCAGGAGGAACTAAAAACTGAAGACCTGTTCCATTAATTCTGAAGATGGGCATTTCCCCCCTCTTTTAACATTTCCAAAAGACACGCTGCTATCACTGACAACCAGGTGGCATTGTTGAGATAGTTATAGTCGAGTGAGAATGAAAGTTGTCTGTTGGGATCTGGTAAGGCCAAGAAAATGCCAGTATCACTGTGTTTAGGATTTGATTGTATATAATAATAGGCACCTACACATGTCAGGTTTACTTTCTTTCCTACGAAAGAATATGGAAGAGGCCGTGTGGGGCTGGCATGGCGGTGCCTGGTCACTGGGGATCCAATCTGTCATCTGTGGCTTCTGACTTGAAGATGACTTCATGCTCTAAGACTTTTGCAAGAGAAATTCAGTCTTAAAGTCTAATTCCACATAGCAGCGGGGAGGAACGGGTAAAAAACAAAAAATTCACACCTAGCTCTTCATCCCCCATAAAGGAGCTTTCTCAGAAGAAATGTACAACAATTTCTACTTATAGTCACTGGTCGGAATGAGTCATACGGCCACATCAACTTGCAGGAGAAGCTGGGAAATGTTGATTCTAGCTGGATACGCTACCACCAATAAAATCAGGGTTCTGTTACTAAGAAGAAGTGAAGGATGGATATTGGGTAGACTAGTGACCTTCTCAGGTGTAGACAGGTCTGTGTCTGCTTCACTGGGGGAACTTATTCTTCTGGATGGTTCTGACACAGCCAACTCAGGGAACTGCTTCTCTTAGGGATTCTCATGATTTCTTTCGGATTAATTCCTTGTCATCTTGACCATTTTAATTACACTGGCCCACCTGACTAGTGTTACCTCCAAACAGTATTGCTCATATACAGTGGTACTTCCCTTTATAGTTCCTCCGTCTCAGTCTGTTGTGAGTACTACTTACTTACCTTGAAGACATCCCTGTTTTTTATAGGAAGGTCTAAAGTCTAAGGAAACTGAAAAAAACTCTTTTCTTACGGACTTTGATCTTTCTGTTTAAAACTCTTCTGATCACCAGGCATGTGTTGAGAATTATGAAACTAAGTACTATTAGCAGATCTTGGGCAAAAATAACATTTAAAAATCATCTATCCCTCCACCTTCCTATACCTGGATCATCACAGCTATTTAGCATAAGCAATGTTGGGACACAAATGTTATTTGTTGGGGTGCCTGGGTGGCTCAGTGGGTTAAAGCCTCTGCCTTCGGCTCAGGTCATGATCTTGGGGTCCTGGGATCGAGCCCCGCATCGGGCTCTCTGCTCAGTGGGGAGCCTGCTTCCCTTTCTCTCTCTGCCTGCCTCTCTGCCTACTTGTGATCTCTCTCTGTCAAATAAATAAAATCTTTAAAAAAAAAAACCAAAAAAACAAATGTTATTTGTTACCGGGTTTTGTAGGTAATTTGATGGGCCACTAGAGACATCAAACTTCAAGGTCATTTAGTCTGCACGTGCACAGCAAGATTACCAAAGAAGGGTGCTAACGGTAGGGCTTGCTTGTGTTAAACTTCATGTGATAGCTTAATTCCTACTGCAGTGATTATGTGTGCTATCCCCACAACTGTATAGACCAATCTGTGGTAAAGCCCCCATAAGTGGATAATTTATGATCATGTTTGTGCCCAGGGGTCAGGGGTGTTTGATCAGAGGTAGGGGAAAGAAAAATAAAGATGTAAAATTATGAATTACAAGCAAATTCTCTTAGGAAGAGCCATTTCAAGTCAGAAATACTTCCCTCCCTCAAAAAGCTGAAGAAGGACATAAAACCCCTCTAGTTCTGTATTTTGGGGCAGGTTCCACCGGTAGGCCTGCAAGATCCTCAGTAGGAGCTCGCATAGTCAGGATGGACAGGGTGAACTGGTGTCTGACTCCCCCCAGGGAACAGAGAGGCTGAGAGTTTGCCGACAAGTGGCTTTGGAGGTTAAGTGGGAGCGATGCTGCTGCATTCAGCTAGACCTTCAGTCCTAGAGTTTTTTGGACAAAGGATACAGGAATATTCCCTTGTCTTGCTGTGAGCCACACCGTGGGAAAGAGATCTAGCTGTTCTGGAACAATTTCAAGTCATGCGTAAGAGGGATACCATCCTGAGGACAGAGAAGGTGAGTACTGGGTGGACTTCCAGAAAACCAAAGACTTAGTGGGAGGAGCTGAGAACGAGGATACATCTTTGGGGAGGAGTCCCTCTGAAGGACCCTACAAGTGCCAGTAAAAGGAAGAGTTAGCGTTAAGTACCTGTCAGTCTGGATGACCAGGTACTTGTGCCCATCAAATTAGAACTTTCAATGCCTCTTTTTCTCTCCCCCATCTAAGCACTTAACTCTGGAGGGACCAGAAACCATAGTTAGCAAACACGGGGAGTAAGAGAGATAAAAGACAAGGATTTCTTCCCAAGTGTCTTTTCTTTGAATAAAGATGGAATTACTGGTTGGAATATTGGACCGGATACTTTCCATAATTGCCCTGAGACTATATGATTGTAGGACTTGATGTCCCCCCAAGTCCTGTGTCGGAACAGTCATTTTGCTAGTCCCCGTTTCACCTGGGGGTATGAAGGACTGCCCCGGCCTCAGGGTCCAGGCAGGTGGGGAATAAAATCAAAGGTGTTTTTGTTTCATCCTGTGAGAACTGCTTGTCAATAACATACGCACTCTAAAAATTAGTCCTCACAGCATCCCTGGGAAATGAATTCTGTTTTTAATAGCAGGCCAGGCCGGGGCTGAGAGCTGGCAGAGGGAGGTGATGCTTGGTTGGGTGTATTGTTGGGGTCTGGGTGCAGGGTCACAGCAGAGCATGACAGAAGTCCCCCCTCCCGCCACTGCTGACCCCATGCAGCGGCTCCCAATAGCAGGAGCACCCCTTCCTTCTGCAGTCTCCCCCAGGGCCTTCTCTGGAGAAAGCTCAGCACAGTGCTCAGGCTATAGGAGAGGTGCGCCAAGGACTTCTGTCCCTCAGGGCGGAGCATGTCTGAGGAGTGAGTCCGGAACCGAGGGGTCATAAATGGTAAGTGGCACAGGGAGTATGATCAAAACGCCATTACTCTATGATGATGAACTTTGTGCATTTGCTATGTTGGGAACAGAAACTTTTCAATTGTACAGAAAGGAGACCCAATCTTCCATATCCTGCTGTTTGTCCCGGACAACGGACTTGCATGGCCATCAAAGGCCTTCGTCCGTGGGAACTCCAATAGGAGATTGGAGGGAGAGAGGAGCATGAGGACAGGGTTTCGATTTCCTTGACTATCTCCCCACTGGGTTCCCTTGGCTTGTTTGTGTTGGGTAACAGAGGGGCAGCTCCTCTCTAGAAAGCCTTCTCCAGAACAGAGCTTCTTACGTTCTCCAAATTCCAGTTTGTCACTGGTTGGTACTTTTATAAACAGAATGCAAAGGAATTGCCAGAAAAACGAAGTAAAGTTTAAAATAAAGACATAGATAATCCACACCATTTTTATTATTAGATACAAGAGACATGCAATCATTCTATCAAACTGCTATCGAGATTTGTAAATGCTTACCTTCAGTTTCTGCACCTACCTCATCTAAGAGCTATTCGGCCAACAGTGGACTGTGGGTTTCTCTCCTTTGCTTCTGATAAGCACTCTCCCCATCCCCTAGGCACAGCGGTGGTTAGCAGCAGGGACGGGGATGCCCGGAGCCCCTGGTTCCCAGAGCAGGCTGCCGGTCATAACTCCCACTTGCGTATTTGGCACGAAACTCTTTTTAAGTAAATGAACCCCCACACCTAGGTTCAGGGGGCTGTTTGTTTCTTATTGTGGTTAGGAATGATCAGCAGTAAATGTCTTAGCCTGGAAGAGGCCGTGGCTCTGTGAATCAGGGGGAGAGAGTAAGACACTGAAGTAGGTAAAATCGGAGTGGAGTTAGTATAATTTGAAAGCAAACTGAAAATTCGTAGGGGCTAAAGATTAGAAGACATGCATTAAGTGTTCTTAGGTTAACAGGGCAGGGTTGGCTTAGATTAATTTGTCTGAGTATTCAAACAGAGAATCTCTAGGATGTTTTGAAAGATTAGCTATGGAGTGGACCTATCACACTTCTGGCAGATAAATATCTTTGGAATAGATGAAAAATCCCACCACCTGTGTGGCAACGCTTTTTAAATAAAGACTGATTTCTGGGTCGGGAAGAGTGAGTACGTTTCTGTAAATACCAAATAAGCAGTTTGTGCCTTATGAGAATCTTTCCCAAGGAGATGTATTATACTCTTTCATTTAAAATGCACTGTGAATTATTATGAGGCCTCTCTGACTGAGAAAACCAGATACTCGAGCATATACTCCTATTTGCTGCAGACACCTGTACATAGATAATGGGATTCATGATATTCGTTAGCCTTAATGTTGTTATTCTCGTGATTAAGTGAGGGACTGTCAATGAATTCGGAAACATTGGTTTTTAGAAATCTTAGAATCTGTTGGGAAGGTTTTTCCTCTGCATCTTTCACCATTCTCCACTTTGCTTTTTGTCTTTCAATAAAAAAAAAAAATTAATTTGCAAAAACGAAACCTCAGAATTCCGTGTGTGCACTTTCTAGACGCACGTGAGAATAAGCCGCTGTCCTGTGCTAGCGATCTCTTGCTGTTTTAAGGTGAAGGAAGTTTAAGACATTCTACAATAGTGAACATTTGGGGTAATGTCGTGGAAGGCAGGGCTTGGGTTGCCCTACAGTCTTGCAGTGGCAAAGCCGGTGAAAGCGGTATTAAAGTCACTGCCGACACGGTTGGAGTGATGGACTTCTGACGGTCTTGACTTCAGCCTTTGTTCTTGTCACAGCTTTAGTCTTCCTCTTGGGAATTGTTGCTGTCATCCCCAGGGGTTCTGGAGGACCCGTCGACCACCGCGCTTACCCCACCCCTGCAACGTGAGCTGGACAGGCTGCCCATACAACTTCCCACCGGGCCGTGAAGAGCCAGAGCTCTCCCCTTTTGGACGTGACTCCAGGGGTGCTGGGGGTCACGTCCCTGGCATGAAGAGAAAGATGGAAATGAGACCCAGAGAGAAGTAGAAAACACAGCTGGGGACCGGGGTGGAAAGAGAGTCATTCAGTCCTCAGTGGCTCTTGCCTCTGACACCCTTTGTCTATTTCTAATTTTTCAACCAGTCCATCAGTTTTGTGAAGGACTTATTCTAATGTCTCCATATGTCCTTTTTTCCTTTGCTTTAGGTAATTTGATTTGGGTTCCTCTTACTTGCAATAAAAACTTTAAAGGAATACAGTGGTTAATATTGAGATATTTATTTCGAGCACAATTTCTAGCTTTTCTAGCTCTTGAATTCAGCACATACTGAGTACTCTTGGGGCCCTCCACTGTCAAGGTGCAGGGTGGACTTCCTATCTGGGGCAGGGTATAGCAAAATCTTCATTACGTTCCACTGGCAGTGAACAGAAGTCAAAACATGCAGATAACACCCAACTTATTTTTATTTCACTTTGGAATACAGAAACATGGTAGGTATTTTAATTTTTGGGTTCAGCTTGGTTAGTGTATCCAAAGTGACGAGTGTTCCTCAGTAGTGACTGAAACTCTTTGGGACTAAGGGGGCCTCTCTCTGTAATCTAAACAAGCTGAGGTTCAGAACAGATAATGGTGCTGAAATCACATTCTATGTATAGCACTGTGATTTTTAATAGCAGGAGCAGCACAGCAGAGGGAGTAACTTATGTGCCTTGACAAGCCATGCAAAATCAGACTTTTGAGGTAACTCCAAGGAAGATGTTTTATGTAGGATATGAATCTAGGCCATACTTCATACACCATGTGTTCACAGAAAAATGCAGTTTCTTAGCAACCATCACCTGGTTGTCAAGTTATCACTTGATTTTTAGAGACACTTGGCTTTTTTAGGCACATGCCTCGCTGAAACTTAAACCTAATATCCACGTTAGTATTGGAACAATTATATTTCACTTTCTTCCAAATGCTACTTTAAAAACTAACCATTCCAACTTTACCTCTTTCTTTTTTTTTTTTTAAAGTAAACTACTTCAGGGAATGCGAAAAAAAATCTGAGCACGTTCTCTTGGGAATGAATGAATTCATTCATTTGTTCAATAAAGCATATATTTGATGTCTACGGAAGCCAGGCCCACAGGACACAAGATGAATCAGAACCCGTGCCCTCACTCAGGAGAATCATGGGGATATAATCATGTAAAAAAGCCACTGATACCACCATTCAAGGTATTATGATAGAAGACATGGGCAGTCAGATAGGCAGACACTGACAAGCAATAATTGAGCCCAAGTGGGGAATTCTCAGGCTGGAGTGAGAGTCAGATAAGCAATGATTGAGAGGAGGTAACATTTGACAATTTGACTTTGGCCTTCCTGAGTAATGTTTAATTCCTTTCTGAACAAACATTCTCTAACAATCCATAGCTGGAACCGAGAACTTCACTCTATGACTTAACTTGAGATGGAAGGCTTTTCCAATTAATGATATCGAACGATATGTTGGTAACACCAGTAGGATGCTTTTGGCATCATTACACTGGGATCATTTATTCTATATATTGATCTGCTATCCATTGGAACCGAATGTATATATCTTGGTATACTTGCACTGCAAAGTATAAATATGTTGTTGGTAAGTTGTTCCAGATAGTGTGATGGATACCATTGATACCAAATGTATACCTTTTAATATCATTTGCACTGTAGATTGTAAATACATTTGAGGGAAGTCACTCCAGATAAGATGATTACTATGAACACTACAACAAAAAAGGAAATGTAAGCAATTAATACTAACTAAAAAAAGCAGTCTACCCAACAGTATACACTATAATTCCATTTTTGTTTTATATGTGTATATGTATAAATATATACAGATAAACAATATATTTTCTAATGCATCAGTAAGGGGATCTCTGTGCAATTATGAATGGTTTTAAATTAGTTCTTTGTAAGATATTAAGACTTTTACCAATTTCCTTCAATAAACACGTATGTACCAGTATTTTAGAGGAAGAAATCCCAGTTGTTGGAATTTGAATCATTCAAGATTTGTCATTTTTAATACTTTCTTAATTTTCTTCAGTGAATATTCTACAAAAACCTAAAAAATGCAATCAGCAAAAATAGAGAATAGCTCACAACTTAGATGACTGGAAAATCTAAGTGTGCATACATATTACATGTGTAATATCTCGCTTTGCTCTTTCTCCTTGTCTATCAGTTGAGATAGTAATTGCAATCTCTGGAGCATTCTGCTTCCAAATCTCTGTAGTGCCAACCCATTCACCAAAGATTGGTTAGGGGTAGGCATATGAAACAGTTCTGGCCACTGAGATAAGAAAGTTGTGTCCTGAGAAGTTTCTTAAAAGGAGTGAGGAAGAGATTGCCTCCGTTTCCTTGGGACATCATATCTTGATGTGACATCTGGAACAGCTGTTTTTCTAATGTTATAGGTCGAACTGTGTCTCCTCCCCTCCATCCTCCCAAAAAAGATACGTTGGAATCCTAACCCTTAGTGCTTCAGAATGTGATCTTATTTGCAAATAGGATAATTAGTTAATTCATTGTAATTAGTAATTAGTTAAATTATGTAATTAGTTAAAGTGAGGTCGTATTGGAATAGAGTAGGTTCCTAATCCAGTTATGCCTGTTCTTCTCAAAAGGGCAAGTTTGAGTACAGATGTGCACGCAGGAGGAACACCCTGACAAACTGAAGGCAGAGATCAGGTTGATGCTGTGACAAGCCCAGGAATGCCAGAGATCCTCAGCAAACTGCCAGAAGCTAGGAGAGGGGCATGGACCCGATTTTCCCTAACAGCCCTTATAAGGAACTAACCTCACACCCAGCTTGATCTTGGACTTCTAGCCTCAAGAACAGTCAGACAATACATCTGTGTCGTTTAAGCCACCCAGTCAGGGGTACCTGGTTATGGCAGCCTCGGCGGGCTCATCCCGGGACCCTCACAGGAAATAACCTGAGAGTCCAGGCGTGTACTGAAGAGGCAAGGTAGAAAGTGGAAATGCGGTCCAAGGCGACATCCTTAGCCGCTGGATTAACAAAGCTGGATTAACAAAATGCAGGCCCCCTTCCTTGGGACTTCTTGATGTGTGTAATGTCAGTTTTCTTAGTCATGCAAACTCTTTTGAGTTGCTTTCAATTACTAGCAGTTAAAGCAAATGAACTGATTCATCCCACCCTAGTGTTCTCTTTCCCAACACAAATTCTGATGTCCCACACTGCCCCCTGGCCACCCTTCTCCACTCCTCCCCCAGATGTTTCTCTATATGTCCAAACTCAAGAGGAATCATGCAGTATTTTTTGTCCTCCTGTGACTGGATTATTTTACTTCACATGTCCTTCAGGTTCATTCATGTTGTCACATATTGCAGAATTTCCTTCATTTTTTAAGGCTGAATAATATTCCACTGCCTCTGTGTAGCACATTTTCTTTATTTATTCGCCCACCAATGGACATTTAGGTTGTTTCCTTGTCTTGGCTATTGTGAATAATGCTGCTAAGTACATGCTAATATCTCTTCAAGATCCTGATTCAATTCTTTTGAATAAATGCCCATGAATGGGATTACTGGATCATATAATAGCTCTATTTTTAATTTTTTGAAGAATCTCTATACTGTTTTCCATAGTGGTTTCACCATTTTGCATTCCCACCAACAGTGTACATAGACTACAACTTCTCTACATCCTTGTCAACACGTATGTTTTGTTTACACATGATTCCATCTACTTAAAGGCATTTTATCTAGGGGTATCTAAAATAGTTATAATAAAATAATTGAAGAATAGAACCATGACTGTCAGGTGTAAGGAGAAGGGCATAATAGGGAGTTGCTAATCAATGGGTATTGAGTTTCAGTTAAGCAAGAGGAGTAAGTTTGTTTGTTTTTTTTTTTTTAAGACTTTTATTTATTTATTTGAGAAGGAGGGCTGGCAGAGGAGTGGGGAGGAGCAGAGGGAGAAGGAGAGGGACAAGTGGACTCCTTGCGGAGCACAGACCCTAGCACGGGGCTTCATCCCAGGACCCTGAGATCATGACCTGAGTGGAAATCAAGAGTTGGGTGCTTGACCAACTGAGCCACCCAGTCGCCCCAAGAGGAGTAGGTTCTAGAGATCTGTGGTAAAACATTGTGCCAATAGTTAACAATATTATATTGTACACTGCAAATGTTAAGAGGGTAGATCACATGTTTAGTGTTTTTACAACAAAATAAAATAAAAATCCAAGAGGAAAGGGGTCAATCATTTTTTTCTCCCCCAAGATTGCCCTGCTTCCAAAAAATCCAGAAAGAAGGGGGCATCTTGCTCTTCTCATCAGTAAGAGTCAAGCCGGGTCATGACCCTGCTCTGCCATTTAGTAGCATTTAATGAGGAGAGACTAAACAGACCTACCTGTTAGGTCTTTCATCATACGCATTCTTTACTTAGTGCTATAGGGAGTGCCTGGTTGCTGCCTTGTAGAAACAAAAGAAGCCATTTCAGGCCTCTGTTCTAGTTCCCCACTTCTTGGAGTTGGCTTTTGGGCCCAGACTCTCTAGGACTGAGGAAAGGTAGCTCTTTTCATACCCTGCTTTGGTGGAGAGAAGCTTTGGAAAGGTGTATGGTTGGACATAATCTCTAAGAAGAAAGGAGAGAAGAAAGTGCCTATGGCCACAAGGTCCCAGGGCCTGGGAAATCAGAGAAGTCTTTGAGGCAAGCTGTTGTTCCTGAAAGCTGGCCTGTTGGAACTCCTCTTTCTGTACAACTAAGTTAGGTGCCAATGCTAACCCTCCCTGCATAAGTGCAGGACCAGCAACCCCTTTGCCTTTTGCTGACAGGAGGGGTTCCTAAGACTTCTTCATCTTCACATGGCTTCCTTGTGTCTTTAAGCCACTGAGCTAACTCATACCTCCATAGAGGAATGGGACACAGGTTTTGAGGAAAAGGATACTCACATAAGCTATCCAGCCCCTGATTTCCAGGTGGCATTCCTCATAGCTATCCTGCTTCCATTTGTGTGATGGGTCACAGGCTTGAGTGATCTCCTGACAAAACTTTGGAGTTTTTACCCTAGGATGTTGTTATGGGCTTTCACCTTGTTTACTCATCCACTGAAGAAATGGTGGTAGGTTGATATTCAAGGAAAGGTATTTTTGAAGGTGGTATTTTCCTGCCGAAGAGTAAATAGTGGGAAGTGTTTTCCTCGAGTTCTTTGTTTATCAGAGCCGAAAGGAATGATTTGTGAGGTATTCACACAGAATTGTGAAGGCAAAAAACTTTCTTAAAAGGGACTCAGAGGATGCAAAGAAACTAGATCATCCTTCAACCTGGTTTTAAAATACTGAACCTGCAGGTGCTATTTCAAGATCAGTATAAAAATAGATAATATTGAGCAGAGAACATTTTATTACATATAACACTTATTTTTTTTTTTAGTGCTGATCTGTTTTCAATCAATCAATCAATCAATCAATATTAGCCATTAGGGGCTTCTGCTATTTTAAGTAATAAGTTATACTACTTCTTTCATGCATCATTTATACTACCACTTACTAAGTAATATTTCTGTTACAAGTAATTTTTCTTTTGAAACTTCTTCTATGCATGTAATTTTAAAAATAAGTTTTGGGGATAACTGTAGAAGCATTTTTTTGTATTAAAAATTCGCTATGAGCTTCTTTTCAGCTACTTACACTCTTAGATTTCATCTTATATCACCAAAGACATTTGTTCTCAGTTTATTAATTTTTAAAATTATTTCTTTTCTTTAAAAAATATAGAAACAGCGGACTTACTGAAGGGGAAAAAGATTCTGGAGGCAAAGAGATCAGAACTTTTAATCCTACCTCTGATAATGTATTTGCTGTGAGAACATGGTCATTCCTCTGTGAACCTCAGTTTCCTTATCTGTAAAACAGGGATATTAATTTCTGTCTCCTAGGGTTAAATGGACCATGTGTAAAATGTGCCTGGTGAATGGTGAACACTTAACTCATTAATTTATAAGCCCTTTCATTTTCTGAAAAGCACTTTGGGAGAGTGAATGGCTTCTGTTTCATAGTAACAAGACCACTGAGCTGTTATCATTTATAAAAAAATTATAATTGAGGGTATTTTTAAGGTTCCGCCCTCCTGCTAGATTTGCTTTCTTTGAAAATGTATTTGGGTAGCAGGAATATTTCTAATATTGCTTTAAAAGAGCAATACGTAAATGCTATTTTCATTTAAAACGTTGGTGTTTTGCAACAGGTTCTTAAGACGGAATTCCTGCCTTGGTTCAGATGGATTCATCAAATGACTCAACTGTCATCTTGACCTTACCTGACAGAGAACTTTGCTTTGGTTTTAGTTCTTTGATGATTTCCATTACTTTGTAGTTTGTGGTGGTTTTCAGACATACGTTGCTTAAAATGCTACAGGTTTTTCCCTTTTCTTACATTACCTTTGATGGAGGGAACATGATTCTATGTTATAATAATAAGAAGAAGAATAGTAATAAAGCACATTATGTTCTTTATTGTTTTTCTCTATTATGTTATTTCATTGTCATATTAACTCTACATAGTACACAGGACAAAGAATATTCAAATGAAGAAACTAAACCTCAAAGAAACTGTGATTTGTCTGAAATTATAAGCAGGATTTAGAATTCAGCATTCATATCAGCTTTGTATAGATTCTTTTGACTGTGTAAAGTACAGTTGGTTCCTCAGCTTTTTGGGATCCTGAAATTATTTGAATCTCTGATGAATATGACGGAGCCTCTGTCCATATGACAGTGCAAATAAGCCGAGACACACGTAGTGCCTGTAGTTCATGGTCCTGCCCCGGTTGAGGTAGCTAATGAACCTCTGGTTTTAGTAGTCCTGCTTATAGATCACATGGCATTGTGCAGGATGAGGTGAGCTGACTTACGACACTGTGGTATATGGAAGTGTGCAGGGGTGTGAGCACAAGAGGTGCACAGCCTCGATCTTTCCCCCAACAATGCACTCTGTTCGTTTGTACCACAGAGAAAGAACAAAGGCTGGTTAATTCATTCATCCAGTGTGCTATGGAAAATGGGTAATCTACAAGATGTGAACATCTTTTTCTAAGAAAAAAGAATGCTACATTCAAAAAAGTTTAGGAAATGCTGCACATTATGATTGTTTCATGGAAATTCACTTTAGTTTATCAAAGACCCTGGCAGCTTTTTAGTAAAGAAAAACCTGTGTACCTTTTTTACCTAGATTCTCCCTCATATTAATTTTTTCAGTGATTTTATTTATTTATTTTTGTGAGAAAGAGAGAGAGAGAGAGAGAGTGAGAGAGAGCAAGGATGAGCACAAGTTGAGGGAGAGGAGCAGAGGGAGAAGCAGGCTCCCCGCTGAGCAGGGAGCCTGATGCGGGGCTCGATCTCAGGACCCTAAGATCATGACCTGAGCTGAAGGCAGGCACTTAACCCACTGAGCCACCCAGACATCCTAGTTTCTCCCCATATTATCAAACCACTTAGTCTTTTCTAATAAGAGCTTTTATTAGCATCACCTAGAATATACTTTTGGAAATGGTGGCTACTTTCTTTCAATTTTTACAAGTCTTCTAACTGCCATTTGATCCTGATTCCTGCCATGTTGTGGTTGCACCAGCATTTAGGAGGTGTGAAGCTGTTCGGTCCCTGACTGCTTCTCCTTCTCGTGGTTATCATCTCACCTTGGCCAGATTGGAGGACTGCTCCTCTCTTCTGTCTAATGGCCCAATGTATTGAGGTTGATAGGTTGCTCATTTTCCTGGTTTTTACTCTAAAAGATTTGGAGATAATACCCAGGGATCAAGTGCACCCTTGGTAGTGGTTACCTCCTTCTACACTCTCCACAGTTTCTATTTCATTTGTTTTTAAACTGTTCTCTTCCCCATTTCAGTGATAGTTGAAGTTAGGGTTTGTCTTACTCTAATCTTCTAATTTTCCTCCATCAGGCAGATTTCAAAGGCAGAAGAAGGTTGTGGATCAGTGCTATCATGGATGGAACCAAGAGGCTAGGCTCACATTCTCAGCCCACTGTGTAATAACTCCGTGAGCATGGTGATCTGCTAAACCGCATCTGTGAAATGGCGATAGTCATGGTATCTTCCCCACCGGCGCCAGTGACTTGAAATGGTCCATGCATATGATGGAACCGGAACCGGAACAGGACCTGATTACAGGAAGTGAGTGTTATCACTACTGAAAGTCAATTGATGGTCAGAAGGCACAAATTTCCGGTTATAAAAAAGTAAGTCACAGGGATATATAATGTACAGCATGGTCACCATAATTAGTAATACTGTATTATATTTGAAAGTTGCTATAAAAGTAGATCTTAAAGTTCTCATCATAAGAAAAGGACTTTTTAAAAGGAGACTTATTTATTTATTTAAAAAAATTTTTTTAGAGGGTAAGAGAGAGCGAGAGCATGAGAAGGGGGGAGGGACAGAGGGAGAGGAGAGAGAATCCTAAGCAGTCTCCACGCTCACTGTGGAGTTCCATGTAGGGCTTTATCTCACAACCCTGAGATCATGACCTGAGCCAAAATTAAGTGTCTGACGCTTAACCGACTGAGCCACCCAGGCACCCCAAGAAAAAGATTTGTAACTGTGTGGTGATGGATGTTAACTAGAGGTATTGTGGTGATTATTTTACAATATATATAAATATTGCAGCATTGATGTACATGTGAAACTAACATAATGTTATAAGTCCATTATATTTTAATAAAAAAATATCAGCCGAATCTGGTTTTCTTGACCTACTCAGGGCGTGCTACACAGAAAGTACCAAAACATTAGCTATTATTGCTATTATCACATTACTATTTTGATAATTCGATTGATTATGTTCTCACTGTCTTGACTTACCTGACTCCAGAATGAAGATATGTATGATATAAACTGATTAGATAAATTTTAATTCTGGTGACGGAAGTTCCTGTTACAGAATTGATACACTATCGTGTTGATTTTTAAAAACTTGTACCCAGTAAAGAGCAGACAATTTTCTTTCTTGCTTATTGGAAAGAATTTTCCTGCCAAACTGCACCCAAAGATAGAAGAGCTGTGTGTGTGTGTGAATGTGTCAGGTTATATCTAACGCAGCTTTAGGAAGGGGGAAGAGGCAATTATGTTAAACCTTCTGGAAATGCACAATCATCAAGAAAGTCACAGTTAATGGAAAAACAATCCCGTCCCTATTGCTGTGTTTATTTTTTCATTCCTAACCATTTCATTACATTTGCTATAGAGTGAAGGAATAGCGTCAGTGTAGTTTACTCTCACAACCTAAATAAATTGCTCAGAAAAAAGAAAGTAAGGCCTTCTTTGTTCTTTGCTTATTTTTCATTTCATTTCATTTTATCTTATCTTATTTTGTTTTATGTGGGCTCCACACCCAAGATGGAGCCCAACATGGAGCTTGATTTGAACTCGCGACCCTGAGATCATGACCTGAGTTGAGATCAAGAGTCTGACACCTAACTGACAGAACCACCCAGGGGCCCCTGCTTATTTTTCATTTTAAATTCTATTTTATGAATCAAGATTTGTTTCCTCCTGAAAGGAGAAAAAGTTACCAGCACCAATTTGGACTTATTTGTAATGGTCATTAGCCATTTTCATCAATGAGTAATATAACCTTTTAAAAAGCCAAGCAGTTAGGTTTGAAGGCAGATTGTTGACTGGGATCTCTTGAGAAGTGTCTACTCTCTGTGGTCATTGGAAGAATATATGCAAAAGAAATCTCTGGCATAAGAGAAGCCCCGTTCCATGTTACGAAGCAGGTTTCAGACACTTTTTTTTTTTTAACACTGGGACTAATTATTTACATGAAATCTTATTTGGAACCTAGATATGAAAGAAGAGGCAATAAAAATGTGAGAAATCTGCCAACTCTAGGTTTGAGCATCACTGGTATGTGGAAGAAATGAATAACCTTGATAAATTTGTCACTCTCGTATATAAGGTAAAATATTTAAAAATATGGTTGTTTTCTTTTTTTTTAAATGATTTTATTTATTTATTTGACAGAGGGAGAGAGAGCACAAGTAGACAGAGAGGTGGGCAGGGAGAGAAGCAGGCTCCCCGCTGAGCAGAGAGCCCGATGAGGGGCTCGATCCCAGGACCCTGAGATCATGCCCTGAGCAGAAGGCAGAGGCTTTAACCCACTGAGCCACCCAGGTGCCCCATGGTTAAGTTTTCCTATTTGTCACTGGGACTCTAGAAAAGTAGTGGCAGTTTTTTTCTGTAAGCAAGCCAGATTGTAAGTATTTTATGCTTAGTGTGCCAGGGTGCAAAATTGAGAATATTATGTAGATAATTATACAACATGAAAGCAAACAAATTTCCATAGACTTTTTTGAAAAAATTCAAAATAGAATAATGACTATTGGTACAAGTTTTCATAATGTAGGTTGGATAATAAGAAGAATTAAATTTTTTTTAAAATAACATTTCACTTAATTGGAGTCCTATCATTGAATTGATTGCAAGTGTTCATCTGTGAAAACATTACTTAGCTTGTGGATATGCAAAACTAGACAGAGGGTGAGATTTGGTCTGTGGGCCATAGTTTGTCGATTCCTTCTCTAGAATAAACTTCAACTGGAAAATAGCAAGTTAGAGATTTCAATTAGCCATTAGAGTGCTTTTATTTTATAGTGACAGCAATGAAACCCTTTTTCACCACTATCATATTGGCAATGCTTTTTCTCTTTGAAGGTGAAATTATAATACCCAGTATTGTTGATAGTTTCAGAAAAAAAGAGAATTTCACATATTCTTAATGGGAGTCTTTTCTGGAGGAAAACTTGCCAACATGTGTCAAAAAAAAACGAAAAAGGGCACATTCACTTTGTTTGACCTGGTGATTTTACTTCTAGGAATTTAACCCAATGAGGATTATATTGAAATATTTATGTGCAAGGTTATGCATCATGGCATTGCTTATCATAGCGAAAATTTGGGTGCATCTTAAAGCTCAGCCATAAGAGGATTAGTGAAATAAATTATTGTAGAGCTATAAAAGAAAGTATTAGGCAGCCACTGGAAATTATATCGTAGAACTTTATTTATTGACATGGAAAGATTGCTTTAAAAAAACAAGCTGTGGACATTATGCATAGTATGATCCCATTATTGAATAAAAGATATGTGAAGCATACACACAGGAAACTAAATGAAAGCCTACATGCCAAAACATTAATAGTGCTTATTTGTGAGATAAGAATATAGATCATTATTAGTAGTAGCACACCAATCAGTACTGTTTCTTGGGTGCTTAGCAACTGCAGGCACTCTGGGAAATGCTTTACATGCATAAACTCATATAACCTTTAAATCAACAGTACCAAATAGGAATGTTTATATCCTCTAATATAATGGGAATGAGGAATTAAATTGCTTCCCCAGTTGACACAGCTAGAAATGGGGGGTCTGGGTTTTGTATTCGGACGTTCCTGATCCTGGAATTTTGTCTTGTCATCTCGCATGCTATACTGACTCTTTTATTTTCCTCATGCTAGTTTGTATTTCTAATCTTGCTCTAACATATCAGGGGTGTTTTTAAGAAAGTTGAAGATAGAAGAACATTGGGTGTAATTACACTAAAGTCACTGAACTGCTATGTGGAACATTTAACCATTTCTTGTTCTGTTACTTCTGATTCTGGGGATTTCCATCTGTCTGTCTTTTCTAACTGGCTCACGGGCTTCCATGAAGATTTGGAAGGCAGAAGTCATTCCTCTAGCTATTGCAAAGGATGAGTATTCCAGCTGCTTGTAAGTCTATAACCTAGCCAAGAAAAATGTGCTTTATCTAATATGAAGAATCTTCCATATTTTAAAGGTAAATTCCTTTGCTCCAAGAAACCATCTGACTCTCAGAGCTTTTTAGAATCAGTGCTAGAAGTGGGAGTAGTTGTCAACTGGTGACCAAGAAACTTCTTCTCACTTCCCCGCTCTTTGCTTCCTCCTTACCACATTCCCTCAAAAGTGGATAGGAACAGCATTAGTCCACGAAGGGAGTGTTAACTTATTCAAAGTAAAACCTTAAGTGCTTACTTAATAATGTGTCTACCAGACATAAATTATCACCTGGGTTTAAACTTCATGATTCTTTTTTTTTTCCTGTGTTCTAGGCCGCAGATGCTATAAAAATGATAACTATTAAACTCCGACATTTTCCATTCACTGAACAAGATGAATTGTTCTTTCCTACTAAATTGCTCTTTAACATAATGAGTCCTGTCACCAAAGGTCTGTGATCATCTTGCCACTTTGGTTTGTGTGATTACTGGCTTATAGAGCATAGTCAACATGATCAATTTTTTTTTCTGACCTGTTTTGTCACATCTTTTGTTCCCAGCTCTTTGAAAACAGAATGATGGGTAAATTTATCTTTCTTAGGAGTTATGAAGAACCCTAGCTTTATTTATTGAATGCAGGGAGAATGGCCTGTTGTGAAATGATGCTGGATCACAAATAGACAAGTAGGGTCATGTAAAACTATTACAGGTGACACATGACAAATCTTGAAACACTGGTAAATTAAAAGCACTCATAAGTACGAATCTGGGTGTTGAAGTGGGCATATAGTGGTCACTATTTACTCTGAATCATTTTGGAGTAAGCAAAAATCAAGTTGTACAGCGGAGACAAGATAAAGAACACCTACAAATGAACAACAATAAAAAACCCAATTCCAAAATGGGCAAAGGATTTGAACAATATTTCTCCAAAGAAGACATTCAAATGGACTATAGGACATGAAGAGGTGCTCAACATCATAGTCACCAAGGAAATGCAAATCAAAACCACCATGAGATACCATTTCACACTCACAGGAACGACTATGATCTTTAAAAATGGGAAATAAGTTTGGTGATCTCTTGAAGAACCTGGAGCTCTTACATTGCTGGTAGGATTGTAAACTGCCGTAGCTTCTGTGGAAAAACAGTTTGCTGTTCTTCAACAAGTTAAATATAGACTCACCATAAGATCCAGCAGTTCTACTCCTAAGTATAGAGACAAAGGAATAGGGAGCAGAGACTTAGATGCTTGTACACTGGTGTTCACAGAAGCATTAATCACAATAGCCAAGAGGTGGAAACAACCTTTGCATCTCAGAGGTAGACTGTGTTTGGAGATCAAGTCTTTAAAGAAGTAATCAAGTTAATGGGGCGCCTGGGTGGCTCAGTCGTTAAGCGTCTGCCTTTGGCTCAGGTCATGATCCCAGGGTCCTGGGATCGAGCCCCGCATCGGGCTCCCTGCTCGGCGGGAAGCCTGCTTCTCCCGCTACCATTCCCTCTGCTTGTGTTCCCTCTCTCACTGTGTTTCTTTCTGTCAAATAAATAAAATCTTTAAAAAAAAAAAAGAAGTAATCAAGTTAAAATGAAGCCATTAAGGTGGGCCTTTATCCCATCTGACTGGTATTCTTATAAGAAGAGAACACACAGAGAGACATCAGGGATGTGTGCACACTGAGGAAAGACCACACGAGGGCGCAGGGAGAAGGCAGCCATCTGCAAGTCAAGGAGAGAGGTCTGAGAAGAAACCAAACTTGCTGACACCTTGATCTTGGGCTTCAGCCTCCTGAATTGTGACAAGATAAAATTCTGTTGTTTAACCTACCCATCCTATAGTATTTTGTTATGAAAAATTAATGTAGATAGGAATTTTAATGACTATTTACAAAATGTCAAAGACTGGAATAAATAGGAGAATTTATGAACCCTTACTTGAGGGAAGAATTATTCCATTTTCACGACTGAGAAACAACTGAGCCTTACAGAAGTTGAATAACTTATGAGTTAAAGAATTGGAAATCAATCCACTCTAAATACTTTCTATATATCATAGAGCCTGGATAAGTCCATTTACAATATATTTAGTAAAAGCTCACCTTATTAATTCTTGCTATTTGTCAAGCATAAGGTGTCAAGCGTGTTATATGTTAGTGTGTTTGATCCTCACTGTGATATTACAACCTGTGTGCTATTATTATTCCATAGTACAGGTAAGGCTCACAGACTCTACATAAATTTCCCTGGATCACAAAGCTACCAAAGTTTGGAGAGAGGACTGACTTGATAATCTGACTCTCTTATCCAGCATCCAAACTACTTTCTATTTGAATGGATCATCAGAAGGAAGAATTTAAAATGTAAAGCTTAAGTTGAAATGACACAGAGCACCCACGGTGTAGGAAACATGTGAATTCAATGAGATGTTAATTGATAAGTGAATCTTGAAGAGATTTTTTAAAAGGCAAATATGAAGTAATATTTTTTTATGAAACTGGCATATGCTTGGAAGTAATTATTTGCCATCATAGCACATAGACCAGCCTTTTAATCAGTTAGTTAATCAAAGGATCAACAAAAGAGACACAGGTAGCCCCTGACATGGCATCATATTTACAGAATGGCCAAACGAATTCCACTTTTCCTTAGGGACATGCTATAATTAGGGCTTTAACAACAAATATGCATTATCAAATAACTCACACAGGTGACCAAAACATGTCACAAACATGGAGATTCATTTGAACATGAAATTGTAAGATATCTTGAAGTGAAAAAATATGTTTGAGTCTCATGAAATGGGCATTGGTATATTGTTTCTCCCTTCTCTTACCAATTTTAAGTTTCAAAAAATAATAGGTATCTGATGGATTCTATGAAAGAGAAGCAGAAGAGACAGTCGTTCCTGGTGATGGCAGGTGGTGTCTATGAAATCACAATGCAGCTATAAATCTAGGTTTTTTTCCCCTAAATGCCAGCTATACCCCCTCTCACAGCTTACTTGAGTCACTGCCCAGAAACCAATGGATGAATGGGAAATGCAGCAAGATGTGAAGCAGAGTGTTAATTAGCAGCAATGAATGAAAACTCATGATTTGTGAAGAACCCCGAAGCAGAACTGACTGTAGGAATTCCTGTGATTCATATAAAACATCCTGACTTTCTGAGCTATAAAATCCGTTCTTGGTTAATTTGAGTTTTATTTCTCTTGCCATTAGTAAATTATATGTAATATGCCATATGGTCTGGAACTAAAATTAATTCAGCTTCAAGAAATTTTGTATCATTCTTTGGAATAAATATTTAAGACCTTGAAGGGAAGGAAAAATTCTTCCCCTACACTTCAAGGTCTTCCAGCTGGACTAGGAATTAAATTGACATAAGACAGATTAATAGGAAAAAAATCCAGTTTTATTAAGTGCACAGGGAGGCACAATAATGAAAAAAAATTTTTTTTGAGAGAGAGAGAAAGAGAAAGAGAGAGAGAGAGGACAGAGGGAGAGCGAGAGAGAGAACCTTAAGCAGGCTCCACACCCAGTGTGGAGCCCAATGTGGGGATCCATCTCAGAACCTGGAGATCTGCCCCGAGATGAAATTAAGAGTTGGACACTTAACTGACTGAGCCGCCCAGGCACCCCCAATAATGAAATTGAATAATGAATTGTCCAAGGCAGACAGTATTTATACTTTTTAGACAAAAATAGACAAAGACATAATAAATCTGTGAGGAACTGACAGGACAGAGGAAACTCAATTTTAGATGCTTTAATTAGTAAGGAATTCTAAACAAAATTTAGGCTGGGGTAGTAAATTTGTAAAAAGTAACAAGAGTTCTTTATCTTTCTTGGCTCTAAGTTTCCCATCTCTGGTGATTAGGCTGCATCTCTTGGTGCAGGGAAGGCTATCTTTCACATGGGAGATTTCTTTCATCCTTTCGAGAGGACAGAGGAGAGGCTAAGGTCTTTCTTGCACAGGCTGTCTTTTAAGTAACTTTTATTTAAAATAATCAGTATGCCAAAGTGGACCTTCGTGGAGCGTCCTGCCCTTGACCACTGCAAACTCAAAAATTCAAGATCGAAAATGATTTCCTTTGAGTTGCATTTAGCATCAAACTGGTAGGAGTAAACTTAGAAAGTATGTCAACTTAAATCATGCCAAGGAGACTCTTATACCATGAAATAAAGGATGGGGTTGGAAAAGTGAGGTATTTAAAAAATATATGTCACTGTTGTATAAAGGGAAATACCAATACAGTCAGCAAGGAACTCTCCAAAATTCACATCCGGCCCGCAGGGGTAATAATCATGACTCAGCATGTCTAGGGAAGAATGAGAAATAAACTGATTTCTGTCAAGAGTAAATGGGGAAATTTTGTGAATTGGAAAGTTTTTCATGATGACTAATTCAGACCTTTCAATCTGATTGGTAAACTTACACTTTCCTTGAATATTTAGGCCACAGTGGCGAACTAGTTTTACCTAACATTCATCAAGGCGCCCCCTGTGCTATTGGCAGTCACAGTAGGATTCCCAAGTCCATTCCCTCCCAGTCTCCTAGACCACGACATAATTTTCAGCTTTATGCCTCTTCTCAAACCTCCAAAACTCTCTCATCTTAATAGATGAGCTTGCTGTTTCCCTGAGAAAAGAAAAGCAAACAGCAGAGACCTTCCATAAGGTGCCACAAACACTTCTACATAGCTATATGCATCTGCTTTCTCTTCTGATGTTAATTCTTAATGCCTCCACATGCCTATCAGCGCTCATCCCTTTTGTCTACTCAGAGACATTGCTCAGCAATTCTTCCTTCCTGCCCCTTGTAATCAAATTGGTCCTTCCTACTTGAATATTATTAGACTGCAAATATGCTCGAAAGTCTCATATTTTAAAAAAAAGAGCAAAGAAAAGAAAGGAAAAAAGTCATTTCAGATGACTTCACATTTCTCTCCATGATCATCCTATTTCTTACCTCCTATTTACAGCTGAACTTTTGAAATGAAATTTTTATATTAGTTCTCTTCAATTCCTCTTCTATTCACTCCTGAATCCAGTCAAATTGGAATTTTGATCCCACCAGTACATTTAACTGCCCTTGTGAAGACCATCATTTGTCTCCATGTTGCTAAGTCTTAATTGACAATTCCCAGCCCTCATGCTACTGATGTTGAAGCATTTGACACCTTGATCACTCCCACTCTTTGAAATGTGCTCATCACTTGGCTTCAAGGACACCCCACTTTTCTGTCTTTTCTGATTACCTCCATGGCCACTCCTCAGTCCCTTTGATGATTCCTACTCAGATCCTTGGTCTTCAAATGTTGTAGTAGTCCAGTATTATTTAGACATGGAGCTTCTTTTCTCTATTTATACTCACTCCCAAAGAAACAGCACCCAGACTGGTGATTCATAAATTTCTACCTCTAACCCAGATATCTCTCCTGTATTTCAGGGTCGTAGATCCAGCTGTCTACTTTATGTTGCTACCTGGGTGTCTCATAGATGATATAATATGAACATGTCCCCAAACCTGCTTCTCTTAATCTTCCACATCCAGTAAAAGGCAGCTCCAATTTTGGAAATTCTTTCCAATTTCTCAAGTAAAAAGCCATGACTCTTCTCCTTCTTGATCCCACATCTGATTCTTCAGCAGATTCTTTTGGCTCTGCCTTTAAGTTTTTTCTAGAATCTTACCATTTCTCATGACTACCACAACTGCCAGTCTTGTCTCATACAGCATCATTTCACCATAAAGTACAGGAATACTTTCTACTTGGTCTCCCTATTTCTATCCTTGTGTCTCCGATAGCCTATTCTCAATTCAGATGCCAGAATGGTCCTTTTAAGCATAAGTTAGTCAATGTAATTTCTCTGTGCAAAATCTTCTTACAGCTTCTTCCTGTTGCATTTGGAATAAAAGTCAAAGGTCATACTAGTGCCTCCTATACTGGAATTATTATGTGTCACGTCGTCTTCTACCACTTTCTTCCTCATTCCCTTCCTTCCTTCACACTAACCTCGGGATGTTCCTCTGACAGGCCAAATATGTTTCTGCTTCGGGCTTTTGCACTTGATATTTCCTGTGCCTTGAACATTCTTTTCCCCAATATTTGTAAGACTTGCTCCCACATCATGTTCAGATTTTTATTCAAATGTTATCTTCTTTTTAAAGGTCTTCTCATACCAGTTATTAAAAACAACAACCATCTTATTCCTTGCTTTATATTTTTCTGTAGCACTTTTCACCACCTGGTCTGGTAGCTCTTTTACTTCCTTTTTTATTTTCTGTCTTCCCTCCTAAAACATAAACTCTAACATGGTAGTGGTTTTGACTTCTTTAACTCCAGCACATGGAGCACTGCCTTGCACTTAATTGTACTTAATAAACATTTGAATATATGAACATGTGAATAAAATTGGATGGGCATCTAAATGGAACTGGAACAATTTTCCAGGAGATATGAAATAAGTTAGTGATTTATAGCAGTAAGTTTCTGTCTTTTAACATAAGAATTCTATCTTATAAGAAGTAAAAGGTGCTTTTTATATTGATTAGATGGACATTATTATAGCTGGTGAGCCAATATAAGGAATTAAATGAAATTAGTGAAGCCAAAGGTTACACTTCTCATTGTTAACTTACAGCTCTTTTTCCAAAATAGATTTTTGTTCCTTTTCACTTCAGTGGTTTTGAATACCTCCCTATGTTTTTTGTCTCAAAAATGGATTATCTCTGTAGGTCATCTGTAGAAAAGTGGCATCTGTCACATTTATAAATGATCTTTTGAATGCCAACACAGATAGCAGAGTGGAGGAAAGTTAGCTATAGTTAGATTTTTTGAGCAATTCTCTAGCTCTGAGTGGTTTCAAACTGTTGGGTGCATAAGAACCCCCTGGAGCTGCTTGTTCAATACAACCTCCCTGGCTCCACTCCACACTTGCTTTTCTAGAATCTCTGACAATTGGCCCTGGGAATCTGCACAATGCCCCCAGGGATTCTAATGCAGGAGTTCCTGGACTTGCCTTTGAGATGTGTAGCTCTGATCATTCAAAAGATGTTTACTGTCTTTCCTAGAAATCAAGCAAAGGCTTATGGTAAGAAGACAAGTATCATATATCTCATTCCTGTGGAGACCAATTATCTTGCTATGAATGGTCGCTTGTCTGCAAATTGTCCCCTGTCCCCAGGATGCCATTTTACATACGTGCTGTGGCATACGAGAGGAAGGAGGGGGGGGTAGTAATTTCACCTAAGCTCTCCTTGATCAATACTAACCTATCACCTTTAATGAAGAAATAATTCCGCTGAAATGTCACAGAACTGTGGGTGGTTAGAATCACCTCCTGGCCCTGTTTGCTGACCTATCAACATCCACTCCACAAATGACTACCTTTTTTTTTTTTTTTTTTTGTCTTAGGGCTTTTGTCTCCTTGCTTTCTTTATCCTAGGGGAATCAGGTGATGAAAGGGGTCAGATTATGACACAGTGTTACCATGGAGACCAGAAGCTACTCAGCTCCTGTGTGGGTTGGTTCCCCCCCTTCTAACCAGCTGCTATTCCATCAGAGTAAAGGATTTTTACCAAGTGGAAATATGAGCCTTTGAGATCTTTTCCTTTAGCTCTAGCTTGTGAAAGAGAGGAACGCCACAGAACACTTTTTGTTATTCTGACACAAAGTGCCAAGAAAATGTTGGGTTTGGGGTGGTGAAATTTCCTGTCATCATGATGTTTGGTTTCTGGACTTGTAGTTATTTTGTTTTAAGCCTTTGGTTAGCATATCAAAATCATGAGTGGGAAGACATGGAGTGCTTTTAAGCATGTCTTCTTTCTCTCATAATAGAGAAAGAAATGGCTATGTTCATAATCATGAATTATTTGATAAAATTCTATTCACCCCTTTGAGTACTTACTACATTGAGGCCCCCTTCTAAGTGCTTTACATGTATTATTTCATTTAACCCTAACTTAAACGATGAGGTGAATTTTATTATGTCTGTTTTCTAGGTGAGGAAAATAAAAGACACTGAATTTAAGGAACTTGTGCATGCTGGCTTTCTAGTCATGAAACCAGGAGAAGAGCAAGCAAGGTGCACATGCCCACACTCAGGCTGTGGTCACTTCTCTGCGGAATCAGAAGCTACTGCTGAATCAGTTGTGTGTATTGTGATAGTGCCGCCTCATAACTGTAATTAAGGTCACGTTCATGTTCATATGAGTGTGCACCTCCCAAAGCTAAATCAATAGTTAGTTCAGAGAGTTGTGAAATATCCTGGACTTATGGTAGAGCTAACGCCCTGGTGCTTAGACCACAGCCTTTGGGTCCAGCTTTAATTTCCGTGGTGGCTGTGGCAAGCAGGGTTCTTATAGCTCAGTCTCGACTCAACTCAGTCAACTGCCACCTGAGTCTTTCTGGGCTTTACCCCAAGGTCTTCTCTGACTCTAGAGGGCTGTTATGTTGTACACAACAGTACCCAGAAATTGCAGGAGAGTTAATATACCTAGGGACAACACTTGGACCATGGGGGTGGAAGTGGGAGATTAGTGTGTAAATGTCCCAGTCTCCCATTGACAGCTGGATAATTCTAAAAGACATTCTATGTGCTTCTCAGAGGTCCTAGGAGAGATAAGAATCTATTCTACAGGAATCCATTTATGACCTAAAAAAAAGAAAAACAGCAATTTATGATAGTTTTCCTCTCTCCTATCTTACTGTCCCCACTTACTTGCTCCTGCTTCCTGGGTTCAGTTCCTAAATAATGCACCCACACCAAGTCTTTGTCTCAGGTTCTGATTTCTGGAGGAACCCAAACTAAGAACTGGAGTGACTTATTAATGTTCAGAATTGTGATTATTATGCTATGCAGACAGTACAGTCAGCAAAATATGGTCAAGTCCATGTGCTCAAGACATACTTGTGTGTGTGTTTGGATCCTGGCTCTGTCACTATATACTTTATAATACTGTCAGTCAGATATTCTGAGCCTCAATAATCTCAAATGGAAAACTGAGAAAAACACTACTACCTCGTAGACTTGTTATGAGCTTGCTCAGAACCCTGATAGACCAGTCTTGGTGTGGCTGTGACCCTTGTCCCCACCTCTGGACTCCCACCTACCATGACCAGATATTGGGAAGAAGGGAGAGTGTGAGATAATCATGAGATGCATGTGGCAAATGAGAACTCAGAACATGCATTTTCTCTTCAAGGAGAATAAGGAGAACTAAATGCTGGTCAGTGATGTCTAATTATAAAACATGGCAGAGGATTTGTGGGGCAATGGTGTTTCAACATACTTATAAGGAATTTAATAAAGTGCACCTGATTTCCTCCATTCTCTTAGACAAAGAACTATGAGTCCACTGTAGCCACAGAGGGACTCCAAAAATGCCAAAAGCTTCTATGTAAATCATACCTCCATTTATTAAAATGCTTTACTTTATAAAACTTTCTGTCTCTTGCTGTTAAAGAGATGTTACAGTGAATGGGAACAGAAAGTGGGTGAGTGTGAAATGGTTCTAAAGTTGCCATGGAAACAGGTGGTACAACCAATCTATGAAGAGCTATGTGTTCATCTGGGAAGTCTTCAAATTGCCCCCGGAGGCCATCTGACTATAAGTGAACTGCATAACCATAGGTGATGTCCGGTGCCCACTGTGCAGCCCTAAATCCAGGTAAGGGCATAAGAGAAAGCTTGTCTTTCACAAACAGCTGTATGACTCTGAAGATAACAGAAGTCATCTATCCGTCAGTTCCCTCCCCTGCCTTTGCAAATAGCAAGAGAGACAGTGAGGGTGGCAGTTATAATGACTTACATGTGTATTGTTCTTCCCATATTTCCTAGGGGCTTTATGTTCATTGACCCATTTGATCCTATAAGACAGGCAGTCTTGGCCTAACTAGGTGAGTATCACAAAGAGCAATGAGGCACAGAGGGATTTGTTAAAGGTCATATGAATAGTAAATAATTAAAATGGAACTAAATTCTTGAACTCTTGTTTGTGCAACTTTTTTTTTCCTAAGGCATAGCCCAGAGATACATTGGAAAAGAATGGAAGACTTAATTGTCAGTTCCTCTGCAACTGATTGATAGTATGATGATTTGTAGTGCCCCCACCACCCTGCCCAGAGGTGTGGTAGTTATCATTTGATTGCTTTTTAGCGTGTCCAGAAATGTGATAATACATTTTAAGAGATAATATCTGTTTATGATTCAGCTGAAGTCTTAATAAAAGTGAGTAAACAAGTTGCTAACACCACCAGAGGCCCCTCTCAATTGCTGTAGCTTCACTGAGCTTCTATGATAACTTAGTAAATCCAGAAACAAGTTTAACTGCTAGAATCTTAAGATATTTTACTCACTTTAGCCTGTGTTCGTACAATGAGCTATGTATTGCAAGTCTCACTCAAAGGAGTTAAAATCAAAGGTTTGCTTTGGTTTTGGTTATTGGTTTCCATAATAAGACCCAAAGGTTCAATAACCCTTTACACAGGTGAAGCTTATACTCATTGCAATATGCCTTCCTACTTTAGTCCTCTATCCTTAGGGGGGGTGAACTGCTATCACAAATACATGCTCCATGAGTAATGGCTTAAGCACAATAAAAGAATATTCCTGACTCATGTAATAAAGTTTAGAGGGTCAATAAGTTAGAGATGCTGCTCTCCACTTATCCTTAGGCTTGAGGCTGAGAAAGGCTTAGCTGGTTGGTATAGGCCAGGCTTAGATCACATGCATTCATATTCAATGGTTTCACCCATCTGGAGGGGAGCAGGGAATCTAGTCTGTGCCAGAAGAAAAGGAGATTACAGATTTTAGAGCATAGCCACCAATCTGGGACATCTCTCCCCTTCATCACCCCAGTAACCTATATTCTATAGTAAATACTCAGACTCAGAGTTTTACCTGGAGATACAAAGAAAAGCAAAGAAAAGCAAAGAAAAGCAAATTTATGAATGCCTTCTTTATTCCCCAAAGAGAATTTTATCTTTGGGGATATCAGCTAGTTATCTTGCGGTCTCTTAACCCTTTTCAGCCCAGATTAAAGGGGTTGTAAAATGTCCTTAGTGGAAAAAAATAACTGTCTCAGAGGCTCTAAGGGCAAACAAAAGACGGGAGGGATACTGGCTAGCCAAGGAAGGTTGGTAATATTTGAGATTTTCAGACGTGGGTGACCAGCACATCTCATCTCATTTGTGATGAATGATTTTGCATATTCATTCTCCTTGTGACTAGCTATAAAGGAGAAAGCCTGAGGCTCTGGCAACCGAAGGGGTGGAAGACCAGGGCAGTGATGGAGCTGTGGGAAAGGAAATATGTTCAGGGCTTGGTTTTGAGTGGCGGTTGATGAATCACTCTGTAGTGGGTGTGATCTGTCAGGTTTCTATGAAATCACTGATGCCACATGGTCCCACACTTCTCCACATTTCTTTATTAGATGGAATGGCACCCCCTCATTCTTTGCCCACCATGTAGGCTTTTGTTTCAATTTTTACTTCTGTCTCACAATGAACTTTATTTCTTTACTTATTTATTTATTGTCATATAATTTAACCCATTTATTATAGGCTAGCAATGTTTCACATGGCAGAGCCTCTACTGGTCTTTCAATTCTTTTAGGTTTCTGACGGCAGGTTTTGCAGGGATGGCAGAAGTGATGTCAGAGGTCCAGGCACCGCCAACTCCAACATGGTGCCAGATCCCTGCAACTCACCTTTTCATTTGGGTTTGCCATGGAAGGAGCAAGTATACTCCGTGTGCTGGCTTATTTTGATTTTCTTTGTTTTCTTGAGGGAGGCACCATAGCAGGTCCTGTATTTACCTATAATTCCAAATTTCTTGGTGAATATTAATCATGTAGTGGTAGATTGGACTGACTATTTTATTTATTAAAATCTTAACTCTTTTTTTTTTTTTTTTAGAAAGAGAAGAGTGAATGAGTGGGGAGGAGTAGAGGGAGAAAGAGAATTCTCAAGAAGCAGACTCCATCCCCAGCTAGGAGGCCGAAGCAGGGCTTGATCTCACAACCCTAAGATCATGACCTGAGCTGAAATCAAGAGTTGGATGCTTAACCAACTGAGCCACGCAGCACCCTTAAAATCACACTTTGTAATTCTTAGGTTTTACTCATGTAGGAGAGATACACTGCTATGTAGGCATTGCATCTAGTGTTACTAAAAACAGTTTATTATCACATTGTAAAAATTGAACTGTGTTTTGTGAAAAATGAATAGACTCCCAGGCCCAGAAGAGACTGTGTTAATTCATTGGGTTGTTTATATAATTCTTTAAAACTGTTATAGAAAGAAGATGATCTAATTCCATTTTAAAGAACTTGAGGATTAAAGATTTTACATGTTGTTAACAATGAAAAAAATATTGATCTTCATAATACTAGTGTGCTAAAAATTAAGAGAGCCTCCTTTCCTTTGCCTTAGAATTAGGATTACTGTTTTTGTTCATTCATTTATTAAAATTTTTTCTTTATTTATTCTCTGCCTTTTTGCTTCAAGAGATCTTTGAATTTCTATGGTAGCTGCTCTTCCAGATTGGTCAGAATCAATTCAATGCTCTAAGAAATAATTGGTCTCTATTATATGGATCTTTTGATTATTTCCCTGAAGTTTTTCTTTCGAAGGGGGAACTAGAATGACATTCCTTCTACTCAAAAAAATCATACTCATTGGTGTGCAGTTACATTGGTGAATTACTGCAATGACTTATGCTATCCATAACTACATGGCTCACTCAAGTTATCACTTAGTAATTAGGACAACTGTAAATTTGGACAACTTATAAAAATGCTAATATGTATTATTTTGTAATTAAAATAAATAACAATGTGGTATGTTTTCTAAGAAAAAGTGTTTGTGCTTATTTTCTAGGAATCTTGAGTCCTCCAAGTTTGCATGTTTTCTTTTTTTTTTTAACGTTTATTTATTAGAGAGAGAAAGAGCATGTGTACACGAGTAGGGCGAATGGAAGAGGGAGAGAATCTTCAAGCAGACTCTCTGCTGAGCATGGCACCCACTGTGGGGCTTGAGGCAGGCTCTACTGGTGCTCTATCTCACAACCCATGAGATCATGACCTGAGCCAAAACCAAGAGTTGGATGCTTAATTGACAGAGCCATTCAGATGCTCCCAGGTTTCCACATTTCTAAGGTGCCATTTACATTTTAAATACAAAGCTCTATTTCATTGACCTATCAAATTGGTCCTCCTGATTACTGGGTAAGTTGGCAGAGTTAGAGGTTTTTTGCACCGTGTTGATGTACTGTGTTGTTTGCTGCACTTTGGTGAACACCAAAGGAGGAAGCCTAAAGTAGATAAGGTAACTTTGACAGAAGCCTTTAGCAGGGCCAATAGGAATGGCATAATATATCAGTTTTCTGAGTATGTACAACTTCAAGTGATTTATTGAAATTACATACTTATACCGAAGTTCTTTTAAGAGAGTGTGGGAACAGGTTTTTAACTGTGGGTCAAGGAAAAAAAGAAGGGATTTTAGGCTCCCTGGGAGAACTGTACAGGAATAAGAAATCATTTAATTAACATTTAATCCGCATGTATTCTAAAACCTGAAAACAGTTCTGTTTTAGAATGAAACATTTCCCCATTTACCTTCCAGAGATTTGAAAAGATAAAGCATTACATTTTCAGAGAATGGGTTGATTGATTTCTTGTTGGCTTCCCCCACTTTCTTTTCCATGTTCCTGGGGTGACTCTCTCTTCAGGGTGATGGGAAAGCCAGGAAAGGTCCAACCCCTGCTCAAAGTGCCTCTGGACTTTCTGAGAATTCCTTCTAAGCTGTGTGGATGAGACCAGAATGACACTGAGGATGGGAATTGATATGACTTACCTCCCTGATTCTGATGACAGTCAGCATGAGAAACTAGAGGGCCAAAGAGTTCTTTCTTTAGATGACAGGCTCAAGTTGTCATATCTAAGTAGAGTGAGCATATATTTGGTCCTAATGACTTATTGTCCAGACTGAAATATATTTGGGAGTGAAGAGAAGAGCTATTAATGATTAAGCCAAGACAACAGGCTTAAATCATCCCAGGCAAACCAGGATGCATGAGCACCTTACAAATGAATCACATTCTTCTTTGTAATGGCATTCAGTGCCTTGGGCAGAAATCCTTCCACTTAGTCCCCCAGATTTTCCAAGAAGGAGAAGCTACTCAGACCTTATAGTACTTGGCACTTATTTATTGCTTGCTACACTTGTTTGTGGTTTTTCTCCTAATGCCATTGTTAGGTTGGGGGTTTCCTATTGTAGAAATAAAGTATACAATGCAGTCTTACCTGAGGTCATTAATTGCACTTGCTTAGAATCCCTGTGTTCTGATCTTTCCTCATTCTTAGTGTTAAGAGAAAGCAAGAATACACACAATCTCACTGTTCTATGGATTTTCTGTTCATTGTTTCTCTTCAACTATAAATTACGGCTGACCAGCATAGATCATCTGAATTTTCTAATTTGGAGATCCTCGGAAGGTAGCAGAGTAGGAGGACCCTAAGCTCATTTCTTCCCACTGATATACCTAGATAACTAATGATCACATCACTGTTTCTAATCCAGAAAATGAACTGAAGACTGGCAGAACAGACTCTCTGTGATTAATCCTGTAGAGGAAGCCACATCAAAAACAGTAGGAATGGAGTCCCTCTTGGGAGCCTAACTAACCGGCAAGACTGAATTTACTAATTCAACTTATTCTGTTCCTTCTGCTTAAAGTCAATGCCTGTCCTCTTCTCTAATAAGGAGATTTTCCTTTCTCATTAACTTACCAGTCAATCTTATTTTTTTTTAATTGTTGCATACTACTTCTTTGCTTTGTTCTTAGTTTTTCTCTTTCATGTATGAAAATGCAAATTGATTTGACTTTTCTGTATTTTAGTTTGCTCTCTTTTAAGTGTATGAAATATTTTAATAATTTAATAAATTTGGATTCAGAAAAGTATAATAAATACTAATGAGATAAATGCTACTTTTGGTAGCAGAATAAATGTAGTATTTTGAAAAACTCCATACTTTTAGAATGAAGGTAAACAGTTTTTAGAAGTGCATTTCATGTCTACCCTATTAAGTATTTAGAATCTGATATAGTTATCAACCATTCTTTAGAAATTTGCATTATGCCACTTTGCTTTTGTGGAAGGCCTGCCCAAAAGTACCTGTTTTCACTGAGTGAAAGAAATAAAAAGAGGATTTTTGCTTTTATGAAGGAAGGTGAAAAGCAGGACTGATCATCAGTGTTGTACTTGCAGTAAATAGTTAGAGACAATGCACACCCTGAGCAGTGGGTGTGGCCCCACTGAGCCCCTGCCCTAGGAACCACACAGCATCTCAGCTTCGAGCTGCCATAGCTTTGAACTGTGTCTGTGAGCATCTGGGCTTTATCTAGATTTATTTTTTGCATCCTTTAGCAAGACGTGTCCTAAAGTATCAGAAAACCCAAAGATAATTTATTTTGGGGGTCTGGGAAGGCTCAAATATTTTTCATATAAATTAATGGTAATTGCTTCCTTGCCTTATGCCATATCAGCTTATGAAAGTTTTCATAGGAATGCTCTACTTTCAGATAGTGGGGAAACTTGTATGAAAAAAGTGTTTTTGCCTCAAGGATGTAATCATTTTGAATAAAATCTGAATAATTCTAAAATCGCTTGCATACTGGTGAAACCAAACTGAAAGTTTCTAAGAAAACAAAGATCAAAAGATGGCTATTCTCTCTACTATGTATTTATTCCTGTACTTTTTCCCGTTTTCCTTTTATGCCCCCTATTGAATACAGGTAAATCATTTCATTTTGGTTCACTATTTTCAAATCATGAAACTAATCATATTTGATATGAAAAAAAATGGGTTATCGTATATTATTTCTACCTCTGTAACACCTACATTTATTTTTATATAAAGATATTCTAAAAATGATATACTGAGAAGCACTTTGAGAAAAGATGGAGCAAGGATCTCCAAAAATGCATTTCTTCATTAAAGCAACAAGAACACTGGCAAAAGTGATTGAAATCAACTTTTTCAGCACTATGAAAATTAACCAAAAGCTCGCCACCATTTAAAGAGCACGTATTCAATAGAAACTTGGTCAGAGCAGGGAGCTCTGTGGATTTAAAATTTTTCCTATCCCATCCCCCTGTTTCTAGCTCTCTCAAAGATTGGGAGGTGGCAGTTTTCAGCAATTCCAGAGAGTTGTCACTGTGTAACTTGTCTTTAGCTCACTTACCAGCTGCCAGGACAACATTAGTAATGGGTTATTGGATAACACCACGCCTAGCTGGAGTGGAAAGGAACAAACAGCGGGTGCAGATGCGCCTGAGCATTCCTCCTGTTCTCCTTTCTAAGAAGGTGACATGATTTTTACTGTGGGAGACTGTGATTGCAAAGGAACGGTGCCATGACAGAAGTATTGTCCTTAACACCAGAAGTTTTCCACCTTGAGTATATCTGGCTGCTCTCCATTAAAGACAGACCCTGGACTCACCCTCTTTAGAGGAATCCATCACTAGCTGAGCTCTCCAACACCGCTTCCTTCCATGGGGAAAAGAAGATATTTGAAGTTTGACATTATTTAAAAAGACAACAAATTTTTTAAAAAGTATACTACATAGACAGATACATGAACCAAACAAAGAATTTAAAACAGGCATGTAAAATCTCAGAGAAATGAGGATTGTGGCAAATACTTAAGGTTGGTTCACTCAATGTTCTTTCCAATGAGCTTTTGACATGCCTTCAACCATTATGAGTGTGGGAAGCCAAAACCTGCCATCAAGTGGCCTTGCAGCTTGAGTTGGATATGTGACAACCATGGTAGATAATGAGACGTAAGAAGTCTATTGAGGATTTCTGGGGAAGTGTTGGTCTGCTTAATAAATGTATTGCTTCTTCTCTTCCTTCTCTTTGCCCTCCCTTCGTCCTGCTACCAGCTGCAAGATAGCTGGAGGGTGTTCACCATCTAGCCTCTATGAAGGAAAGGCGTGAGGAGAAGAGACCTTGACCCTAACACCTGGAACTGCCAAAAACCATTTACTTCTACTTCTCCTGCTATTTGTGAGAGGCAAGCAGTTTAATTTGCTTAAGCCCCTAGCAATTGGATTTTCTGTTACTCATATGTGTAAGTAATTCCCAAATGATGCAAACAGGAAATTGGACATATGAAACAAAAAGCAGTCATTTATACAATTCACTGGAAATATTTAACATGAAAAGTATATCTTGAATAAAGGACTCAATAGAGGGGTTAAAGAGTTCAATGAGGACAATGGAAATAAATTGGAGAGGTGGAAAAGGAGGTCCAAGAACTTTCTCAAAAGGCATCAGAAAAGGATAAAGAGAAGGACTATGTGATAAAAATTTAAGAATTATAGAAAATAGTAATAGCATTAGGGTCTGAATAAAGGTATTCCAGATGACAAAACAAGCAATAAATAGAAAGAAGGAAATAATTGAAAAAGTAATGAGTAAGATTTACTCAAACTAAGGAAAGATACTCAGGTGATGAACTGACAAGATCCACGCAGTGTGAAACAAAATAGGGCAATGAGAACTTAGACATCTGCATAATATGATGAAATATAAGAACATCTAAGTCTAAGAGAAAAATTCTAATAGCTTCCAGAGATTAAAAGCAGATCATCCCCATCTTGATAACAAGAATTTCATTGTTATCAGGTTGTGCAACAGCAATATTGGATAATGGAATTCTATTTTTAGAGTATTGACTAAAAAGATATTTGAATCTAGATTTTTTTCCAGCTGAATTATTTAAAAGCATGAACAAAAATTCTCATGTGTACAGTGCTTCAGAAGATTTACCACATAAGGATCCTTTTTGAAAACACTCTAGAACAAGAGTCAGAAAACCATGGGCCATAGGCCAAAACTGGTTCACTACATATTTTTGTAAATAACATTTTATTGGAACACAGTTCTGCTCAGTCCTGGATGTCATATCTGTGGCTTCCTTCCAGCCATGACGGCTTAGTTGAGTAGTTGCAACAGAGTCTGTATAATCCACAGGCCCAAGCTATTTGCTGTTTAGTCTTTTACTGAAAAAGTTTGTCAACTCTTGCTCTAGGACAAAGGATGCAAGCAGGAAGAGAAACGAATCGAGGCAACTTCAAGATAAAGGAAGTTAAGATGAGTAAAGTTCACTAAACAGTAAAGGATGAGTAAACTAAACAGTAAAGTTCACTGTTTAATAAAGGATGAAAGCAAGCTAAAATGTATCTCAAACAATCCAGAACTAAACTATTTTATGTGATGATCACATTGTTGTGGAAAAGTCAGAGGCAAGTTTATGCTCAAGTGTTTGGCTGGTTTAGGCAGCATGGTAGCGTGGTGGGGGGATGTCCTCAGGTTTGGACTGCACACTGGCATTGCATCTAAGAAAGCATCATTTACATTACTGATACATCTTAGATAATCAAGGCCTGAATTCTGGCCCTCATGTTACTACCTTACTTGCTGAAGGGTGGAGTGAGAGTGAGGCCAGAACTTGAATGTACTGTCATACCGTGATGTCTGAGATCCTGGGGAGTGGGGGGCATGTGTGATCATATATCTAGTGGGGCAGCTGCCTGTCAGGGCTCTGGAAAATTCCCCTCACCAATTTAAAATGATTCTTTCCTTGAGGAAATGTTGTCTTTCTCTCACTCATACAAATTTGCCCTCTGAGTTAGCAGCTGACATTTTAAAAGGGGAAAGTTTAGCTATGAATAAACTTAAAAATGATAGGAGAAAATTAGTGGATATATGTTATCAATAACTTAGTGGTAACCACCAGAAGTATAGAAATAGACCAGCCGATTAGTCTATCCATCCATGGATTAGTGGATTAGTGGATTAGTCTAACCACTGAATGTAGGAAAGATGGGGGTGAATAAGAAAACATGATAGTACAATAGTCTGTAAGAAATACACCCCAGTGTGATAGTAATTACAATAAATATAAATGCATATAAAACTGATCCAAAGACATAGATGCTCAGATCAGATTTCAAAATGGTAACTGTTAGGCAAGAGAATCAAATGACTGTATCTCCATGGAAATACAGACATGACATGGTAGTTGTCAAGTGATAGTTATTACTGTGCTTTTTCCGTACTGAGTTAATTATTCAGAATCAAAGTCGTATCTGATATCCTGGAGTCAGAGGTGGGCATCCTGAGGTTTTACTTTCCAATTAATGATCTGTTCCAGTGGTGACTCTGTTTAGTAAAGTCTTAATCTGACAGTGATAAGAAAGAAAACTTTTTTAAAAAATGATTTTATTTATTTTGAGAGAGAGAGAGAGAAGAATAGAGAGAGAGTGAGGAAGGGGGAGGGGCAAAGGCAGAGGGAGAAGCAGGCTTCCTGCTGAGTAGGGAGCCCAATGCAGGACTCGATCTCAGGACCCTGGGATCATGACCTGAGCTGAAGGCAGACACTTAACCAAGTGAGCCACTCAGGCATCCCAAGAAAGAAAACTTTTAAGATAACTCCCAAGAGAGCTTATTACATAGAAAAACTTCTGCCTTACTAAAAATACAGCTTAATGAAACAATACTTGGGGTGCCTGGGTGGCTCAGTCAGTTAACTGTCCCACTCTTGATCTCAGCTCAGGTCTTGATATCAGGTTGTGAATTCAAGCCCTGCATTGGGCTCCACGTTGGGTGTGGAGCCTCCATAAAAACACAAAAAATAAAACCATACTAAATATCATAATTTTGAAAATTTTGATTAACTTGCTTGGAACCAAATTTGTCAGAAAAGAGCTGTCAGCTGCAATATAAGGGATGATTAAAATGTGCATAGAGTCTCAGAGAAATTAACAATCTCTCACATTTTGCATAAAAGTTGACCAGCTCATTATGAAGAACAAAGAAACTATAATTCAATGAATTTTTTATTATATGACCACTTGTTTAAAGTATTGGTAGATTTTTTCTGTGAACTTGATTCTGTTTTATTTAACTTTGGGTCATTAAGTTGCAAACTACTAAATATGATGTAGTTTTGTTTCAGATAGTAAGAACCAAAAACCTCACCTGTTTCTATGATTAAAAGTCACATTTAAAAAATGAGAATCCACAACGGGCAATATGTGATTGGAGAATAATTACTAATTTTCACTAACAATAATTAGTAGAAATTAATAATTTCACTAACAATAAACCTACCTCCAAAAATCCATTTTAGTGCCAAAATGTAGAGTCATACAGAGGACACATTTGGTTTTCTCGGATCTGGTGAAACAAAAGTCATTCTAAGTCATACTTACTGAGATTGATCACCACTTTGGTCCTTCACAATGTTGTCTAATATCTAAGAATGTTTACACTGCAGAATTGCAAAATTTCCACTGCTTTGCTGCACCTGGACTGGTGAGAGAATGATTAACACTCAAGGAATAGTCACATTATACTAGTCACCATCCTAGTATCTTGTTCATCTTTGAATTTTTTTTTTAAGATTTTATTTTTATTTATTTATTTAACAGAGAGAGAGAGAGAGAGAGCATGCATAGGCGGGGGAGCAGCAGGCAGAGGGAGAGGGAGAAGCAGGCTCCCGGTGGAGCAGGAAGTCTGATGTAGAACTTGATCCCAGGACCCCGGGATCATGACCTGAGCTGAAGGCAGACACTTAACTGACTGAGCCACTCAGGTGCCCCACCTACAAACGTTTTCTACAATAAAATAATTAAACTTCCAAATATTCCAATGTCATGAAAATTTATAGCTAGAGAAATGGGGAAAATTAGTTTTGTGACTTTACAAAGGACATTCAAGTAGAAGCCTATGCTCTATAGTCAGTATCTTGTGTCCAATAGTGAGTTAGACTGAGCCCAGGGCAGCAGTAGGACTGGAGAGGAAATAGTCAGGCTGGCTGAGGGTGGAGCATCTGGTGAGTGAAGCCCTAAGGAAAATGGGAAAGAGGGAAGTGATAAATTTGTTCTATACCTACCATTTAACACTGTTTACCCAGGACCTGGCAGGAAGTCTTGTGATTACCCACAGTATTGCTGAGACTCATTTGAAAAATTTAAGTGTTGCACACTTACTTGACATTCGGCTGCGGGAAAGTAACTACAAAATTTCTAACAGCTCTGGCTTCTTAGGCTAAATTTGGGTTCCCTCTTTCTAGTAAATAGTATCTGCATGAAGTCAGAGATAAAAACCACTAGCCTGAATTCTGTACCTTCTTTTTCGATGTACGTAAGTTATATAATTTTTTTGTCATTTGAAAAATAAGTATTGAAAACCTAATATTTGTCAGGCATTTTGCTTGGTGCCATAGTTAACTCTGGCTAGAATAAAGTCCCTTCATTCAAGGAGTTAACATTTTAGTGTGAAGACAGGGAAGTGAATAGATAATCACAATATGGCATAGGGTCTTAGGATGTTTGGGGAGCCCATCGGAGTGTCACTTGACCCAATTTCAGATATCAAGGACAGCTGCTTGGAGAAAGGGCAGTTGTTAGCTGAGAGCCAAAGCATACAAAGATTAGCCTGGTGAAGGCCGGTGGGGGCTAAGGAGTGGTACAGAAGTGTATTCTAGGCAGAGAAAACTGCCTGTCAAAGTTCAGTAGTTAGACATATTATGATTTATAAGGAATTCATTATAATTCAGAAATAGAGTAGCTGGTTGGAGGAAGACGAGAAAAGAGATGACCTCTTAAGATCTACTCTGTAATCCATGATAAGGAGTCTGAACTTCATGACACAAGCTCCAGAAGCCACTGGAGGATTTCACTAGGGTTAGGTTTGTGCTTTAAGAAGACCAGTTCAGAAGCAGCTTGAAGAATTACCTAGAAAGGAGAAACCTGGGGGGGCCAGGAGAGGAAGTGGGATACTATAGTGTAAACCAGGTAAGAGGTGGTGGTGGTTAATTCAGATAAACAGCTGAGAGAATGGAGAGATGAGAGGGAGCTGGGATGATTGGAACTGATGAGTAATCAGACATAAGGAAAGAAAGAAGTTGAGGCTGATTGCCAGAGTTTGTGATTTGGGCAAGTGGTGGATGACGATATTCTTTGCAGACAGAGAAAATCAAAAGGAGCCTATAATCTCATGAAAGGTTTTAAGTAGCATTATATGCTGGCCATTGTGCCTGACCTGCCTTCTGTTTCAAGGATTGTTACTGTTCCTCCTTTCCATTCCACAGTTTGGTTCTCATTTCAAGACTTCCCCCCTTATTTGTCTATTTTCTCTGTCTCTCATTGGGATGTTTTGTTTTTACCTCATCAAAGGCTACTGTTGGTCAAAACTTTTTTTGTTGCAGGGCTCCTGGGTGGTTCAGTTGGTTAAATGTCTGACTCTTGGTTTTGGCTCAGGTCATGCTCTTGGGGTCATGAGATGGAGTCCCTTAATGGGCTCCATACTCAGCAGTGAACCTGCTAGAGATTCTCTCCCTCTCCCTCTGCCCCTCCCCCTGCTTGTACTCTTTCTCTCTCTCTCTCAAAAAATAAATAAATAAATAAATAAATAAACAAATAAATAAATAAATAAATCTTAAAAGAAAAACCCCCCAAAACTTTTTTTGTTGTTGTTAGCCCCAACTCTGTAAGTTTCCAGGAACATGAGACAACTATTATCAAGTGCTCTCTCTCATCTCTACTTTGAATTTGCATTTCTAATCCATTTAGGACTTTGAGATACTTAGCAATGTCTTCATATTGAGTTCTTCACTGTCATTATGCATCAGTTTGCTTGGAAATTTGTTTTTAGGTTGATTGTGAAAGATTAACATCAGCTACACTAAACCACAAATACTCTTACCATTTCTTGCAACAGCGATGAAGCCTTAAAGACTGAAAACTCAGGGACAGTAATGACATAATTACCAACTTTCTTACTGTGGACATTTCCTTATTGCTACTATATCACAAATCACCACAAATGTAGTGGCTTAAAACAACATAAGTCTATTATTTTATAGTTTGGTAGGTCAGAAGTCTGACAAGAGTACTAACTAGACTTAAAATCAGGGTGTTGGCAGTGAGGTTCTTTTCTCAAGGGCTCTAAGAGAGAATCCCCCCCCCTTTTTTTTTTTTACCTTTTCCAGCTTCTGGAAGTCACCTGTGTTTCTTGACTCATGGTCCCTTTATTCTAACTTCAAATCCATCAATGGTGAATGGAGTCCATTGCATTACTTTGACCTCTTCTACTCTTTACTTTTCAAATTTTTACAGACCCTAGAGTTTATATCATCCTACCTGGATAGTCCATGATAACTTCTCTGTTTTAAAGTCAGTTTAAGGACTGATAACCTTAATTCCATTTGCAACTTTAATTCACATTTTCCATATTATGTAACATAGTCACAGATTCTGGGGATTAGAACTTGGACATCTTTGAGTGGGTGAGGGGATCATTATTCTGCCTACCACACTTATGAAATCTGATTAAACAGCATTTTCATTGTCAAGGTTTTTCCCGTTTTTCAAATTTAATCACACCGAGGTCATTAATAATTTTCATGTGGCAAACTACAACAGAGAATTCTCCATTCGCCACTTGACCTAATAGCAGCTTTGATTTATGAATGATTTACTTCTCCTTAATGCGCATTCTTCTACTAGCTTCCAGGACATTACATCCTTACCACTTTCCCTCTGTCTGATGGACTACCTCTCCATCTCCCTCACTGAGTGTTCCCATTTCCCAGAGTACATAATGATAAAGTGCTCCGAAGAGTTCTTTGTTCACTGCTTTTCAGCATTTATACTCACTTCCTTGGCAACCTCATGGACTCTTAAGACTTTAATATCACTCAGAAGCTGACAGCTTTCATACTTGTATTGCTTTGCCTAGACATCTCAAATTCTAGACTTGTATATTCAACTGCTTCCTCTATATCTTTACTTGAAGTCTAACAAACATTTCAAAATCAACATACTCATAACTGAACTCCAACTGCTCCCATCGAAATCTGTCCCACTGTGGTTTGCTCTATCTGTTGAAGTAAACTGTATCATTCCAGGATCTTAGGACAGAAATATTGCAGTTGCAAAAATATTGAATTTTTCCTTTCCTTCACACCCCATATCCCTTCTGTTAGAAAATCCTGTGGCTGTGCCTTTAAAATATATCCAGAATTTATCACTTCTTAATACCTTAACTACTATCACCATGGTCTGTAAAGTATTTTCAGGACCTCACCACCCACATGACATTGGTGAACGTTGCCTTGCAATAAGGAACACCATATTCAGAAGCATGATATACAAAAATTGAGGAATCTGCTGTTTTATATGCAGGAAGTATTTTAATACTTTTATTGTATGCTTTATATACCATATAGTTTCCCGGATAAATGCAATATCAAACACAAATTTTCTTTAATTCCATTTTCTAAGATGTTTGATTAAAGAATGAAAGAAAAGAAGAAAAGAAAGTCATCTGACTTTAAAATTATAGCAGCATTTTGAATTGCTTTCCATGACTGGCCAAATATAAAAAAATATTCTGAATATGTTTTTGGTCACGGTAAATTTAGAAATGCTTGGATTTGGATTATACTCACTTCAGCCTTTATTAGACTATATTAACATTATCTGTAATGGAATGAAAAAAAAAAACTTAGAGTACTATATCCTGATTATGCAGGGAGGCAGACACCAACCCAAAATATTTTATGAATTCCTTTATTTACCTCCTAAATATCTGATGGTTCCTGACCAGAATAATAACATTAGGCTAAATTTGATATACTGAAATAATTTTTAACTACAGGGAAGACTACTTTTGATTTCTTTATCAGCTTGATCTCCCATTAAGATGAAGGAGAAAAGTAAAATTTGCAGCCCAGGTAGAGATTATGTCAAACTTCCTGTGTCAACTGATATGGTGATTTTGCATTAGTATCTTGAGTGTTTCTTTACTACTAAAAGGGTTTGCATTTCTAGTTGTTGGTTCTGATTAATTTCTTCCTTCCCATTGCACCCTCTTGAGGATGTTTGTTTGAGATAAATATTCCAGAAAAAAAATTTCTTTGCTATTGTTTAGCTATCTTTTGCAAAGTTTTCTTCATGGTGTTTATTTTTTAAACAGAGATATTAAAAACTAATTGCTATGGCAGCTTGCACTCTAGAACTTCCCAGACCAACCCAGTGTTTCTTAGAATATTGATGAGAACACACAGTTTGTTCCCAGTGATGGCTCTAAACATTTTTTGTCTCTTCTCCAAAGAGATCCATCAAAGGAGAGAAAGAAGATGACTCGGGGGCCTCTGAAATAAAACACCACTAAGAAAACTTCTGGGAATAGAAACAACAAACAAACAAATGCAAAGTAGAGAAGATCCTAGTATTTAGACAGATGAATTTGAAAGAACAATTAGGAAGGAGAGAGAAAAGGACTCCTCTGAGGCACATCAATTACTATTCTTCCATTTTAGAATATTCAATATACTAAGCAATATAGATCTGATGGACTCACAGAAAAGGCAGGAATTATGACCTCTGCTCTTATGTTTATGTATCCCAGTGGCTATTCTGCTGATTTAGCACCAACTACAATATCCCCTCATAATCTGGGATCTAATTCTCCAACTCAAGAGGATCCTTGGAGGCCTACTTGGCAGTGAAGACAGAGGAACATCTCCATAAAATAGGTGACAATAATTTTCTCAATACTTAAGTATAAGTGGGGGGTAGCATTTTTAAAAGATGCTTTCTATAGCTGCTCCCAACCCATCTTTTAAAACACTAATGGTGTAGATACTAATTGGCCTCTGGCACAAAATTTTCCTACGGTTGATCCTGGGGCAAACATAGACATTAAGTGTGATTGATATCCCTGGAGCTAAACTATTTGGGTATGTCTGCAGGTCACCAGTTACTGGTTGTACAGCCTTGGGCACATTAGATAATTTGTTTCTCGGTTTTCTTATTTATACTATGGGGATGATGATAGTAATAATACCTGCCTCATAAGATTGTTGACAGGATTGGATTAGCACCCTCAAATAAATGCTAGTCAATATCATTGGGGTGAGTGGTTCAAATTGTAGCAATGACAATTTTTCTTAGGTTTAAGCCAGATTATTTACTCTAAAATAAGAGTGGGGCATTTTGAGGGAAGTGGCCTATTTTAACCCTCAGAGTTCTAAAGAAAACTGGATTGAAAAATTTTACCGATATTGAAATAAATGTGTTGTAAGAAGGGACCCTGATGATCAGAAATAGATGTCTGGGACTTTAGTAGGGTAATCACAATATTTTTACTTAGAAGAGTAAGTTCTAAAGCTCAAAACACTAGACTTAGTTTTGTATAAGTCTATCAAGCAACACTGTTGTCTAAGGGCTTGGAATTTTTAATTTCCAGGAGCTATCTAAAAAGCGGATAATGTTATTTTGACTCTGTGATCCTATTACTAATTGGCAATTGGGATAGCCTGTGTGTTTGTTACAAAATATAATGTTGTTGATGACCATAAAATCAACAAACAACACAATTATCTGCCATGTTGATTGTTCATGACAATTAAAAACTCCAAGCTTTTGCCCGATTCCCATGTCTTTCCTTAGAAATTTCCAGGTTGCTCTCACCTCACTGCCCAAGGAATATGTGCCCAAGGAAAAGAAATTGTTCAAAAGATTATTCAAAAGATTATTAAGTACCTAATATATGCAAAGTTAGTGCCATGGACTGAGAAGAAATATCAAGGAAAGGCAAATACAGAGGCAAATAGATTCATTAACAAATATTGTTCAGAGCTGCAAGAAACTTAGTCAAAACAGTGCATAATATAAAAATATAACTTAATATTATAGCAATGTATTATACTTGATGATCAACAATGCTAGTGGATATAAGATATTCTTTTTTTCGCTGAGTAGGCTCCACGTCTAGCATGGAACCCAACTTGGGGCTTGAACTCACACCCTGAGATTAAGACTTGAGTTGAGATCAAGAGTGGGACGCTTACCTGACTCAGCAACACAAGTATCCCTCTATTAAGTTGTTTTTTTTTTAAAGATTTTATTTATTTGACAGAGAGAAACACAGCGAGAGAGGGAACACAAGCAGAGGGAATGGTAGCGGGAGAAGCAGGCCTCCTGCAGAGCAGAGAGCCCGATGTGGGGCTCGATCCC
>CM053604.1:70781530-70821639 GCA_028646535.1 Procyon lotor | reverse complement strand
GACTTGAGTTGAGATCAAGAGTGGGACGCTTACCTGACTCAGCAACACAAGTATCCCTCTATTAAGTTGTTTTTTTTTTAAAGATTTTATTTATTTGACAGAGAGAAACACAGCGAGAGAGGGAACACAAGCAGAGGGAATGGTAGCGGGAGAAGCAGGCCTCCTGCAGAGCAGAGAGCCCGATGTGGGGCTCGATCCCAGGACCCTGGGATCATGACCTGAGCCGAAGGCAGACGCTTAACGACTGAGCCACCCAGGCGCCCCTTAAGTTGTTTTTTTTAAGTGCTCTTCACATGGATATAGATTTATCGTCCTTGGCCATCTTCTCTAACTTAAAATTCTCTGAAATGCAGAAGAACTTTATCTTTTCCTCACCTAACTTTCATCAAGGCCTCTGATTTTTGTAGTTACTTAATTTACAAGATAGAATAGTTATTGCTACGTCAATATCTGATATCAGAATAATTAGAAATATTCTCAGCTAAAGCACTTACTGTGTAACCTTGAGCAGGGCCTCTAATCATTTTGTGTGTCAGTTTCCTTCTATTTAAAATGGAAGCTAATGACTACTTATCTCACAGAACTATGAGGATTGAAGGTGTTAATAACATGTGTATATGCTTAGGAAAGTGTCTTTCTTATGCACATTACTCATTATATTAGACTGAATTAGAACTGAAAAGTGTTTTTGTCATTCTTTTTGAATCACACTGAAAACTAAAAATAATCATACACTTAACTAACATAAACTGACATAAGCCATTCCACCAAATACTGCCCGCAACATTATCTTGAAATACTGGAAATGAAAGGATACTGGAGAAGATTGTAAGGAAGATTCTTATAATTTGCTATCATTACATGTATCATCATTGATTTTAACTTTATTTTCACGTGCAACTTGAAAACCTGCCTAGAACGGAACAATTAGAAATTACCGTTAAGATAGAACAGTCATTTTTTTGGATATGTAGGATGAATTTATAACAAACTTAGTGATACCTACATGACCAAAACAAAGAATGGACTAAAATATAGCTAATATTATAGTGCCAAAGTGACTAGAAGAGCTGGACTCAGTTGTCACCTGAGGCAGGGAATGAGACTTGGAGAGCAGAAGCTGAGACCTCTCGGAAGGTGCATCCCTAGTGAGGTGTGAACAACAACAAAAAAGCCAACAAATGCTTACAAAGATGGGAGATAATGAGTAAGTTTATATATTTCTATTTAGTTCCTTGTATAGGAAAAAAAACCTCTCGGAATAACTTGTAATCATGTTTCTGCCACTTATGTGCAAAGTTTACATTTATACAAACTGCATTATATAGAAATCACCAAGCTGAGAAGTTTAGCATAAAAAAACCTCTAAGCTAGTCTGAGAGAGACTGGCAGAGGTAAATATATACCCTTTTGAATAGGTCCATCCTACACTCAGGCTGCACAAGATTGTCACAGATAGAACCCCTCATAATACCAAATTCAAAAGATGTGAGGAACATGACACTACTTATGGTTAGTGTCAATAGACACACACAGTAGGATCAGATGCCTAAGGACTTTAGATATAAAAATTATTAATAGAGAGGTGCCTGGGTGGCTCAGTTGGTGAAGCGACTGCCTTCAGCTCAGGTCATGATCCTGGAGTCCTAGGATCGAGTCCTGCATTGGGCTCCCTGTTCCGTGTGGAGTCTGCTTCTCCCATGACCTTACCCCCTTTCTTCTTTAGCAGTGCTAGTTGTATTTAATTTTGCAATTGTGGTATGTAGAATAAAACTGGTTCTCAAAGTAAAAATTTTCTAAAAAATGTAGAATGGAGGAAAGAACAATGAAAATGGAATTAAGTATATATTTCTAATACAAGGATATAAATGATCTGGAAGTCCCTTGCTTCCAAAACAAACTAGATTAATTTACTTAAAAAATACAAATCTAATAGTTACTGCTCACCTTGAATACCCTGCTTTAATTACTCAGAAGCTTTGCTGGTGTTATGATCAGCTGAGGTAGATTCTCCCACAAGTTTCATGTTAAAAGAGTGAAATCAGCCCTTACTGAGTTGAAATTTAAATTTTCTTTTGTCCTTGCAGTCTCTCTTGATTCAATTTTTCAATTCTCAGCAAAAGGTAGTATAGATGCCAGACCTTTTCATAAATGATCATCCTGGGTACTTTTCCCAGTAATGCCTTGATCTTCCATTATGTGGAAAAGGTAGAACATAAACTTATCTCTGCTCTCTTCATGGCGATGCATTGTTGTTATTATATGTACATGTTTAAGGATGTTGATCTAAATCATGCATCTTTAAAAAAGATAATGGAAGTCAACTTTTGATATGTCCATGCAAAACTGTGGTTGGCAGGGAATATCGCATTTGAGAGAGTAGAGAAGAGAATAGTGTTATTTACCTTTACACTCTGAGAAAATTGGATACTCTATATTGCCATTGTGTTCTACCATTCCTCTAGGTACAGTACGAAGAGTCAGCTTTATGAGTAGATGGGAAGGCAGTGCTGTTTACCTGTAATTTAAGGGCCCTGCAATGTTTTTGTCACATTGCCTGAGAGCTACATTTGGAGATTTAATAATTTTCAGTTTTGAATTTTATTATCCTTTAAGAGCTCACAGTTCAAATGTCAGTAACACTAGGAATCTATATCATATAACTTTGGAAGGCTGCAGACTTCAATTAGGTGAGCACAGAGATGTACAGAAAAAAGATAAAGTTTTTTTCTGGTAGGAAGTCAGATCTGGTATATGAGGCAGAAGGGGAAGATGGGAGAAAATCAGGTAGAGGTAAAGAAGAGTGGTGTGAACTCTACAATTATATTAGAGTTTTGCCTTTTGCCAGGCTTGTGCCGTGGAAGTAATGCAAAGAGTGGGGGGCTAAGAAGACCATACTTATTTATGAATTTAAAAATCGTTTTTGCATGTGTTTAGGTGTGGGTGCTGGTGTGAGGACATAAGTTCATATAATAAACAAGTTCCTACAAAGGAATATTTGCTCTGAGGAACTCAGTGAATCATCAAGGAGAGAAATTGGTTTCTCTTTAATAAAATGTCAAATACAGGTGAAATTACCCAAGATGGAAAGTTATAAGAATATGAAACCTTTTTTAAAATCAGTCTTTAATAAAATAGAATCTAGGTAATGAATAAAGATTTCACATTAGAAGCTATTTAACAAAGAGACATCAGGAGAGGCTGATAATAAAACTTTCCGGCAGTCATTCTCTTGGAATTCTACTTTGTATAATTAAACCAAGTAAGGAAAAAGAAAGAAAAATAAAATATAATATGGGATCTTTTGACCTCAGTTCTAATTTAATTGATTTCTACCAGCAGAAAAGTATCCTAAAGTCTATATTATTGTAATGGAACTGCCATTTATTATTTTTTATATTTATTCAAATTTTGGTATTAGTTTATTCATTGCTTCAAAAAAACTTCTATCTTAAAAATATGAAAGTGGTATTTCTTTTTTTTTTTTTTTAAAGATTTTATTTATTTGACAGAGAGAAACACAGCGAGAGAGGGAACACAAGCAGAGGGAATGGTAGCGGGAGAAGCAGGCTTCCTGCCGAGCAGGGAGCCCAATGCGGGGCTTGATCCCAGGACCCTGGGATCATGACCTGAGCCGAAGGCAGACGCTTAACGACTGAGCCACCCACGCGCCCCTTGAATGTGGTATTTCAAAGTAAAAAGCCAGGGCCTTGATTTTACACATACATACACCTGTGTGCTCATACATGCTATATATCTATATCTATATCTATTCATATATATACATACCATACATACATATCTATACATATACACTTAAACATCTATAAATACCCACAAGCACACAGATGTGCACATGCATACTGTATATGGATTTATGCACACATAATGTACATATAAATCCACACACACATATATTAGGGTGACCTGGATGAGCTTAAGGCTTCAGGAGAGATTAGACATGTGAGATCTTGTATGCCCTTGCTCCCACCACCCTCCCCAAGATAATTATTTGACTGAGTTGAATGCATGGGGACTTCTGTTTCTTTGAAGAAGGAGAAAGGATACGGATATGAGACCAACTGGGACAGAGAAAGAGAGAAATGAATATTGGAGGGATAACATGGTGACTGGGTACTGTGCCAGTTTGGGTAAGCTGGAACTCTGTTTCCCAGAATTCTCACCCTGTATAGTTAAGAGTTAGGGCTGGTTGCAAGAGAAACTTGAGAGAGATACAGAAGCTGGGAGTAAAGCAGTAGCTTTTATGTTAGACAGGTTTGCGTAGGATAACAGCTTCTGTTCACATATCTTGTGGCTCCTCTGCTGGCTCACTTTGGGGCATGGCCAGGGATTCTGGCTCTGAGGTGTTCCTTCTTCAGCTTCTCCAAGTCCTGGGCCAAGCCTGTACATCTAAAGGGTGAAGGATACCAACTTCTCCACCAAGGCCATCAAGGATAGAGGCAGTGATGAAATCCTATTTGTCCTTGTGTGTTCTTGGGAGGTCTGGTTTGTCATTACTCTTTTCCTCTTAATGTCTATCTTTTCTTCCAGGGGTTGAGTTTTGTGAAAAAGAAGCCCAAAGTCTAATTATAGGGGTGCTTATGTAATATCATATCATATCATATATATATTATTGTATATACGCAAACCGAGTTCCTAACCTTGAAGATTCTCTTATGTAAAAGATAGAACACTGTTTGGGAAAGAGTAGACTTCTGAAAATTGGGATGGAGCCATGTGGACAGATTCTGATGAAGCCATATATTCCATCAAGCCTGGTTTTTCAGCAGCCTTTCTCCCCCTGTCTTAAGAAGTTAGTCTCCCTTTCCTGAAGGACCTGTAACTGCCTCCCTTGAGATAGTTGCATTATAAGAGATTTCTATTCTCCTCAGGACCTACTCTTAACATCTGTTACTGCTTCTAGAACTATAATCATACTTGGTTTCAAGGTTATCCTGGAGGGTGAGGAACAGAGAATTTGCCATGAGTAGTTATAATACACACTAAAATAATTGCATGATTTTGCCAATTTATAATGATATAATCCTGGAGAACATTATACCAGAATAGAGCCTCAGCAAATAGATCAGACTGAATTTGTTGATATGGACACATTGAACAGATTTTCTGGATTCAATATATTACCACAAGAGTAGCTCTCTCTAAGGGTTTTCTTAATTAGTTGACTAAAACCTGAATCTAAGATGCCCTACATTAAATCAAATTTAAAAATATCAGAACTTCCATGAAATACTGAGGAGAAAGCCTTTGAATAAAAGCTTTGGAAGGTCAAATTGCTACAGTGGATTTATCCTGTAAAATATGCTTACCCACCCCCTAGTTATGTTTCCTAAGACAGTGTAGAGGACACTTGCTTTATCGAATTTGTGGGAAATGTATTCATGAGGGAGACCTCAGTAACATCACAGAGGAGTTCTGTGGTGTCTGTTCTCTCTAGGCTAAGACAGTGGTAATTGCTGCCATTGGAATGAACTCCCTCAAGTCAATGGGAAATGGAGTTCTGAGGTGGTAGGGAGCTAATAGCAGCATTTAATTGTCAGAGGAAATGTGGGCATGATTACCATAAAGGACAAAGGAGCCAAAACAGTTATCAGAATGGTCTGATTTACAGACATCTTTGTCATTGATAATTGAGAATGGTGTCATTAATCTCCTTTTCTTTCCCACAAGCCACTGTGGTCCTTTGACCTTTAATTGACCCTCTGGGAACTTAGGGCAACAGCAGAGAGTCTTGAGGAGCCTCTCTTAATCACATGACAGGAGACCCCTGGGATCATGCCAAACTTTTGTGATTAGAACCAATATGGCTTCTCTGATAGTGATATCTTTGGTCTTTGATGTTGAGAGTGTATTCCCTTATTAAATATTTTTGTGCCTCCAAATAACTTCTCCTCCTGCTGTTTATAACAATCACCTGTAAGGCTCAAATGCATAGACAGAAGGCATTGACGAGAGGAAAATAGATGTTGCAGAAGTGAAAAAAATCTTCCTTCAGTCAATTTCCATCAGTTGATTCTAATTCTCACTTTATTCACTTTATAGAGAATAAATCTAAGTCCTGTCTTACAAGTTCTCTCTCAAAGAGTTTTTTTCTAAGATAATATCCTTGTTTTCCTAGCAGCTCCTCATATAGCCTAATAAAGAGCTCTTTCACCTGTCTGGCTGCCTTACTGTGAATTTCCCTTGGGAGTATGTTATGGGTTGAATTGTGTTCCCCTGTCAAATTTATATATTATAATTTTAACTTCTAGTACCTCAAAATATGACCTTATTGGAACATGGGATTTTTTACAGAAGCAATCAAGTCAAAATGAAGTCATTAGGGTGGGCCCTGACTCAGTATGACTGGTGTCCTTATAAAAGGTGAAATTTAGACACAGAGACACACACAGAGGGAAGACAATGAGAAAGGATATAAGGAGAAGAAGGCCATCCATAAACCAAGGAGTTTATGAGGGCTGGAACAGGCCATTCCCTCACAGGCCTCAGGTGGAACCAATCCTACCAGCATTTTGATTTCCAACATTCAACAGAAGCATACATAAACAAAGAAATGGGTTCTTGCTTCCTGTCTACTTCCAGCCTGGAGAACTCTTACACCATGAAGCTGGCTGGAATACCTTGCAGTGGCAGGAGGGGTAGAGAAAACAAAGCTCTCACAATGGTTTTCTACCATTTGGTGGGTGTGAAGAGTACACAATCTCCAGTAGCTGCCATGGAAGGGCACCTGTCTCATTGAACTTTTATCCAAGAAAGAAGCTTCTGTGGAGAGGGAACTCCTGGGACAAAGACCAAGAGGGCAAGATCTGAGGACAGTTGGAACAAGCCAACTGGAGATGCGTCACTGCTATAGGCTGGAAGCAACTTACAGGCTGGAGGTGCCTTAGTGGGGTTTCCAAAGAGGACACAAATGTGCCCCAGGAGGGCATCTGCTATGGAAAATTATAATTTGTCTGTTACAATAAGATATCCTATACACCTGACATATGAAATATCATCATCTCCCCCATCCACTACCTTCTCCCCGGGAGAAGCTGCAGCAAAAGACTGTGAGGATGCAGAAAGGAAGGGAGGAAACAGACAATATTGCTTTGTCCTTGCAGTTACCTCTTTCAATGATCAAGTTCGAACTATAGGGAGGGATGAGGTTTTGAAGTGAAAGTCAAATTGAAGTCCTAATTTAGACCGGATGGGATTTTTTAGTACCTGAAGGTGAATCACAGTTACTTAAAGGAAATTTTTTTTGATACTGAAAGAGACCGGATAGGTATGGGATATGCCTGGGATATTATCTTGGAGCAGTGAAAGGAGGTGGCAACAGACAAGACTGGCTAGCAATGGCTAGAGAAAAAAGTAAAGAAGTTTACTCCTTTTGACAAACTGCTATAATAGGTTAAGAATGTGTCAAGGAATAAAAGTGTAACTCTGGCAGCCAAATGGAGAGTAGATCCACTACAAAGTATATTTTGAAGGTAGGAGAACGCCCAACATTAGAATAAATCTCTAGGTCTCTTAAAAACAAAGCAAATAATAATCCAAGCCAAACCACAACCAATCTGACCAAATGCTATTTTTTTTTCATTGAAAATTTGAATAACTTGGTTAGGTATTGACGGTTTGCAACTTGAAACTCCATCAAAATTGTTTTTGCAATTGTTTAAAAACTTTAGGTTTTTGTAATTAGTTATTAAGTGTAGGATGGCTTTTCTGAATTAGGGGGAAGTCAGACTCCACACTTTTTTTCTTACCCCAGTACGTGACTCAAATGAAGAGGAGGTATTCATAGAAGTGAGAGCAAGAATACCGAATGAATACTGTGCATGGCATTTTCCTGTTCATTTCATTTAACAGAAATGTTAAAATAAGTCTCTCATGTGACACATTAGGTAACAGCAACCTAGAAGATCTTTTTTTTTCACAGCTGGCTTTTACTGTGCCATTTCCTTTCATTTCCTATAAATGTGTTTGGCCCACAGACCTCCCATTAGTTTTAAAGGGACTCAGTGTCTAAATATATACGAGAACATGAAAATGTGTCCTACTGAGGAAAAAGCTCTGGTGCCTCATGCAATAGTGCTTCAGGGGAATCCTGAAAGATTAGCCATTAATTCCACTTCCTGTCCCAGTCAGTGATTAGATAAGGAAATAACATAGCGTTAGAATGAATCAGCCACACAAGGGACATTAATTAAACCACTAACTTTAGAAAATAATATAAGATATTTTTTTTTCTTAAATTTAAGTGTAAAGAATCGAAGTAAAGGAGGAGGCTTTGTTGGAAGGCCAAGGTAAAGCAGAGCTGACATATTAAATGATGAGGACTGTATATCTGTTAAAAATATGAATATGTACATTAATCTGTTCAACTAATGATTTTGTGGCTACTGCTAGGCACAGTTGTAGATGTCAAGAATGTGAACAAAATGTACAACAGAGTTTGTATTCATGTAGTTCACATTCTAAAGTGCAGAGATAGATAATATGTTAATAAATTTTATGTATATGTAAGTTTTATGTACATGCACACACAATGATGAGTTCTATGCAGTACATATAACCAGGAAGTGAAGGGCAGGAAAAAGAAAGCTATTTTAAATAAGATAGTCCTGGAATTCCTCATTGATTAGGAAACTGAATAAATATCTGCAGGAAGTGAGGAAGTTAGACATGGCAATTACTGGTAGAAGAGGTTTCTAGGCAGAAGGGGAAGCAAGTGCAAGTCTTGTTTGGTAGTTATTAAAGAGACTAGTATGGCTGGAGGAGACAAAGAAGGAAAGTGGTAATAGATGAGGACAGAAATGTTGCAGGACGTAGATTATGTAAGACCTTAGAGACCATTGTAAGGAATGAAGTTTTCCTCTGAGTGGAATGAAAGCCACTGGAAGATTCTGAGTCGTTCCATCATGTGAACTTCACTCTAGTTTTGAAAGGATCATTCTGGTTTCCGGGTTAAAGATAGACTTTAGAAGACCAGTTAGGGCACCACATCAATAATCCTGCTAAAAGATGATAATGGCTCTGGGCAGGGTGGTAGTGGCTAGAATCATGAGAAGTGGATATGCTTTGAATATAGGTCCAATAAATTTGCTAACGCATTGGATATGGATTCAGAGAAAGAGAGGTCTTAAGAATGACTCCAAAGTTTTTGGGCTGAGGAACAGGAAGGATGGAAGTGCTCTTTACTAAAGCTGGGCAGGCAATGGGAAGGGCAGGTTAAAAGGAAGTTCTGCTTTGGGTCTGTGAGATTCAAGAAGTCTATTAGACATTCACATGGATTCATCAAGCAGAAAGCTGATATATGAATTTGGAGTTCCAGAGAGAGATCTTGGCTATTAAGACAAATTTGGGAACCAGAAGCATATGTATGTGTATATATATCCTGGAAGTGGACAAGGATAAAAATTGAATCATAAAGGACTATGCATGAACCAGAAAAGATAAGAAGTGAACAGCGAAGCTGGAGAAAAATTAGGAGACTATGTTATTCCAGAAACCAATGGAAGGAAGTTTTCCAAGCCAAATCATGGCAGACTGGTCAAGTTGTTGAGTAGTGATGTGATCAAAGAGAAGTTGGTTGGTATCTTTGATAAGAAGAGTTTTGAGTGGAGTGGTGGTAGATGGTGAAAACATCCTTATATTATAGTGGGTTCCAAAAATGGGGATAAATTGGATATAGCAGGTGTAAGAAAACGTTAAAGGAGTTTTGTAGGACTGTAGATGCAGTTACATGGGGAATAACCGGAAGGAGATGTGAGGTCAAGGACAGATTTTTTAAATGATTTTTAGATGGTAGAAATCATAGCAGTTTTTGTTTGTGCATTGGCAGGAATGTCATAGTGGAAAGTAGAAAATTAATGATGGAAGAAAGAGAGATGGACGCATTGCTGAACTGATGAGTTTGGGTAGGCGAGAGGCAATGGGATCTAGTGCACAAGAGGGATTGCCTTTAGACAGGAGCAGGGATAATCCATCTGAAGTAATGGGTGCGAAGGCAGACCACGTGGGTGCAGATGCTGGTACAAGAATAAATGTGGTGTGGGCGCTTTTGGAAATTCTTTTCTGTTTAATTTTCTCAGTGAAAAAGGAAGCACATTTTTCAAATGAGAGTTGGGGGTGGGTGGGTATTGGAGGTTTGAGAGAAAGGAGACTTCCATGTAATCTTCCAGAAGGCTGCAAGAGTGAGTAGGCTAGAGAAATCTAGGAGGCTAACTGGTGTGCACAAAGGGCTGACCAGTTGCTTGCTGTTCTCTAACCTGGCACACGGAAGACTATTGTACCATTTTTATGAGACCATTTAAAGTGAAACCAGTCGGCATTGTTTCATGTTTCCTCAGCTGACATTCAGTACACGGGGTCAGGCACAGTATGAGGAAAATATGGCTGTTGTCAGGTTTGGGGTTTTGCCAGATCTAAGAAGCAGACTAAGCCAGGGAGGCTGGAATTGTGGCTTATAGGGCAGGTGGGGAAGTGGGCATGAAGGAGAAGGAGAGTATAAGGTGGGTTTCGTTCATGACTTTTAGGTCTTGGAGAAGTCAGGGAGAGTTGGATATAGGTGTGATGGTTTGAAAGTGTGATGCTTGGTACCAGTCACAGCAAGGTGTACGCTAAGTATGACAGTGGAAAAGACCACCAGGCTAGGAGAAGAGGAAGATGAGGGACCAAGAAGTAAAGCAGGATGTTGGAAGGTTCATATGCATTGATACTAACATCGCTAAAGCCTGTCTGAGTCGTGCTGGAGCAACAGTGAGCCAGAAGCTAAAAACTTCAAGGACTCAGAGAGAGTAATAGAATGATTCATTAAAACACCACAAAAAAACCAAGCCAAAACAAAACAGTGATATGAATACATATCCAAGAACATTCAATGAAGTCTTGTCTGGAAGAGCAAAAAACCTCAATTTAAACATCTTTTTTTCTTTTTAGAGAGAAAGAGAGCATGCATGCATCCGTGAGTGGGGGTGGGAGAGAGAATCTTAAGCTGGCTCCACACGGATCGAGGATCCCAACGTGGGCTCGATGTGGGGCTCGATCTCACAACCCTGAGATCATGACCTGAGCTGAAATCAAGAGTTGATGCTTAACCGACTGAGCCACCCAGGGTACCCCCAAACATCTTTCAGTAAGTGAATGATTAAGTAAATTATGGCATATCTATACAATGGAATGCTCTGCAGCCTTAAAAAAAAATAAGGCTATTAACATCTACTGACCAGGAAATATGTTTATGATATATTATTTGGTGAAGAGTTTGTCACATATTAATAGTAAGTGAGAGATTATCATGTGTTAATATGAATGGTAACATTTATTTTAAAAGTTAAAAAGCTGTGGTGTGCACAGAGATAGGTGTATGGTATATGCACAGGGAGAAAAGTACCCAATAGAAGTTCCCAGGTGTTGGAACTGGGGAGGCTCTTAGGTCAGGAGGAACTTTTCATTTCGTTAGGTAAACTTTTTCTTTCTTTTTTTTTTTTTAGGTAGACTTTTTCTTTAGGTAACTTTTCATTTCTTTGGGTAGCCATATAAGTGTTTTTAACTTTTTTCTTATAAAATATAATGTATAAATAAAAGTGAACAAACCTTCCAGTAGAGATTGATGAGATCCCAAGTCAGCATTAGTGAGACCGCCCCTTCGATCAAGAAATACAAAATTTAAAAAAAAAAAAAAAGAAATACAAAATTGTCAGCACCCCAGAGGCGTACCCCAGAGGAAGTGCATGCCTACTTCCTACTTCCTCCTCCTTCCTTCTTCCTCCTATTTCCTACTCCTTTCTTTTCCAAAGTTAAAAGCTATCCTAACTTTTGTGGTCACCGCATTCTTGCTTTCATTTAGAGTTTATCACAGTAGCATGAATTTTTATACACTGTGTCCTATTTGTGAGCTTCATATAACTAGAATAATCCAATATGAATTCTATTGTGCTGACTTCTTTTGTTCAGTATTATATCTGTAAAATCCATCCATGTTGCAGAGTATAGAGTTTTTATTATCTATCCTGCCTCTATCTATCTATCTATCTATCTATCTATCTATCTATCTATCTATCTATCTATCTATCTAGGTGAGAACATTTAAGTTCTCCTCTCTTAGCAAATCACATGTATATAATACATATAACACAGTTAAGTGTATGATCACCCATGGCCACCATGTTGTACATTAGATCCTTAGATCTTACTTGTCCTAGAACTGAAAGATAGCAGTTTATTTTTATACTGTATTCTATATACGAATGCACCACAATGCATTTTGCTGTCCTACTATTAATGGACTGTTGGTTTATTTCCAGTTGTGGGCTGTCATGAGTAACACTGCTATAAATCCTTGTACATAGTTCTTGGTGCCCACATCCATGCATTTCTGCTGAGCACACTTCTAGCAGCAGAGTTGCTGAGTAACAGGGGTTGTGTGGTTTCGGATTAAGTAGATGGTGACAAAATGTCTGACTCCCACCAGCAGTAGAATCCCTTTTGCTTCAGAGTCTTTTTAGCATTTGGTATTGTCATTTACACTTCTTTCACAAGATGTGTTAATGGCAGTGTAGGGATATTGCTTTATGGTTTTAATTTTTATTTCCATCATTTTTGGTGAGGTTGTTTTTTGGCTCTTTGAATGACATCTGGTTCAAAGTGCCTATTCAAACTCAAGAGGATTTTTGCCATTGGATCTTTTGACTTTCTTTTTTGATTTTTTGGAATTTTTTTTTTAAATATAAATTCAAGATGTGCATCTTCTTTCAGCTCAAGTTTTGTGAATACTTTTTCTCAATCTGTGGTTTGCCATTTTACTCTATTAACAGTGACAGTTGACAAAGAATTTTAATATGGTCAGATTTATCAATATTATCTGTGTAGTTCAAGTTTTTGTGTCCTGTTTAAGAAGTCTTGTCCTACTTTAAGATACAAAGAGAGTCTCTTTTATTACTTTTTAGAAAAGTTCTTGTCTTTTGTCCTTTACATTTGGCTAATTAATCTACCTGCAATTGATTTTTGTGTTTGGTGTGGGTATGGGTCCAGTTTCATTTTTGTCCTGGTAGATATCCATATATCTATCTGATTGTTCCAGGATCATTTTTGGAAAAAAGTCTTCTTTCTCTGCTGCTCGGCAGTGCCATATCCACAGTAAATCACATGTTCATCTCTACGTGAGTTTATTTCTTAGATTTCTATTACATTCTTTTGAGCTATTTCTATTCTCAGGATGCTAGTCCTTACTGTCTTAATTATAGTACCTTTATAACCACAACTAATATTCAGTGGAGCAAATTGGCTTACCAAGTGCCACTTACACACATACACAACATTTGAATTTTTATTAGGATCATGTCAAATCTATAGATCAAATTGGGGAGATTTGACATCTTTATGACATTCAGCCTTTAACTGATATCCATGGTATATTTCTTTTTCTTTTTTTTTTTTATGGTATATTTTCTCTTGTGTTGCTATCTTCTTTGATTTCTCATTTATTGAGGACTTCTTTTAGTAACATTTTATAGTTCTCTGCGTTGAGAGCTTCCACATGTTTTTGTTAGATTTATGATGTTAACGTACATACCATCTGCAGTGGGTGTCATGGTACGCCACCCCACCCCCCTCCCCTTGCCCCCAGCTCCTCCCTCAGGGGCTGGAGCACGTCCTTCCTCTTCTGCTGGGAGTACAGAAGTTCCTTTTGCTCAGCTGAGTCTCCTTGGGACTTGCCCTACATTCCATGATTGTGTGATAGAAGAGATTAAAAGCCTGGCAGTTCCCCAAACAAAATTGCTGTTTCTCTCTGTGTTAGTTATCGACCGCTGTGTAACAAGTAAGCCCGAAACATAGTGTTTTAAAGGAACATTTATGTTCTCACAGATTCTGTGGATCAACAAAAGCTTAGGTGGGTCCTCTGGCTTTCAGACACTCACAGGTCTGGACTCATTTAAGCCTCGGATGGTAAGATCCACTTCAGGCTGACTCACAGATTGTTGGCAAGATTCAGTGCCCTGCTGGTTGTTGCATTAAGGCTTCAGTTTCTCATAAGCTGCTGGCCCAGGGCCACTCTCAATTCCTTGTTATGTGAACCTTTCCATAGGGCAACTCCCATCAAGACAGCTGGCTTCATCCAAGTGAATAAGGAGAGAGAGAGTGGCAGCCAGAGAAAGACTGCTAGCAAGACAGAAGCCCTGGTCTTTGGTGACTGATCTTGGAGTTGATAGCCCATCATTACTCTATTTTGTTCATTAGAAGCAAGTCATTTGGTTCAATCCACACTCAAGGGGAGGGGATAACACAGGACAAGGATTCCAGGAGGCAGGGATCATTGAGCATCATTTCAGAAGGCTCCTAACACACCATCCATTTCTACTCTATGGAAAATTGTGTATAAGATTTGTGTTATTTCTTCCATGTATTTCAAGTTATCTGGACAGGAGAATTTACTTTTAATGTTTTTAAATTGTGGGATGATTTGGATTCAGCATCTTTAATAGTTAAAGGAATGTTATTACATTTTTTTTCTTAAGGTAGTATTGGTAAGTTCTATTTTCGAGAAACATGACCTATGTACATGTTTAAATTTATTATCTTAAAGTTGTTTATAATAGCCTCCTCCTTTGATTTGATTGCAAAATCTGTAATGATGTCTACTTTTTCATTTCTGACACTGGTTATTTGTGGTTTCTTTCATTTTTCCTTGGTCAGTCCGACAAAAAAATCTATGAGTTTTATTATTCTTTTCCAAGAATCAGTTATTGGCTACACTGATCTTTATTTTCTCTTTTTATTTCTTTTTTTGTCTGTTCTTTTCAGTGTTTGCGTGTTATATCTTTTTTTATCTTTTCTTTTTCAAGCTCTCGTAAATTATGTTTTAGATATTATCTTTCATAAACATCATATAATCAAGATTCCTACAAAAATTTGGGTTTAAATCTATAACCTATTAATATTTTTTTCTCTTATACTTCCTTTATTTCCCTTTGCTAGTTATAGGATTTTTAAAAGGTCAGGTTTATAGAGATATAAGTTACATAAGGAAAACTACAATTTTAAATGCAGAGTTTGGTGTGTTTTGATGAGTGAATACATTCATATAATTAAGATGTAGAATATTTCCATTATACTTAAAATAGGCTTTGTACCTCATTGCAGTCAATCCTTTCTTTAGACCTTTAGACTCTAGTAACTATTGTCTGATTTCTGTCCCCATGACTTTGCATTTTTCTGAATCTCATGTACATGGAATCATATAGTATGTAGCCTTTTGTTTCTGGCATCCCTCCTTTACCATAATGCTTTCAAGCTTCATCCGTATTGGTACCTGTGTGGCTCAGTTGGTTAAGCACCTGCCTTTGGCTCAGGTCATGATCCCAGGAGCCTGGGATGGAGACCCACATCAGGCTCCCTGTCAAGAGGGAGCTTGCTTCTCCTTCTCCCTCTGCCTGCTGCTCCCTCTGTTTGTGCTCTCTCTCTCTGTGTCAAATAAATAAATAAAATCTTAAAAAAAAAATTTGTCCATATTGTTGCATGTATCAAGAACTACTTCTTTTTCATTGCTGAGTAGTATTGCTTTGTATGGATATATCACAATGTTTTTATCCTTTTTTTAAACTGATGGATGTTTGTTTTTTTGTAAGTTCTGGGGTATGATGAATAAAGATCAGAATGCTGGCATGCCAGATGTCAGATCATCTGTTGGCATGTTCTTTTAGTAATCTTAGGTAAATACCTATAGCTAGAATTTGCACCTCATATAGTAAGGGTAAGTTCTATTACCTAAGAAAATGGCAAACTGTGTTCCAAAAACAATACCATTTGTAATCCCACCAGCAGTGTATGAGAATTCCAGTTGCTCTGCATTCTTGATATCACTTGGGGTTATCATTTAAATTTTTTTTTTTTTTACAAATCTAGTAGATGTGAAGTATCTATTTCATTGTGATTTTAATTTGCATTTTCCCAGTGCCTAAGTGCCCTTTACAGCTAAGTCCCCGGAAGAGAGAGTTGCATCTTGTTAGTGCCGCTAATGTCCTCTGTTCTACCAGCCAGCTATGCCATGACACATATGCCACAGGGCCCCCCGGAAGATCCAACAGGACACATACCTAGCAGGGCACTGAGAGACACTCCCCAAGCTGGAACAATGGGGCATGGACAACACTGTTACACCTACATTTTTTTCTTTGATTCTCTGACAGAATCGGCATTTCTGTTTTACAGATGAGGAATTTGAGGCTTGTCAACTTTGTATAATTTGCCCAAAACCATAGAGCTGGTAAGCAGAACTGCCAGAATTCAAGCTCAGTTTTTTGTGTTTCCAAAGCTCATTCTTGAAATGACTCTAAAATTTACAGCTGACAAATATCCCCTCAGGGTTCTTTGCTCCAGACCAAATAACATCTTTTTTTAAATCCTTATTTTTCAAAACTTTCATCAAATTCAAGGTTTTACTGGCTCTTTTTTTTTCCCCTTCCCAAACTCCCTATGTCACTCTGGTTTCTACACTACCGAGTTGAATAATTACATCTAAATTTGCTCCTTGGGTGACAATTACTGTCACCATTATGTCAAGCTATTCTGATTGGGCCTATTGACTCTGAGTAAGTGGAACACGGGACCGTTGGCAGGGGTTGGCGCAGGCTGTTATGATGTAGTTTAATGCACCCTGAGGGTTCATGGATGGATAAGCTGCACCTAAGCAAGCTGACTACACTTGATGGCCCGTCTTTTCTAAAAGAGGTACTGAACATGTTTATTTCAATAATGCACTTTCCATAACAATTTAACATTTAGCACTCATGAGTTGCTGTTCAACCTTTAGTGTTCTAAACAACACGATTCAATTTAAAGATGGTCAATCCTTACTACTGCAAATTAATAGTTGTGGTCAATATGCTATTATGGCCACTGCCCATTCAATTTATCCCTGAGTTTTGAGTTATATTAAAAATATGGGGATTCTTTATTGTTCCCTTTCTATTTCATACCACAAGTAATTAGCCTTACTGCTTTTAGCAAAAGTTACACAGTCATATTATATGGTACCTGTTGAGATATTTTGCTATCCTTTGACAATGTGTCCAGAATGGATCACTTTTAATGAACTTTAATTGTACAGAGACAATATCTTGGGGGTGAGGAGTAAGAGATAGTTTTTAACATCAGCATATTTTGGCACATATTATTGGCAGCAGATGAAGTCGCATTTATTTAATTTTAAACTGGAGGGCTTATTATGCAAATACTAAGCTGGGTAGAACAGAGAAATTTAAACATAAGTCTGATTACTTGGTTAGCTCTTACAGTATAGAGGGCAAGGCTGAAAATATAATTGAACAGAGTAACATTTAAAATTTTTAGCGTGCTATTCTTTTTTGCCTTCCAAGCCTTCCAATCTCATTTGACTCAGCATCTAACTATCTGGTGGATGGGAGTGGGTAGTCAGGCAGAGATTATAATTTATTAAGGAAGGAATACCAGGAAGAGACCAAGGAAATGTTCAGCCTTTATTATTCCATCATACAATCCTGTAGCAGGATCTCAGGGCTAGCCTTCCGCCTTGAGAGAGACTTTTCCAGTGTTCCTGATCTCCTTTATCAGTAGACTCACACCAAGTAAGGAGGACTTAGCTTATTGAGCTCTCTTATGGTATAGCAGAGATGTACCAGCCTGCCATTTAGGACTGGCTGGAGTTCTGAAGATGTCACTGAAGAAGAGAATAAAAACCTTCCTTTTTTCTATCCCAAGAAACTTTTGAGAAGGAAATGTATGAAATTATTGAATACCTTCTATGCGTTTGGCTGCTCTACCTACTTATAGGCATGTAGATATGTATTAACACATTTAGTCCTCACAATGACACTGTGAGGTAAATTCTTATTTTCCACAGTTCCGGGACTAGATAGACAGCACCGGTCAATAACTCCTCTGAGATCATGTGTCTAATAAGTAGCGGAGCAGCCCTGGGCTATCTTGCTCCACCGGCTCCCGAGGTGATGGGTTAGTGAGGATGATGTGGTAGGCAAAGAGGGCAGGCAGCTTTTGTCCCTACTACTTATTTAGGACAAGGATATCACCTCTGAGCCACATTGTGCACCAATTTCAGGAATGGCCCAGGCAATATAGCCATGGGAAGAAGAGAGAGATCTTCCAGTATAGCCTTCTAGAGCTGCCTTCGGTGGTCTACATGAGAAGCTAAACTGAAAGCCAGTAGCCCAGCAGGTGATTATGCAGGCACAGTCCACACCAGGGTCCTGGACCAGAAGGAGGTGGCTGTCAGGCGGAGATCTGTGGCCGGCAGGAGCAGAGGACAGACAGGGTTAACCAGGATATAGTACGAGGCACTGACAAAGCCGGGAGACTGAAATGGGAGTCCCACTGACACAGAGTGGAACTCTGCTGCACAGCAGCAGGGCAAACAGCACCCAGGAGCCAACGGTGTTGCCATGGAGATCCGGGGAAGCAGAATCCAGTGCACTAAAGACTCTGACTCTCTATTTCTCCCGAAGGACTCAAAAGCCTATTCCCCACTCTCACCACCGTGCACCGCCTGTCATGACAGGGAGAAGGACAGGGGACTGGGGCTAGCTCAGGGACCAAATGGTTTTTTTTAAAAAGTCTGAATATGTCCATAGAGGAAGTTGGCACGATTGGATGAGACTAAGTTTTAACCTAATTAAGTAAATATGTTAACGAGTGGGGAGGGGAATATAACAGAGGGCCAGATGAAGTAGCAACTAAAGAACTTCATTCTCTCCTTGAATCTGAGTTAAAGTGCGAGTGAAATTTTATAAACCTGCTACAAAATAAGGCTGATCAGAAAAAAAGAAAAGAAAAGAAAATATTTTTTTAAGTCAACTCTGTGGGCAAAGGGAAATGCTTCCGTAAAATAATCAAAACAATTCACAGAAGGAAATGGAATTACAGAAAGAGGACAACAAGATAATGACAGCCTTATTGATGGTAACCAGTTGTATTAGCATCTAATTTGACGAAGAATTTGCAAGACATTTATCGTCAATGCTCCCTCGCTGTGACAGAAATGTATATGGTTGTAAAAAAAAAAAAAGAACAAAACAGAAACAAATACCCAAATACTGTGAGTAGGATGGGAAAAAATATAAATTATAGGGAGAGAATAATAATTTCCATTTCAATAGGTTGTTCCGAGGCCACCCACACCTTTATTTGTCAGACGTACTGTTTTTCCTCCCCATTGCACTTCTGGGTCTGGGCCAGGAGGTGGTGGGAGGAGAGAGAACAGTCGCCCCTGCCATCCTCGGCAGCACTTAACTACCTCATCTCATTTCACATTTGCCTGTCTGCACCCACTGCTCCACTTTGTTCGGGCCCTCGTTTGCTCTTACTTGGGCCATTGTGAAGGCTTCATAACTGCATTTACCTCCTCTAATCTCTCTTCCTTTAATCCATCCTAGATGACTTTGCCAGATTCATTTTACAGAAGCATGGTTTAGTCATTTCACTCTCCTGCACAATATCTACAGAAATCTCTTCAAAGAGCTCTCATTTGGTGACTGAATTGGGTAAAGTTCACCAGCATGCAAGGTGCCTCCCAGGACCATAGCAACTCTGTTACCGAAGGTCCCAGTGTTCCTTTCCTTGGAAGTGTTATGGTCACTACAGGGACCTGTTCCTTTGTTCCTGGAAGATCTATAGGTTTGATGATTCTGTAATTCTAGGCATATAGAGCAATAAACAGATGGGGGAAGGAAAAGAATTGAAGAATATAACCATGTGATCAGGTTAGGTGGAAGCAAGTGGGACCTCAGAAAAGGAATCATATTATTAGAGAAGAGATCTCTCAGGGTTCCTACAAGAGGCCTAGTCAAGACTCTAGCTCATTTGGAAGGTCACAGAAATGCAAAGGATCTAGTGAAATGGAGGGTATGCTATTCAGTCTTTACTTGTGGTAATACAATTGGGAATATTGGGTTGTGAGTAGATTTTTGCAAACTCATACCTCCCCTACCTTTGATATCCTTGACCTTGATCCTTTTTTTGGTCCTATCAGAGATTGATCTTTATTTTTCTACCTATCTTCTATCTATCTATCTATCTATCTATCTATCTATCTATCTATCTATCATCATCTGTCATCTGTTTGTATCTACCTATTTCTTATAAGTTTTATTGAAGTATAATTTGTATATAATAAAATTTATGAGCACTGGTTGTATAGTTCAATGAGTTTTCATAAATGAACTCAACCAGGTGATTACCAGCACAATCACGAGAGAGCATTTCCATCACCTCCAAAACTGCCCTCCTGCCTCTTTGCATATAATCTCTGATCCCTCTCTCCACAATCACTGACCAGCATCCTAGCTCTCTAGTTTTACCTCTTCTTGAATTTTATATACGTAGAATCATATTGTATACATTCTTTTTTGTTTTTTTTTAACTTAACATAATGCATTTGGGACCAGAGAACCTATTTTTATATAAATCAATAGCATCTGGGCTGTGAAAAACCAAGAACTTCGGACTCAGAAGGTAATGATTTTATTCCTAGATTTGATACTTACTATCTGTGTAGCTGTGGGCAAGTTAACGAGTTTCTTTGAACATTGACTTCTTAACCATTAAAATGGAGGCAAATACTGACTTCATACTGTTGTTTTGAGAATTAATATTATCATAAAAATATTTACAATGTTAATAAGTAAAAAGCCAAGAAAATACTACATGGCTGACATATTTTTGGCCTTCAAAAATGGCAATCAGTGTTATTAACGATAGCAGACGGCTTGCTGTGCTCCAATATCTGATCCCCCTAGGGTGACCATATGTCCCAGGCTATATGTGATATCTTGGCATAACTAATAATGGTGCCTTCTTGCAACTCTAGAGAGTTTCAGTTTGGAAGATAAATTACACGATCACTCTAGGTCTCCCCTTCCTCCTCGGTAATGAAATTCCTAAATTTTGATTGGCATGAGGCCAACCAGAATAAAGATTATTTTTATGACTTCCTTTGTAGCCCAGGGATTATTTGACTAAATTTTAGCCTATGACATATAAGTGAAACTGTTGGGAAATTTTTGGGAAAGCCTTTTTTTTTTTAAAGTCTTGGTGTATTTATTTACTCTCATTTCTCTATTTTGATATAATTTTGAATCTTGAGAAAGATTGTAAGAATAGTACAAAGAATTCCTGTATACTCCACCCAGAATCCCACGCAAATGTTAACCTTGTACCACATTCTTTCTCTCATTCTCTCTCCCCAACACTTATTACTATCAATTGTTTTGCTTGTAGCTATCTAAGGGAGTGTGATGTGTCTCATGGTGGTTTTGATTGCATTCCTGGATAGCTAATGATGTTGCTCATCTTTTCTCCTGTTTATTGATAAGAGATTGTTTGCTGAATCAAAAAATTTGGATTCAAATCCCTCTCCAGTTTTTAGTTGTATTATTTGTCTCTTTATATTTGAGTTGTAAGAATTTTTTATATATTCTGAATACTAGACCATTATCATATATCTGATTTGGAAATATTCTCTCCCATTCAGTGGGCTGTGATTTTACTTTCTTGATAGTGTACTTTGAAACACAAAAGCTTTTGATTTTAGTATATGTGCTGCCGAAGCGAGCACCAAAAGCTTTTGATTTTAATGAAGTATAAATCCAATCTTTTTTTTTAAATTTAGATATAATTGACATGTAACATTACATTAGTTTCAGGTGTAAATATAATGACTAGATATTTGTATATATTGTAAAATGATCACAACAATAAGTCTAGTTATACACATCACATTCATAGTTATAAAAAGTTTTTCTTGTGATAAAACCTTTTAAAATCTTATGAAAAATTTTGAGTATTCTTATGGGTGAGGGTATGTCTTTGTCTTTCTTTCTACTTACCTGTGTTTACTGAGAATGGTGGAGAGGGGAGCACATAGTGGCTAGAGCTGGAGTAGCCATCTTGGACCATTAGGTGAATTTGACAATGGAAATTATGCCAAATGAGCCACAAAATAAAAGATCTTATTGTATTTTACTTGAGAGAGGAATGAACTTCTATTTGTTTTTAAAGCTAGTATTATTCTACGTTTTTTGTTATTCACAGACAAACCTATTTCTAATTCATATGTTAATCCTTTCTCACAGGCTACTCTCAAATCTTGATACCCTAACTAACTTACCTTGGGCAAAGTGTCTCAAAACTAAGTGCTATTGGAAGATGATCTCTCCTTTTGCTGTCTGTGAAATGTGGCAAAAGATAAATGTCCTTTATGATATTTCCATTCTTCAGGTAATTTATTTGCCAGTTTGTGACAATTTTATTTATATCTGTGGGACCCATTTGTTTGAATTAATATTCTTGTAGATTCCAAATGTCCTTTTATTTTTCTTATCATGGTGTGGAGCAATACTCAGAGAAATCACCTAATGAAATTAGGGTGAATGGTGAGGGTCTTCCACAAAGGAAGCCCCAGAGTCTCTTTATTTGCCTTCTTTTATTTGCATAGGTGCTCTCTCTTATCTTTCAGCTGGCCGACGTTCAGTTTTGCGGCCAAGGTTATTGTCTTTCAAACATATTGCTTGTTCTTTATGCCAGTTACCAGAGGCATACAATTCATGATTTTTGTAAGAATCAATATGTTTATTTAGATGTCACTGGGTTTTAGACTTTTAGAACTGAAAGGTATGTTAGCAATCATCTGGTTCAAAGACTTATTGCATATATGTTTTTGTTTTTGTTTTTGTTTTGTTTTGTTTTGTTTTTAAAGGGGGAAAGGGCAGAAGGAGAGGGAGAGAGACTCTTAAGCAAGCTGCATGCCCAGAGCAGAGCCTGATGCTGTGCTTGATCTCATGACCCTGAGATCATGCCCTGAGCCCAAATTAAGAGTTGGACCCTTAACTGACTGAGCTATTCAGGCACCCTACTACATATGTATTTTAACTGTTTTCTTTCTTTTACTATTTATTATAACCAAAAAGTCTTCCATCTTAATAGTATCTAGTCAGTTTGGCAAAGTTAACCGCAAGAAAAATTTTTTAAGTTGTCAAAGTATAATTCATAAGAAGTAAAGAGTAAGCAGAAAATATAATTAAGAGCACTATGAATGTGAAATCTTAATTCAGAAGACACTTTATCAACAAGATCATCTAAAGTTGGTGATGAGTTAAGTATGGACTGATAATTGGGGAGGTACAGTGATTGAATACTTGGTTTCTACTTAATTATAGAGCGGACATTAATCTCCATCAAAATAAGTAGTTAAGCTTCATAAAAATGCAGAGAAAGAGACTCCTTCCCAATGGCCCATGACTATTACCTTAAATATGCATGCCTATATTCTTGTATGCAGGCAGGTTCTCATTCTGTAAAATGTAAGCAGTATAATGAGAAGATTAGAATTGTGTAACAGAGACATAATGGCTTCTTCAACATTTAAGTGTGCACAGAGAAGTATGGTCATATTCAGTTCATTCATTCAAGTGATGTTCAAAAGGATATCGAACCACAAAGAGGACCAAATAAAGATTCTTTCCTCTTTTTCTCAGCTGTTGGAGACAGCTTAAGAAAGAGTCATGGCTAGAATTTTATTTTATTTTATTTTATTTTATTTTATTTTATTTTATTTTATTTTATTTTATTTTTATTTTTAAGATTTTATTTATTTATTTGACAGAGAGAGACATAATGAGAGAGGGAACACAAGCAGGGGGAGTGGGAGAGGGAGAAGCAGGCTTCCTGCCCAGCAGGGAGCCGGATGTGGGGCTGGATCCTAGGACCCTGGGATTATGACCCGAGTCAAAGGCTGATGTTTCATGACTGAGCCACCCAGGAGCCCCATGGTTAGAATTTTAAACCAATTGGAATTTCATAGTCAAAGAGCATGTTTTTGTGCAGTTTTGAGAGAGTCCATTAAGTAATGGCCTCTTTATTAGTTTCAAATGGTTCCAAGAGGTTGACAAATCAGAGTAGGGGATGAAGGGAAGGAATAAACACTCATGCATATTAACATAAAGTACTGATTCTGTTATGAGGATTTGTGTCTTTTCAAATCAGAGGGCCTTTGGAAAAACATTTCTATCATCCTCATGTGTTTATTCTCTCTCTCAGAGTTAACCTTTGCCTTTAGAAAGGGTGTGTGTGTGTGTGCGCAGGTGTGCTCCTGTGTGTACTTGTGCTTATTCTGAGTTCAGGATTTCTTGATGGAGAATCAAGAGAATCGGCAGTCTCACATCTTGTGCTCCTGGAAGATCTGGAAGGAGAATAGATTTAGAAGGTCCATGCCCATCTTGGACCACCGTTTTGTAGGATTTTGAATGCCAGTGGGTAAAATTTTCCATCCTGCTGACACATCCTGCTCCCACTCTCTTGTTAATCTAGGCCTGTGGTTCTTGAGCCTAAGCATGCTTCAGAATCATCTGGAAATCTTGTTATGCCCCAGGCTGCTGGGCTTCACTCCAGACAAGTTCCTAGGCAATGTTGATGCTTCTCATTTGGGGATCACATTTTGAGAAACACTGATCTAGACTAAATAATGTAGCACATTTCTTCGAAGAAGAAATGACTTTTTTGAGAGAGAAGCCTGGATCCTAGGGAAAAATAATCTCTCTTGGTAGAGGGAAAGAACTTCTGAAAGATAATTGGTGTTTCATGGGTATTAAATCACTTGAGCAACAGTTCATTTCTAGAGTGGAGGTTTCAGAGGGATGGCATGACTTTCAGGGTCATCCAAATAAATGTGCAGAAGAAGCTGTTCTCTCTTGAAGGGCAGATCTTGAGGAGAATATTTTTGAAACGAGTCTCAATTTTTAGCCTTGAACATAATGATGCAGGTCATGCCGTGGAGATGTGTTGTTTTGCTACTGGAGACCCATACACTGACCTGACCGGCACAATCAGGTATGTCCTGGTGAGACTTGTTTTAACGGAGACCCCCAGATTCTAGTCCCAGTTATTCTAACTTATGTTTGGAATGGGGCCAGGAGCATATATGTATATATTTTAGAGGATTCCCAAGTGATTGTGATGGAAAGACCTATAAAGTACTGAATTAGGGTATGTAGGCTCATTCAAATATCTGCATGGGGGGGATGCATTCTTTCTAGGATCACCAACTTATTGGAATAATCATAATTTAAAAAATAATCATAATTCAAAAACTCATAGTTATGTTGAGTCAAATTTAAACCTTTTTAAAACTGATATTTTCATAACCGAGTTTTGCTTCCAGTTCAGCTTTCTTTTTTTCTTTTAAAAAATTATTTGTTTAAGAGAGAGAGAAAGAGAGAGAATGAAAGAGAATGAACATAAGCGAGCAGGGGGGAGGGGTAGAGGGAAAGAGAAAATTTCCAACAGACTCACCGTTGAGCACAGAGCCCAATGTGGGGCTTCATCTCATGACCTGAGTTGAAATCAAGAGTTGGATGCTTAACCAGCTGAGCCACCCAGGTGCCCCCACCTAGTTCTGCTTTCCACATGGTAAAGTAGAAGAAATCTATAAACTCTTCCTCATTACAACTTCACAGTTTTTTCTACACTTTTTTTCTGAAGGTTACCTATCTGTGATTTGGTCAAATGTTCATTTAAAACATGACTTACAAATCTTCTATATCCATGTTATACTCCAATTTGTCAAAGTTCAATTTTAATTTCTGGAATTCAGAATTGAAAATGGTGCTCCATTTCAATTTAGAAATCTGGCCATTGGACATTTCTTAGTACAACCTGAGTTATGTAGGCTTTTTTTTTTTTTTTAAGGAACATATGACATTTATAAAACTTTCAGTCAGCTAATTTTCCCAGACCTTGTGCTTGTGTGTGTGTGTGTGTGTGTGTGTGTGTGTGTACAGTTTTAAAATTGGAACACAAGGAATTTGGTAACTCCAAGGTAGGAATCACAATTTCATATATCTACACGGGGCTAGCAGGTGAAAGATAAATGTGTGAATTAGGGCATTTGTAAACAATTGGGAATGATAGAGTTTATAGCAAGATGAAGAGATCATATCCACCTAAGGGCTTTAAAACTGAAAAAAATTTGAAAACATTGCCCTACCAAAACACTGCCCTACACAAACTATTCCAAATCAGAACCTTACCAGAGGGCCAAATGAAGTCATGTCAACTCCCATTGTTAGGTCAAAAAGTTGAAAGGCATGGAAAATGTTTCCATAGATTCTTAGGTTGTTGTTGATATTTTTAAAAGAGATCTTTAGGAATAAGATAATGCCGTTTTACCATACATTCTTTGAGATCTCCAATTTTTGAAAACACGCTAATAATTTGAGTTTACTGTCCATAATCAGGATAAGTTACACAAGCACATCATTCTGTTACTCATTTCCCCCCTGTTATAGAAGGGAGGTTGCTGTGTAACAGTAGGAGTAAAAAAGACAGTTTCCACCGTAAAGAATTTCCCCAGTAGGTATCAACCTAGAGCCTAATAGAAAATGTTTACATGTTTCCAGCACTTGTGTGTTTATGTTTATTTCTATATGTATTCCTTCCAACTTGTAAATTGAAATTTCTCTTGGGCAAGTGACCTTTTTTTATTACTTTGTAGTCTTCTCATAACATGTCACAAGCTGTTACACGACAAAGACAGTTACTGTTGTTTGCTTACTGAATTCTAAGTAGATTTGCGAAATCTATGATAATGGTCTTTAGAGCCCCACCTTTACATTAGAATAAAGGCGTTCCAACTCTAGAACTTTGCTTCAGCTCTACGTATGCTTTGATTTGCTCCTTCCTCCACACTCTGTGCCGGTTGCACTTGGGATGGGTTACGGAAAGTTGAAAGAGTTCTTCCAGGATGCTTGTTGAGGTACTCCTAACAGCACTGTCTTCTGGGTTCGTGCCACTCGTTTTCACCCAACTAGCTGCTATTTTCAGTGTTGAATCTAGTCTTGAAAAGACTTCCGAGTACATTGTGATTAAGGCCCTCATCATTATTAACTTTTAAACTCTTTGGACCTGCTTTTTTAGCTGTAGGGTCTAAAGGTAATGTTTGAGCTTATGAAATTCTTAAATCCTTCTGCTAAAGGAAGGAAACCTTGTTGGGCTAGTTGTTATAGTGACCATGGCTTCCTGAATTGTGTTTTCTTTTACAAAGCCATTGTCTTTGGCCAAAGAAGCTTAGTTGGGGGAGGGAGGGGGGCATGAGACAGGAGTGTCACCAGCCAGAGGGGGCCCACAGCTTCTATTAGCAGAGCTGCTGCTGCACCTTCTCATCTCAGTTGTGGCACTAATTCCCCCAAGACTGCCTTTGATTTAAGGCAAAGCTCTAATTCAACCCTTTTTCTTCCTAAGCTGTGGGTATCTGCAGGAGTTTATTTATTTATGTTGGTATGTGCTGCAGGGGATTTGGGACTACATAGAGCTTGATGAAATCTGGTTTGAAAACCTTAGAAAAACAAGGTGAAAGCAACCTGATGATTCTGTGTATGAGAAGCCAGAAGAATAGCTTCATGCTGGGCTTTTTTATTCCACTAATCAGGATAGTAACGGGAGCGTGAAAAGGAGCTTCCAGAGTCTCCCCTCCCTAAACTCTCTTTGCACACTTGAAAAAAGGCACAGTTGCCTCAATCACTTTTTTTTTCCTACAGTCAAGAACAGATTGTAATAATTTGGATCTTTTGGGGAGTATCCTTTATCCTGGAATATTAGATCATGGAGCGAAAACTAAAGAGGGGCTTGTGGGTGGTTGCCTACAAGACATCTATGATTTGTTTTAATGAAAATTGGAAAAGAGGTACCAGAATATTCATTCTTCTATCATTTAATCAAAGTGAGAATCTGGGATTAATATCTCTTGAGAAAGCTGTCATGATTTTTTAACGTAAATTTGAAGAACCCCAAAAGGGTGGGCATTTAACTAGCAGTTTTAACATATAAGCTGTTTGTGTTGGCCGGGTTCCCTGCACTGGCTCTGCACTGCAGAGGGCTGGTCTGAGTGGGAGGCGGCAGAGAGAAGGGGAGTGACTGATTGTTCCATAGTTCCAATTTTCTCACTGCCCGGCTATGTGATCTTAGGCAAGTCACATAGCTCTCTGTGTTTCATGGTTTGGAATTATAAGATAATGGGTGTAGAGTTAGATTATACCTAATCGAAATTTCTTTATAAAGATGGTATTAGCAAAAGCAGATGCCTTATTGAAATTAAAGGTTCATTGTCATGAGAGGCATTAAAGAGTATTTCAGAAAACTCAGGAGGATCACGCAGTGTTTATACTAAAAGACACTCTTCTGCACTTGACTGGAAAGAAAACCGGTTATAGTATGTGAGAGATGGCTAGTTATGATCTGAGGGTTGACTGGAAAAGATGATTTATTCCACTAGTATTTTTCTAGCTACTAACAGCCTTTCTGGAAGAGGTATGTTTTAAATGCCAAGTTCATCAATTAAAAAGAAAGCTGTGACTTCTCAGCCCATATTTGCGATTTATTGGAATTGGGGATAGAAGGATCAGACTATAGAGATAGCATAAATTGGAGTGTCTACAGTATGTTTATTCAACTACAGTTGTTAGCTTATTTTACTTGGATGAAATCAACCTATCCATGGATTCTTTCTTTCTTTCTTTTTTTAAAGATTTTATTGATTTATTTGTCAGAGAGAGAGAGAGAAGGTGAGAGAGCACATAAGCAGGGGAAGTAGTAGACAGAGGGAGAAGCAGACTCTCTACTAAGCAAGGACCTGGATGAGGGACTCGATCCCAGGACCCTGAGATCATGACCTGAGCTGAAGGCACTTAGCTAACTGAGCCACACAGGCGTCCCTATCCATGGATTCTTTCAACAAAAAAATTATGAGCACCTCCTATGGTCAGACACTTATGTTGCTCTGGTTTTTAAACCAAAGGGCACATCTCTATTTCATATCTTCTTGCAACTGGTTACATATTTTTATTGGTGAATATGTTTGTTTTTTCCAAGCCTCTACTTCAATTATAAAACATTGAACCACCTTTTCTATGGAGTGGTGGGTTCTCTATTGGCACCTTGGACATATATTATAATTCTTGAGCTATTTTTAGGTATCAATGCTCAGGCCAGTCCCACACACATATCTTGATTCAAACTTCTGGGCTTTGGGGCGCCTGGGTGGCTCAGTGGGTTAAAGCCTCTGCCTTCGGCTCAGGTCATGATCTCAGGGCCCTGGGATTAAGCCCAGCATCAGGCTCTCAGCTCAGCAGGGAGCCTGCTTCCCCCCCCTTTGCCTGCCTTTCTGCCTACTTGTGATCTCTCTCTCTCTCTCTCTCTCTCTCTGTCAAATAAATAAAAAAATAAAATGTTCAAACTTCTGGGCTTCTGCTTCTTCTAGGTTCCGCTGACTGCGTTGGAGTGGGAAGAAAGAGGTAACAGGGCCAGCGTCCCATTATTTAGCTTTCTCCATTTTGTGGATCTCTCTACTTGGTAGTCATGATGCCTATGATTAACCTAGCCCTTGGCGGGGCAAGGGTTCAAAGCCTGGCTTAGTCATGGGGGACAGATCCTATAAGCTTTTCCCTATACACAATCCCTGACATGAGGAATCCGGGTCTGGCCAACCTTTTCCACCCTCTCTCTGTAAGTATCTCCCACACAGCCTCCTGCTGCCGAGATCACCTCATTGTGGAGCTAAGTGTCCTTGGAAGAAGCCCCAGTGAAGCTTTTAAAGTCCAGCTACCCTTTCCAGAATTCAAGGAGAGGTGCAGGATGCCCTGTGGCTGCCTCTCTTTCCAACTTTTTTTCCTTTTGTTTGGGTAGATTCTAAGGAAGATCAATGCATCCCACTGCCCTAGCAGATAGCCAACAGGGGAATGAGAGGATGGTTTTACTTTGATGAAATCACTCAGAGTCTTTACAGTTTTGGCCTCTGGGAGGAGAAGAAAGCTGCTGGGGAAGAAAGAAAATTGTCTCCAGGCAACAGAACTTGTAGGCCTCTGAGGACTCCAAGGCTTGTTCCTCCCTTGCCTGGCACTCTCGTTTTATGGATTTGGAGGTGGAGGGTTGTAGTGTTAGGTGACCATACTTGGTTGTGCTATCCTTCGGAAAATCCTGCGGGGAGATCCATGGCCCCATCTTGGGTGGTTCTCTTTAGAAAATGGAGTATATAGCACCCTATTTTCCGTTCTAGGACTTAGTTACAAATCAAGGACAAAATGGAAATATCCTGTCATCATGCCACTGCAAGTCTTGATTTAAAACCATCCGTCTCCATAAGGAGTGAGTTTCTTTAGATTTTTGCTGTTAATACAGAGAGAAAATCAGATTATAGTTTTAGCTATCAAAGGGTAGTACTTAGTGGTGAAAATTTCTTGAGCAGGTAAAGTGAACCGGAAGTCTGAAAATTCTTCCAAACTTTAGGCCCCATTGGCTCATCCTTTGCAAACTGATACTGTATGTGGCTTCAACAGATTGTCTCCTTGTAAAATCGAGAGACCAACAGAGAAGGAAAGACTTTGTTTTCAGGCGTCTCATAATTTGTCAGCAGTTTGGAGCATGTGACTTTCTGCTTATAAACTTATTTTGCATCTTTGATCTCTATGGGACTTCAAAGTTTCCCACAGCATAGGGCATGGAGACGGAAAGAATACACAGTCAGTTTGTGAAAGGATGTCTCCAAATGAATATTATGCTATAAATTTATGCAATTAGTGAATATTTAGAAGAAAACATACTGCGATTTCAAATCATTCCTTCTAATACTTCTCTTTCCCTCTTTTATTTTTTCCCTTCGGAATTATAGTAGTCTAGCATACTGTACCTTTTGCTTATTTATCTTATTATCCTCTGTCTTCCCCCATTAGAATGTGTGCTTCAGGAGGCCAAGGAATTTGTTTTGTCCACTGTGGTACTCTACCCCTTGAAGAGTGTCTGGCACTTAGAAGGGATTATGTATTCATGAATGAAGAAATGAATGAATGAATGAATAACACATCTTTTATAGCCCACATTTCCAGGCGTCCACAAAACACACATATATTCTTACTGCCAAATATAAGCAGCATAGCAGAGCATTTTCGCTAAGTTACCACAGTCTGTGTTGGATTACTTTTAACATAGACTATTTTGGTATTAGAAAAGAAAAATTTAATGTGGGGATTTGTCATTGTTTTCACATGGTTTTAATCTAGGTCTTTGACTTCTCCCTAACTTTTATGGAAGCTAAGGCAGGAATTAGAATATCTTGATTCTTTTTTTTCAGTTCTTAATGATGTCAGTAGTGAGAAAAGAAAATATGAAACTATCTTATTAAAAAAAGGCTCTGTTTTTGGCATTTCCAGAGGCAGGACAGAGGCCCAGCATACAGGATTGAGGGTGTGGTGTTCATTGCATTTTTTCTTGTCACTTAGAAATGTGAGCTAAGGAACACGGTAGAGACTCAAAGTTAGTGGGGTTGCTGACATTGAAGGGCCAGCCTGGATGTGATGAGATGTGTGGCCATGAGGCAGGGATCCAGGATTCAATCAACTAACCACTAGGGCAGAAATGCAAACTGAAAATATCTCTCCAATACTACATTCAGATGAAAGTCAGTACATCAGACCCAATAACACTTTCATTTTAAAATGCAAGAGTAGAATGATGGGTCGTGTTTAGTGGTATTAAAACAGATTCTTATTTGTTTTAGTAATTGTTTAAGCATGATCATTTCTGACTCAGAATAGACATTGATGAAGGACATTTTCAACTTTACATGTTTTGGGGTCATGTTCCTGGGCTCCCCGGGGAAGCTATCCTTTTACTTGGGTCAGAATGACTTCCCCAAACTCCAGAGCGTGGGCTCTACTCTGCCCTGAAAACACATCATATAACTGCTTCATTAACAAATAACCTAAAAGAAATACTTCCAGTTAAAGATAAGGGTAAAAATCTTCCTAAGTTCCAATCCCATACCTCCAAAGCCTGCATCCCTGCACATACTCAATGCATAAGACAGAGTTTGTAATTTTCTGAAATGTCTTTCATCCCGATGGTTTATAACTCTTGATATAACAAAAAACATAGAGAACCCTGTATTAAACCTTCCTTCTTGGGAGCATGCTCTTCTTCCTGAAGATTGTGTGTCCTGGGCAGCAGCTGTTCTTAATTGGTCTCGAATAAAACTCTCTTCCTTTTTTTTTTTTTGTAAGGAATTCTAAAAGGTCTGTTCATTTTGCTTCCGACAACAGCAAAAATGCTGGTAGCCTTGAGACACTTTTCTTTGCTGGATGGTATTGGCATTTCTGCTCCTCTGAATAGTTCTTGAGTCCTGAAACATGCCAAGAAAGTGAGAGAACCGCAATAACATTGATTTCTACACTCACAACATATGATTAACAAAATTCAGAGTTGACTCCCCGTGGTTATGTTGTTGTTGTTGGTTGATTGATTGTTTATGAAAATGAAATTCTGGCAGGGATCTAGATGACGCAGTCAAGAAATGATAGCTGGGGGATGTCAGCATGTTCCTGTGACCCAGGCACAACAGGGAAGGAATTAACTGGAGACAGACTTGGCCTCACTTGTTCAAAGAATAATGCATTTGGCTTTATACAGCAGCTGTTGTGAAAACACTTTTGAATAAGAAAATTATACATCAGGACACCATTGTGTGACTGGGAACATATTTAATTTACCTAAATAATCCTTCTTCCTCTAATTCTGCCCCTTTCTGCTTGCTTACTTCTCGTTTGTTTTTTTTTATTGCTTTCACTTATTTTCAGATTCTATTGCCTGGTGTTCACTTGTGTTTAAGAGGCTGAGTTAAAAATGCCTTTTCAATTTCCTGTATCAAAGGTAAAATAATAGAGCCTTGAAGGTCTCCACTGAGCCTCCTTGTCTTCATCCTCTCTGCTCAGCTTGCCCTACTCCTTTTTATTTATTTTTATATTTAAAATTTTTTATTAACATATAATGTATTATATGCCCCAGGGTACATGTCCGTGAATCATCAGGCTTACAGAATTCACAGCACTTACCATAGCACATACCCTCCCCAATGTACATAACCCAGCCGCCCTATCCCTACCCCCCTGCTTCCCAGCCACCCTTGGTTTGTTTAGTGAGTTTAGGAGTCTTTTATGGTTTTTGTTTTCCTCCTTATCCCATCTTGTTTCATTTCCCTCCCCCACCTACCCCACAACGACCCCCTGCCCTGCCTTTCAAATTCTTTATATCAGAGAGAGCATGTGATAATTGTCTTTCTCTGCTTACCCCTTTTTAAAAAGAAAACAATTGTCTTTTATTTCTCCAAACCATTTATTGTTGTTGTTGTTGTTTTCCATTTCATTTTATTGTTGCAAGCACTCTTAATTGGTTGAAGTCATAGAGAAAGCCACTTAGGGTTTGGCCTCCAGCCGATGAAAGCTTATTGTCCTTTGGACTAGAAGAGAGTTTCCATTATTCTTTTTTTTATCATTAGCTGTAGAATAAAGCTTGATAAGACCGAACAATATATAATATAAGGGGCTTATATTTTCACTCTCTTTTAAGCAATGTATAATGTAATATAATTAAATACTTAAACCACTTCATCCCCACAGCGTGGAGTGCCGCCCTGGATGTGGTGGGTGCAGCGGGCCTGGGTTTCAGTTTTGAGCGCCCTTCTAGGTAGCTCTGTGGGATACATCACTGTTCCGAGCCTCAGGGTTCTCCTCTGAAAAATAGCTCTGTGCGGCGCTTCGGGATGTGGGCTCTGAGCTGGATTGCCTGCCTTCACAACCCAGTCTTGTCACTTAACTGAGCAATCTTGGGCAGATTATCCAGTTGTCTTGCGGCTCAGTTTTATCAGTTGTAAATGAAATAGTAACAGAACTCCTGCACAGAGCTGTGGAAGCCAAATGACTGTGAAAGACTTAATGATAGTAAAGCACTTAAACTAGCCATCTGGCAAACCATGAACATAAACCATACACACATGGGTGGGGGTTGGACAGAGAGAGAGAGAGGGAGAGAATCTTAAGCAGGCTCCACACCCAGCGTGGAGCCCCACACAGGGCTCGATCTCACGACCCCGAGATCATGACCTGATCCGAATCCAAGAGTTGGAGGCTTAACTGACTGAGCCACCCAGGCGCCCCTTTACCAAATTATTTTCTGCCTTTAATTCTTTTATTTGTTTGTATGTTTAAGTCCAGATCCTTGCTAACCTAGCTTCTGTATCATAAACTGTTGGCATCTGCATTGTGGTCTGTATCCTACTTGTAATAATTGTTTCCAGCCCTGTAACATTCTTGCTATGATATTCCAGAGTCCAATGGTTGACTTTTGGTGGAAAGCAAAATTTTCCTTCAGTGCCCACTAAATGGCATACACCGTACCAAACTCTCAAACATCTTCAATGCCTGGGGAACGTTGGCCTTGGGAACTTTCACTTTGGGGAGTTACCTGGTTGAACAGCACTGCCCCCCCATCTGACGAGCAGCAAAACTCAGAAAGACAAAGGAGCTAGAGAGCGGATTAATTTGAAGACAAACAGATAAGGGGAAATGTTAGCTTAGGGATGGCTTAGCTTAGGTTTAGTTGAGGGACAGACAGAAATGTGTGAGTTTCCTGCAGCCTGTGGCAGGGCTCATTGCTGGGCTCAGACACAGTTTTGTCATGTTTTCAGCCCAGTTCTGCATAAGGCTGCAGCCAACACTGGCCTCCCGGTTGTTAGCCATCTGTTAGAGATAAAATAGTATGGTCAGCTTTGCTGTTCTGGGTTGGACGAATGTCACCTTTTGGAACAATAATTAGTTCTTTAAGTCTCTCTAGTCCTTTCTGAACATGGAAACACCCTTACGCTTGGAAAGTCCAGACATGGTCCTTTTGAACTAGAAGTTTATTTTCCTTAGGAAAATTTGAAATGTTTTAAGCATGGGCAATGGAAGGGTTTAGGGAAGTGATGTGTGAATATTAGTCAGTGAATTCATTATATTTGTATGTTCTTCTGACATGAAAAACTATCAAGCTATCATATTTTTGTAAGAAATGAAAAATCCTCCTTTTATGCTGAAACTATTTATTTAGTACCCACCACATTCAAGTTTTTATTTTGTTTTATTTATTTTAAAGATTTTATTTACTTATTTGACAGGGAGAGATCACAAGTAGGCAGAGAGGCAGGCAGAGAGAGGGGGAGGCAGGCTCCCTGCTGAGCAGAGAGCCCCATAAGGGACTGGATTCCAAGACCCCGAGATCATGACCTGAGCCGCAGGCCGAAGCTTAACCCACTGAGCCACCCAGGTGCCCCTAAAACTAGTTTTTAATGAGTGATATTGGGTCCATCTATACTTCTTCGCCTCACAGAGTCTTACTAAAGATCCTATATACTGGGGCTCAGGCACAAATCACTTAGAAATAAATTATTTTATCACCATTTTCAGATAATGTTATGCTTTAGAATCTGGGATTAGATAGCCCTAGTAGCCTGCAAGAAGGAATTCATTTGTACTTTATAACACCTCTCACTATTTTCACCAAAACTTGGTGGGCCAAAAGTCACTTAAAATGACTGAAGTGCGCTTTTAAACTTTTTATTTTAGTTTTACCTTTTTCCTAAGAAATATTTCTAGGCTTACTGTCACTGCTGTGTCAGTCTATGTTCCTTAGGCCACCTGAAAGCAAAAGGACAGACTGCTTTTACCACTGAATACACACAGACCATCCATAAGCCCTAGAGGGGTCGCTTTACTTGTGCGAGTTAGTCATTTGTTTTCATTTTCTTCCTTCCTTCCTTCCTTCCTTCCTTCCTTCCTTCCTTCCTTCCTTCCTTCCTTCCTTCCTTCCTTTCTTTCTTTCTCTCTTTCTCTCTTTCTCTCTTTCTCTTTCTTTCTTCCTTTCCTCCCTCCCTTCCTCCCTCCCTCCCTTCCTTTTCTTTTTCTTTCTTTCTCTTTCTTTCTTTCTTTCTTTCTTTCTTTCTTTCTTTCTTTCTTTCTTTCTTTCTTTCTTTCTTTCTTTCTTCTTTCCTTCCTTCCTTCCTTCCTTCCTTCCTTCCTTCCTTCCTTCCTTCCTTCCTTCCTTCCTTTCTTTCCTTCCTTCTTTCTGATTTTACTTACTTATTTTAGAGAGAGAGAGGGAGGGCACAAGCCAGGGAAGGAGGGGCAGAAAGAGAAGCAGACTCCCCTGCCAAGCAAGGAGCCCGACATGGGACTTGATCCCAGAACTTTGGGACTATGACCTGAGCTGAAGGCAGATGCTCAACCAACTAAGCCACCCAGGTGCCCTTGCTCTCATTTTCAACAATGATACGGGCAGTGCTGGCCAGAGGATGAACACGATCATAATACAAGGTCCTGATGCAAATGCAGGAGCAGACAGGTGGAGGCTGAGGAACAAGGAACACCGTAGAAGAGATACTCCCTGCAAGATTCAAAGAGTGAAGCAGCTCATTCCTGGCAAACATTCTGTCTGGGCTCCTCAATTGAGGGGCCACTAGCCTTCACTTTTTAATAGGTACTGCAGATGATCCAGTGTCCAGAAACTTCACGGTCAGAAAAACTGAGTTAAATAATTCTTCAGGCTTGTCCTATTTCTGGCTATCTTTCCTCACCCTACCGCCATGGCAGCCACTCCCAGCGTTTCAGAAAGTAAATCTTCCTGTGAGAAATTGGAAAGGCATGATTGAAAATGAAGGGCAAATGTGCCTTTGCACGGGTACACTTTGAACGTGCCCGCAGGTCCTCGATGTCGCTTACCTTTGCATATTCCACATTTTCTGTCTGCAATTCACTTCCCCCTTTGTTTATTGTCCAACTTCTGCCCATCTTTCAAGGCTCAGCTCACAGCATTTCCTTTAAGAAGCCTTTCATGTACTGCCCATCGTATCCTGGGAGAAATAAGTTCTATAGTTTTCGTTCCTATTGCACTTGCACATAATGCTACTGTCTTGGGGGAGACAAAGATCCGTCTCCATCACCAGGATTCAAGGTCACCTCTGTAACCCTAGGAGCAGGTGATGTTTAGTTCACAGTTCTTCCTTCATAAAGTTTGTGAGTGGAGATTACATACTTAATTGTCAACTCTATGTAAAAATGCGGGTGCCCAAGTGAGGTAAGGTGGTGAGGTTGCAGGGTTGTGCCCTGTAATTACTGATCAACTTGCCTTGGAAAGCAACCGTTCTGCTCCATTCCAGTAACATATTTGCTGCAGTCTGCCCCTCTTTTCCTAGCTCCGCACTCCTGGTGATAACAGTGGCTATTGGAGGCGTGGTCGGTAATGGATGAACTTGGATTTGGAGCTGTCTCAAAGATTTACTTTGGATCTTCTGTGATGTTTCAAGCCCTTCATTTTGGCAAGCCTGTCATTTGCCAGTTGTTAAATAGGTTGAGTCATTAGTCTGGCCTTGTCATCTGGGGGCCTCCAAATGATTGATGTGGCTCGGCTACACTTCCCGGTGGGATAATTAAATGTCCACTCAGCTCTATTTACCTGGTTTTATAAAAAGCAAAATAATATAGAAGGTTACGTTATTCCTTTTTTCTACCTGTGAAAGCAACAAGCTGGGAAAATGAATTTGAACAAGCTGTTTGCTCTAATCTTTAGTCCCTGAAGGACAAATATCCTATTGGAAAAACCAAACCTTGCAATTCTTTTTAAACTAACAAAAATCATCTCCATCTTTCTACTTTGCATAAAGATTTTGTGTACATTTTCCTTTCCTCTTCACAACTGCCTTGCATACTAGAGAGCACAAATGTTATTTTCTTCATGTTGTAAATAAATATCTTGAAACTCAGAAATCATTTTAATGTCATATACAGTTCCCCTGACTATTAACCTCCTACCCGCCCATGCTATCAAACATCTTGTACAAAAAGGATGTCTGAATATTACATAGCTGTGTTACTCTCCCATTCAGGGTTCATTTCTAAAGCGTATAGGTTTTGACAAACTTGTTTGCCAAGATGAGGGAATTTCTTAGGTGAACCTGTGGGGAAGGAGAGCAAGCGAGAACGGGTCATCCCATCCCAAGACAAGTAGTGAACTTGTCTCTGAGGTGCTGTAACCAACAGTCCAAATTGCAGGGTCAGATGGAAAGTGATAACTCAATATCAGATCGGATGAGAAATCTGTGGGACATTCCCTCCTTGCCGACCCAGATGATTCCTTTCGAAGGCCAGGTGCTTATTGTCTCCAGTATAATGTGGCTTTTGGATGCTTTCCAGTCAGCAAAGTAGAAACTCATTCTTGGCAAGGTGGAGCCGGCCATGGTTTCCTGGTGTGCAGAATCAATAGGAAATGACTTTGGAAAAATACAGCGATGACCACAACAAATGGTTTTGAACGTTTCAGCCAAATACTATAAAGTGAACTGCCAAGAGTTTCCCCTGTGATATCCCTTTTTGGATGATAACATATGACTTCGAACTTTTGCCCCTTCCATCCTATGTGACCTTCATTCTTCAGACATGACTAAACCAAAATTCTTTCTACAGCTGGACACTGGTCCCTCTAAGGACCTTTAGTCGTCTTCATTCTTGCCTGGTGAGGTTCCATATCCTGATGCTATTGTTGGCTTCTTGGAGCCCATTCTCATTACCGTATTTTTTCAATGCCTCTGTTTTCTTTTGTTTGTTTTGAATGTCAAGTGAGTATCAAAACAGAGTTACCGTGTGATTCCTCACTCATCTGGGCAGCTGGACTGTGAGCAAGAAGGAGTGGGTGGGAATAGAGGGAGGAGGAAAGGCAGATTGAGCAGAGTCAGAGTTGGTAGTGAGCAGGAGTTGGCGCTGTCATTATTGTGCGAACATCAGTGTGGGGTGGGGTGGGTGAGTAGGGGTCAGTTTATTCTTTTGGGTGTTTTCGTTTTATCTTTGTTTTGCCTTTTTGGTTTTGAAGTGGTAATATTCTGATTTTGTGACTATTTTATAATGGAAAGCATTTTGAGTATGAAAAACAAATAGACCGTAACAATTATGTGGGGATTGCCTTCTCATGTACATGCAAACTCATATGTCTAAAAACAAGTTTTCTTTTCATTGCATTGACACTTCTGGACAATTCTGGAGACTTTTAAGGCACAGGAACTTTCAATGGACTCTGCTCCATTTTGGGTTATAGAGGTTCAAATGTCAGACAAAACTAAACAGGGTACACCAAGATGTAGACATTCTCACACTGTCTCTCCTCTTTTTGTCTATTTTTACCAGTTAAATGAATGTTGAGTATTTTTAAACTTCATCTAGACTCTGCTAAAACCAAGTAATATCAAAGTGTCTTGCCAATCAAGATCTCATACTTCCTCAATGTTGATGATGATGATGATGACAGAAAATATTTCTTCAGCACTTACTATCTAGCAGACACAAAGGGCTGTCTGTTACATAAATGTATTGCATACATCTTTCATTTGGCGTTCTCAACAGTCTGGGATAACAATTACTCCCAATTTAAAAATGAAAAAACTGAGGTTTAAGAAGACTAACTTACTTAATAATATCCTGCTATTTAGCAGTAGAGCTAGAATTGATCCCTGGTCAATTATTTCAAAGGTTATTGTCTCTGGGAGCCTGGGTGGCTCAGTCAGTAAAGTGTCTGACTTGGGCTCAGGTCGTTATCTCACCATCTTGGGACCAGCCCAGCATAGGGCTCCCTGCTAAGTGGGGAGTTTGTTCCTCCTTCACCCTCTGCCCCTCCCCCTGCTGTCTCCCTCTCTCTCTCTCTCAAATAAATAAATAAATAAATAAATAAATAAAATCTTTAAGAAAAAAAGCTCATAGTCTCAATCTACATGAATATTATACAGGAAATGTTATTGTTGTTTTTCTTTTTCCTGAGGGTATTACCAGTAAAATAATATTCCATAAAAAAGTAGAGTCACCCATGTATTGGGCAGCTTTATCCAAACTCTGACATGAATACTCAACACGGGCAAAGTAGGACTTCGAGAGTTGAGGCTATGGTCCATTTCTGCGAAAGCTTCAGAAAAGTCTTCCAATTCTCAAACACAACACAGGCTGACCATTGTACCTCTTATTTTACTCCAGGATTGTCCATTTTGGCTGATGGAGGTGGTCATAATCGTGTCTGTAACTGTTAGTATGTTTCATTTGCCTATTGTGATTTGAAAACATGGTCCAAAGGGCTCCATGATGAATTCTGGATATCTGAAAGGACCCAAAGAAAAGTAGCAACACACACTGAGCACCTGCTGCACCAGACACTGAACTAAGTGCTTTATA
>CM053604.1:70760347-70781030 GCA_028646535.1 Procyon lotor | reverse complement strand
CCAGTAGTGCTGAAAATAGAGCTACCCTACGATCCAGCAATCAAATTCTCCTTCTATGTAAGTTTAAAATTACATCCTTAATAAGATCTGAATTTTTCTTGTACCACAAGAGTCATCCTAAAGTATTCAATAAATAATTTTGAGTACTAGTAATGCCAAATATACACACCTTCATCAGAAGACTGGAAGAACACATTTATGTTAACTGGATTATAGACCTTGGGGCCTTTCCTATTATTATTAGTCCAGTAGCAAAAGTTGATTTGTCAGAGTAATTGTTAATCATTTGAATTATCTGAACAATTATTTAATAATAATCTGAATTATTTGATAATGATTAATGCATTATTAGTAGTTGTCATTTATCATCATAAATTCTCCATATTCCAAAAGAAAGAGGTTCCAGCAGAAGTGTCAATAAAAATGGGGATGAAAATGCTATAGAAACCATACACGTTAAGAAACAATCCAAAAGAAATGGGACATCTGATGCAGGAAAGAAACCTAAATACAGGGCAAATCTTAAAGACACCTTGTACTTCTGCCTAACTCTTGTTCCATAGCTAATCTTCCATGCTCATCACTTGTTTTAAAGTCAAATGCTTCAGGTATACTTTTCCCAGATCTGCTGATCTAGAACCACTTTGTGCTTTCTACCTTTTGTTTTAAGGACTCTCTAGATTGAAAAGTAAAAAGTCTTTGTCCCTGATTTTAAGGGAGCTAAAATTTTACATGTGAGAACAGACTGCACTTTTTCCTCCTCCTCCTCCTATGTTTTCATAATTGGTGACCTGAAAACAAAATAGAAATTGTGACACATTCATAGGACAAGTTCATATATTGAGTCCAGAATCCTTGATATAAAGACAAAATGATAAATGACAAAAAAATAATATTGGCAGATTTATTAAATAGATCCCTGATGGAAATCAAATTTAAATTATTCTACTCATAGAATTCACTACTAGTCTAATATCCTACAGCCGTGAATAAAGTATGCTACTTAGGTAATGCAAATGTAATGCATTTCCTGATGCAAATGTACAATATGTCTATAATTTTATTTTGCCCATTTATTTACCTATTCAATATGTATTTATTGAGAAGCTACTGTGTGTCGAGCACTACTCTAGGATTTCGTACACAGTAGTGGACCAAATTAACAAATCCCTTGCCCTTATTAAAGCTTTACATTCTCCTAAGGGAAGGGAATTAAAAAATACATATATTACAACTTTACGTCAAGTGGATATAAGAGCTATAAAACAAACCAAACCAGCAAAAGGATATAAAAATTACAGAGCTCCAGTTTTATATATTGTGATATGGGGAAGAAAGATGGTCAAAAATTGAATAGAACGAAGGACCAAGTCCTCCACTGATACATAGGGGAAGAGCGTTCCAGGCCCAGAAAGTCCAAAGGGTCCAGATATGGGAATATGCTTGATACGTTTGATGAACATCAAGTGTGCTTGAAGTGTGGTGAGTAAGGGACAGAGTTTAGAAATGTTGTCAGAGAAATAATCAAAGGAAAAATCACCTAGGGACTTAAAAATCATGATATGGGGAATAAAATAATAATAAAGGCTACATGTTTTAGAATAAAGCAACAGGTTTCCATGAGGACCTTTAGCTGCTATGGTGATCAAAGGTCCCTCACTTCAGGGGTTGTCGTTTGGCTCTTAACATCTTGTAATGAGCTAGAGCAGGAAGGACAGGGGAAGAAAAGAGAAAAGTCAGGGGAAGGAACATGTTTGGACTCATGATAGAATCCACTCTCCTCACTGCTGTGAAAAGTAACCCACCTCATTATTAGGGAAGGTGTTTACCTCTTTATCATCAGAGGCTGACAAATTCTCCCTACAGGCTTGACTCTTGTCTTACTGAGTCCAGTCCTCTAGGGCTTTTTCTACTAAGCTAGCAACCTGGTCCTCTCTCTCAATGGAGTTTTACAATCCCTGTGAGTGCAGATTGAAATCACCAGCTCTGTATTCCTAATCAGTATCTCATTTCTACACATTACGGGTGACTGTGTCATAATGGGGCTGGAATTACACCACTTGTTAAAGCAAAAAGTGCATTGAAATCCCCTTCTTACCTGATGGATCAGGATGATGATTTAGAGTCCAGTCTGAATGAGGGAGAAGAAAACATGGTTCCTTACTCTATAATACTCCTCAGGCTCTGGTCCTTTCTTCTGCAGATGACCACTGCTTCTCAATCTAATTTGAATCACACAATCATTTTCCTTCTAAGTCTATTGAGGAAAGCCTTAGTGACAACATTAAATGCACATGAACTACAGCAATACACTTCACCAGTGACTAAGGAATCTCATTTGCAAAGTACTTAAAATACGGGCTTTTGCTCATGGAAAATAAGAATTCGTTCCGTACATGTTCTATTCCATACATTAAAATTGAAAGTGACGCCTAAGACCACTAATTTGCCCATCTAATTCAGAAAACCAGCACATCAGCAGAAACCAACTGTCATCTGTCAACGACAAGTGTTTGCTGGTTGTCAAGTATAAACAACTAATCACTTTAATAATGGGCTTTCTTTGGACAATACTCTCCCTAAACCAAGTTCCAAATGCACAAACAATTGCCAGAGCTAATGACAGCTACTGTGTTGTGAGTATACTGAGTCAGGAGGTATCAACATCGAGCTGTGTCAGGTCCTAGGCACATTCTCAAGGCAGCAATGTGAGCATTCCAGACATCTCAGGAGGCCTCACACTCCTCTGAAAGTTGTTCTCACTCAGGCAGTGAGTGCTTAAGTTAGTCACGTGTGCATAGCATGACCCCGTTCCACCCCTGGCTACAATTTATCGGACCAAATATCACCTGACCCAGGGGAGCCAACTTATTGACTGGACAGAAGCCTGGTGGAATCCCGTCTGACTGTTGAACTGAAGCACAGGCAGAGCTGGGGGGTGGGTCTGGCACTAGAATGAAAGTCCAAGAAGCTCCCAGAACTACACTGAAATCTTCCTGTGGCCTTATAGTTCAAAATATTTCTTTGTATTCCATTAGTTGGTATAGAATTCTTGTTTTCATTTAATTCTGAAAGGAATTCTTGTGCTTTGAAGCAACAAAGCTTTAACAGATAATATCACCATGGAAAAACCATGGAAATCTTGGTCTCTGGTAGTATCACTCATTTATTCAACAATGTAAATCAAGTACCTACTGTGTACTTCATGCACTGAAGAAGACCAGACAAAATAATTACAAGCTTTCTTGGAGCTTATGTTCTAGAATAGTTGCACAGCAATTCTTTTCCTGACAAGCTCAATATTTACAAACATTGTGACCTGTTTCTTAGTCTCAATTTCTTCATCTATACAAATGAAGCTCATAATGACAGTATCAATGTATTCTGGAAGGCTGAAATAAATTAACCTCTGCAAAGCACTTAGTACGTACCTGACACAAATTAACTAAGCAGTAATTTGTAGCTGATATAAAAATAGAAAGTATTAGTAAATTATTCTTGAAGTCGAAGGAGGCATACTAAATAGCCACTCATGTGTTTATCCATCATTTGTGGGAGAGAGAGTACAACACCTCTTGAACACAATCTCCCCAGGTTGAAACATTCTAGACCATGAGGCAAGGCTCAGGGAGAGTCTTCACAGGACAGCTGATTCTTCAAGTGTCACTTCCCTCATTGGCTGAGTTTCCACAGTGAACGGGTCTGCACAGCTGGTTTCCATGTGAATGGGTCATCTGGCAGACGAACTGACCAGATGGTCTGTCATCATACAGACATCATACAAGTACAGAAACAGAGTTTCTCAGCCTCAGCACTACTGACATTCTGAGCCAGCTAATTCTTTGTGGTGGGGGTTGTCCTGTGCATTTCCGTATAGTTGGCATCATCTCTGGCTGGCCTCTAAGTACTAGATATCAGTAGCTCCCCACCTTGTTCTGATGACCAGAAATATTTCTAGACACTGCCAAATGTCTCCTTAAGGAATAAAATCACCATGGATGAGAATAGCTAGGTAGCAATATCATCTGGGTAAAAGATCATCTCAGCAGCCAGCCAGTTCAGCTGGAATCTAAACATTTTGAATTCAGAGTTGGGCAATGCAGCTCCTTTAGGGGTGGGGGATGGGGGAGAGGGTGGTTTATTTATATGGCTGGTTCTAGAAGCCATGAAAAATCAGACCCTAAGGGGGCACCTGGGGGGCTCAGTGGGTTAAAGCCTCTGCCTTCAGCTCAGGTCATGATCTCAGGGTCCTGAGATTGAGCCCCGCATCGGGCTCTCTGCTCAGCGGGGAGCCTGCTTCCCCCCTCTCTCTGCCTGCCTCTCCGCCTACTTGTAATCTCTCTCTCTGTGTCAAATAAATAATAAAAATCTTTAAAAAAAAAAATCAGACCCTAAGGTACCACAGTTTTTAACAGACTTGTGCCTACAGACAACTGTCAAGACTGAAGACAGGGGCTCAAAGTGAATGGATTCCCAAACATACTTATGAAGATTGCTCATAACTTCACTAAGGAAATCTCTCAGCTATTGCCATAGCTCTGAGAGTATTTCTCCAACGGGACAAATCTTCTTCATTTTTTTTTCTATTTGCATTTTTTCCCAAAACAGTTTTAGCATCCTATGGAGAACATTGAACTTCTCAGGGTCATTGAAAAATCCTATTGAAGAAATAATTCACTTCAGCTGAAGAGGGTTACAGTGGCCCGTATTGTTGATTGCAGGGTAGAGTCAGATTTAGAGATGTGTGCCCTCTGACAGCGGCTGATTTTGTACCTCAGAGCTGATGTCATTGACCTGTTAGGCTCATGCTTCGCATGCACCTTGAACTCTTTTTGCTACTAGAATGCAGAGGTTTAAGTATATTAGGAAAAAACTCATCACAAAGCTAAATTGAAGAGGCCATAAATGGCTCTCTGGATTAAAATGGGATGTTTGCGCTGTTCTGAGAGTGGCGAGTACCCCTTCACACCTGTCAGGAGAAGTGAATCACCTCTTCTAGAAAGACATCTGAGTGTGACCAGAAAGCTTTAAATAGTCCCTCCCCTCAGGTCTCCATGTCTGTGGTAGAGCTTGACATATTCCAGCCATGTCACAAACACTTCAAGGTCCCTTCTGAATAAGAGCTTTCCTGCTAAGTTTTCTGGGGCTGCCTGCCAGGGTCGATCTCAGCTAACACCCTCAGGACTCACTTGGATGACTTAATAATGCAGCTTCCATGGCAAGAGAATGTATGGTGTGCTGCCAGCACTTCAGAGAGGAACTGTTCTCTTGCCCATCTCGGACATACCTAGTCAGACAAGCAGCAAGCCTTTCTGAAATGGAAAGTTCAGTAACCTAGAGTTATTCCTTAGATTTCTTTATAGCTTAGCAGCTTGACCTATTCCTTTCCACTCGAAGATTAATACAAGTTTTCTATTAAAAAAAAACAGAAAATAGATCTTATAGTTTTGTGTGAGTTCCCACCAATGCTAACTCAGAATTCTCCCGACTGTGTATAGGATGGCAGGATAAGCTGTTTTGGGTTTCATTATTCTTTCCAACTCCCACAGAGCTGAATTTGGTTTGGAGTCTCTTTTTTTTAATATGAATTGTGGGGCACAGTTAAGAAACCTTACTTGTAGTAAAAGAAGTGAGGAAAGAATATAGAAGAATAAAGAACAAAATTGTGAAATAAGCACTTTGTCACTATTCTAATATAATCTCATTATATGAATATCCAATTACATCCTTCCACTCAGTTTGACTTTAAACAGTTTTCCTACTGTATAAAAAGATTTACTTTTCCCCCAAATTCCCAGAGAAGGTATCTAGATAAGTAAAAACTACAAGCATAAATTATTTTTTAAAGAAATCAGCTGATTAATTTCAAGTTTTCCACTTTCCTTTTTTGTGTATCACCATATTGTGTGGAAGAGAATTTAAGGAAACCTAGAGCCAAGGCTGTCCTAGTTTCTAAATTGCCAGAGATCATACCAAAACAATACCACTATGTTCTCATCTTGAGCCATCCACCCAGGCCACACTCACAGACACAGGTCAGATTATCAAAGCCAAGGATGTGACTTTACCTATTCCCCTCATGCACCAGTTGTTGAGAGCATGCAGTGAGTGAAGTCAAGATTAGAAGTCAAATCCAATCCATATTGAGATCAGGTATTCCCATTCTGCACTATAAATGTAGGTCGCTAACTCGAAAGTACTTGTCCAGGCAAAATGAAGACCAGATGAGAGGATCTGGTTGGATATACAAAAGTCATCCACTCTCCGTGGAAAAACAACTTCAGAGCGTGCCCACAGACTTGGGTCAGCAGATGCAGCTCTGGGCAGAGAGGCAAGTGTGCTGTGACAAACACAGAATGACTTAGTCCCTGAGAAGAAAACAATCCATAGAATACGAAAATCACATAATTACACTGTGAGGTCAATTATACACATTTTTAGTTCTGTTTTTATAAGTGACCATATGACACATTGCCTGCCATAAAATATGTGGTAAATCATAGGCAAATAAATGTCAACTAAGTCCCAAGTTCAACTTTATTCTACAGTGCCAAAAGAAATCTTATGATTCCATACCCCAGACCTCACTAGCTGTGCCAACCACAAAATAATAATAATACAAATAAATATTATAATAATAATTTGTTCTGCTCTTGCAACCACAATTGTAACTTTTCTTATTTATAGACAATGTGCTTACTAAACATGTGAGATATGAAAGTAAGGACAGAGCATACTGTATTTTACTGTAATATAAAACATGGCTTTATTTTTCAAGGCTGTAAATGATCCACTTATCATGGTTTTCTCACAACCCCAAAAATCAAAGCTCCTGTAAATAACTTTCCAATAACCCCTCCAAACTTGTTTTTGACTTAGCTCTAGAAGAGGAAATAAATTAAGACTTTGAATAAAAAAGATTATTTTCCTTTTCAGAGTCTCACTCAACTTGTAGAAACAAAAATGTTCACTATGACTTGACAACAACCCTCTCCAAATCAGAGTCAACTGAACTTGACAATGCTATTAACCTCTGGCTTCTTTTTTCTTTTCTGGTGACAAGTGGCTTTAGGCCTTGAAGTCTGGACAGCTGTCATCTCTTCTACATTGAAACACATGAATCAACTATTCCATTTTTTTTAAATTTTGTCCAACTAATTTTTTTTATTACGTTATCATTAGTTTTTGATGTCGTGTTCCATGATTCATTGTCTGTGTATAACACCCAGTGCTCCATGCAATACATGCCCTCCTTAACATCCATCATCAGGTTAACCCATCCCCCACCCCCTTTCCCTCTAAAATCCTCTGTTTCCTGGAGTCCATAGTCTCTGATGGTTTGTCTCCCTTTCTGATTCCCCTCCTTCATTTTCCCTTTCTCCTCCTAATGTCCTCCATGCTGTTCCTTATGTTCCACAAATAAGTGAAACCATGTGATAATTGACTTTCTCTGCTTGACTTATTTCACTTAGCATAACCTCCTCCAGTTCTGTCCATGTTGATGCAAAAGTTGGGTATTCATCCTTTCTGATGGCTGAGTAATATTCCATTGTATATATGGACCACATCTTCTTTATCCATTCATCTGTTGAAGGGCATCTCAGCTCTTTCCACAGTTTGGTTACTGTGGACATTGCTGCTATGAACATTGGGGTGCATGTGGTCCTTCTTTTCACTACATCTGTATCTTTGAGGTAAATATCCAGTAGTGCAATTGTTGGGTCATAGGGTAGCTCTATTTTTAACTCTTTGAGGAACCTCCACACTGTTTTCCAAAGTGGCTGTACCAACTTGCATTCCCACCAACAGTATAAGAGAGTTTCTTTTTCTCCACATCCTCTCCAACATTTGTTGTTGCCTGCCTTGTTAATTTTTGCCATTTTAACTGGTTTAAGGTCGTAACTCAATGAGCTTTTGATTTGAATTTCCCTGATGTCTAATGATAATGAACATTTTTTCATGTGTCTGTTAGCCATTTGCATGTCTTCTTTGGAAAAGTGTCTGTTCATGTTTTCTGCCCATTTTTTTGACTTGATTATTTGTGTTTTGGGTGTTGAGTTTGAGAATTTCTTTATAGATCTTGGATATTAGCCCTTTATCTATCATGTCATTTCCAAATACCTTCTCCCATTCCGTCAGTTGTCTTTTTGTTTTGTTGACTGTTTCCTTTGCTGTGCAGAAGATTTTATCTTGAGGAAGTACCAATAGTTCATTTTCACTTTTGTTTCCCTTGCCTTTGGAGACATGTCTTGAAAGAAGTTGCTGTGACTGATGTCGAAGAGGTTACTGCCTATGTTCTCCTATAGGATTTTGATGGATTCCTGTCTCACACTGAGGTCTTTCATCCATTTAGGGTTTATCTTTGTGTATAGTGTAAGCAAATGGTCGAGTTTTATTCTTCTGTATATATCTGTCCAATTTTCCCAGCACAATTTATTGAAGAGACTGTCTTTTTTCCATTGGATATTTTTTCCTGCTTTGTCGAAGATTATTAGTTGACTATAGAGTTGAGGGTCCATATGTGGGCTCTCTACTCTGTTCCACTGATCTATGTGTCTGTTTTTGTGCCAGTACCATACAAATTTTAGGATTGTTTGTTCCAGCACTTTGAAAAATGCCATTAGTATTTTGATCAGGATGGTGTTGAAACTGTAGTTTCCTCTGGGCAGCACAGACATTTTAACAATGTTTATTCTTCTGATCCATGCGCATGGGATGTTTTTCCATCCTTTTGTATCTTATTCAATTTCTTCCATCAGTGTTCCATAGTTTCTAGAGTATAGATCTTTCACCTCTTTGATTTAGTTTATTCCATGGCATCTTATCGTTTTTGGTGCTATTGTAAATGGAATTGATTCCCTAATTTCTCTTTCTACAGTTACATTGTTAATGTATAGGATATCCACTCTGTTCTATAACCTGCAAGGATTCATCTCTATTCATCTTATTTTTTGGATTCTTATTCATGCAACCTTGAGCAAATATTTACTAAGCCCCTAGGAGTGAGCTGTATGACATGAGACACTGTATGCACAAGACTGAATCCTTTCCTCCCAACAGGTATCTAGGAAGACAAAAAAATAGAGAGGGAGTTGCAATGCAGCATGCTTCATTTCATGCTATAGCTCAGGTGATGCTAACCAGAAAGTTCTGCGGAATAATTAACCTTAACCTTATTTCTGTCTTCTTTATCATTAGCCCTGTCCCATTGAAATTCCTGCAATGATGGAAATGTTCTATAGTGTCATTGTCCAGTACAATAGCCACTAGCTGCATGTGTCTACTAAGCACTTGAAATGTGGCTTGAGTGACAGAGAAATTAACTTTTAACTTAATTTCATTTTAACAGGTTTAAATTTTAATTTAAATAGCCTCCTGTGGCAAGCAACCACCACATCAGACAGTGCATGAATCAACAGGCATCCTTGGTGCTATAAACCATATTATCTGATTTAGCTATAAATTAGCCTTTGAATTGTAGAAATCCCAGGGAACTAATCATTACAGGCACCATGTAATACCAGGGGAGAATAAACATCAGATGCTTCAGCCAGATCCAAGGCAGCCCCCTATCTGAATTGAATCTATTGATGTCTTTTGGTAGCAATCCATCAATCCATTGATGGGTTGCATAGTATGGAAGGCATAGACATTTTTAGAATCAGCTACATCAGGGAAAAAGAAACTGGAACATACAAAAGTCAATAGTCTTTAGGCTTGTGAGTAACTCCTGCCACCCCACCTCCAATACAATAATAAATTGACACATGTCTGTATTCATTCAAAGTTACTGAGCAAAGAAATGTTTTATTTAGAAATCCACTGAATGTTAAATATGTGCTGAATATAGAAACACAGATCTTTGGCCCAGGAGTTGGACATGAAAACTGCTCATAGCCAAGGCACTGATTGACACAGTACCAAGAGAAAAAAACCAAGGGGATTTTAATAAAAGCAATGAATCAGCACAGGAAAGATAGTAAAGATGCATTATCTTGTGCGTGAGGTGAGGAACAGGCAGTGATGTGAGCGGAGTGTGGCCGTTTAAGGAAGGTCTTGATTTGAATCCTAGTTTGATGTTCATAGCTAGGTGTCGCTGGGAAATTCCCTTTAGTTTGCTCATCTTTAAAGTGAGGATAATAGTACCTACCTCACAGATTGCTGAGAGGACCATAAATAATGCATTCCAAATTTGAAACTGCATCTCAATAAACACTAGTTAATGTTATTATGACAGGCATGTATAAGAGTTATAGTCTCAGGAACCAATACCATTTGCATCCCATCAAGTCACTTTTAAGTTTGGGACTCAAGAGCCTCTTTTTCTTTTCTAAGAGCCTTTTTTAAAATAAGTGAACACCTATAAATAAAATCCCTCATCCACAAGTTCTATTTGTTGTCATCAAAATTTCTTTCCCTGCATTAATACTTTCTCAAACTCAATACTGAATTATAAGAAATTAAAGAGAGAAATGGGAAAAGCTACTGACTAATCAAAGAATGAAATGGTACTTGGGTTTTTGGTTTTTGGTTTTGTTTTTGTTTGAAATCTAAATTATATGCATTTTTGGAGAGTATCATTTGACCTCAGAGAAATTATCTAGGAAGAAAGTGATTCTAGAAGCACCCCTTAATCTCTTCCCACCATTTTTACGCTTTTGAGTCTGACACTAGCTTGTTATCAGACTCAGACACTGAGAAGCGGCATTGGAAAAGCTGTTAATGGAGCATGTGGATGACAAATGCATCCTCTCGTTGACAAAGACAGAGAGGCTTATAACCCTGCCCACAGCTTGTAGTTAGCAATCTTCCTTCTTTCAAATGTGCATCTTACATTTGTTTTACTAATAGAGATCATTTCAGCAGGAACCAGGGGATGACAGTTTGTGGGGAAAGAGGAATGAGCACAGGGTGCCTCTAAACCACTTGATCTGCACATCCGTGTTCCAGACACGGCCGTTATCTTCACAATTGTACATTATTACATTTCTCTCAAAGCCATTTGCATGGCTTTGAGGGGGCTCTCTGGCCCCCTCCCTGTCTCTCTCTCCACAAGCACTTATAAAAACTATCAGGCAACTTTTTAAAATTGTAGGTAAATAAGATTCCTTTGGACAAAAAAAAAAAATTTCCAACCCAAAGCACACCTGTTGAGAGTACTGATCAATTCAATAGAAACAATTTGTCACGATGTATATACAACTAGAGATACCAGGTAACAAAGGGATATGAGAAAGATCTTGAGTTAAACAACAACAACAACAACAACCACAACTGGAATTAGACCCTGCCTTGGCTTCATCATTTATTAGCTAAGCGATTTTGAGCAAGTCATGTAAAAGTCTTTCACTTTAATTCCTTCATCTCCTAAAGATGGAAACAGTAGTATCTATTTCATAAAACTATTGCAATAGTTAAAATAGAAGGCATGTAAAACTCTTGGCACAGAGGTTTCTGCCTGTATTCTGCTCTAGGACTTTGATGGTTTCCTATCTCACATTTAGGCCTTTCATCCATTTTGAATTTATTTTTGTGTGTGGTGTAAGAAAGTGGTCCAGTTTCATTCTTCTGCATGTTACTGGGCACTTTTTGTGATGAGCACTGGGTGTTACATGTAAGTGATGAATCACTGAATTCTACTCCTGAAACTAATATGATACTATATGTTAACTAACAAGAATTTAAATAAAAGCTTCAAACATGAAAAAAAGAAAAACTGTGCAGTCTGACATAAGAATCAATAAATTGTTAGATATCATTGTTAACTATATGTAATCACTGTTTCCTGCATGGTAAATAGACTGATATGAAAAATCATTCATGCAGGTCAAAATATTTGGTATTGTGCTTATGCAGCAAAACCGCATTTTGTATTATTTTCCCAATATCTAAAATAAAGTGTGCTGAGGAAAATCAATAATAGGGGCACCTGGGTGGCTCAGTCGTTAAGCGGCTGCCTTCGGCTCAGGTCGTGATCCCAGGGTCCTGGGATCGAGCCCCGCATCGGGCTCCCTGCTCTGCAGGAAGCCTGCTTCTCCCGCTACCACTCCCTCTGCTTGTGTTCCCTCTCTCACTGTGTTTCTCTCTGTCAAATAAATAAAATCTTTAAAAAAAAAATCAATAATAAAAAAAGAAATCCATAACCAAGCACATTATCATAAATTACAAGAGCATCAAAAACAAAATGAAAATTCTATTAGCTATGTCCTAGAGAGTGAGAACAGACAATCTAAAAATGAACAATAAAATTGATATCACATGTCAGGAAAACTGGATGCAAGAAAAGAAGTGATATTTTCATACTGTGAAAAGATTGGATATTTGAACTTAGAATATATTCTGCTAAAATATTAATTTTTAAATGAGTGACTAAAGATATATTAAAGCATACAAGGGTTCAGAAAATTTGCTGTACAAGAACTCACTTTTAAAATGCTCTTGAAGGAAGCACTCACAAAAAAAGAAAATCAACATAAAAATGCTTTCATAAGATATGAGAAGAACAAGAAAACAAAGTAATACCTTTTAGGGGTATGATGTAAATCAGCAATTACCAAACAAAAAGCAGAAAACCAAAAGATAGATTAAAAAAAGAAGAAGAAACTGGCATAAAATCCAGAAAATCAAAGTCTAAATGACAAACCATCCAAAACAAATTTACCTGAGGATGGAAACAGAACAAATGCAGTAAAAACATGCAAAGATAAGCCTTCCTCCGGGGGGAAAAAAAAAGCTTGGGTATTGCCATAATACCTCAGGGAAAACCAGTCCAAGAATAAACATAGAATATACAATTTTCAACTTGTATAAAATAAATTGACCTATTCAAAGAAATGTCAAGAAAAAAATGATAAATATACAATTATCGAATAAGATATCAGAAATAAGAGGTAATATAAAATTAAAATAATATAAGTGAACCAAATTCACAAATTCAAATAATGATACTCAAATTAGGCTAAAAAATAAGCAGTAATAGATTATCTATAAGACAAATTTATAAGTAAAAAAATACAGAAAGATTTAAAATAAAGAGGTTAGCAAAGATATTTCAGGCAAATTTGAACCAAAAAGCTGCTATAGTAGGGGCGCTTGGGTGGCTCAGTGGGTTAAAGCCTCTGCCTTCGGCTCAGGTCATGATCTCAGGGTCCTGGGATCGAGTTCCGCATCGGGCTCTCTGCTCAGCGGGGGCCTGCTCCCCCCCCCCGCCCCCGCCTGCCTCTCTGCCTACTTGTGATTTCTCTCTCTGTCAAATAAATAAATAAAACCTAAAAAAAAAAAAAAAAAGCCACTGTAGTAGCAACCTTAAAAACAGAAAGCACAAAGAGCATACAGCACCACAAAGATTATAATACACTTGAAGTAAGAGGAAATTTAAAATTTTATGTATGTTATATAATGCATATATTATAAATTATATATATTATATATACATACATAATATTTTATATTTTAATATAAAATATTATATATATTTATATTATAATGTATCTTGTATATGTACATTTTATAATACCCATATATATTATAATATATAATATAACATCATATTATAATTTATATATTATATATTATATTATAAAATATAATATAATTTATATTATATATGTATAATATAAAATATTATATGTAATATATCATTAAGCATTATATACTTATGATATATCTATATTTATAATAGATATAGACATATATGTATGTGTTTCTGAAACAGACAAGCAAGAGCAGATAGGATTATGGGGAGAAATAGATTAATTATTACTCAAACAATCCTCTTCTTTATACCTAACATCATAATTAATTTCTTCTCTACTGAATCATTCCCATTAGCATATATACAATCTCTTTGATGCCACTTTCCTCTTTAGCTCCTCTCTGCTCCCACTGGCAGCAAAATTCCTTAGAAGGGTGGTCTACACTCCCCCAACCCCTTCTTCCCATCACTCATGAGCCTTCTCCAGTCAAGTTTTCCTTTCACCACTCCCCCAAACTGTTCTTCTCAAGGTCTCCAATTACTTCCACAGTTCTATCTCAGGTGATCCAAATAGGATCCTATCTCGAATTTGACCAAAGTTGATTACTCTTTCCTCCTTGAAACAATTATATCACTTGGCTTCCAGGACACCAATCTTTCTCCTCACTTTCTTTCCCACTGACCTGATTGGGCTTTTTTCAGTTTCCTTTGCTGATTTCTCTTCTTCCTTCTATCATCTAAACATTGGAGAGCCTAGTGCCCACTGCCTGAGCGCTTTTAACCACTCTAGTTCTTGATGTGATCTCATCTAGTCTCATGACCATATGTACCACTGTTTGCTAAGAACTTCAAATTCCTATTTCTACCTCCAACCTCTCCCTGGAGCTCCAGACTTAAATATTTGACTGCCTATATAATATCTCTACTTGCATATCTAAAAGGCACCTCATCAACATGGCCCAAGTTAAATTCTTTACCTACAGCTTCTAAACCTGCTCCTCCAAGAGCCATTCCCTTCCCAGTCAATGTCAACTACTGTATTCTTCCACTGGCTCAGGCCAAAATTCGTGTTGCTTTTACTCTTCTCTTTCTCTCACAACATGCATTCCATATACCTGCAAAACCCATTTTCTTTACCTTTGCAATAGATCCTGATTTCACTTCCTCCCGCTCTTATCTAAGCAACCATCACATAAACTCTGGCCTAGAGTATTGTGATAGCATCCTAACTTGCCCCCCTAAAATCTACTCTCACCACAGTGGCCATCACAATCTCTTTTAAAATCTAAGTCAGATCATGTAACTCTTCCCCTGAAAAGTCTCCGGTAGTTTCCTATATTTCTCAAAGTAAACTTCAAAGCCTTTATGATATTCTCTGATGATATTCTCTGTGACTCAGTTCTCTCATTCTCCTCTGATATTGACTATTACCACACTGGCTTTTTGTTGTTCTGAACACATTCCTCCTAGCTCAGGGCCTTTGCGTTTGCCGTTCTCCCTGCTTGGAACGAGTTTCCACTAGATATCCACATCTGGTCTTTGCTCAAACGTCATCCTCTCAGTGAGCCATTTGCTTCAGGAAATTCTTGCAGATCAGTTTCTTGGAGAAAACAGTGTACTCACCCAAGTAAATACCTTGCTTATCAAACAACAGTTTCTTCATTAATATTCACTTTAAGATCTTTGCCTCCCTGTGTGTGGGCAGCCGCGGACTAGTTGGAGTGAGTTGACCAAACCAGGCTCAGACTTGCGTCCCCTGGACACCCACAAAGGGTTAAGAGCCCTGCAGGTGGACAGGCTGAGTAACGCTTGAGAAAGAGCTTGAGCGACGGGTCCTGACACTCGCTTGCACGTGACTGCTCATGTAAATGTAATCGGCACAATGCAACCGGGCCTAGTCATAAATCTGTTATGGGTCTGTGATGTTTTTTGCTGGTCTACAAACCACATCCAACGTTCCTTCGAAGTATGTGCATCTGGTATAAACAACCTATCCACTAGCTAGAGAGTCGGCCTTGAACGCTTGGGATAGAGATAATGGGGAAGCTTGAAGAGTTTCTTATGCTTGCAAAGAATAAACACTTCCTCATCATTGTTTCACTCATGCTATATAATGCTGTAGAACTTTGAATAAAGTGGCACTGCTTGGACATCGTCCACTGTGTCCCTCCTGTCCCCATCTCTTTACCTCTCTACTATTTCCCCATCCCCTTACCCTTGGAGCCCTGGACAAGTTGCTGCGGAGCGCGGGACAACTGTGTTCATCAAAACTAAATTATATCACAAACTTAGTCCACTCTCAGTCAGTTTCTCTCTTTGAAAGACCCATCTTAAACCACTTCAGCCCAAACTCCCAACCCCTATAAATATCCCACCTCTGACTTTTCTGAAACAGCAAGACTCTGTCAAAATAGCACTTTCTTCCTTACTGCAGTGAGTTCAGATAGACTTAGTTTTTCTTTAATGACAGGTCGTCTGGTGATACTTTGGAAAATTCAAAGAAGGACTAGAAAATTCTTATTCCATTCAAGTTACTCCACAGAGCAGAAAAAGAAGGAAAGCTGCCCATTCATTTAAGAGGCTTGTTCAAATTTGATTCCAAAACCAAGTGAGGATCTATAGGAGAAAAGTAATATACACCTAAATTGTTTATAATAGTGATTCAAAATTTGTAAATAAACTATTATCTAGACATATCCAAATTGATTTTAACAAAAAAGGAAAGAACTATGACCAAATAGGGCTTATCCCAAACTTCTCTATTTTCATCTACATATTTAAATCATATGTAAATATGATTTCACCACAGAAAAATCTATCAGAGTCATCACATCTCCTATAGGAGAAAAATCACATAATTAACTTAATTGGTCAGAGATGTTCTGTGATTTAAAAAGAAAATAAAGATATAAAACTAAGAATTGATGCTGAACTTGATTAGTTCTGGCAGAAAAATCATATAAAATATGTCTTTGAGATTTATTTCTTTTCAAGTCAGAAAACAAGGATGCTCATTCTTTACTGCTCAACATTGGCTTGGAGAAAAAATTAAAAGAAGTACTAGAATTGGAAAGGAAGAGATAAAACTTTCATTATTTGAAGATGATATGATCATCTACAGAGAAAGCGAAAAGAGGTTAAAACTAGTAGAGGTCATTAAGACTGATAAACAAGGTTGTTAGGGTCAAGGTCAACTTAAAAAACAATGTTTCTATGTATCAGTAATAACAGAACAGGGAACAAAACCAGAATCAAGACCATTTAACTAGCTGCAAAGCTTATAAAGTAACCAGAAGTTACTAAACAAAGAATGCACATGGTTTTTATGAAGAAAAAGCAAATATATTTTGTTGTAAATATTAAGCAACATAAAAGAACATCTGAACAAATGCACAGCCACTCCTTGGCCTTGGATGAAACAATTTATTACTGTTAAGACGTCTTATTTACCCCCAATTAATCTTTGAAAACATTGTGCTGCAAATAAAAGACAGGCAAGATATTTTGTGCAAATTGACAAATTGATTCTAAAACTTACTGGCCGGTAAATAGCTAAACAATTTTGAAAAGCGACAGCAGAGAAGGACTCATCAGTTTAGGAATCAGAGCCTAAGATTTTGAAACCCGCCTGTTTTCCTGGTTATGTGTCTTCAGGCAAATTGTTCAGACTCCTTAAGCCCTGGCTTTCTCATACTCAAAATGAGGTTAGTGATACTACCTTCTTCAGAGGTCTAACGTTAGTGAAGATTAAATGAAATCATGTATGTAAAGTGTCTGAAATACAGTAAGCAATCAATAAATTTAGTGGTTGTTAATATTATATTAAGATACAGCTACTTGTGCATCCCATCTTCCTTGCAACACCAGAATTCTTTAGCATAACCTTTGGCTACTATTCATTTTTCTGCCTGTAGTGAACTGCCCTTACATATGAGTCTTTTTATTTTTAATGTATTAAGGAGAGAAAAAAAAAAAGAGGACTGTTTCTTCTTTACTTAACCTAAGGAAGGTAGAGTCAGAAATATTCTATTCTTTACTGGCCTTTAGAATATAATTGCCAAAAAGAAAATGACAAGAGAAAACAAAATATGCAAGGAGAGGGCTTTGCTGGGATTGAGTAACCATGTGTCAGAAAGCTTGACCCAAAATCTAAATATCCTGCCCCTTTTAGAATTTGCTTCGTTCATTTAGAAAGACACAGCACAACTTGGTCAATAGGAAAATTCAAGAAGCTTAATGACAAACTGGAAACTTAAGGGCCTAATAACACGCTAAAATATTTATAATAACTTACTTCCCTCCTTGTCTCTCGCTTTCAGTATCTGTAAAATGGGAATAACAATTCTTGATTCCCAGCACAACTCCTGCAGGGATTAATGAAGATGCCAGTGCCGTACAAATGCTTGCTTTAAGAGACAAATTGCAGTGGAACAGAAGTTTGGCAGAATTCCCAGTGCTTGTGGGTCAAATGGATTGCATATTGAAAAGTTATCATCTGTGTTTCAAAGAATAGCGCCACCAGCAATTAACATCAAAAAAGCATGGATTTTTGTTCTCTCGTTGGCCAATCTGCTCATCCCTACCTGTAGCCACCAGCTGCTCATGTCTTGGGTGATAACCTTTCCCTCCTTGCAGATTCACTCGGGAGAAAACGGAATATGCCTCTTAGAAATTACATTGAAACAAGTGTATCCATCCGCTAACAAGTACATGCCATGAAAAAAAAGTACTTATTTGAATAGCTACCAGGTGTCACGGAAATTAAGCAACATACTCCAGCTTGATCTCATTAAGTGATTTTCCCAACAGCCTGTATTTCATGATGTTTCCTGGGCTTTTGTAAAATGTGTACTGAATGGTGGCAGAGGGAGGAGAAGCAGACGCTGAAAAGTGTGCGGGAGGGCAATGCAAGAGCACCGTTACACTCACACTGACATTCAAGAAACGGGACCATTAGGCCTTGGGGATCCTCGGGGCCAAGTGTTCCCATTTTCACTCCTGTGAAAAAGGGGATAACAAAGAGCAGCGCATGGGTACAAAAAGTAGAAGGAGCAACAGGCAGAATGAAAGGGCAGCAACGGAGAAGAAACGCTTTCAATGGGGGGATGGAGCAACGGCCCTCTGCCCAGGCAGCTCTGAACACTGGGAGAGTGAGGAGACCCAAGGCTGCAAACGATCCTGTCAGCTGCAGCCACAGAGACCACTTCACGGCCAGAGAAATCCTCCCCGACACCAATATCGTCCTGGCTCCCAGCCGAGCAACTGCAGCCCTTCTTGATCCTCACCAGCCCCGGGGGGGTCTCTCGTCACACAGACCCTCTGGTATCTGGGTCTCCATGCTCCCTCCGTGTCCGCTTGCAATTGCTCTCTCGCTCCCATCCCCAACCTTTCCATCTCTGCCCAACTTCTACTTGTCCTTTTGGTCTCAACGAAACACTAGTTGCTGGGCAGCCTTTCCTACCCCTTGCTCATGCGCGGTGAGCAGAGCCTTGCTAAGTACTCAGGGAGCCGCCTGTGCTACCTCCGACCGGTACTCACCACTACTTAGCACCTGTTGCCATGGTTTTCCCCAGATTGCCTGCATGCTCTAAGAGCTCGCAGGTCCAGCTCCTTTTTTCAATCTGACGTGTAGTGAATGCTCAATAAATAACTTCTGAATATTAAATGTTAATAGGGGAAGGATAGACAAATCTTTTTTCCCAATTGACACTTAAAAATTGTGTCATCTTGATCAAGATAGTCCTCTTTTCTGTAATATGACACAGAGAGTTGACGCACAGGTTGTGATAAACATTAAGAGGGTAATATATGGAAGCATGTAGCTCATGCATGGTGTCTCACATGGGGAAGAGTAAATGGGAGTTATTTTGCTAGTAGTAGTATTAGAAAGAGCTTACGTTAGACTTAAATCCATTTCTTTACAAGCAGTGTTCATTTAAGTCCTAAATTATAGAGGTTACTATAAATACATGGACCAGTTTTAAATTTTCCTCAAGGAAGGTCATTTAGTAGGTTTATGCTTTTTAATTTCATAACAGTAAATTCTCTGGTTTTAATCAACAGCAACAAGCTACGTGAAGTCTTGGTTAAAGCAAAAACATTCCAAATAGAAGGTAGAGGTAGGATGAACAGAGAAATAGAATCCTCCATGGGGACAGAAACCCGAAGAAATCTAGATTTTGAAGTGTATGTCCATACTTTTAGTTCCAGAAATCTTCAAGTTCTTTTTTCCAAGATTTAAAGAGACAATTTTTTATCATGTGATAAAAATGCTAGCTTCTTAACATAGAATTTCAGCTTAAATTTAGAAATGAGAAGTGTGTAACAAAGACAGCAATTTAAAATGACAGCCTCAAGGAAGGTCAAAGTGGAATTCCCTTGACACTTTCTTCCCAAGGGAGGGCATTTATAAACTGACTTAAGATCTCATTCTCTATCAATATTCAAGGAACAGAAATACACTTTCTAAGGACCAACTAACCGAGCAATTATTTAAAATGTTATACCTTGGAGATCGATCGATCTATCTATATAGATGTATCAGAAGTTTAGAGTATAATTACAGCATTTAATTTAAATTTGAGTCTGTATTAGATAAGCACTATGCTTTTCAAATGATTTGAAAATCAATTTTATTTTCCTCTTTGATGGTGGTTTGATTCTTTTAAAGATATATTCATTTATTTGAGAGAGAAAGAGAGAGAGTGGGAGAAGAGGTAGAGGGAGAGAATCTTCAAACAGACTCCCCACTGCACACAGAGCCCAGTGCAGAACTGGATCCCATGACGTATGAGATCATGACCTGAGCTAAAACCAAGATTCAGACATTTAACCAACTGAGCCATCCAGGCGCTTCTTGACTTTTTTTTTTTTAAGTACAATCACTAGACATGTACAATAGTGACAGGGAAATTATCTGAGATATATTGCATGGTTGTGCTTTAGCTAGGATGGACATAACTTAAATGACAAAAACTTAAGATTAAAGTACAAGGAGATATAAGCTCATGCTGCCTTCTTAGAAGAGAAGTTTGGTTCTTCATAACTACATAACATTATCGTGCCACTGATTCATGAGGGGTTTAAACGAATTCTGTGAAGTAGGACACCACAATTATTAGTGTCCATTTTCATCTCAGATCTTTATTTATCTAACATTTGGTCCTACTAAAACATTTCAGTATGCAGGGGAGCCTGGGTGACTCAGTT
>CM053604.1:70741861-70759847 GCA_028646535.1 Procyon lotor | reverse complement strand
GTATTATGCTAAGCGAAATAAGTCAGTCAGAGAAAGACAAGTATCACATGATCTCTCTGATATGAAGAACTTGATAGGCAAGGCAGGAGTTTGGGGGGGTGGGGGAGAGAAATGAAACAGGAAGGGATGGGGAGGGAGACAAACCATAAGAGACTCCTAGACTCAAGAAATGAACTAAGGGTGGCCGGGGGGGTGGTGGTGGGGTAGGGATAGGGTGGCTGGGTTGTGGACAATGGGGAGGGTATGTGCTGTTAAGTGCTGTGAAATGTGTAAGCCCGAAGATTCACAGACATGTACCCTGGGGCAAATAATACATTATATGTTAATAAAAATTAATTAAAAAAAAAAAAAAAAAGAAGGAGAATTTGACCAGGTCATGGGTAGTAGGAAGAGTTAGGGCTTAATGAAACAAGGGGAAGATAGCATATGACTGACCAAATGACGCCTTCAATTTTTCTAAATGGAAAATTATTGTTCACCATCTTGTCAGGCATAATTTTTCCAGAAAGCAGCCCATTTTATTATCAACTAGCATAGAATCAAGTTTAGAAGTTTAGTGAAGAGGATAGTTTTTAGTTTGGATATATCAGTATTTAGAAAAAACAATTAACAATGGCAATGATAATTCCTATAGCTCTTTTAGCTTTGCATTAATATTCATTTCTGTACTATCTTAGGTTATAGAGATCCCAGTAGAAGCCATCTGTATCCACTGCTGGTGTCCAAAAAGAGCTAATGAATAGGAAGGGCAGCTACCAGTAGCCAATTTTGCATTAGGGACTGAGACAATACATAGGGCACAATTGCTCGATTGATGAAGTAGCTTAAGATTGTCACTAATGTTTTTCTCTCTATTCAGTCATCCTATTGCTATCTCAGAGTCTAACAAGACATAGTTCTGAGTCCTAGTCCTAGTTGCAGATCTGCTCTTGACTCAGAATAAAGAGTTAGATGCTGACTTTATTTCTAGATTTTTTTTCCCCTTCAAGATGAAGAAAATGCCTTGCTGGGATACATTTTCAGCTATTTCTTCTAAAGAAACAAAAACTAGGTAGCATAATGATCAAAACAAGAGTAGGCAGTTTAAAATTTAAAGCCACAGATGAATTTGTTATAAATTGTTAGAATGACAAAATCATTTTATAAATAATGTAGTTACTCAATGTGGTCTAAATGTGTTTTTATGTCATTTTAGCAGTAGAAAACAAGCATGGATTTCACTTACATTAGTCTAACATTCCTTTGTCTTTTCTTCCTCTCCTGACCCCCACTTTGTTCTATCAATTTCCTTCAGGCTTTTCATTTATCTGCTAGTGATACCCTTCCTGCTTCAAAGTCACGAAAAGTGGGATTTCTCATATCAACTCCAGACAGCATTTTGCAGTTTCTCCTTTCATGAAAGGATAGAGAAGGTGACTTACTTCCTCATATCTAATTTAAGATGTTGATTTTGCAAAGAAACTCTACAGCAGTGATTTCTATTTCTTACACTGAGTTTCAGAGGTTGGTTGCATATCTATTTTTGTTAGTTTGTAAAGGGAGGTAAGTCTCTGAACAGATTGGGAATTAGAGATTCTCTAGGCTTTAAAAAAGAAAAAACTCTCTCATTTTTGCTAGAGGAGTTAGTGGCTCACTTTAAAACTTAAAATGAGCTTCATATTTCTGTTCCTTGGGGGCTTATTCCACATCTTCTAATGACCAATATGTGCAGTCTTAAAGTGAGTTCCATGTTTTTCTCAGTTTTAGTATTTCTTCCTCACACAGCTGTCAGTGGTGCGGCGTGTGGGCTCATCTGTGGGCAGAAGCGCTCTCTGGGTGGGCTCTGTCTGTGCCCTCGAATGCAGATGGTGCTCAGGGGATGCAGCAGGCTCTTTCTTTTTCTCTCTCCTCCCACTCTGCCTTCTAATAAAAATTTATTCTCAGTTTCTACAGCATCGTGGGAAGGCTGATTAGCCTCCAGGATACAGTCTGTTTACAAAAAAAATAAGAATCGGTCTGGAAGTGACGAAAATGGATAATATAGAGTCCTGAACCATGCAGGACAGGGAGGGTGGCGAGGTAGACAAACCTAGAGAGAATGGAAGCTTGAAACATCAGTGCTGAAGAAATATGGAACTGTCTCCAGAAGTTCTTTCCAATAGCACATTTATAATCCTGGGTGAGTCCTAATGCTGACTTTGTTTGACAGTTGTGATCAAATGTATTATAACCTTTGGGGCATTACATACCTCTGAAGCCAAGGTTATTTAGGTTAAATTAACTTCAAAATGTGCACATACCTCATTTTCCAAGTACTGGAAAACAGAAATCATGGCAGTTTAGAATTATAAGTACCTAGTGTGAATAGCTGTTCTTAAAGAATACCTATTCCTGGATAATGCCAAAGTCTATTAGAAGAAGCCAATTTGCTCCCCTCCCATATAACTTCTGTATCAATATCAATAAAACATATTTTACTTTGAGCCAGAGAGAAATATGGGGCAATGCCTCCTGTAGGAGGACCAGGAAAAGGCAAGTTTCTATTTGGAATAGTTATGGGAAAGCAGCACTTTACAAAAGAAATTAGATTTTGGAAATGGTATATGCTTCTGTAGAGGGGAGAGAAGGTGATTTGTTCTTGTTAACATGGTTAACATTCGTTTACGTTTTCAGCTTCCAGAAAGATAAACCAGAACTCTATTAATTTATATACTTGTTGGCATCAGTCTAAGTCCTCTAGTAAGTGACTACTGTGAAATTTAATAAAAAGAAGGCTCATTCAAGATAAAGTTGAGAGGCTAGCAGGGAGAACTCTCACACCCTACCACTCATGGTCAACTACAGATCCTAACAGGAAGAGACTACCCCAGCAGGGAGAAAAAGGTTCCCCGCCTCCAGCAACAGCCCAGCCAGTGAGACACTGTCACAACCCAGCCAATGAAAAGTCACTATACTTTGAACTTCCAGTTTACTCCAATGGACCTTTTGTTTCTAACAGCCCCTCCAAGTTTCCCCCTTTCCTCTATGAAATAGTTATCCTCTCTTTAGTTCTCTGGGGTGCCTATGGTTTGCCCTAGCTTGCTTGGCAATTCTGCATTGCAATTCTCTGCTGTTTCCAAAGAAACTAATTTTTGCTGATAAAATAACTAACAGTTTTCTTCTTAAGGTTAATATCCTGACAGAATTAGAGGAGCAACTGATTTACTGGGGCTGGGGGTAGGGGGCGTTGTGAAAATTAAAGAGGTAGGGAGAGACTGTAGAATGTATTGCATGTGCCACTCAGGTGGAAAGAGGGGGGAAGAAAGAATGAGTAACTTGGAAACGTGAAAGAGTGCAACGCCACTCCCAAAAGTCTCAATGAGGCTGATGCGCTGCTCAAAGCAAAAACTGTCCAGTAGGGAATTCTGGGACAGAAATTGCTGGTGTCCAGATCCCTCCGCGCCAGGCTCAGTTATTGGCTGGGAGCAGCCTGGAAGGGCATGGCCTCTGGGTGGGGAAGTAGCAGCCGCACAGGGCGGATCTGTTGGTGTCAGCGAGCCAGCTCTTTGCGGCAGGTTCTCTGTTGAAGGACTACCAGAGCAGTATTCTGTGTCCGCCACACTGTTACTAAGTTTTCTATGTCATGCGTTTGGGCTAGTTTTAGCCTTTAAGTTCTTCTGTTGAGGCCTGAGAGTTTTAGCAAATATTTCATTAAATCTCATCCGTTTATTTCTCTGAAATTGCAATCTGTACTCAAATCGCTCTGCTCTTTTGGGCTGTCTGTTTCCATAAGATGTGTGACTTGAGGAGAATGTGTCTGAGAGTCGTGACTGATCTCCGGCCCACAGCTGAGGCTGTGCAGAATATGTGCTATTTCTGATACATTTTTTTGCTAGCATATTTCCTAAGTCTTTTCTTCAAAGTGTGTCACACACTGTTTACCAAGTAAGTCCATCCTTTTCCCTAAGATTAAGAGCAGGTTTTAGGAAGTACACTCCCCCCCCCACCCCCGCCCCGCCGCCACCTCCAGCCTATCTGAGAGGACAGAAGGGACGGGATGCTGTCTCTGGGTGAGAAGAAGATAGATGGCTTTTCTGCCTGTAAGCCTGGTTCTCCTTCCCAAGATGGCAATAGCAACATTCCAATTCTAATATAGTCCCATCAGGAGAAAGCATCTGAGATCTCTGACTCAGCTCTAAATCTAAGTACACCATAGGGCCAGTATGTCTGAGAGGGATGCTCAGCCCGCAGACACCTGCAGCATTTCATCTGCTTCTAGAACGTAGCGAACTGGTAAACCAATTGGCAAGGCAGATATAAATTGCCCTAAAGTGGCTCCTGGGTTTTGCTTACTTCTTCCTCTCCGAGTTCATCAGGACAGAATATTTTCACTCTGGGAGGGAAAGAACTGTGAAGAGGCACCAGGAAAGCAGCTTTTAGCATTGAAATGACACCTTTCCAGATTTAAAAAAATGCATATTACATGTGGTTTGAAGACTAGAGATTTAAAAACTGGCTTTGGGACAGCTGCTTTGAAAATGTCCCCCTTCCGATGTAGTTCCTCTAGAATTTAATCTCATGTCCACTAAAGCCATGCCTTCCATCCTTTATCCCAGAATCAAATCTGTATGTGCTTACTTGGGTAGACCCGTGGCTAAGGGTTTTCCTTCAAATGACCTGGAGACCACTCCCTTCTGCCACGGTAGGGATGGCTTTCCAGAGATGAACATTCTTGGGTTAAAATAAATTATTGTGATCGTTACAACTCATGTTAGAGAGAGTACAGCTAATAAAAAATGTTTGGGGGGGGGCACCTGAGTGGCTCAGTGGGTTAAAGCCTCTGCCTTCAGCTCAGGTCATGATCTTAGGGTCCTGGGATCGAGCCCCGCATTAGGCTCTCTGCTCAGTGGGGAGCCTGCTTCCCCCTCTCTCTTCCTGCCTCTGCCTACTTGTGATCTCTCTCTCTCTCTCTGTCAAATTAATAAATAAAAACCTTTAAAAAATGTTTTGGAGACTCAATTCTAAAAAGCAGCTGGTAATTCTGTCCTGGGATGCAGATCAGAAAGTTAGTTGCAGCTACCACTAGTTTTTATCCATATCATTCCGACTGAGCTAACAAGAAGTCTATTAGGCAAGAATCATACTTATCTGTTCTCTTCATTGCTCCAGTGAAACTCTTGTCAAAAAGAATTGTGTCAACTTGGTGCCCAGGGAAAATGTTTACTATTGGAACAATTCTATAAAAGCTAGTTTTGGGACCTGAGAGCACATGACCTGAAAAATTGCTGATGGACACTGCTCAACACAGGACCATGAGTGTGGGTCTCTGTTCTATGGTTTACTCAGATACTTGGCTAATAGGCAGAGATTTGATTTAGTGCTATTTCCCTAAGAGGCAGCACTTGAGAGTCCCTGTTCTGCTTATGACCTCAGGCAGACACTTAGCATGCTTCTTGGTTCCCCATCTGGCCTTAAAAATATACTATTTATTATTAAAAAAAAAAAAAAAAAAGGATGATTCTGCTGTGGAAAAATCCGAGTATTTCTGGAACTCAGAAGATTTAATACTATATGTATTACCCTTGAGTTAATTGCCCAGTAGTTTTGGGTGAACCTAAGTTTTTTTATTTGAGATTGGACCCCTAGTGGAGTTAATGAAATTATAATGCTGGAGAGAGTGAGTTGATTCTTTATAACAACACATATAAAACTAGGTCTTCATTTTAGTTCCTTACCAAATCTTTAAATTGAGGCCATATTTTACTCTATTTAGTTTGCTATTCTTCTTTTGGCACTTTGGTGAAATAGTACATATTTAAAGATTGGTATTTTGGAACTGTGCAAACCACATAAGTGTTTTTGCTGGAAGAAGTTATTTCTGTTAGTTGCCTTCTTTACTTTCAAGTTGACTGTAAAACATCATGAAGTTTATGCCCTATATAAATTGCTTTAATTATGTTGGGTTTATGTAACTTCTTCTTGTTTGTATAGGCTAAATGGGTGCATGATTTTTTTTCTCAAGAATTCAAGAAGACTGTTCAATGCTACAGAAATAAATACAACTACAGTTAAATGAAAGTATTTAGTCTTACTGGCTTTACTTAAGTCCTGATCACCAAGATCATTGTCTTTGCATGATGATAATTCATTTTGGTGATTAAGTGGGAAGAACAGACCGGTATTCTCATCAGCGCAGTCCCAGATGGCAAGTGTAATTCTTAGACTTCCAGTTTACCAACATGAGAATTCTTCCTACCCTCTCCTCTGTCCTACAGAAACAAACATGGCCCAGATGCTGTGATAAATGTGTGGGATTCATCCTATATTCTTGTAGGAACATTTGTCATGGCCAACTCTAATTTAAGACCAAGAAATGCTTTCAACTGCTTTTATCCAGTTGCTAAATCAAATAACAGTATCAGAAGAAATTCGAGGAATTTTGAAATGACTGAGGAGCTAATATATAATGAAAAGCTCAGTATCACATAAAAATGCCAGCATAATACCTATAACACTAATTTTTGTTTGCTTGGTATTCTGAAGTCAAATTGGACTTTGTCAAATAAAATATAACAAAACCTCAAAGAAGTTTAAAAATCTAATCATTGGCCACTTTAATTATATGATTGTTGTCTGGTCAGCTGACTGGACAGTTGCATGTACTATTTGAACTCCTTCTGGACATTCTCATGTTATGAATATCTCTTTATCCTTTTTGTTTTAATATACTTCCATTTTACTGGTCTTAATCATTCACAGTACATTGAATATGACTCGAACCGAAGAAATGTCACCCTTGTGTTCCTTATTTATAAACGTTTCAGGGTTGGTGATAGTGTTGCCATGGTCAAAATCCAGATCTCCTAAAACTCCTGTGTTACTGTATAGTATGTAACTCTTGGCTTGGCAGGGACTTGAGTTATTTTACTTTGGTAAATATTGGTAGACCATTCAGAAAGTGTCTTGTTGATGGTATGAGGGACATTTTATTCATGAGTAGATAACAAGATGAGAAAAGTGTTGGGGAGAAGTAGGTAAAACAGAAAATACTTAGGGTAATCCCACTCTGCCCAATGTTTGCTGTTCATTTGCATGTATTAATTGGATTATTTATAGGCTTATTGTATGCAAAACTTGGGGTTGAACAGGTGAAAAGCATTATATGACCAGTTCTCTAGGAAAGTATTTATGCATTATAGATAGATGTGTGATGAGTTTCTTGAGTGAGTACTATAACCAATGGTACATAATTGTCATTAGTGAGAATTGAAATTATATATTTTCTAGGCTGTAACAAAATCACAAACTGGGCGCTTAAAACAGACTTCAATATACACTATCATACTTCTGAAGCCCAGGAATCCAAAATCAAGATGTTTCCAGGGCCATCCTCCCTCTGAAACCTTAAGGGGAGATCCTTCTGTGGTCCTTCCTATCTTTGGTGATGTCAGCTGTCCTTGGTGATCCCTGGCTTGGGGCCTCAGCACTTCCGAACAACCTCACTTTATCTTGATTACTCCAAAGACCCTTATCAAGTAAGGTCACATTCATGGGTACTGGGGGTTAGGACTTCATATCTTTTGGCGGGGATCCGTTCAATTAAAAATCTATGTGTTTTGATTTCTCCAATCTAGAGTATCTAAAGCAAATAGAAATTTACTATGAAGATATTGGGAAGTGACATAATAAATGGGAGCCTGGAGGACTGGGCTAGGAAAATGGATGGGATCAGGGGTCCTGTGGGGGAGAAGCAGGGAGAACCGCAGCCAAGGTCATGCCACATGAGCAGTCTGACCTCCAGTCTGCCCCCACCCCATGATTAGCTTGACTTCAACCATTGAATCAGCATCTCAGGAATGGATGTCTGCTTGAATTTAGGAAACTTACTGTGCCAAGAGTGAACTAAAGAATCTGCCACCCTCAGCTTCTGGAGTGGGAGGCTGCAGTGGGAGAAAGTTGGAATTACTTTCTTGTTAAAACTGTAGTCAGTTGGGAATTTTCTCAAAAGAATGACGGCAGTGCCAATAGGAAGAGGAAGATCCAGATAGGGGATCACCAAATATGACAAATTTTGCTGCAGGAAGTTAAAGGCTACGGCACCAAACTATAATGATCAACTTCTCAGGATTAAAACAAATCTTAAGTTCATAAGAAAGCGAGATTGGGCTTTGTCTTCTAAGTTACCCATCGGCTATCAGTACTAGAAGGAATGACAGTAACAAACACAAATAATTTCAAAACAAGGAATGAGAAGATACAAATTTTGAGAGGAAAAAAACAGTAACAGGGGATCCTCTTATGTAAGGACAACGGAAAGAAGGGGGTGGCATCTGACTCCCTAGTGGCTTGGTTTTTTATAGCAAGTGAAGTTACTGTGTTTATACAAACCATGGGAAAACTTTAAATAAAAGTAGAGAATCTTCTGGGTCTAGGCGACCAAATGCCACACCACTGGGTAAAGGGCATCTTCTTTTATTCCCATGAAATTTTGGCTCAGAACCAAATGGGTCACCTGTGGGTGGCAGTCAGTCATCTTAGGAGGAGCAGTGTCTTCACAAAGCTGCTAGCAGCAGACACAGCAGAAGCACCTGTGATGTATTATCGAGTTCTTCCAAATAACTACAGAGATGCCTTACGAAGGATGAGAGCTACCATGGAGACGGAATTACTGGCTAAAGAAGAAGAGTACAGATATTTTAAATGTAAAAGTTCAGTGTATTTCTAATAAAGGATGCTCAGCACACTGCCCAATCTAATGTTTCCCTTTTCTGTGGAGAACAAAGATGTAAAAAATGTACTGAATGATTACTGCCTACTTTTCTGGTAACCCTGATAAGGTTATGACCTTTCCTTGGGGGCATCAAACTAAAGTGGTCAGTACCTGAGAGGTAACCAGCATCATTTCAAGAAGAACTTATTCCCAAGGTGTCTATTATTTCTTCATAAAACCTCTAATGGCCCTTGGTTTTAAGAAAACCTTACTGTCTAATTCCAAGGTGAATAGAATGGGTCAGAAGACTGTCTTAATTTCCTCTGGGGACCATTGCATCCAAAAGATAAGACTCTGTCTTAAGTGCTGGTGTCAAGTGTGCTTTACTCCGCTCAGCCTCATAGTCTAAGAAGGAAAATAGATCTGAGCAAATGATACTGTCACACTAGCTGGGTCACCGGTTAGCAGTAGTCAATTCATCAACTCCCCCCATTTGTTTCCTTTTGTGTATCCACTATATTTCAAAGCTAAGAAAGTTATAATCCAGCCACAGATGTGATAAATATTTCCTTTGGTCCCAGGTTTTCAAAAATTTGTTTTTCTGCAATCTGAACATTTAAAGTATGGTTAAGTAAGATTATAAGATTATTAATAATGCGAGTTGAACATATTTAAAGGGGAAATGAACATATTCGACATAATCTAAGATTTTTTTGTGAAGAAGAGAGCTAACAAAAGAAGAACTAACCAATGAATAATTTAATGCTGGCGCCTTGATTGTAGATGTAAGTGAAATCCTTCCTGAATTTGTAATTTGGTATTTTTAGATTTTGATGAAAAGTGAGTTTAATGAGGGTCATTTTATTTAACTAAATATTCTTTTTTTTTTAACTAAATATTCTTGAGAAGTAACTTAAAGACGATCTAAATTCTGCCACCAGGTACTCAATGAATAAAGCTTTAGTTGCTCACGTGGAACTCTGGCATTTAAGTTACTTAAAATTATGCTATGTTATTATATATGCTTAGATTACATGAAGTTCGAAAGGATTTTATACTGATTATAGACACCTGAGTAATTGGAATCTTTTTTTTTTTTTAAAGATTTTATTTATTTATTTGACAGAGAGAGAGATCACAAGCAGGCAGAGAGGCAGGCAGAGAGAGAGGGGGAAGCAGGCTCACTGCTGAGCAGAGAGACTGATGCGGGGCTTGATCCCAGGACCTTGAGATCATGACCTGAGCCAAAGGCAGAAGCTTTAACCCACAGAGCTACCCAGGTGCCCCTGAGTAATTGGAATCTTGTATTAGATTGGCTGGGAAGTTGAACTCATGCTCGGAGGAATGTCATCATTTTATGAATTGGGTAACCCAGACGGTGACCTGGTAATATTTATTCATTTAAAAAAACATCAAATAAGCACCTGAAATGTGAATCGAGTGCTTGAAATGTGAATTAAGCAGCAGGGTAAATAGACGAAAATGTTTTATGTTATCAGATAAAATTTTTATTAGAGAAAAACCGAGTTAAATTAGATTCTTGATGTGACTCAACGTACCAGTCAGAGATCCATAAGAAACAGAAACCATTCTAGATATTTCAGTCAAAAAAAATCTAATACAGAGAATTAAGACCTTCTAGGATCCTTCAGAGAGCTAAGAGAAGTTGTTCAGGTTAGCATGACTGTAGCTCAAATCCAGTGGTCAGGAGGCAACTTGTGTCCATTACCACCACTGATGCCACTATCTCAAGCTCCTGGAGCTGGTGATGAGAGCCTCGGATGAGGATCCCACTGGCCACAGGGACCAACGTGGGTCTACCTTACTGTCCAGTCTTCACAGCAGCAGGAGGTGCTCTCTGTCTCATCTCCATCTTCCAGATCTCTCAAGAGACTATCTCATTGGTGGAAGGAATATCACACATAGCACTTTGCTGCTGGAGAGACTGACAAATGCATAGTTTGTCTCCTAGACCCTTTAATACAGGGGGCTTCATAGAAGGGGATGAAAATCCCCGATTTTGACTTATCGGTCTGATCTAGCTATCAGTCTTAGCTAGATGGCTAAGTCCACATCTAGCACACTTAGTCTATTTTGTGTGTGTGTGTTTTAAGGATTTTATTTATTAGTGAGAGAGAGAGAGAGTGCACAAACCTGGGGGAGAGGCAGAGGGAGACAGAGAAGCAGACTTCCTGCTGAGCAAGGAGCCTGATGTGGGACACTATCCCAGGACCCTGAGATCATGGCCCATGTTGAAGGTGGGCGCTCAACCTACTGAGTCACCCAGGCCCCTTTGTAATTCAATTTTATATCTGATATCTTTTGTACCTTGGTCTTCAGGTACAACTTGGTAGCAACTTCCAAGTTAACATTCTGGGGTGTGTGCTGAAGGCAGATGCTTAACCGACTGAGCCACCCAGGCACCCTGATTTGAAGACTCATGATTGCCTCCTGTAAGGTTTTTAGGAAAGTAAACAAAACATCAGGAAAACTTCCTCAAACTATTCTACATTCACAAGTGTCTAAAGCTTAACTTTGTCAGAATATGACACAGGCCTCCATGGATTAAAGGGCTTTAGATGTATAATCCAAAATTTATTTTTAAATAAAATTTTATCTTCTGTATTTAGTAGAAGGAGAAATATTACCATCTTGATTATAGTGTTCCTGATGACACTGAATCCAGCTTTACCTAATTGCTTGTTGTATTTCAAGATAACAGATTAAAGATGCTGAGGCTAGTGATAATTCAATGTTTATTGGCCATTTATTAAGTTTTAGGTGTTTCATAAATATAGCTTATTTAATTTTCACAACTACTTAGTGAAATGGCATACCATTCACTCCATTTTACCATGAGGAAACTGAGAATTACATTAATTACCTTGTCCAATGTCATATAACCCACCAAATCTTATTCTCTTACCTTCTCCATCTTGGCAAATATTGTCATCTACCAAATTTCTCAAGTTAGAATATCCAGGAATCACCCATATTCTTTTTTCTAACCCTGACATCAACACCACCAGCAAGTGTTATTGCCTCTACCACCAAAATATGTCTAAAATCTGCCTTCTCTGTCACTTCAATTATCACTCTAGTCTAAGCCACTACCATCTTGTGAATACCTCACAAACCCCTGACTGGTCACCTTGCCGCTATTCTTGACTCTCTGCCATTCATTTTCTGTTCTGCAGTGAGAATGAATCGTTCTGCTTAAAACATCTGAGTGGCTTCTCGCTATACTCAGAACAAATTCAAACTTATTGCATGATGTTTCTCCTACTTACCACTACAAACTCATCTCATGTCTCACTCTTATCCATTGCATCCCGGCCACATTGACTGTATTAGTTTGCCAGGGCTGCCATAATAAGGCTGGCTGCCATCCAGATCGGATGGCTTAAATGATAAAAATTTATTTTCTCACAGTTCTGGAGGATAGAAATTGGAGATTCAGCTGCCCAACAGCTTCTGAGTGCCTTGAGGTAAAGATGTCTTCAGGGCCTCTCTCCTTGGCTTGTAGATGGCCATCATTCTTCTCTTGTTTTCACATCATCTTCCATCTGTACATGATTGTGTCCAAATTTCACCTTCTATGAGAATACTAGTCCTATTGGTTTAGGACCTCATTTTAAGTTAAGTACTTATATGAACTCCTGTCTTCAAATTTGGTCACATTATGAGGCATTGGGGATTAAGATGTCAACGTGAATTTTTGGGGGGACACAATTCAGAACATAAAGGTGATTCTTCCATTTTCAGAAATGTGTCATTCATTCTGATCTTGGGGTCTTTGCACAAGATATGTTCTGTCTTGAGTGCTATTCTTGCTTCTCACCTTAAGTGTACTTACCATGATAAAATAAAATAATAAAATAAAATAAAGTAAAATAAAAACATCATAGCCAAGGTACCATAGTAGATAGAAGCCAGGCTAAGGAAAATACATGGTGATCGTGAGGAAGTTTCCTATGTTAATGACAGGTCATTTGCTGGGATTTCCCAAGTCTGCCTATGCAGAAGATCTGTGATAGATAGATCTGTGATAGAGTTATAGAACACCTCATTTTACAACATTGGGACAAACTGTCAATGTTTTGTGTGGGTGTTTAAGTCTCCTTAGCAATGATTATAGATGCTTTCACTAAGTAATCAGGCATGAATGCCAAAGCAGCATCAGTTCATACTTCCTGGAATCCCTTGTCCTTCTTTTGCTCCAATGAAGAAAAGAGAAAGTGCTAGGGGCAAAATTGTATCACCTTTGTTATAGTTGATATGTCCTGTCCATCCACACCTTGAGAAATGGAAGAGATAATCCCTAAGAAATTGTTGGTTAATTTGCTGAGAGCTAATTTCTCTAAGAGTCACTTATTACCATACAGGGCAAAAAGGCTATCTGAGAAAAACTATCTCACTAGTTTCCACGGACACAGACTGCTTCAGCATTTGCTACATTTCAGTGCACAACATTTCCGAACGGACTTTCTCCATTTCTGCGTGGAACCAAGCTTGATGTTGATTCGAAGACTTACAAAGAATTATACAGAAATTACAGTGTTTTACTCTGAGACATGTTTACTAATTCATTTGCTTGAAGACAAGTAATCTTCATTCTGAACAAAACTGACTTTCGTTATTTGCAAAAATCGGAATGTAGTATTTCACTTCATGCTAACCACTTGCGAATTCTGAATGCCAAATAAGTATTGTACACTCCATCACTCCTGTCACCCCCTGACACATCCATCCATGGCAAACATCTTTAATTGGTTTTGACACAGTTTCCCATCGAACTCAGGGTTCAGGCGCCTTCTAAACACATCTTCAGCCAGTTTTTCTTTTACCCTTAAGTGGGAAATGAGGCCACCTTACATTTACACAAAATGGAAATCAGTAGTCTTCAAACTATATAGATTTCTTTATTTCAGGATTACTTAGTCTTCAGTACTTGGATGTCTAATATGCTATTCTAAAAGGGACTTAAATAAGTAGAGCTTTCTAATATCATTTGATCACAGAGCCCCCTTCCCCCTCTTTTTTTTTTTTTTTTTTTTTTTGGTACAGAGCCCCTTTTTAATGCAATATCCATGAGTTCTTTGTAACACAACTTGGGAAACACTGCTGTAGTACTTTACAACTGATGGATTTTTCCACTGAGGCTTTTGATCTTTCTGGGAGATCTAGGTGGTCATTCAACACTTTGTAATCATTGTCTTTTAAAATGATATAGATTTGGGTCAGATGCTTTAAAATTGTGCCTAAAAGCCAGTCAAATAATGAGCCAGCCCAGTGTATCACAACAATATTCACATTTCAAAGAGGATTATTTTCTTGCAAACTGTCTTCCTTGATCAAAATGTTCTGAGCACTCATAGCACATTTAAGTAGACTGACCACATAGTCCAGCTTAATGCCTGGGGCAGTCCCAGTTTATGCTTGCTTTTCTATTGTAATCATTAACACTATTCTATTTTATCATCAAAGTGTCCTCTTTGGATGATAAATTAATTAATGATCTTCTGACATTTAATTCTCAATCTATGCTAACATTGATATTATTACCTCCATTTACCAATGATAAAATAAGGTTCAAGAAGACTGAAAACTGGCTTGGTTTCGCAGAGCTAGGACATAGCTGAGCCAATATTCAAACTAAGATCAGTCTTACCTCAAAGCTCATGCTCTTGAATGAAGTACGGCACTGTTCATGTAAACATCTCATGTCCTTTAATAACCATGAAATTATATTGGATGTATTTATTGTCTACAATTTGAAGATGAAAATATTAAAGAAATCATATGCTGTAATTTATAAATTTGAGGTATATTGTGTTGAGAATCTTACCTCTTGTTGTCTTTTGTATGGTAATCCCTGCCTTTCAAGGTCAGCCCCACACAAAAGGCAGGCTAAAACAGCTACAGAAAGGGCTGCAAGTAAGGCCTCATACCAGCTCTGGGCCAATCAGCTGGGACCTAGTAGATCAGGTCACGATGCAGATCTCTCTCTTAAATGTTTACCCATTTAGAACAGCAATATGCAATAAAATTCAGGTAAGTCCAAGTTATTAAAATCACTCACATTATAGGGGTCCAGAAGAACCTCAGATGAGCAAACACTCAGTGTACAAGTAGGATATAATGATGACTCAAGGTACAAGATCATTCTCATTAGAATACTGAGAACAGTCTCATTTTCTAAAAACTGGAGTCACCACCATTGGCAGAATAATTGAATGTTGTTAGATTTATGAAAATATATTGGAGTCATCCATTCTTTTGAGTATTTAATGATCCTTTCAAGCTTAAGCGATACACACTTCAAAACAAAGCCATTCATTGTGCTATCACAGGGGTTTCTACTTTCAGAAAATTCTGTATAAAGCTGTTTTTATTTTAACAACATTCTTTTAAGTGTTAATCCCATTTTACTGCCTGGTCTAGATCAGGGTTTCTCAACTTTGGCACTATAGACATTTTTGGACTGGTTAATTCTTTGCCTTGTGTATTATGGGACATTTATTAGCATCATTTGTCTCTACATGCTAGATGCCAGAAGCACCTTCTCCATAGTCATGACAATGAAATGTTGCCAGATATTGCTGAAAGTCTGGGGCAAGGGGAGCAAGATTGCCCAGTTAGGAACCGCTGGAATAAGTGCTTCCTCTATGTCAGCCTAGGAAATTGGCAAGGTAGAAAATAAGGGAATTAATATTAAACATAAAACACTGAAAACATTCAGTACCAGTTGAAATTTCCTTAGAAGTCAGAGTTCTGGTAAATTTAACTTGGCAAAGTTAGGAGTAATGGCTTGGAAACAAACCCGACTTAAGAAAGAAATGATGGGAAAGATAAGTTATATTAGCTACTGGCTGCTCAGGCTTCCAGAATCAGCACAGACTCTTCAAAAGATCTCCCATATAGGTCTTTCCTTTCTGGCAGTGGTTAGGGCTCTCTGAGAAATGCCCCAAATCTCCAAGGAAAGTCCACATCTTTCTATTTCCTTGCCCTTTGCCCTGACCTCTCATCTCTTCTAGCATGAATGGAAACCTTCTATTGTGCAGCTCAAAGTTAATGGACAGTATTCTACATGTTAGGGATGGAGTCCAGAGACGAAAAGACACTTTTCCATGGGGCATTTTCAGCTCAGGTAGCTCCCAAATTTGGATTAGTCTTCTTCCATACTTGCATTCTCTCTGCTTTTCATCTCATCCTCCAGTGCAACAGGTAGTGATATGGATTCTTCCAGATCCCCCAATTCCAGCCTTCTCTAACCATCTTCCAAATCAGTGAAGGATGGGAGGAGCCATGGTAGAGGAAGCATAAGGAAGACTTCAGCTATTTTTGAGTTTCTTTTTTCCAGGTCTCTTTGTGATGATAACGTGGTAAGATTTCAAGGGCCAGAGTATCTCAGGAAGGAGGCTCTCAAAGGGGCTTTTTGCCATAGTTTTAATCTAAGTTTGCTCAGTTCATAAAGGTAGTATTTAGAGGCCCTGATTTTCAATTTCCATCTATGTTAAAGGCCTGAATAATATTCAAGGCTCATCTCCTTCTTCCACTCTTAATTCAGTCTCAGGTAAGAGATACTCCAATTGCTTTATAATAGAAGCATTGACATTTTGCATGTCACTGGATTTCACACTTTTAATAAGAATAAAGCCATTGATGAAACTGTAGGTATCAGTAACATCCCAGTATAGAGGTTTCTACTTTAGCGATAAGACACATATTTGAATTTAGAGATGTAGAAAACTATATAAAAACAGTCAGTTTTTCCATTGCTTTTCTGAACTCTTTGGGTGGGACAACCCACATAAATGGGGGATTTGTAATCACTGTTTGGATAATAAGTAATCACTGTGTGTGGAAGAGCATGCCATTTCTCGAAAGCTTGGATGTGAAGCTATAGACTAGATTTCTAAATGTCATAATCAAAGCATTGTCTGTTAGGGGTGAATCAAACATCTGTATTATTTTTTAAAACTTGAGCTTATTTGAGAATGTTCATGGTCATGAGAAACCTGTGGTCAGTGTTTTTTGTTTTTTTTTTTTTACCTGTGGTCAGTGTTTTGCAGAATCACTTTAAATAGATATTCTTATCACTGTTCAGAAGCTAGAAAAAATCATTTGTGTGTTTGCTTTGTGGGGCTTAAGCAGTGAAATTAATGAGTTTAAAATTTTTTTCAGGAGCCTTCTTTTTGTAAACTGGCAAGTAGAAGAATTTAATGGTTAATTATTATACATTTATTTTGGAAAGTCAGACATAGTTTTAAATATTAATTTTATTTGTAGGAATCATACATGGAAAATCATAGAATGATGAAACTGTTCGATTCTGAACTAGCAAGTTGTTTTTAAGAAATAGGTTGCTGAAATTGTAAGCCTTTTAATAAAGAATGTAGGTTGTTGAAATGTATATTAATTTGAGATACAGAAAGTTAAAAAAAACATTTCCAAGGTTATATGCAAATAGGTACTAACTAAAGGAAGGTTTCTGAAAACACAAGGTGACAGTAATAACTAGAGCTTTGAATATCAGAAATTCAGGAAATGGACCAGCCACTTAAAAGGCAAATATGTATGAAAACAAATTTGTGTTTTCATGGTCATTCTAAGGACAGAGGAGTCAACTGTTAAGGCTAATGCTTCAAACAGGCGCAATAATTTTGCTACAGAGCATTTCACTTCTCTGCTCTTGTTTTCCTTTAATTTTCAAAATGGGAAACAGCTGCTTCAGTGCAAAATGCATTGTGAGATGCAAGAACTGTTAGAGAGTGCAACTGCTCTACAGCATTCAATTTGAATCTTGATATAGCTATCTGAAGCAAGTTAATGTCAATAAATTGTGGCAAAAACAAATTGTGAAATCCAGAGGTTTGCTTCTGCTTTCATAGTATGCTACTTTCCCTGAAGACAGCAGGCAATTCAAATGCAAGCTTACTTCACTCAGAAAGCAGTGTCTGCAGATTTTTGGGTTTCATTATAATAACCTGAAAGTGAGATCATAGGAAATGTATTAGTGAATAATGGATCATCAATTGAAATTGATTAGCTAGCAAAAAATCACCCCTATCCATAAATCTTTCTAAGGAACAGTCACCTTTAGCTTGAAAAATACACATGTTTATCATTTTAGGAGAAGACAATGAAATATTTAAAGTATTCTGTTTGCTAGACAAATGATTCCTTCAAGTCTCTAATAAGCCTGCTTTAAGCTTTCTAAAAAATATAGCTGATATTTTACCTTCTTTAGTAATCTTTCTTGCAACAGAAACCAAATTCCTTTTCAACTTGGAGTCGAGTAGGAAGCTAAGAGAA
>CM053604.1:70703185-70741361 GCA_028646535.1 Procyon lotor | reverse complement strand
GAGGGTTCCCCTTTCTCCATATCCTTGCCAACATCTGTCGTTTCCTGACTTGTTAATTTTAGCCATTCTGACTGGTGTGAGGTGGTATCTCACTGTGGTTTTGATTTGATTTCCCCAATGCTGAGTGATGTTGAGCACTTTTTCATGTGTCTGTTGGTTATTTGGTCATGGGTCATGTCTTTGCAAAGTACACTTTTTAATGAAAACTTTGTCCTACTACTCCCCATTGGCCACTGTTCCTCCTGCCTTTACCACAGCTTTCCATTTTCCAGCCCAGCCACGTGGATCACTTCTACCGCTCTTCTCCGTTCCCACAGTCACTTTGGTTCGGGCTGTACACGGTTGCTCCTGGGTTAGTCAGAGCTCCCAGCTGGCCTCTGGCCCCTCTTGACCCTGCCAACCTTCTGCACACATTCCTCCTCACCACATTACAGTGAATCACCCTTTCCAGTGTTATTCCAATTTCATTTCCTGGTCAGTAACTCCCCCTTATCAAGCATCAGCTCCCATTTATATATCATCAGTCTTTATGGCAATCCCTAAGGTAGAAGTCTGGTCTCCATTTTACATATGAGGAAACTGAGGCCTAAAGAGTTTAAGTGGTTTGCCCAAGGTGGTAACTGGTAAGCTATGAAGGGTCGGGTCCATCAGGGTTCAAAGCACATGTTTCTTTTCCTGTGTAACAATGCCTCTACATTGCTATTCTAGAATCACCTCCAAGTTATTTTGGATGTCAAGTAGTTTTGCATATACATAGAAAATCTGTATGAGTTTTTGCACCGAGCTGCCTAATCATATTAGATTTACATTAATATTGAAACTAGTTTACCATGTACTTTTCTGTAGTCTGAAACTCTTAGTAAATACCAAAAACTTACCATTTGGATGGTGCACAATGGTGAGTTTATCTAGAAGACAGAAAGAGCACATTTGTTGGGTTTTGCTCAATATTTATCTTAAACTTGGTTTGTTTTGTTTGACTACTTCTTGTCTTTAATGTGACTATGAAATTTCACAGTCTGATTAAAAAAGGATTGATTAACAGTCACAAAGTATGAAACCGTGTCTTTTACTACTTTTGTCTTTTTTCCTTCTGATGCTTGTCCCAAGGTATTCTGATATTAGTTATATCAGACACTCAGTAAAAGCTGCTACTCTGCTTTGATTCATCTAGTCTGAGTTACTCCATCCTTTTTTTGAATTACCATTATTAAGTATGTATAGTACAACATTCTAAAGTATATAGGTTTATGACTTTTTTCCCCAAATATGTTTTATTTTATTTTTTCAGTGTTACAAGATTTATTGTTCATGCACCACACCCAGTGCTCCATGCAATACTTGCCCTCTTCAATAGGTTTATGACTTTTGACAAATATATACAGCCATGTACCCATCACTCAGGATAGAGAACAGTTTTCTCTACAGAAAATCCCCTTGTGTCCCCTGACATCAGTCCTCACTCCACCATTACCTTTAGTGACCCCGATCTGATTTCTATTGCTAGGAATTGGTTTTATCTAGAATTCTAGATAAATGGAATCTTAAACCATGTACTCCTTCATGTTTGGTATCTTTCACTTAGCATAATATCTATGAGATTCATTCATGTTGTTGTGTTTAATAGTAGGCATTTCTTTCTATTGCTTAGTAGTATTCCACTGTGTGAATATACTACAGTATAATTATCTCTTCTTCCATTGGACATTTGGATTTTTTCTGGTTTGGCCATTATAAATGAAACTGTTATGAATTTTGTGAGTAAGTCTTTGGATACACATAATTTCCTTTTTTTTTTAATCCCTAGGAGTGGCTGGCCTAGGCCATAAAGTAGGTGCACATTTAGCTTTCCGAAGTCATCACATCCCTTTCCACTTCCATAAGCAATGCATGCAGTGCATATCCAGCTGTTCTATGGCCGAATCACTTCATTTTGGCAATATCTAAAAATTCTAGCCATTATATTTGATGTGTATTGATATCTCATTTAGTTTAATTTGCATTTTCCTCATGATTAATGGCATTGAGCATATTTTCATGTGATAATTGACCATTTGTTTTTATAAACTAAGACCTAGGTGTGAGATGTGCTCATTGCTTCTAGGCCTTTTCAGCAGACAGGGCTAAAGAAATACATATGTTTGTACATACAACTATATTTCTATATCATTTGTAGTATATATATTAACAAACATGAGTTGTTACATTTACTTCCAATTCCAGTCTAGAACCACAAGTTTCATTCGAACCTTCCTTCTTTCCTTAGTACTTACTCCTCTCTCTGACAATAGGAAGTCTGTCTCTTACTACCCAGAGTACATTTATTTATTTATTCAATCCTATAATATACAAATGGTAGTTTAGAAATTGCTAAGCTATACCTATATAGAGAAATAAACCCACTAAGGAGTACAGAATACATTTTTATGCACTGATATTTTTTCTTTTGTTTCTATCTTTGGAATATACTGTTTTCTAAATTTATTTCTGCCTCCCTTCACCTCTAGGTTCATTTTCTCCTGCTCTTATTGCGTCCTTCCCAGCCTCATCCTTGTTGAATATGTAAAATAATTATGTTCAGAGGAGTGCAATTATTTTAGCTTTGTAAGTTTTGTTTTTTAATTCATTTGTTCTTTTTATTTAAGTTGTTAAATGTATTGGCTAAAAGTTAATTATATTTCCTTGATATCTTTTTAATATCTGTAGGATCTGTTGTGATAGCTTCACTTTGCTTTCCTGATGTGGTAACTCTTGTTTTCTCTTTTTTCCAGTTCATTTTTGTCATGGTTTTATCAATTTTAGTTTTCGAATAACTTATTTTTGGTTTTGTTCATTTGTCTATTGTTCATCTCTTTCATTTTTATTGATTTTTAATCTGATTTTTCTAGTTTTTTCTCTTACCTCTTCTTAAATTAAGTTTGCTTTTTATTTTCCAATTTCCTGAAGTGGAAATGTAGATCACTGATCTTAAGCTTTTCCTCTTTTCTACTACAATATTTATAGCCATAAATTTACCTTGAAGTACTATTTTAGTTACATTCCACGCATTTTGATATGCTGTGTTTTTATTATCATTCAGGTTGAAATATTTTGTGATTTCTTTTTTTTTTTTTTAAGATTTTATTTATTTATTTGACAGAGAGAGATCACAAGAAGGCAGAGAGGCAGGCAGAGAGAGCGGGGGAAGCAGGCTCCCCAGTGAGCAGAGAGCCCGACGTGGGGCTTGATCTCAGACACCCTGAGATCATGACCTGAGCCAAGGTAGAGGCTTTAACCCACTGAGCCACCCAGGCGCCCCTTCTTGTGATTTCTTATTTGACCCATGAGTTATTTTGAATGTTCTTAATTCCTAATGATTTTGAGACATTTCTAATTTCTTTCTGTCATGGTAAGAGAATATAAGATTTCAAAAGGCTGAAATCTTTCAGAGAACATATTCTGAAGATTTTAATCTTTTGAAACTTATTGAAACTTTTTTAAATATCCCAGCATATGTTCTATTTTGGTAAACCTTCCATCACACCTTAAACAAACATGTTTTCTAATTTGTTTCCATGTTGTGTTCTGTAAATATTAATAGATTCCCTATTTATTCACTCTTTAAAACCGTATTTTTTGTTAATTTAATTGTGGTTATAAGAGTTGCTTTAAAAAAAAGAGTTGCTTTAAAGTCTTTTGTCTGTTAGGATTAACAATGGACCATTTTAGGTGCAATTTTTGTTGATGGCTTTTTCTTTTCTATGGATTATATTTTCCTATATCTTTGTATATCTTCTTTTTTTAAAAAATTGAATAATGGACATTATAGACAATCAGTTGTATATTCTGGACTCTGTACTATTCCTCTAATAAGTGGTAAGTGTAGGTTCTCATTTTAGCAGGCAGTTTGATGACTGGCCTGAACTTGTATAGGCCTGGTTTTATGTTTTATCCCGTGTTGACCTATAGTCCATGGTGTTTTCTAAAGCCCTCAGGGGCACTGAGCCTACAAACTCTGCCTTCCATATGAACCTTGTAGGGCCTTGGTTTTAGGCTTTGTTAAGGCAGGTCTAGAGGAGGTCCTCTAGAGGAGGCGTCATGGTCTTTGGTCATTACACAGCTTGGGTGTCGCAGCAGGATGCCGGGTGCTCTAACAAAGTGTTAAGGAGATCTTTCCTCTCTGACAGGTCAAGAACCCAAACATCCCCAGTAGGGCCTTTCCCTGGCTCTGTTCATCTAGTGTTTCATTCTGCTTTCAGTGTCCCAGAGGCTATTATCTTGTATGCCTGAGCGGTCTTGCACATGTACAGCTCATCTCTTGGCTGCAGACTTGTGGCCTCTGAGGCTCCTCTCTACACAGCTATCGCCTCTTTAGTGACCCAGCACACACATTCCAGAAGCTTTGGCTATCCTGAACTCTGATCTTTTCCCCCTCACGTCAAAAGATTGCCTTGCTTTGCACAGACTGTAGTCAGAAAATCAATCTCCGGGGTAATCATTAGAGTTACCTTGTATATTTTGTCACTGGAATTAAGGTTTTAGGCTGCTAAGTGCCTGCTCCCTGAAATCAACTGCCTCATATTTTTGCCTAGTGTTGGTATTCTGCACAGCGGGAGGGTTTGTTTGGTACTACTTTTGGTTAGAAGGGGAACTAGCCAATTTCTAATTAAGACACCAATGATTAAAAGCATTGACTTTGGATTAAAAAAGGAATAAGGTGAAGTTTCTAATCTGTATCTCTTTGGGCTTCTTAGTTTCTTATAATCTCAGTTTCCTTATTTATAAATTGGGACTAATGTTTAACTCAAAGGATTATTATATGAAACTAAAAAGATAACATTAAGTGTATAGTAGATAGTCAAATATTAGCTGTTACTACCTAATGTTCCTTAGGAAAAGTATTTATATATTTTGTAATTTGATATATTGTTAAAATTTTAATCTTTTGCCACATTAGAATGGAGCTCTGTAGAACTCAGTTATCTGTAAATCAGCCCCGCATTTATGAATTTAATTATTATAGAAAGTATATTTCTGTTTTTAGAAAACATTTCTAAGAACTCTTACAGAATTTTCCATAGGAAAGCAGATACCAACTTGATAATAGGAAAATAAACTCTTTCAGGGTAAATTTCAACATGAAGCAGTAGAAAATCTATGCAATCTTATTGAAAATGGAAAAGATGGAAATTTTAAGGTTTGCTAGTGGTTGTCAGTTTTTAATTATCTGTGCAGGAGTAAGGACTTGGGGAAAGAGTGGTCCAGTTGTGACAACGTAATTTATTTTCAATTTTGGAATATACTGTTTATCTTTGGAGAAGATTTACCATCTTAATAATGTTTGGTTTGTATTAACATTAAAATGAGTGGATTTTTTCCCCCTTGGGAGCAACTGTTAATTATTAGCAAGAGGAATCTGCATTGCCAAGAAGCATGCTAGCTACAGGGGAAAGCAACCTGAGATTTACAATTTAAAATGATCCACGTGTGGACAATTGTGAGAACTGACTATACTGAGAATATTCAACCTTATTAAAAAAGTATGACTCCTTAATAATTCAGTACTCTGTATAATGGCTCATACATATAAAAAACTAGAGGGGAATTATCTTATTTGCAAATTTCGTGGAAATCAAAGGAACTAGCATTTACTGAAATCAAAGGAACTAGCATTTACTGAAGGTTCATTATGGGTCAAAGAAGGTGAAAAATGTTTTAAATGTTAACTTACACGACCCCTTCCAGACATATCTATAATTACTCCTATTTTGCAGACAAAGAAGCTGAGTGCTAGGTATTAGATGCTGACCAATCATGCAGCTGGAAAGTGAGGGAGCACAGATTTGAATTCAAACCTGTTTGACCCCATAGTCCTTGCATTTTCTCCTTTATCAGGGTGATAAAGGAATAACAGACAAATCTTACTTACCAGACACATTTTCTTCTTCTGGCCTTTTCCCAATAATGCAATCTCGCAGTTGGCGTAGTTTTTCCTTAATGAGGAAATGACCAGAAAATACAAGTGAAGACTTATAAATTTGTCGTAGATCAAGATGAAAACATCAACTACTGTCACCAGGACCACTATGACTATGTAGCACTAATTTGGTACTTACAGTGTCCCAATCAACCATCCCTGATATTTTTAATGTGTTAGCTTATTTAACTTTTGCAAACTCATGAAGTATATAAGTCATCACCCTATTTTACATATATAGAAACTGAGATTCAGAGAGGTTACATCATTTTCCCAAAACACACGGTTGGAAGTGATAGAGTCAGCTTGGGGACCCAGAGCCCAATTCTTGTGGTTGCTGTTTTCCCAACCTAACACCTGAGGGGGCTATCTTGGCTATCTCATGTCCAAAAGCAAAAATGTGACCCTGTTGATTCGCTACTGCCTGATCCCATCTCCGGCTTCTGTGAGCAGTCTTTCTTATGAATCCCTTCTAAGAACCAGGGAATTGGAAGGAAATTATACATAACTGGATTCCCCTTCTTAGCTCATTTGTGATTTTTCTTTGCTTTCCAAAACATTTTACACTGAACATCTATTATCATTTTAACCAAAATGTAAAACAGGCTACCCTGGAACCGAGAAACCATGTTTCCTAAAAAGGTAGTTGTTTTCATTGCCTTAAACATCATTTTCTTTGAGTGGAGTAAACACTCTTTAATAGGCACTCACTGATTATCAGCAGCAGTGGGGAGGGTGAAAGGCAAGGTTCCTACCTTCTCAACCACCGCACCTTCAAAGCCCAGCATTCTATATAGGTTTTCAGTATTCTAGAAACTTCTATTATAAACTCTATGTTTGTGCCATTTTCCCTCTTATTTTCTTAGGATACCTCTGTCAATAATAACATAATACCACAAGTACCCTTGATAGATTTATCCTCATGGTATAAACGAATATTTTGCAAACTACAAGGGTAGTATTGAAAAATGTAGGGGAATGAGTGTGTATATATGTTGGGAAAATAGGGATAACATTCTTTTTTCTGGTCTTCTGGGTGTTGTCCAGGCCCTTCTATGAAGGACTAAGAAAAAATAGGGAAAAAATGCTCCTTGACATTGGCCTTGGTAGTAGTTTTTTGGATATGACACTCCAAAGCACAAGCAACAAAAGCAAAAATAAACAAGCAGGACTACACCACCTAAAAAGCTTCCACACAGCAGAAGAAATAATAATAATAATAGTAATAATAATAATAAAAACAAAAAGGCAACCTACAGAATGGGAGAAAATATTTGCAAATCGTCTATCTGGTAAAGGGTTAATATCCAAAATATATTAAGAATTCAAACAATGCAATAGCAAAATCCAAATAATCTAGTTAAAAAATGGTCAGAGGGAAAAAAAATGGGCAGAGAAAGTAAATAGACATTTTCCCAAAAAAAGACATATGAATGGCCAACAGGTATATGAAAAGGTGCTCAATATCATAAATCAATAGGGACATGCAAATCAAAGCCACACTGGGGTATTATCACCTCACACCTGTTATCATCAAAAAGAGATAATAAGTGTCAGCAGGACGTGGAGAAAAGGGAATCCTTGTGCACTGTTATTGGGAATGTAAGTTGGTGAGGCCACAATAGGTTTCTTAAAAAATTAAAAATAGAACTACTGCTTGATCCAGTAATCCCACTCCTGAAAATGAAAACAGGATATTGAGGAGATATCTGCACCCTCACGTTCACTGTAGGATTATTTACAATAGTCAAAATATGGAAACAACCTAAGTGCCTGTCAATGGATGAAGAGATTAAGGAAGAAGGAAATCCTGTAATTTGTGACAACATGAATAGACCTTGAGGGCATTATGCTAGGTGAAAAAAGTCAGAGAGAGAAGACAAACGTGGTATGCTATCATTTATATGTGGAATCTAAAAACACTGAACTCAGTGAGTAGAGTGGTGGTTACCAGGGCCGGGGGAGTGGGGGGAAAGAGGAGAAGTTGATCAAAGGGTACAAACTTCCACTTATAAGATAAATAAGTTCTGGTGATCCAATATACGGCACGGAGATTATAGTAAACAATTGGTATTATATACTGGAAAGTTGTGAAGAGAGTAGCTATTAAATGTCACCCCAAAACAGAAATGATCATTTTGTGATATGACGGATCTGTTAGCTAACACTATGGTGGTGATCATATGTAAATGTGTGAAATCCACACAGTACGACACCCTAAATTTACCCAATGTTATAAGCAATTATATCTCACTAAAGCTGGAAACACAAAAAAGGGTTAAGTACTGACTGTCAAACAGTATTCAGTCAGAGTCACTGAACTTTTGGCTCTAATGGAAAGCAGTCTTAGTGGTTGTTCTTGTATTTATTTATAGGTTAAACTTTTGTTGTGTCTTGCATAACCAGTAACTCTCCTCTTTGTCCCATTTTCCCTCTAAATTGGACAGTCAAGTCAGTCTCAAAGTAGTTACAGGCCACCTTAAATTCTTGCTAAGACAATATTAAATATAAATACACAAACAAAATAAAACAACCAAGCCTTTAATAAAACAACCAGGGAAATAATTTCCAAGAAGGTATTTCGGTTGGATCACTCTCAATTGTCAACTTTATTATGGTCCAAGGAGAATGAGGTACGATGGACTTATTTCAACAAAAACCTGCTGGTCGTGCTAAGAAAGTGATTATGGAGGTCTACACCCCGGCACAGTTTGCCCGTTTCAGGATGAGAGAGACTTTGATGGTGATGGCACGGGCACAGATCGAGAAGCCGTATTGTCATTCTGATTATGAACGATGATCAGTCGCAAAAGTGTACAATCAGCCTTTCTTCCCATTTGTTTGGTAAAATAACTGCCCTCGAGTGGGCCCCGCAAAACCTGGCTCAGGTCCAGTCACCACCCACACCCAGAGCTGTCCTTCAAGACAGGTGGCTTCTGAGAAGGAGTGATCTCAGAGGTGCTGGGCAAGTCCTCTTCCCTCAACACCTTCCGCCTCCGCGCCCGTTTGTGTGAAATGTTCTCACTGGGATTCAGTTTTCTGTTGTTTAAAAATGTTTTCCTAAGCCTTGTTTTTTCAATAAAAATGATCTCTTGGGAAAGGTAGTATATTAAGCTATTAATGATTATTTGTACTTTGGCCTAAACTAGCTAATTAAATGTGTTTAATCAAACAAGTTTCCGGAGAACTGGTTTCCGTGGCACTGGGGCTTTCTGTGATGAGAAGAAAAAAACTGTTGGACTATTTTGGGAGTAGGAAGGCCTGCGGGATAAAACAGAATACGGTCTTGATACCCCTCACTGAGGAATGTCATGGGGTGTATATGGTATATATTGTTTCCCGGCTCATCTCAGACCCACATACTCTAATATTCTCTCAGGTTGTATGTTATATTAATAGAAGACAAGCATATCTGAAGTTAATATGCTTGGCAGCATTTTTCTATAAATCTTGACGGATATATACAGTTTTTTTTTCCCCTAAAGGTTGAGGGGAAGGGAAGAGAAAACTTACTATATTTCATTGAGGACTATTGCCTGATATGATTTAAATTATTTTCCTGTTCCCTTTAAGCCTGTTCAACATAATAAACTCTTCAGAATGCTGCGCACATGTTAGTGTAAAGATGCTTCACCTTAATTTCATCAATGAGAGTCACAAACTTAAGAATAGCCTTATAAGGTGATCAGGTATTAGCGGCGATACACCGGGTCTTGGCGAGTTCACCAATGGTTTGTACACACGAAACGTTTAATTGGTAGTTGGAAAACATCTTTTTTTTTTTTTTTTGTGGCTGTTAAAATCCAAAGAACAGTTACCTGTGTTTCTTGTGAAGACATTTACAGAGAGGCTCTGCAAGTGAGTGAATGTTCCAGAAGGGACTGGGGTCAGTATTACCTGCTGAATCATTTCCAGCTCTGTCTTTCCCATCTGCCAATGTTTAAATTTCTCTAGGGCTTCATCCACAGATAGTTTCCCATTTTTGACCTTCTCCTGCAAAAGGATGAGTTCTTCCTGCCCAGCAGCAAGGCAGTCCACAGTGGAAAAACTTTGACTCTCCATCCGAGCTCTGTCTACAATATGAGGGGAGATGTTTTAACAAGAACACAAAATATGACAATTGGGGGAAAAAAGCACTCTAAAAACAAATCAGCTGAGTTTCTTGTTCCTGTCAGTCTACAGGCAGTTACAGAATAAATCAGTACAAAATTTTTAATGAGTTTCTTTCTAAGGACTGTTGTGCCTGGTACCTAGTGTTATGGTTAAAGAGAAAGTGTGTCATCACTGCGGGAAGAAAAAGGGACAAACAGAAGAAGAGTAATAAATTTCTGCATTGTACTGATTGTAGGCAGTGCCAATTTCATGCTCGTTTTGTGAGGATTATTTTTAATCATGCACACAAAATACTTAGCATAGTGACTGTCACATAGTAAAAGCGAAATAATATCAACATTATTATCAATGATAAATATTTGTGGAATGAACATATCTGTGAAGTTTTGGGAAAGGAGATCTCAACCAACATCCAAGTGTCATGAGAGGTTTAGGAGCATTGACAACTTTACTCCTGAAAAAAATTTTTTTTTAAGATTTTATTTATTTATTTGAAAGAGAGAGAGAGAGATGACAAGTAGGCAGAGAGGCAGGCAGAGAGAGAGGGGGAAGCAGGCACCCTGCTGACAGAGAGCCCAACATGGCGCTTGATCCCAGCACCCTGAGATCATGACCTGAGCTAAAGGCAGAGGCTTTTATCCACTGAGCCACCCAGGCGCCCCACTCCTGAAAGATTTTAAATAAGCAATTGCTACTCATTTTGTAATGCACTGCTCTCTTCCCCAAAGAGTTTTGTTCAACACAATAAGAACATTGGACGGTCCAATTGCCCATGTGCTCCTGCTAATGCTATACCATAGACCAGCCCAAGGTACAGTAGTAGCCAACCACAGACCATGGGTGAGTTCGGTGCTTTATTTGTCCCACATAGTGTTTAAAGACAGAAAAGAGGCTGCATGCCTGTAAGGATGCTCTATGCAATCCCTGTCATTCCTTATAGTCACTGGATGAAATCACCCTTGCTAGCTGCCTGGCCGCAGAACTCATCTGAGTTTGTACTTTCTTTAACAAGTCCAACCTGTGTATTGTACTATCTCAGGAGGGACCGGGTAAGTCCTCCACAGTGTTACGTCTCGTGTGGTATCAAATCTAAGTATGTGCACAGAGTCTAGAATGAGAGAATAGGTAATCCTGTCCAGCTGTGTACTGGTTTTCTCTCCCTGAATCATTGCTTACTACTGGGATCCCATCTTCAAGAAAGAAATAGAGCAACTAGACTGTCACTGGACCAGGCAGATAAGGACTTAGGAAATGGAGGGCATTCAATTTTTTTAAAAAGATTTATTTTAGCGGGAGAGAAGGCATGCGTGTGAGTGGGGGTGGGGCAGAGGGAGAGGGAAAGAATCTCAAGCAGGCTCACTACTGAGTGGGGAGCCCAACATAGGTTTTGATCCCAGGACCCCGAGATCATGACCTGAGCTGACATCAGGAGCCTGATGCTTAACTGACTGAGCCACCCAGGCACCCCTCAAATTTTATAGTGATTAGGATCCACTGATAGTGTTTGGATTGATTAGGCAGGAAAAGAGACATTTCAAGTACTTCATAGCAGGTTTTAAGTATTTCAAGGAGTCTTGAGCTTTGGGGCTGTCTTGGAATGACCTTTAATGGCTTTCTTGGTTTTGAGAAGGATTCTAGCAGGGAATCTTGGAACAGGGACACAGAGAGGGTTCCTTTCTGAAAAGATTCACATACACATGAAATTGCTCCATGACCAATCATTCTGATTCCTACAGGAGTTTTCTTGGCTTGTCTTTTCTCGTCAGAAGTCCTATTCCCCCAGAACTAACAAGATGTCAACAGATTCTACACTCTAAATCATTTTCTTCAGGGATGACGGAGCATAAAATCCCAAGAGAACTGAAGAAGCACGAGTCAGCCAGAGGGCTCACTGGTTCAGCTGCCAAAAGCACAGATAACAACTGAGATCTTGCTTCTTATACCATTTGCTTTTCATAGGCCTCCACACTCCACTCCAATCTGGGAGATGCGGTTTGCAAAAGAATTCTGTGAGCCATTCCTGCCAGAGTACGGAAGTTCAGCACCATCATTTAATAGCTAAGACACTTAACTAGCACCTCACTTGTGTCATCCCTTTGACTAAGTGTGAATGCACTTTTATCTCACATAACCTCTGCAGCTGTATTTTCTGTTTTGTCGAAGTCGTCTCAAGGAAAAGCTTCCTGGAAAACCCTATCAGCTTGTTTGGCTCTACACACAGGTTAAGCTGAATTCAAAAAAATACTGAATCATGCTAACAATACTCATTTCAATTACCCCTTCATCTTTCAAATTCTCGCTACTGAAATATAAGTCATCTGACTTTTTTGGGGGGGCGGAGTTCAGTCTTGCATGGTTGTGCAGAGAGAACAAAAGTTAGGAGCAGCAGGAGTTCTGAACAGAGCACATTCTGGAAGTGAGCTGTTTACAATTAGACTAAGTTTCCGTACTTCTGCTTTTACTCACCCATCCCCCTCACTAAAAAAGATTAAAGCAAATTGTCTTGATAAATTATTATTAGCTATGACAAGTTGCAAAACAAAATGATTTAGGCACTTTATCATCTTTTCTCCTGAGGGTAGACCAGTCAAACCAAAACGGTGCAACCTGTAATTTTTAGTAGGGTGTGCAAAATTGCTTTAAATGCATTTAGAGGGGCGCCTGGGTGGCTCAGTCGTTAAGCGCCTGCCTTCGGCCCAGGTCATGATCCCAAGGTCCTGGGATCGAGCCCCGCATCGGGCTCTCTGCTCGGCAGAGAGCCTGCTTCTCCAGCTACCATTCCCTCTGCTTGTGTTCCCTCTCTTGCTGTGTTTCTGTCAAATAAATAAAATCTTTAAAAAAAAAATTAAAAAAAATGCATTTAGATTACTGTTTTATGGAAGATGGAAAGTTTTTTTCCTTTTCCTCCCCAAATTTATAATTATTATTAATTTATTTTCAGGAAATTTAGTATCAATTTAACATAATTGTTGTTGAAAAGCCTTTGTCAGATTGCTAACTGTACATATTGCAGAATCTTGGTCTCTTAATATAAAAGCTTCAAGACAAACTGAAGTTTCTAGAATTTTAGTTCCTTTTGGTCAATATCTCTTTACAAGGTTTTCTATTTGATCATATACAAACATCAAGTAACACCGTTGTGGTGAGTGTATGAATCTTTAGGTAAGAAAGTGACCTGAGTTTTTCTTTTTTTTTTTTTTAAAGATTTTATTTATTTGACAGCCAAAGACACAGTGAGAGAGGGAGCACAAGCAGAGGGAATGGTAGCGGGAGAAGCAGGCTTCCCGCGGAGCAGGGAGCCCGATGCGGGGCTCGATCCCAGGACCCTGGGATCTGACCTGGGCCGAAGGCAGACGCTTAACGACTGAGCCACCCAGGCGCCCCGACCTGAGTTTTTCATTAAAATTATTTCTATTACTGAGTGACTGGCTAGAAGAACATTTTTTACTGAAAATTTGAAAGGGAACAACTTGACTACCTAACAACCAAGAATTTAAAGTATTAAATATTTATTTCATAAATATTAAGTAGTCATTAAAATAATAATAATTAAAAAGACCATGAAAAAAACCATGTGGCAACACAGAAAATACTTATTGTGCCATGATAAGTACAGAAACAGAATACAAATTTATATCTGCAGTAAAATTTTAATGATATACATGTTTATAAAATAAAGCATGGAGGGAAATTGTCTTAAGATGATACAAGTTGTTCTATTGTGATAGTATCGAGATTACTTTTTTCTGATTTCCAGTTTTCTGTGATAATCCTGTATTTTAAAAATTATTTAAAGATTTTATTTATTTGAGAGGGAGAGAGACAGAGAGGGGGAGCACGAGTTGGGGGAAGGGCAGAGGGAGAGGAAGAAGCAGACTCCCCGCTGAGCAACTGAGCAGGGAGCCTGATTTGGGGCTCGGTTCTAGAACGCTGGCATCATGACCTGACCTGAAGGCAGACACTTAACTGACTGAGCCACCCAGGTGCCCCTGTGTTGTTCTTACACTAAGAAACCTTCTCCCACTTTGCTAATAGGCTTCCCCATGGAATACATACCATTCCAAGTCATGTCATATACACTGTACCGACGCCCTATTATACTGCACCATCTTACCAAATTATTTTGTAATTGGAAAGAACTTGTCAGTAACAGAACTTAAAAACCCAGTGACCAAGATTTATATCTGAAGTTAGTTTTTTGGTCCATAGCTAAGGAACTAGCAGGTAAATTAACTCTGGGCCCCATGAGTGAATTATGAGATACCTGAACTATTTTTAAGTTCTAAACAAAGTATCCCCATCTCTTGGTCTTAGGGCTGCAATGTCACCAGAGTCCTCCCTTGACTAGCCTTGAGTCAGGCTCCTCTGAGTCCTCTTCCCAACTATGCCTCACTGTTTGTATTTCCATGCGCATCTTTGCATTGTTCAATTTTCCTAAGAATCCTGCTACGTTTGTGTAGTCAGAGGCCCCCACCTTCCATATCCCATTACCTTCAATATTTGCTTGGGTTCCTTTACCTTCCATCACCCCCTCGGTGATATCTGATCACTTGACTCTGCCTTCAGCAAGAATCCTGTTAGGTCAGCTCACCCAGAATCCCTCTTACCCGCTGTGTTTTCTCTTAATAATTTTCCACATGCTAATAATACTAATTTCTGACTTTTGTTATAAAGACTATACATATATGTGTATATGTACACACATACATATTAAGTGATTTGGAAGGTACATATTTTACTTTAACTTTACTTTTACTTTACTTTTACTTTTAATTTACTTTAAGTAAATTTCAGAAATATTGTTTACCTTATATATATTTTTTGATTACTAAGTCGTGAATGAAAGGGAATGATTTTAATTTTGCATTTTCTTCTAGTACCGAGACAATTTTACATTATTTGAGCATCAGACCCAGAATATTGCAATAAAATTATAATTTGATGCACTACCTATTTTTTATCACATTTTACATTAATATTTAATTAATATTTAATAAATAAATTTACAGTCATTACTTAAACACAATTCCATGTTCTATTGAATTCATTCTTCACCACAATTCTTTAATACTATAAGTTCTCTTTGAACTTTTTATTTTGTTTAGTCTCTCATTTACTTAGAATATATTTTGTGTAATACTTTCATGATGTACACAGAAATTCGATCTTTTCTAAAGCCTTAAATATCCAAAAACTGGATCTGTTTTCTTCTTACATGAATGAAATACCAGACTAAATATAAATTTAAGTTGCAATCTTTTCTTAATACACCATTTAGTCCATTATCTCAAATTTTTGTTACACAGATTCTGTCATTTTTAAAGCTGATTCTGCTTTTTTTTTAATAGAAAAATCTAACTTAAAATATCTTCTCAATTCTTTAGGATTGTTTCTTCATCTTTATAATTAAAAAGATTTGCTAGTGTGTTTTTTAAAGGTGGATATATTTCCTTATTCTTTTCTGGGTCACAGTGAGCCCACATAGTCCCTCACTTCCCTGTTCTCCAAAGCTCTGTTCAGCTATGACATCAATTGTGTTTTGTATTCTATTAAAAAATACATATACCAAACCTATTCTACGTGAGTTGGATCTTTCCTCTCTGTATCACCTGATTGTTTTAGTTTCCCATGCATTGAGAATAAACCCTCTCCAATTAAGTTCTTAACTCCAATAACTGATTTTTTATGCACCATCAGTCTTTTTTCTCGTTGTGACCAATTTGAAAGTTTATTAAACTAAAATGGTTATTTTTACCATACTTCCTCTTGTCACTAGATCCCTTTTCTTCATGTCATATGTGACATACCATCCTATTGTCACACTTAAAATGTCTTTCATGTAGTTTGTTTTCAACTTAGCTTGACCTTGACCGCAGACTTTCTGCTGCTTCTCTATGTTTTTAATTTGTTTATAAGTTCACAGTTTTCTGAAATTTTCTTTTTTGGCTTTTATATATTGACAGGTGTCAGATACTGAAACTGAAAGTTGAATAGTTTGGCTTAAATTTAATAAATGAAACTTCAAAATAATCCATAGTACTTTACTGCCTTAAAATATTTTTTAAACAGGTAAAATATTTTTAAAAGCCCAAGATTTAAAAAATTACAAATTGTTAGCTGAGATGCTCTTACTGTATGGGTGTATATATTTTCCATTATCTACATTTTGAACGCTGGGTGTTTGACAGTCTTACTCATTAAACAAATCATTTACAGAAGTATAATTATCTTGAGTCTTCATGATTAAATTCTCCATCCTTTTCTCTGGAGTTGTTTTTGAAGTTCTCATACTATTTATTTGTTCTCTTCCTCAATCCTTCTTGAAAGAGAAAATATCTATAGAATCATGTTCACCAAGAGATTTAGAGTCTACTTATCCTTTGCTTCCATTTCTTGTGTTAAGTCAAATTTTGCTCTCTGCTCTAGGTTGCAGGGAATTTTAACAGTTGCAATTCACAACTGAGGATCCTAGAATTTAGCAGGTTTGGTTAGCGCAGGCTTATCACATACAGGTGGAATACGATTCCTTGGCATGATCTACTGATTGTCTGTCAGCAACTAACTCTCTGCATTAATGACTAACAGAATTCTTCTTGAGCATGCCCTCCCTCTGTCACAGAGCTTTATTTGGGGGCCTCAGGATGCAAAGTGTAACATTAAATTCTTCCTCCTCACTTTCTACTGTGGGCTTTTGACACATCACCATTTTGGACAAGAACTCAGTTATTACACAAGTCTTCTCAGGTGTGACTTTAACAAAAAAAAAACTTTTGTGAACATGGAAATGTAAGTTACACTGAAAAAGAGAACTGAAGCCATTATTCTTTTACGGAGTACAAATGACCACATTTTGATAATTCCCCCTCTTTTCTTTTTAATATATCCACTGCTAGCAAAGACAGCCTGATGAAAATACCTCAGAGGCCAGCATTCTCTTTTCTCCCACTTAAGGGCAATTCCATCTACATCTATGTTTCTCCAGGCCTCCAACTTACAGAAAATTTGATTATTTAACATTTATCAGACTGCTGCAGCATTGGGCACTTGGAGAACACAAGAAGATATGTTCCCAGACTGTATCTCTTCCATGAGCATTCTCACCCTCTGAAAAGACCAGCCAACAATGACTTTTCAGTCTGTATTGAAGAATCAGTGGGCAGGGACTATACCTGGGGCCAGGCAGATGGTTACTGAATAGAGAAGATTTAGTGCCTGCATATTAAACACATCTGAGTAGTTTCCTATCAAAAATAAATGTTTTCCTTCAGGTTTTTATTGACCTGATTCTCTTGATATATCTTTTATTTTTCCACTTTTTATAGGATTAGGAGTGGAAAGCATGATATTATGGAAAGCATGATAACAAATGATAACAGCAGAAGTCATTTGTATCAAATGATACAATAACCTAATAGGGAGTGGTTGGAGATTTGAATTTTTACATGAAACATGGAGTTAAGCATGGTTTAAACATGGCAAAGATTAAAATTATATTGTGCAGACTATTTTTGAAATATAACACAGAGGCCAAATGTGACCACAATATGGCCTTCAAAAAAGCTTCTTTTGGTTATATTTTTTCTTTTGCATGTTGGTTTTGAGATTATTGCTCATTACTATTCTCATGTGTTCCATTTTAAGCCCTATCTAAGGAAGGATTTAGGCAACCAAATTTTAGAAGCTCCACAAATAATTCTTATGCTCGTCTATGGTTTAGAGTCTTGGATATAGGCAGCTGGCTATAGGATGTGTTCCCCCTACCTCCCACCTAACCCTGTTCCCCAAAGAAACGGTTTTCCTTCCAAGATTGACAGCAACAGCATGCCCTTGATGAGATTCATTTTTAACTGTGTGACTGAGATTTGTGGATGTGGCCCTAATCACAGGGAGGCAGTTCTGAGAGCCAGGAACGCTAAACCTCATCGGTTGCCATGTATCATATTTGAGGTAAGACTCCATTAATAATATGTGTATGATTCCAGTGAAAATAGAAAAGGCCCCTTGGCATAGCCCAAGAAAAAGATACAACAGAGAGGGAAAAAGAGGTGTAACAGGTATGGGAAATGTGAGAAATCGACCTGAGACTATTACATGATCTTGTAAGGCAGGGAAAATTAACCAGCTATTTCCATGTCTTTAAAGAAGCTGCCCTTATATTCCTCCAGCCCCCTTTGACTTGATCATGTTCACCTACTGGTCTTCTTATTCCTAATAATATTTCATAGAAACTTTAGTATTTGTCAAGGGTCTAATGAATCCAAGCATTCTAGTCACTGGGAAGGAATCTTCCTTTAGTATAGATCTAATAGATTAAAATTAGGGGTTATAAATCAGTCTTCTACCAGCATCATTAACATGACTCAGACTTCAAAACTCTGATCAACTCCAAACCCACTGACAAAATTCAGTTCTGTGGCTTGCAGTGTTGATGAACAAACCCTTGAGCACCTGGGTAGAGCTCAGTTTGGGGAACGGGTGGGAGAGCTGTGTTCGCAGCACGTTCTGAGATATCACTCTGGCATTTTCTCATTTCAAAACCAGCTCAGGAAAACTGATTTTAAAACTGTATTTTGATGGAAACTTTTATCTGGAGGATCCAAAGTCCTCACTATTTTCCCTCTATTTTTCCAGGATGTGAAAACTGAATTGAAGAAGTCTGTTAAGTTTCCATGGAAATGGTGCCAGTTAATTTTTTCTGTTCCTCGGGAAAATTCCTTGACTTAGCAATAATGTAACTTCCTGGCAATCCCTTGGCAGTCTTGAATGTAGGGCATCTGAAACACTTACAGTTTCAGAGAGGAAAATAGTTGGCTTTTGTAATCCCTTTTCCTTCCAGCATATAGGGCAAGAATTAATTTCTTTAACCTTCCTTAGAGAACCTGTCTAGTTCCTTTAGAAAATCTCGATTCTGACAAACATGTCGTAAAGGGCCTTTTTTTTTGCTGTTCAAATAAAGAGATTATCATTGGTGAAGGAGGTACTGCTTTTCTTACTATACCATGAAATCCCAGGATAGTTAAAGAGTAATCGTTAATTCGGGAATAAGCAGTTTTGAGCTCCTAGTATGTCCCATGGACTGGATGGTCATAAATATCTGAAAAGGTTTAGAGAAAAATGATTGGACAGAGTAAAGAAAAAAGTAAAATTCTTTAATTTTAAAATCTTCCCAATTATTCTTAATTATCTCTTCTGTTCTCATACTAGATTCTGATTTCCCTACAGACTGCAGTAATCAAGGAGGTTTTCCAACATTTCACACTGTTTAATGTTCCTCTTCTCCTTGCAAATAGGACAATATTCTTTTCTGTTCGACAGAATTACTTATGTGCAGGCTTAAAAGAATCTAGGGAAACTGCTCTAGGGTGATTAATCTAAAACATCATTAGTAAGTTGGATTTAAATATCCAGAGGGGAAAAAAAGTTCACACAAAATTTGGGTAAAAGTTTCATATCCTAACCTTAAAAGTGTTTTAAAAATCTACTGATTGTTGATCTCAATGGACCAAATTAGGTACCAAAGTATGCACAGATATTAATCCAATAAAATATTTTATAATTAAGTTCTTGTTTCCTGTCACTATTCTCCCCTCCCCCCCCTTTTTTCTGGGTACAGAAGGGTCTGTTTTTCTGTCCATACAGTAAAAGAATAATTTGTCTCTAATAGACACTAGCAGCCTATCTTTGTGTTGCTCTCTGGGGGTAATCAGAGGGCAACTGGTAAGAGCAAGAATTCCAAGGATCTCTTCATTCCTCTTGCTACTTGTCACCTTCCTTCATCTCTGGTGGCCTTCTTCACATTTTCCCCTCAATTCTAACAGAATTTAATTAAAACATGATAATTGAGTAATTTATTTAAAAACACTTCAGGGAAATTTTCTCCTCAAGAGCTCAAAGCATCCACTCTCTTTGTTCTTTCTAAAACTCTGTGAGGTATGTGGGGGAGTCCTGATAGGAATAAGCTCTACTTTGCTAATTCCTCAGGAACTGTTTGATTTTAATTGTAGATGATCTCATATGGAGGTCTGCACTTATTTCTTGAGATAGGTAAAGGTATAGTGGAAGGATAATAGTAACCTTAAAAAGATAAGTTTTTTTCCATCAAATTATGAAATCACTAGAAAGGGAAAACTGTCAAATAGAGGTTTGGTTTGTTTTTTTTGGGGGGAGGCATATAAATTTGTAAGCGGTATGTATATCTATGTGCTCAGGGCCAGAAATTCAGCTTCATCATGTGCGGCATTCAAGCATCATGTACTTAAGTGGAAGAATGATCTAAGTACAACCTTGTTGCTGTGGGAAGTGCCACTTGAAGTGATGGCTGAAGATCACTCCTTTAAGGACAAACCTTTGTTTGGAAGACAATGTTCTGGGAACAGGTCCACCGAGGTTGTGTATTTAGTAGCTCGGTGGGGTGAGAAGTGGGTGCAGTCAGTCCTAGTCATCTCTACGATGGCACAAAGGGACACTGGCTGTGGGGTGCTGGGGGTGAGTTTAGGGGTTACTGTGAGATGAGCTCTTGGTTTTATTTTGATGTCTCTCCAGTAATGTACTGGTAGCAATTTTAAGGCAATGCTATTTTGGACTGTAGTTATTTCCTAGGTGTGTTGAGATTATTGATGATCAGAACCAGCCCCCTACATCTGTCACCTTTTACGTTTTTCATTTCTGAACTTTAATCAAGCTCTTATTATCAGGGGGAAAAATCATAATAAATAACCTGCCAGAGTTTCACTTTTCAATCGGAACCATGTATGTTAGGGAAAACTGGAAGCAGTGGCCTCTTTGTGGAGCAAAAGAAAAATTTTCTACTATGTGTGATGTCTCTGTAACTACAGTTTTCAGCTTTTTTCTGCATGACAAGTAAGTGTTCCCAAAACTGCTGGATCAAGGGTGGAGGGCAAGAGAATTGTGAGACAAGGGTCCAAACTTTGATTGAAGTTCAATGCGGAGGACAGAAATCCCATGCTGATCGCCTTCTTTGGGGAATCAATCATCTGACCCCTCTGCCTCCAGCACTTCCAACTTACATTCCAGAGGCTTCTCTCTAATGGTCTATGAAAGCAAGATCTCCATGCAGCTTAGAGAATTTGTCTTACTTGACCTTCCTAGAGCCCTGGTAACAACATCGTCAACGCCACCACAAACATGCTCACATGGCTGTTTCTTGCCTTTATTAATTGAAATAATTTTCTTATATTAATCTTACGACAAAATTATATTTGGGCAAGACACTAATTAAAGAGTAAGACTAATCAGGCATACAATTATTTACTTCTATCCTCGGAGACTTTATCCAATATTCATAAGACTTCTTTAACTCTTACTTAGAGATTATTAAATAAGCTAAAGTTCATGTCGGTACCTTGTCTCTTAGGACCATGGAACTTGTCACCATCAGATTGTCTCCTGGCTGTCTTTTGTTGAAACACTGTAAAAAAAAAAAAAAATAGCACATAATATTTATTGAACACAAACATAAAAAAGAACATACTGTGGAAGTCTCCAGGAGACTACAACGCAATACCTCATTTTCCTTGGTAGCAATTCTTGAATTGTATTATTTTTGAGTAGGAGGATTATTAAATTTACAATTTTCTCATTGCGCAGCTTATCAGTCATTTCGAAAAGCATTTTCTTTAGGCAGAAGAGTGTAATGCTGATGGAACACCTCGTTAAACTATTTAAATCAAGATACGATTCCATTCTGATATCAGGTAAAGCTAAAAGGTGCATTTTGTTAAAAGTGATAAATGTTAAATCACATGAAAAATTCCATTTGCATAGAAGTTACTCCTGCTGACTTTCTGGTGATAAGCAAGGATAATGACTGTTTCTTCTTAAACAGATGAAAAGACTGCTGTATTTCACAGATGTAATAATAAAAAAACCCACTTTATTCTTGCATCATCTAGCTAGACCTCAGACCTATTAAAGCAGCTTATTCGAATTACTTCATTATCTGAAAAGTGCTTTGTTCTCATTTATTATTTCTCGCACGAAATTCTGTGAGACAAGTTAGCATTACTCATCCCATTTTGCAGATGAGAGATAAAATTGATTGTTTAATATTTATTGAGCAACCACAAAGTTCCGCATAGCTTCTGGCATTTGTTAATGAAAAAGCCTATACCCTTTACAACTTGACTTTAGAAATTGAACACTCAGAATTCGTTCCATTTATTTTTTATGGGTACTCTGAATTACAGGGTTTGGGAACTGCTAGAAGCCTTGGAGACTGAGTCCAACCTCATATGTCTAAAGATGAAGGAAGTGGAAGTTTAACTAACTTGTAAGAGGCTAAGTAATTTTGCAATGATCCCAGAAATGTTGTTAGGAAAGACTGTAAGGGCCTACTTAGCCAGAGCGACTCCATCTTGGTTAAACAGCCATTTTGTTGTTTATGCAGTGAACACAAGCTGACCTTGCCCTAAAGGAGCTGACTCAGCATAGAGGAACTAGGTCAGAAAAGCAAGTCCAGGAAACCAGTAAAATGCAGCCGGCGAATCCCTGATAACAGAGCCCAGAATACAAGGACGAGTCAGGTCAGGCCAATCAGTAAAAAGCACATATGCAACCTCCCTACCACCAAAGAATGTAAACCCCGCCTTTTGCCCGCCAAACTTGCGCGCCAATTCTGACCAGAGTGATAGGCTAGTTCAAACAGCTACTGTAGGGTAAACTGTAATTCAATTGGCCACCTGCGTGCGGCCTAACATGACTATGCAACTCTCCGTGTGTGTTACAATCTCAGTCACCTGTGTGTGGCCAGGCTTAACCACATGGCCTTTGCTCTATGAAAGTTAGTCTGTGAGGCTGGGAGGGGTCGCTCTCTTCATAGAGACGGCCTTGACTGGTCAGCATAATTCTTGATGCTTGGCGCGAAATAAAGCTTGGCTTGACCTTCGCTTTGTATCAGACTCGTTCCTTTGATCACGGACCCCAATATGTGAGTTAGAGCCTTGAGCCTTTAATTTCGATCTATTGCATGGTTCTCAACAACACTGCTGTCTCTCCTATTCCATAACTATTTCCTTTAAAAGATAAAGAAGGAAAGAGAGGGAGGGGATTCAGAAGAACCCTTGAGCATTTCCAGCACACTGGATTTCTTGTTCCTCTTACCAGCTCACCAGACTTTCCTGGGACAATGGAGCTGAGGCACCTCGGAGGGAGCCAGCGGTCCAGCTGGATGGTGCTTGACCACTCTGATTGGAAGAGGCAGCCCAGCACTTGTCTTATCTCCTCTGTCTTTAGTTTTAATATTCTTTAGACCTATTTTCTATCTATGATCAAGATCACACCTGTGTTTAATCGGGATGACATTTTTTTAAATTTAAAAATGGCTCCAAATCCTATCACATCAAAAATGATTTATTGAAAGTATTTCGTTTGCCAGCTATTGTCAAACAAAAAGTACTCTTCTTTCAAACAGGAAAAACAAATATATTTTCAAAGTATGATGGGTTTAAGAAAAATTATACTCATGAAGTAACATTTCTAGTTGAGAATCAATTTTCTGCTTCGAGTCAGTATTTGGAAAGCAAGCTAAATATAACTTAATGGCAAGTTCTGGGTTTGTGGTTTATATTTTTCCTTAAATAAAATATAATGATGGATATATGGTGTGTGAATATATTTTAAGATATTAGAAAAACTTTTACAAGTGCTGCTTGATTTTTTTTTCACTGGCTAGTTCTAAAAAGTTGAAAAAATGAAACAGTTTTGAAATTTTAATAACAGGCGGAGTCTGCATGCTTTTTCTTTTTTTGTCAATATTGTTAAGATAATAACTGAAAATATCTCAGACAAAAAAAGCTGTAGTCTGGCATCATTAATATGGAAAATAATCTGAATCCAAAGATAAATCTGGACAGCAAATTCTCCAAATAGTACATTGATAGATCGGTTTTAACAATTTTGTTGCATTTTGAAGCTACGGAGTAATTGGAATTAATTTTTCCAGATTTTGCCATTAACTCGTTAAAAACCATTTTACATCCTGTATGTGATTCTGCTTGACAACAGATGCCCAGCGTGCGTGAAATGCAGTAAATTCACTACAGGTCAACACTCTCTTTCAGTTTCTAGCCTTAGAATTATAAAGAGTATGCCTATTTCTTGTTGAGATTTCTCCAGCACTTCCAGCCAGAAGAGCCTGGGATCTGATGGAAGATTGGGAGTGGAGCTGAAAGTCTGAGAAGGATGGTTATCAAAGTGCTGATAACAGAACTTTTGAAAAGCAGGGTGTGTATCCCATCACACCTCGTAGACAAATTCCCGTTCTCCCTGAGTAATCTCTCCCCAAATCTCCTCTTAATTCAAATAGAGCTGCACCCATTTCAAAGGGCCCCTTCCTTCTACCTACACACAAGCCTCATTTCCTTACAAAGAAGCAATCAGCACCTTACCAAACACACTGTTTTCTGGATGCTATGGAAGTTAGGAGGTATTTCTGAATGTGAGGTAATCTTGAAAAAAGACCTATATTAACTTGTCTCCTGAAGAAAGAGCTAGTCCATCAAAATGATCACGGACTCACACATGTGTAACAAGGAAACACTCTGTTAACCTTAGGAAAAGGATAGATAGATATAAAATTCCAGAATTTGTTCATCTTTCTTTTTTATGGTTAATGTTAGCTGAAACATTTTAAATTTACCAGTAAAACCTTTGTTCTGAAAAGCTTTATATGCTTTCTATTTACCATGTTCGCTGGCACAAACCTTTAAGAAAAGCAAATGTAAAATCCATGATATCCTGAGAGTTGAACATTCAGCGATGGGTCACTCAGCTTTATATATGAAAGTGCATACTTTTGGGGTGCCTGGGTGGCTCAGTGGGTTAAAGCCTCTGTCTTCGGCTCAGGTCATGGTCTCAGGGTCCTGGGATCGAGCCCCACATGGGGCTCTCTGCTCAGTGGGGAGCCTGCTTCCCCCTCTCTCTCTGCCTGCTTCTATTTCTGATCTCTCTTCCTCTGCCAAATAAATAAATAAAAATCTTTATAAAAAAAAAAGAAAGTGCATACTTTTGTATAAGATTTGTGGTGCATAAGAGAGATGCGGTGGTGCATTGAGAGTCTGTTTTAAACATGCAGAAATTGGAAAAGAAAAATAAGAAAAAGGAAACCATCCATATGCCAGAATGCTAACCAACTTGGCACCAGGGAAGGGGAATAGTTTTGTCTTAATGTTAACAACATGTGACCTGGGAAAATGGTTTTCCCCTGCTGGGCCTTTGTTTTCTTGCTGATAAAGGTAGAGCTCAGATGAGATGATCTCTTTTGTTGTCTCACTCAGCTCTGACATTCTAAGATGCTACTGATTCTTATTTCCCAAGTCACTCTAGGCCTAGTAGTGCTGGGATAAAATTCTTAAGTATGAATTTGGGAAGAGGTTATTTGTACCGAGGGTTTAGACTAATAGAAAAACTAGAAAGTTAAATCACAGACCATGGTTAGTTTTTTTTTATTAAATATGGAGGTGATCCTGTCCATGTGTGTTTGAATTCTTTCAGGATACTATTTTTTTTAAATCATATTTTACTGCATCAATGTTCAAAAAATGTTATTAAGGCAGTTATGACATGCATCAACTTTGATGACTCTACCTCAGTGAAATCTTATTTTTCTCTTCCTACCTAAAATTGGAATTTGAGAAGAAAGGAAAATGAATACATTATTAGTAGTTGTCACCACCTTTAAACATTCAAAAAAGTCCATAGAGGAAGAAAAACAATTTTTGAAGTTCAAAATAATCTCAAACATCAAATGTCCCAAATACCATCCCCATTTATCTTAAATATTGGCAAAACAACTTCTATAAAATTCTCTCTAGAATAGAAATGACACTAAATGGGAAAAATTAGCATAGTATTAAATATTCAAAACATTAAGCAAAGCAGAACTATCAGAAGAACAGAGGAGGAGAAGGTGAAATATAATGAATTCACTGGTACTATTTGTTTTTCCAGGTTGCTTTTGATAGAACATTCTTCATGTCGACTTCATTTGTGGCCCATCTCAAGCAAAGGGACTCTTCCAAAGCCACCCTCCTTAAAACATCTGACAAAACTTATTTGGAATTTCTTTGTAAGTGGCTAAGGTAATGGAAAGTCTGTACAATAGCCAAATGCATTCATAAAGATGTGGCTTATGAACAACAAACACCTTGACTTAACATGCTCATTAGAAGTGCAACATAAAATGTTTAAAGTTACCACTGATGATTATTTTGGAAATGAGAGATTTGATATAAAAAAAGTGGACAGATTTATATTGTGCTCTGGGTTCTCAAATGATATTGTACGGGAAGCAGCAGTGTGTTTATTATTCACTCGATGAACTTTCATTACTTTGCTAACTGTGTGAGCAACCACAGTGTTAGGCAAAGGCAAATAAGACCCAGTCATAGTTTCCATAATGTACTCCATTTTGATGTATTCATTTAAGCAAAGGTCAAATGTGTCCTTAGTGCCTACTGATGAGAGAGGATAGAGATGAGAAATAATCAGGGAGGGTAAAGGTAGTAATCTGACCCCTGCAGCATTACTCTTTCTACCTTGTTCCCCCAATTTGCACCCTGTGCAAGGTAATCACAGAAAGGTAGAATGAGACAGAAACAAAACAAAAAAATAAAAACAAAACCCAAAACACTGTAAAAAAAACCCTTTGTCTAAGCAGCGAAAACACATTAAGAGAATATTCTAATCCTGTAGGTAGTCACACTGGCCAAGCAAAACTGAAGCCCCAAGGAGAGATATAGCTTCTTTGCAAATTGACCAAGATAGATTGAGCACTCCTACTGGCTTAAAACCACCACTGCATTCTGCTGGCAATAGTTACAGGTTATTAATTTGGACAAATTTATCAAACATAGGTCCCCATATTTGAATAGGCACAGTAGGGTTGGCGTGGCTACAGACAGTCCCATCAGCTACATCTTGTGAAGGTTGTCCAGCTGCAAGTAGTTTATTGCCTGGGAGATATATGGATTCAGTAGTTGTGATATTCTCTTCTTAAAGGAGAAGGCAGCAAATGGTCAACCAGCACACTGGAAGTCACTAAAGTGTTTAAGCTTACTTCTGAGACCGTTAGGGAAGGAGAGTTAAAAATCACATAGCTACCAGAAGGAAAATAGCATCAAGATTCAAATTCAACAGTAATATCAACTTTCTCCTAAGGAGAAAGCATGAATTTTCTTTCCAATTTGTAATTGAAACTTTATGGCTAATAAACATGTTCCCATAAAAATTTCTCCCAGAACAGGAAATCTTATTATAAATTATTTTTTTCTGTTTCTAAGGAACTTAAGTTTTACTAGAGTAGAATACAAACTGTTTTTATTTGCATATTTACTCCTTTGATGCAAATAAGAATATTTCTATTCTAGAAACATTTCTTATCCAGGAAGTTGAGACATTCCAAAAGACAGAGAGCAGTTGGTTTGTGGAATTCTGGGTAATGAGAGCTTGAGGCCATTGCAGTGAGCTTGTTAGCAAAATCTCCAATCCACCACTGGGTAGGCAGGTCCTCCTTCCTCTTGTTACCAGGCAGGCAACATGTATTAACACCTAGTGCTTGCGTAGCACTGGACTGGGGCTTCATCTCCTCCCACACGATTTCATTTAGGCTGATTGCCTGATTTTTCTTTTTGACCATCTGTATTCAATAATGATATAAGTGAAGACATTACTCTAGTAATATTCCTAGTAATTTTCCTTTTGCTTTAAAGAAAAGCAGTTTGGGTTATTGAGAAGTCACTATAATGTATGGAAAGTATGATGAGTTCTGGAAAGTATGATGAGTTCATCTTTTGGTTCATGCTTGGTGATTACCAAAAGTAACTTCTCTGGCCTCTCTTTTTATCCCTGTAACAGGAAATATTACTATCTTAAGAGGTAACCAATAAGACCTTGTCACACTCACTTTGAACAGGCATTAAATACTAATTCTGCTATTAAGACTCAAACGTTAGAAATGCAGATTGAAAACTCTAGAAGGACAGGGCTGTCCCACTTGCTCTGTATAGAGTTCATTATTGATAGTTCATAAGTAACCTGGAAAAGACATGCAAGATGAGATACTGGCATATGAAACCCAAGGTAGGAAGCCAAAGGCATCCCAACTGAAAAGATCTAGCAGGTCCTGTCTCACCCCTGTGTCTACAGAATATGTTGATTACCATTTAAAAAAAATTTTTTTTATTAACATATAATGTATTATTTGCCCCAGGGGACATGTCTGAGAACCGTCAGGCTTACACATTTCACAGCACTCACCATAGCACATACCCTCTCCAATGTCCATAACCCAGCCACCCTATCCCTACCCCCCAACCTTGATGACCATTTTTGCATCCTACTCTATTATGCCAGATGCGGTACTTATGTCACTTCAATTCCCATAAAAACTCTATGTAGGAGGTTTTCTTTCTTTTTTTTTTTTAAACAAATGAAGCAAGACTATATCACTTACACAAAGCCACACAACTTTTTAAGAGGCTAAGTCATGATTCAAATTCAGTTTCATCCAGCTTCACAATCTTCATGAATTTCATTCCACCATGGAGGCTCTTCTCAGTGTGCCAACCCTATAAAACTTCTTTGTTTTTCTCCAATTGCTACATATTTAGAGGAGAAAAAGATCTACACACTAAAAGTGTTAGTGAAAAATATTGTGAATTTAGGAAATCTAACGTGAGAAAAAAGACAACTCATGTGGGTAGCTATTTGACCCATCTATGATTTCATGTTCAAATGACCATTCTCTGCAATACTCTATTCAGATGTTTATGTCCTAACAATGGAAACTACCCATGTCATGGGTTCTCAACCTTGGCACTGTTGACCTTTTGAACTGGGTAATTCTTTGTGATGAGGCCTTTCCTGTGCCTTGTAGGAAGGATTAGTGGCATGCCTGGCCTCAATGAACCAGAGGCCATTAGTACTGTCCCAGTGGAGATAACTGAGAATGTCCCTAAACATTGCTAAATATTTCTGGGGTGGCAGAACTACTATTCTAGGCCAATTAAACTTCTTCCTAGAGAGATACTTAACAGAGACTCTATAAGCATCAAAAGTTAAGGGGAAAAAGACCAGAATTCACTCTGCTGCTGAATGACAATTTAAGTGCTTAATAATATTTCATAATATTTGCATTTATTTTCACATGTAATATAAATCTTTTAATGTCAATTTGCACCACAGTTGATGACTCTTTCTCCCTTCACTAGCATGAAGGACTGAATTTCTGGAAGATGAGGCTGGAAAAGTTCTTCATTATTATGCCAACACTCTAACAGATGGTCAGCAAAGCCCTTCATAGGCTTCATTCAATGTTGCTGTGATGCGCTGCTTTGAGAAGGACAGAAAACTAATCAAAACTCCTGGGTGACACAGACAGGTTTAAATCCCTCTGAAGGACAGTGCAAGTACAGTTCTGAACAACTTTTCCTTTGCAGAGCTGTACCAACACCCTATCAAGGAAAGGGGAGAAGCGGAGAATCACAGGGGGGATACAGGGACATTGGGCTTACAAATAGAATGATAAATATGTCCTTCTGTCCTGAGAGCATCTGTGATATACATACTAAGTCCTGAAGCTAAATGGCTTGGACAAGGTCACCCAGCTGGGGAGTAGGATCCAAGGCACTTGACCTAAGGCCTACTTTAATCCACTTGACCACATTTCTTCACAGATGAGGACATAGACATTTAGTTCTCTCACATATACAATGATATGGATTAATTTTCCTAAGAGATTCTACAAGGTCTTTTTTCTGTTTGCATTTCAATTATGTTGTATGTGATCAATTTCAAGTACAAATGAATTGCAAGTGGAAAATTTCTGAGAGCAACTGAGTTATACTTGACATTTTGGGGTCCCAGTAGCTGAGTAGCTCTCAAAAAGGTCATACACAACTTTGTTGCTCTGCAAAATGCCAAGGGCAAGTCAGTGGCAATTGAAATTTGAAAGGGAAATTACATTCTACCCCAAACCAGCAACACAGACTCTGAAGAAGGATCTTGGTTCTATTAATTGTGTGAGGGGAAAATGGGAAACTACCCATTGATGTTGAAGAATTTTCCCCAATAGGCAGTCATCTCTGCATGATTTATAGATATAGTTTTACTACCAATCTATATACACTACGCAAAGTGTTCATTTTCTTTCCTTGATTAGTCTTAAATCAAGAATTCTGTCACTAAGGAGTACTGTAAATCCATAGTAATTCCTCCATATTCTTGAAACTTAATGAACCTGATCCTTTGCCATATTATTGGGGGAAAAAGGTGGAGAGCATGCAATATCTGAAAGCATGCAGAATTCAAAAGCTTTTCATTTAAGAAAAATAAATTATTCTTTTGTTGTTGTTCATCCAAAATTAGGCTGAGTATGACAGGAATTGAATAAAAAATCAGAAACATATCTCTTAATAAAATGAACCATGGGTTTAGTTTTGCATTAGTAAGTTGCACTTCCAGGAGTGATAGTCGAAATAGAGCCTCTCTATTATGTTATGCTGTGTGAAAAGGGTTAGAATGCTTAGCTGTATGTCAGTATCCTAGAACGTTGTCCCATTTTATACGACCTCCCCTTTTCACATTAGTTGTACTTCAAACATAAGATGGTTTAACTGTCAAGGCAAATACTGTATGATTTCACTAATATGTGGAATCTAAAAAAAATTAATAAATGAATAAGCAAACGAAAAGAATCAGATCTATAAATACAGAGAACAAACCGATGGTTGCCAGAGAGGAGGGTGTGTGTGTGGGGGGGGGGAGGTGCAAAATGGGTGAAGGGGAGTGGGAGGTACCAGCTTCCAGTTATGGAATAAGTCATGGAGAGAAAATGTACAGCATAGGGAATATGGTCAATGGTAATGTAATAGCATTGTGTGGTGACAGATGGTAGCTACACTGTGGTGAGCATAGCCTCATGTATAAAGAAGCTGAATCATTGTGTTATGTACCTGAAACTGACGTGACATTGTGTGTCAACTATACCCAAATAACAAAAATTAAAAAAAACCAAAAACCCATAAGATGGTTTAAAACAAGAGAAATTTAAGAATTAGTAGATTGATATATTATTCTGACCATCCACCAGAGTATTAATAAAGTGTCCTAAGGAATCACATTGATGTGGTTTTTTTGTCACTTTTTATCATTTTTTCATCTTTGTATTCATTCAATCAATATTCATCAAATATTCATAGTTTCTACCATGAATTCAGCACTAAGCTTGGTACCAAAGATACAATGATGGGCAAAACCAGAAAACGTTGGTCTCTTCCTCCACGGATCTTATGGGTCAGAGGAGGAAATAAATATTAACAAATAATCCAGAAATAAATGTATCAATAAAGGAAATTTGCAGTGGGAACAGGACTGATCTAGTTCCAAATCCTCTATCTTCTTCTTCCTAATTTTATCACCATGGGCAAGACACTGAAGCTCACTAAACATCAGTTTTGTCATCTGCAAAATGAAGCTATTAATGTCAACCATGTAAGATTGTTGCATGAGTTAGAAATTACCATGAAAGTCATCTCACAATGATGGTTATAAGGAGTAGACTAAGACTAAAAGGAGTAGACAAGTAGACTTGTCCCTGTAGAGGACAGGATATCCCCCTCCTCCTTCTCCATCTCTATCAGCTTCCTTAGCCTCTGACTCCACCAGAATCCAGGAGGCACACATTTTTTTTTTCTATAAAGTTAGTTTAAGTCATTGTCTGCCCAGAAACTGAGGAAAGACACAGTAGAATTGCTTTTAATTAGGACCTATTGAGTGTATACCACATACCAAATATTGGGCTGGGTAAGTGGCTAATTTTATCTCACTTAAAGATTACAGCAATCCTTGAAGTAGATTTTATTTTTATCCCAGATTTACAATGAGGAAATGGAACCTCAGATATATGAAGTTACTTGCTTGGGTAACAGCAGCTAAATCTGAATACTTTTTGCAAAGCTTTAATGGGGAAACCCAGTTTTCCTCTTGTCTTTCTCTCTTTCCTATGTGTGTCTCTTTCCCTTTCATACCTCTACCACACACAACACTTCACTGCAGTCACTTATGGTCACCTAATATGCAGAGGTTTCCCCCCATCAGGCAATTCTATGACACCAGTTAAGTGTCCTACAATTTCACTCAATTTCTGACACTACCTGGTGATGGTGCCAGATCCCACAGGAGAAGGGCTCAGTCCTATGGGGTTGTTTCCACTCTCTGTCAGATGCCAATCACAAGTGGTAGATTTCTAGCTTATCCACAACTTCTGTCTAATTTGGCTACAAATTGGAGATTCCCATGATGCCCTCTTTAGGTTCAATTTATTTGCTAGACTGGCTTACAGAACTCAGGAAAACTCATTTGCCGGTGTATTAAAGGATATGATAAAAGATACAGATGAACAGCTAGATGAAAAGATACATAGGACAAGGTCTGGGAGGGTCCTGAGTGCAGGAGCTTCTATCTCCACTGAGTTGGGTGTGTCAGCCTTTGTGTGTGGAGTTGTTTGCCAACATGGAATCTCTGGGAATCCCCTACTATTAGGACTTTATGGAGTCTTCCTCACATAGGCACTATTGATCAATAAGTCCATGTTGAGCCCTTCTCCTTTCTCAAGAAAATGGGGGACAAGGGCTGAAGATTCCAAGCTTCTAACCATGGCTTGGTGTATTTGATGACTAGCCCTCATCCAGGAGCCATTCAGAATTGCCTCATTAGAGCAAAAAATTCTCCTGTCATCCAAGAAATCACAAAGGTTTCAGGAACTCTGTGCCAGGTAGAGGGTGTGGACACCAATAGACATGTTTTCTGTGATCTGGCAAAAACCAACACGATTTTCCTGTATCTCTCTGGTTTATTTGCCTAGTCTCTTTGCTCATACTTTCTTGAATTCTGAAATAGTAAGTTGGGATTATGCATCTTGCCTTCTTCTTCCATCTCCCATTCTACATCTTTCTCTTTTGGCTACATTAACATACTCTGGACGTGCCAATATTCTGCTACTACTTCTGTGCTCTGGCAAGAATTGGGGCAAATTAATGTTCTTTTAATTGAATGGATGGCTTTCTGGGAAATGATGGCAATTTTATCTAATAGAGCTGCTTGAGCTATGGCAAGGAGAAAAAAAAGAGGAAAGATGTGATGAAAGACTTTTACCCCGTGAAATGCAAAGAACATCAAGACAGAATTAGCTGATGAGGCAATGTTTTCTTAATGTGGGAACAGAATGATCAACAATCAATAGGCAAGCAAGTATATTCCAGCGAAAGGAAAGGGATAAATAATGGAAAGGAACTTCGGTGACCTCATTTACAGTTCATATTTTGCTACTGATTTGGGACATGGGGCAAAAAACTGTATCTGTTTTTATATACTTAAGTGCAAAAAAATAGGAAAACAAAAAACCCACATACTATAACACTGGTTCCTGTCTGCATATAACACAAATTTAGTGAGAATAAATCACATTGTGTAATTGAATTAGTAAGATTTCTTATAAACGCTGAAGGGTGTTAAACTTGCAATAAGTAGGTGAGATGAATAGCTTTTAAAATTTCTTTGAAACTCAAGATTTCTAAGATTATTTAAGGTTCCTGCATGTGTGTGTGTGTGTGTGTGTGTGTGCGTGCGTGCGCATGTACGCACGCACATGCATGTGAATGTACGGCAAACTGTACCATTGTCATGTAGGGAATTTACTTAATACACAGAAAGATTTTATTAGCTGAAAGTCTAAAGCAGTCATAGCTTCAAATTCCTCTCCAATGAAGAGGCAACCATCCAGGATGGAAGGTTTATTCTTTGGAGAATCTGAACAAACGTAGTTTTGGCCATGGGGCACGAGGCACAGTGGGTGGCAAGGCTTATCCACTGGACTGAACACAGGAAGAACAAGTCAGATTATGATTTATAAATGGTGAAATTTCCCAGTCTTCTTCTTCCCATGCTCTGATCTCAAAGTTCTGGCAACCATATATATAAAGTAGGTTGGAGTTTTGTATTTTATCATAGGTAAACTGAAAAGCATAGAAGAATAGATCTACATAAACTAACATCTTGGGATAATTCAATGAAAAAGTTGGTTACCTTCCCATGACCCTACAATGCAGTCTACAGGTTAACAAGTAAAGTTTCTTTTAGGTTTTTGGTGCTTAAAATTCTTACACATAAAAGCACAGCTAAGATATTTGATGGAAGTATCAAGCATTCTAGATGCCACAAACAACAAACAAAGATAAGACAGATGATACGGAAACTGCAGAAAAAATGAAATCATAGAATTTGAAAACTCAAATCAAAGCAAAATGAAAGAAAATAGTAACGAAGATATTGAATTATACTGCCTTCAGCATTGCCAAAGAAAGAGAAAATAATGATATAGAAAAAGAACAAATAGGGGTGCTTGGGTGGCTCAGTCAGTTGAGCATCTGCCTTCAGCTCAGGTCATGATCCCAGGGCCCTGGGATCAAGCTCTGCATTGGGCTCCCCACTCAAGTAGGAAGTCTGCTTCTCCCTCTCCCTCTGCCTGCTGCTTCCCCTGCTTATGCTCTGTTTCTCTGTGAAATAAATAAATAAATAAAAATCTAAAAAAAAAAAAAAAAGAACAAATAGAGAAGGAACTCACAGAAAATAAGAATATGACAGCCCATAGGAGAATGAGAATATAAAATGAAAAAAATAGAAAACCGCAACATGGAAGTCTCTACTTGTGGTCCTGAGAACTTCCCAAGGATTGGGGTACAGAGGATGAAGTATCACTTCAGAACTTTCCCGACTACAACTAAATTCTTGTTTTGAGCTCTACCTATCTTCTCTCTTTAAAAAATATTTATTGGGAAGTAATATCCTCATGTAAGAACTAGTAACATCATAGAAGTCACTATGCTAGACAATCTAATAATTTCTAATTACAGCTAATAATCTTAATAATCTATATAATTGTTCCAGTTAACATTTTATTTTAGCTGACACATTTATTAATTTTTTATTATTTTCTAATTTTTAATAGTTTCTTGAAAATTTTCAGCAATAGATCACTGTTGACTAAATATATTGCGCACTGGTAATTATATATACTCGCTAAATTTTCTTATACAAATTTCTCAAAACATAATGCTTAGGTAATAAAATGGTTTCTTTTGAACATATTAAGCACAGATGAGTAACTGCTTTTTTTGGGTAGGTTCGTGGTATATATTTAAATGTTCTGTTTGAGTACTTGGTTTAAATTGAATGTATAATCTATTGCTTCTCAGTTTAGTTTAAACATTTTGTCCAAAAAAATCTCTAATAAAGTGTCACATTGTACTCTGGATATTTATTTGCATATCTGTCACCTAGGAACTCCTCAAGGATGAAGAAATAGTTTTATCCCATTTTCTCAGCCTCTCAGTCTCATTTTAGCCCAAAAATGTATGCAACACACTGAAAAATAAAAGTCATCTCTCAGACACTACGGACTTGTGGACTACATCAAACCAAACAGAGTACATAAGAGTGTCAGAAAACAACAGTAGTGTAAATATACTCTGCTGGGGCTATAGATATTTAAAAAAACTCAGAGATCTGTTAGTTTTTTAATTTAGATTCAACTGAGTAGAAAATGAGAAAGAAGAAATGAAGTCTAAAATGAAGTAGGGGGGCGCCTGGGTGACTGAGTGGTTAAAGCCTCTATCTTTGGCTTGGGTCATGATCCCAGAGTCCTGGGATTGAGCCCCACATCGGGCTCTCTGCTCAGTGGGGAGCCTGCTTCCCCCGTCTCTCTCTGTCTACCTCTCTGCCTACTTGTGATTTCTCTCTGTGTCAAATACATAAATAAAATCTTTAAAAATAAGTAAAATGAAGTAGAAATTCTATGACAGATGAAGTGAATCTTAATTGTTGGGTGAAGTGCAATTTTCAGAGTAATTGTGGTTGCATATCTGAGATTCTGGTATTCATAACTTTTCAGGTTTTTAAAGTTATTTTATGTGGAATTAGGAGCAAAAAGTAAAGTTGGGGCAAAAGTAAAGTATTTACCTCTTGGAAATTGCAAGAAAATTTGCAATTACTAATAGGAGTTGAGCTTCTTTTTATAGAAAAAGTTTTTAATAGCATTTCTCCATACAAGCTGTGGTCTCATGTTCTTTGGATAATTTGTCAAAACTATCCTTCTTTAATGAAGAATTAGAAACCAGAACCCTACCCATTGCTCTTATTTTCTTTATTTGACATGAAAATAGTTTTTCATCTTTGGGGTTTTTGACTCCACTAAAAAGAGGACAATTCCTCCTACCCCAGAACTCTCTCACACACAAACAACACAAAGCATTACCTTGAGCTATGTAAGGTGTGGTTTCCTCTTTTGGAGGGATATTTGTGGGTCGAGGTGTAGGGGCAGGAGGTCTGTTTATAATGAAAGACCGACTGCCCACTTTTTTCTTCATACTCATATTGGCCAGTATCATGTCGTAGTCACTGTCTTCAATCTCAGCAAACGTGTATGGGTCTTCCTCCTTCTCCTGCTCCTTTTCATCTTCTTTCTTTTTTTCTTCTTTGGATTCACCTCCTGTTTCTTGTCTTGCTCCAAGATCACACCAGTTTTGACTTCTTTCCATTTGGGCTTCCACCATTTTCCCTGCTTATGAAATATTTAGATGGTGGTTACTCTTCTATTACATGCAATAGTGTTGATGTCTGTCAGTCACTTCCTTGAAACTTCCCCCAAATAATTTATATATTGTCTCATATATTTAAAAATGAAAAGTACACCATATAATTTACTAACATATCCTCCAGCAGTTTGTAATTGTTAACTTTGTTTAAAAAAAAAAAGTTTATAACTGACTGACTCAGTCAGTAGAGCATGAGAATCTTCATTTCAGGGCTCTAAGTTTGAGCTCATGTTGGGAGTAGAGTTTACTTAAAAATATAATCTTAAAAAAAAGTTTGTTTAAAACATGGTCTTCTTTGAAAACATATGAATAACCATGTAAGTATTATTCAGATAATTTATAAGGGATTTAATATCAGAAAATCGAGTGATAAAACTAAGTCTCAAATTCCAAATACTTCTGAAAACTTGTTTCTCAAGCAGAATATGCTAAGGTTTTTTTTTTTTTTTTTTTTTTTTTCACTTGAAGTCATTTCACTTTTCATAGGGCCCACACTGGGTGTTTTCCCTAACATTCAATTTCTCTGAAAATGACAGAGGGAATAGCCAAACATGCCATTACCTGGTTTCTTACGGGACGTCTCACTATGGCTTGACAAACTGAGATTCCAAAATGCAACTCTTGATCTCTATAAACTAGCACGAACCTCATTCTTAGATAAAGAACACTGAAAAAAGGGTTTGTGACAAGGTGGCATGGATAATCAATGACTTGAAGATTAATTCATATGAAAAGAATAACCTCATGATTTTAGTAGTAAAATCTTTACATATTTCTTAAATATGTAATGTACTAAAAATTACTAAAAATGTACTAAAATATTTTGGTAGCAGTTATTTAGAAGACAAAGGTATCACATACTTTGGTTAATGAATAAGTTGGAAAAAATTTTGATGGATCCCTACCACACTAATGAGAATTTTATTAAAAATTAGACTTTTGGGGGGGGGGTACCTGGGTGGCATAGTCAGTTAAGTGTCTGACTCTTGTTTTTGGCTCAGGTTATGACCTCAGGGTCTTGGGATTGAACCCCCTGTCAGGCTCCTCCCTCACCTTGGAGTTTGGTTGAGACTCTCCCTCTCCTTCTGCCCCTCCCCCCACTTTCTCTCTCTCTCTCTCTCTCTTTCAAATAAATAAATAAAATTTTCAAAAATTAGAATTTTGATAGATATTTTTCTTAAAGCATTAATGAAAGCAATATAATGTTAAGAAGTTTCAGTTATTGACTGAAAAATCTTTGCTCTTCTGGGTTGTTCTGAGAGATTTATGCATGTGACCTAAGGGAGAAATATTCTCCTTCCTCTTTGGTGAAAATCTGACCAAAAAATTTAGGTTATTTATGGATGTTTTAGTGGCAAAATGTAGAAGTTAAGGAGAAAGACAAGTTGTAGAGCAGAATCAAAATATATTATTTTAGGAGACCCAAGGCAAGATGGCGGAG
>CM053604.1:70670913-70702685 GCA_028646535.1 Procyon lotor | reverse complement strand
TTCCTTCCTTCCTTCCTTCCTTCCTTCCTTCCTTCCTTTCTTTCTTTCTTTCTTTCTTTCTTTCTTTCTTTCTTTCTTTCTTTCTTTCTTTCTTTCTTTCTTTCTTTTCCTCCCTCTCCTTCCTCCCTCCCTTTCTTCCTTTCTTTTTAACTAAACAACATGGTCTTTGATTTCCAGTGGAATCTTGAAAATAAAAGTCTCTTTAGTATTTTTTTAAGTGAGCTTGATTCAGAAACTCATTTTATATTTAAGTCATATTCCCCCCTTGGTGGACTCAATCAAATGCTAATATGAAAAGTTATGTAGCTTTACAAGGGAGATTGACATGTTGATTGATATTTGCATGCTTTGGTATCAAATGCATTGTTTAATATAGACATTCTTTGTTTCCAATTAGCCTGACCTCTTTATTTCATAAGATAGATCAAGAATACATGAAAAAAATCCATAAAACTCTTACAGTCATATCAAGGAAGTTTTTACTAGTTGGATAACAGGGATGGTTTCAAAGATTTCAGAAATCATGTGAAAATTTCCTATATACTAGTCATAAGCCTAGACATTATAAGCTCAAAACCAGTGTGAATTAATAAAGAGATTATGGCAAGTGTGTGGGTGTATGTGTGTGCACTAAGGTTACAATGTAATGGAATCATTTTTGTGTTGTAATTTAATATATGACATTTGTATTAATAAACAAACAAGCAAACAAACCCAAAAAAGGTATTGAAGGAAGAAGTGTTCCAAGTTTAAAAAGTAGCTAAGTTTGACAGATTAGAGCAGGTACATAAATATTATGTAAAACTGACATTTTGTCTATCAGGCTGTGCAGAGACTTAAATGTTTACTCAGGAATGAGAGGATCTTTAGAAATATTTAAACTAAAAAACAAATGTTTCTTATTTGAGTTCCTTACACTTAAAATCAGAACTAGCTTCAAAAATATGTTAGATTCATGACATATTAATAATTGTTGAATGAAAGCAATGATGGATTCAAAGACAACATGTGTGGTGGTCCTCTGACATAAGATCACTTCAGCACTGGGCTGTGTGGTGCAGTGGGCAGAGCATGGATGGTGAGGTCAGTCAAATCACAGCTGTATTAACTCTATTACTGATTAGCTGCATGATACCAAGCAAGATACTTAACTTTAAATCTTAATATTCTATCTGGCCAAGTGTGAATAGTAATATGTATGCCATCAGTTTGCTCAGAGGGTTAAATTAGAATAATGTAAGTGAAACACATATTACCTCTACTACATATTAAGTGCTTAATAAATGTACCCTGCACATGTTAGGTTTTCCTTCATCCTATAAAATATAGATATGCATTTAATAAGCACAGTGATCACATTGATTTGATGGGAGAATCTTTAATAATCAATAATTATTTAACTTATTTCTTCTCAACTGTGTGCCTCTAGAAGTTCTGCTGATAGAAAAAGAACTGAAATATAAATTTTCTGATTGAAGTGTGGCATTGTGGTTTTGTTATTAGAAATACTTAGATAATTTACAAGATAGTTGAGATAAGAATAGAAAAAAAGGTAATTTTTTAATGAGTTCCTTTTTCTCAGGCTACAGTCTGACTTCATTCAGTTGTTAAGTATTTATGCAGGCCTAATATGCGCTAACTACTCGGCTAGCAATTAGGGAAAATAAGTTAAAAATAAGAGACATAATATTTCCATTCTCACAACTATCATCTTTTTATAGGGAGAAAAGACAAAATAATAAAGTGATTAGAATATAATATTTTCCTTCAGTACACAAATCCAGTTCTTGGAGGTGAAATGGAGAATTAAGAAATAATCAGGTAATCAGGGCAAAATTTTATTAATTTGCTTTTTTTGTGAGGAAATTGGATTAAAAAATTCTCTTAATACTTGCCTTGAGTCCCACTTCTCTAAATGAAAAATCTAGCTTAAATAATAAAATCTATCAACTGAATATGCTCAATTTAATATTCCAGCCCACAGATACTCCTTGCAGCACACAATGTTTAATGAAATTAAAATCATTCATTATCAAAGATAAACTAAAAAGAGAATTTCTTGTTGACTGAGGTTTATAAAGCTCCACATGGCTTTGGCATCTAGCACTGTACAAATTGATCATCATTTTCTGATTTTGAGGGAGTGAATAAAAACAATCTTCACTTAGCAGTTGGTTTCCAAGATCTTGTTATGAGATTCTGAAGATATTATAATTAGCTTAACTCTTGCCCAACTTTCCATAGTGTTGATTATAAACGATTTTGCCAGCTGTAAAGCACATGGCAGTCTGTGGAATGGGAGTAAGAAGACACATACATGTTTGAAGAGTAACAAATTGGCCCTGGATTTTATATTTTATCTTAAATGAATATACTAAGCTGCAGAATCTAAAATAATATTACAATGGAAGTAATAAAGATTGTATTTTTTAAATGTGAGGAATAATGAACAATGTTTTACTAAAGCCATGAATAATAATATCAGAGCCTCAAATATTTTTTTCAAAGGTGCATAATATTATTTTAGCTCTCATTACATCTTTTAAGAGAATTAGTTTCTCCATAGGTCTCTAGAATATGGATTAAAGGAGAATCATATGATTTTTTATGAAGTTCTCTTTATATAATAGGAATTGAAATCTTTAGTGTAAAAATTAAATAGGAAGTTCTCCTATGATTGGGAAAAGAATAAAGAAGAATGAAAGAGATGAGCTATGAGGAGGGGGGAGTGGACATTTTCCTTACTGTGGACTAAAGTTTTGTTAGAATAACAAAGGAGGATATATGTTCTATTTTTTTAGACAGGCTTTTGATCTTAATCTCTGCCCATGGTGCAGCTCTAACAATAGCTATGAACTTCACCTTGGCATGTGACCCTGTAACCACACTCTCACTCTGTTTTGGTAGTGTTTGTTTCAAACCCACCACAGTTGTGGCTTGCATCGATGAGGTACCTGCACCTTTCCTGGACCATACACTTGGTTTGATTCCAGCCATCTCTCACTAAAGTGGGAATGACAAAAGTTTAAATTCATTCTTTTGTTAGGATTGCAGCTGTAAATGTAAAAAATAGTTATTTTCACTTAGAATGATGGAATCCCCAAATCTGAAAGGAACCTGTGGATAACTGGTTTATTCTCTTGTTCACACACTGATGTAATATTAAAACAGTGTGTCACAAGAAAAACATAGGATTTAGGTATTTTTCCAAGCAAAAGTTGTTTTTATATGTGGTCTATAGTCTGCACTGCTCAACCCTCCTTATAAGTTGGCTTTTCTTGGGTTCCATACTTGTCTCTCTCTTGCCACAGAATGAATTTTCCCTAGGTGACCTTATTCACTCCATTTTCTTTAATTTATATCTATATCATGATGATTCCTGGATATAACATTTGCTTCAAACTTTTCTGATTTTTGTATTCTAGTATGCAGCAAAGGATATTAGGATAAACAATCATAAAAGCAAAGGGGAAAGCCTGGAGGGAGGGATAATCAGAAAAATCATGAAAGAGAATGCTTTAGGTTGAATGTTTGTCTACCCCAAAATTCATATGTTGAAATTCTAACTATGGAGGTGATGGTATTAGGAGCTGCAGCCTTCAGGAGGTGATTAGGTCATTAGAAAGGGTCCTTATGAAGGGGATTAGTGATTATGGTAATTAGATAACTATGCTAATTAACCAGTCTGATGCTAATTAGATTAATCAGCATTATAAAAGTAACCTACAGCGATCCCTTACCCCCTCTGCTGTTTGAAGAAACAGTGAAAAGATGGCTATCTATGAATCAGGAACAGTGCCCTCACCAGATACTGAATCAGCTGGGACCGTATTCTGGGAATTCCAAATCTCAGAATGGTGAAAAGTAAGTATTTTTTATAAGCATCAGTTTATGGAATTTTTGTTATGGCATCCTGAATTGACTAAGACAGAGGGTTTCAAGTAAATCCTAATATTAAATGATTCACCAGGAATGTAAAAGAAAGGCTCTGAAAACAGTTCACAGTATTTTTCAATCAAGGTCACTGGTTAGCCCCGGGAGGGGAATTATAACAGAATTGGATGAATTCATACCGGATTGAAGAATCTTAAAATGGAAGTGAAGAATGGAAGGCAACATGTATCGAATTTTAAGAACCATGATATGAATAGGGCAACTGCGCTTAAAATTTCTCAAAAAATGAATTAGAGATGTCAGTGAAAGTGTTTTATTGCAGGCAGGGGCTGTGAAGATGGTAATAATATCTAGAGCACACATGCACAAAACATGGTAGTAGGCAGAATGGGATATACAAATATGAAAATTTCATGATCCCAAACCTCGAGTTTTCTACTGTTGTGGAGAAGAGAAGGAATATACATGAGGCAATGAAACAAGCTTTTAAAATATACATATACTTGAAAGAAGCTATGAGAGAGAAACATGTAATCATTTCCATCAGGTGGATGGAACAGAGAACAGTTCAAGTAGGTGGTATTCAAGTTCAGTCTTAGAGGGTGAGTATGGTTTTAATTTGCAAAAAAGAAAAAAAGGAGGAAGCAAATTCTTGGCCGATGGGCAAACATGACTGAACCAGTAGGACGGCATGGTGAATGGTTCCTAGTTGGTTTGGTTAGGTTGCATGGAAGGATATATTTGAATGTCAAGATGTGGTGATGCATTATGATTTTATTTTATAAACTTTTAAAGGTTCTTGAGTTTGTAATTATTTCCCAAGAAGTGGGAAGCAGCATGTTCCTGCCTATATTTTAGAAAAATAATTCTGGTAATAGTGGGTAGGGGAGAGGGGGCTATTCCAATAGTCAAGGTGAAAGATATTGAGGACTAGTGAAAGAAAATATTTATTCATTTATTTATTTAAAAGATTTTATTTATTTATTTGAGAGAGAGAATGAGCAAGAGTAAATGCATGAGCAGGTACACAGGGAGAAGTAGACTCCCCTGCTAAGCAGGGAGCCTGACATGGGGCTGGATCCCAGGACCCTGGGATTATGACCTGAGCTGAAGGCAGAAGCTTAACCAACTGTGCCACCCAGGCGCCCTTGAAAGAAAATACTTAATGAAGAAGGAAGATTTAATAAATATCAAGGAGATGAGATAAATAAGATTTTTTACAGTTTTGATGCCAAAGGCTAGAGGAAAAGGATCATATATGGTTATCCAAATTTCTGTTCAGCTCAATGCTATAATTGTACCCTCCAGAGAACTTTTGTCATTTAGAGATTAGAACACTGATTAAAAACATCTTTTCTATGAAACTGGAAGTTAGAATCTGAGGTCAAGATATAATATCAGTGTCTTAGATATCCTTTGCATTGTTTCATGTAACACTTGAAAAATACATTTGGAATGGTTATATGGCCATCAAATGGTGATTCTTCCCATTTCTTTATGAAGTTAAGAAGTTTACCAGTTTGGAAAAACAGAAATCAGTTAATTGTATGGTTGTCAAATAAGCTATTTAAAAAAAATATTTCATTTACTTAGTTTGAGAGAGAGAGGAAGAGAGAGCACAAGAGCGGGATGAGGGGCAAAGGGAAAAGCAGACTCCCCACTGAGTAGGGAACCCAACACAGGGCTTGATCCCAGGACTCTGGAATCACGACCTGAGCCAAAGGCAGCTGCTTAACCATCGAACCTACCCAGGAACCCCTCAAATAAAGTTTTAAGTCAACAAGACACTTAACTATGAAACAGAGTGATAGAATTGAATTGAAGAATAAGTACAAAATCCCAATTAAGTTGTAAAGATACCAAAAGAGTGCTTAGATACAAGCAATTGGACCAAAAAACTATAAATTACATTTAATCAAATCCTATTATATTTCTTTCCTAGAAATGAAAAAATATTTTAAAAGGTTACCATGAAATTACATGGGTTGATTGGGTATTAGATGCTTCTGAACAATACACTGAAAACAAAAACCAGATAGTTGTGTCCATCACTTAGAAATGATGTTAAATGGAATGGAGACAGCAGCAAGAAGGGGTTTAGTAAAGAAGAACAGAGAGAGAAAAATGTCAGAGATAGAAGGAGGATGTAATCACATAGGTCAAAGGTCAAAGCTAAGAATCATTCTTCAGGAATCTTTCTTGATTTCAGAATGGTATTCAGAATACAACTAAAGCAGCTTGAAGAGGAGTTTCTGGTACAGGCAAATTTACAAAAACATGCAGAACTTAGGGAAATTCTTAGTATGTATCGATATATTCCATTTAACATTTTCAAGGCTGACAATTCTTACCAGTCAATCAGTCAATAAATATTTATTGAGTGTTTGCTATGTGCATATACTGTAACTCTAGGCAAGTTTCCAGGGGGTATGCAAAATATGTTCTGTATAATATATTCCCAGGATGCTGCATATTTAGCTAAGAAAATAAAAGTAAAATGCATAAAACAATTGTAGTCCCTTAAGTGTTTGGTTTAAGTGGAGAGTGCAATAGAAGATAAAAAGAATGAAATTATCCTAGGTTGGAATAATGCATGATTGCCGAGCTAATGGATGAATAAACAATAGATGAATTGGTGGAAGAAGAAAGAACTTGGTGTTCTTGGTAAGGAGAATTGGTGCAAGCAAAAGCTAAGTTGAGCAGGCCATATGCAGAGGGCAAAGAGCAAAGCTACCCAATCGAAAAAGCAGGTGAATTTTTGGGAGAACATGTGAATCTCCATACAAAGAGTAGAGTCAACATTTGCTTATTGGATCCCAATTGTGGAATATTAGGAATATTTATAGATGACAGTAATGATGATGATTGGTATTGCTGTTAAATATCCCATCTATAAATACATGTAGGTTATATAGGTTAAGATGAGTCCAGAAGTATTGTCAGAAAAATCTGGATTCAAATCTCACTCTTCTATTAATTACCCATATGAGCTTCAGCACTTTCTCACTCTTGACCACTCTGGATGTAAAAATGACTATAAACATACTTAATGTCAGAGGGTTATTGTGAATGTTAAATAAGAAAATATCAAGTAATTAGCACAGAGCTTGACACACAGAAAGCACTAAACAACTGTTATCTCTATTATCTTCATTAAGAACATTATTTTATGACAGAATGACCTTTTATGTTGCCCAACTTTTTTCATATTACTAAGCTATGTTTATGTAAAAATTTATATTCAGTTATAAGACTGAGTAAAGATCTATTCCACTCAAGTTGGAATATAGAGAATAAAAATAAAGACCTCCAAGTAGTAGGGTATTTTTGTAGCTCACAATAAAAAATGTTTATTTTGAAGTGTGAGGAGTTATAAGAAGTTATAAGACAGATTGACGATGATCAATATTGGACAAATTAAGTTAATGGAAATTAAGTGGGGCTCTTGGATAATGCTCGTGTAGGCTGTACACAGATTTTCTCCCAGAGCACCATTTCCATGGACTATGATACACAGAGCATCCTAAGAGCTGGATGTCAGCAGGGCTGTTGAGGAAAAGGGTTTCTCAAGTGATTCTACAGTGTTTAATCCCCAAATGGTTTATATTTGGTTTTACAATGTTACTATTGCAACAAGGACTTATTTAGGCTAATATCAAACTTAGATTGCCTTCTTCCAGGATAAAATGATGTAAGGGAAGAGAAGTGCTAACTCAGAAGGGTATATCTTATTAGGTTCGCCAAGAGTAGGGAAGAGTAAATTGGCCATGGAGGAGGCTCAAAGTACAGAGTTGAGTAGTTAAGAAGAGACTAAAGAATTTGGTTTTAATAAACCATGAATCTGTGATTGCTGCATCCATTACCTTAACTCTGTTTTTCTATTCTTATAAGAAGAACAAAGGCACATACATGACAGCAGCAGAAAGCTTTGCTATTCACAATTCTAAAATCTTGAAATAAGTTTTAGTTTCAAAATCATAAGTTAAAAAAAGGTAAAGTTCTAAAAAAAAAAAGGTAAAGTTCTGTTGAGGAAACACAAAATACCATTAGGTCAAAAGTATAAATCACTATGCTGTTTTGAATGCTCCAATAAAATCAAATTAAAAAAACATGCTTTCATTTGGAGGAAAACTAAATAGACACTAAATAATGGATGGGTTTGCATGATTCCAAGTTGGCAGATGGGAGTTACCAAAGAGGTGGCCAGGTTTACATTAAAGTCGATTATTACTAGAAATTGCTTTTTCTTCTTTTTTTCTAAGGCTTAAATAATCTGAGTGAGGGTCAAAGAGAACCAATGGATAAAACCAAGCTGAATAATAAAAGGCTGGAATTGTCATGTACACAGCTGTTGGATATTTCATTTATCTAAAACTGGAGGAGCGAGTATTTTCTGAAATTCAAGCCAGAAACAAACATAAAATACCTCTTAGAGATCCAACAGTTTCCACCAGAGATTATACTCTTCAGTTGTTAGATAATAAAGTATTATTTGACAAATGAAACAAAAGATCCTTTAAGTTTATATTATTAAGGTAAAAAAATAAGTGTTTTTGACAAATTAAACCCAATGATTCTTAAAGCTTATATTGTTGCAAGTCTATTCCCAGTAGGTGTTTATATGGCTGGAATAATCCCTCACTTCCAAATACAGACAGAATTAGAAGAGTCGATTCTTATTGATTAGAGCATTTAAAACATGAAAGATAAACAGAAAAGGTGAATCATCAATTAATGAAGACACGGTGGGATAGTAAATAAAATTTCTGTCCTCCAACTTCAATTTGAAGGCACGTGACAATTCAGAAGAGGCTCTTCCCATGGAAAAAAGTCACTACAAATAAAAGTATACAAAAAATACATATTTTATAATGTGGATTCAATATTTTTTATACACTGAAACACATCATAGTACTCTATGTATTTCCTCTCATTTTATAATTTTATATTTAGATTGTGGAGTTTAACTAGTAACACTATCAAAATCATTCAGTAGCAAAGCAGTCGGATCAGAAATTATGAGAAATTTTCTCATAATCAGAAAAACCTGGGAGATGCATGTATATCTTCAATGAATAATTCTTATTAAAAGCCACCATTTGCACCCTATCTCAATTTATCAGATTCCATTCATATTAGTTATGAAAAGAGCTTTATCATTTCCTTTTTTTAGTATTTTATTTATTTATTTGAGAGAGAGAGAGAGAGAGACAGTAAGAGAGAGCATGAGTTGGGAGTGGGGTTGGGCAGAGGAAGAAGGAGAAGCAGACCCCCTGCTGAGCAGAGAGCCCAGTATGGGGCTTGATCCCAGGACCCTGAAATCTTGACCTGAGCTGAACGCAGATGCTTAACCAACTGAACCACTCAGGTGCCCCAGACCTTTATCATTCTACTTAACTTTCTAAGTACATCGGCAGGATGTGCCCTTTTAGATCTTACCTAAATATGAATTTATTGAAGGAAAATTACAAAAAATGCATTTTTATGTACCTCAAACGACAAAAATGGTAGTAGAATAAATTTGATAAGTTGATAAGAGAACCTGTTGAAAGTAAGTTTTCAGTGCATGTAGGGTAAAATAAAATGGAAAGCTTTTGTGATACAGGAAACAGCATTGTTATATATTAAAGAAATATACTTCCCATCCATCCACATGTAAAATCAAAATAAGAAGAATCAATAAAACCAATAAAACCAATAAAACCAAGCTCACTTTGGAAGAAAAACCTTATTTTCTTTAGCCCAGAAATCTGAAAGCTTATAACTTGTAATGATGAAATACATTTTATCTTGTGGGGGTTGGGGGCACCAAGACACTCAGGGTGCTGTTGTTCATAGTCTATCATTACTGTAAAATGAGCCTCATCCCACTTCATTCTGCCACTGAGAACTGCAAACCTCCTTGTTGGGAGGTGGTAGCTTAGCATTTTTAAACTTCAAGAGATTTATTTCGCAGATTTCACTTGTGAAAATAATTCCTAATCTTCACATTCACAGCCTAAGAGAAATTGGGACTACTGTAATGGAAATCAAGGTGCGTCTAATGTCTAATATGCATTTTCATCTGGAAGTAACTCCATGAGTATGTAACCTTATATGAGGTTTAAATAAATTTGCCCAATGCAGTTCACCTTCAATTTTACCTATGCATATCTTTTTAAAGTTTTTTTTTAATTTTTTTAAAGATATTATTTATTTATTTGACAGAGAGAGAGATCACAAGCAGGCAGAGAGGCAGGCAGAGAGAGGGGGAAGCAGGCTCCCCGCTGAGTAGAGAGCCCAATGTGGGGCTCGATCCCAGGACCCTGGGATCATGACCTGGGCTGAAGGCAGAGGCTTTAATGCACTGAGCCACCCAGGCGCCCCACCTATGCATATCTTTTTAGAGGGATTTTTCTGGTTTTAAATGTAGACAGCTAGTTATTTCCAAATAACCAGCCATGGCAATTGACTGAAAAATGGCTTCACAATAGGATATATGTAGTTTAAAGTAGTCTCTTTAAATTAAAAAGAAGTTCCTCTATAAATATTCATTCAAGGACCAATTCATCTTTGACAGAGCAACAAAGGCAATACAGTGGAGCAAAGATAGTCTCTTCAACAAATGGTTCTGGAACAAATGGACATCCATATGCAAACAATGAATCTAGACACAGACCTCAAATCCTTTACAAAATGGATCACAGACCTAGGTGCAAGATGCAGAACTCTAAGACTCCTAGAAGATAACGTAGGAAAAGTCCAGATGACTTTGGGTATGGTGATGCCTTTTTAGATATGAGAACAAAAACAATCCATGAAAGAAACAATTACTAAGCTGGACTTCATTAAAATCAAAGACTTTTGCTCTGTAGAAGACAGTATCAAGAAAATTAGAAGATAAGCCACAAACCGAGGGAATATATTTGCAAAAGATGCATCTGATAATGGATTGTTAGCCAAAATACACAAAGAACTCTTAAAACTCAATAGTAAGAAAACAAATAACAAGTTTAAAAAATGAACCAAGACCTTGACAGTTCACCAAAGAAGATATACATACAGCTGGCAGATATAAGAAAAGATGCTGCTAAACATAGGTCATCAAGGGAAATGCAAATTAAAACAATAAGATATTACTCTATACCTAGTAGGATGGCCAAAACTCAGAACACTGACAACATCAAACGCTGGTGAGGATATGGAGTGACAGGAACTCTCACCCATTACTTGTAGGAATGTAAAATGGTATAGGGGCTTTGGAAGGTAGGTTGGCAGTTTTGTTTGTTTGTTTGTTTTGTTTTTTTACCAAATAAAGCATATACTGTTAACATATGGCATAGCAATCTCACTTCTTGGTTATTTATCCAAAGGAGTTGAAAACCTAGGTATACATAAAAACCTGTGCATGGACGTTTATAGCAGCTTTTTTCATAATTACAAAAACTTAGAAGCAACCAAGATGTCCTGCAGTACATGAATGGATAAATAAACTGTGGTACCTCCACATAATAGAATACTATGCAGTGCTAAAAAAAAAAAAGCAAAAACTAAAAAATCTATGTTATCAAGCTATAAAAAACATGGAAGAATCATAAGTGCATATTACTACGTGATAAAAGCTAACCTGAAAGGGCTACATACTACACAATTCTGACTATATGATATTCTGGAAAAGGCAAAACTACAGAGACAGTAAAAAGATCAGTGGTTCCCATGGGTGGAGTAGGGGGAGAAATGAATAGGCAGAGCACAGAATATTTTTAAGACAGTGAGATATTCCGTATGCTATTATAATTTTGGATATATGTCATTATATTTTTGTCCAAACCCATAGAATGTACAACACCAGGAGTGAACTCGAAGGTATACTATGGACTTTGGGTGATTGTAATGTGTCAGTGTAGGTTCATCCTTGGTAAAAAAAAAAAAAAAGTACCATTCTGATGAGTGATATTGATGGTGGGGAAGGCATGTGTAGGGGCAAGAAGTATTTGGAAATCTCTATAGCTTCCTTTCAATTTTGTTATAGGTCTAAAAGTTCTTTTAAAAAATAGAATATATAAGCTTTGCACAGTGGCAGTATCGTAGCCAATGAGGTTTATCTGAGGCGCGATTATTGCTAATTGAAAAAATACAATATATAAAAACTTAAAAAGAAATTGATACGCCACTAGCTAGTGAATTTAATGTTCATTTTGTCTGAAAGTATCTCTGAAACTGTTTAGGGTAAAATTCTATAGAAACCAACAATGGCATAACACAGAAATATGATTACTGAATCACTAGGTCATCTAGCTTTCTAGTATTACATATTAACATTCTGTCTAGATATTTGTGCCACATCACATTGTTATGGATCATGAAATTAGAACAGTAAGATAAGGACTGAATTACTTTACCTGAGATTTGCATTTATTAACAGTTGAGTTACGTGAATGAATAAAAAATTAAATATTATGCCCTATGTTTGAGGACATTTAGAAGTTTTACAAAGAAATGTGCCTTACTAAAAAGTTAAGTTGCTCATCAAATTAAGCAGCATCTTTAGGAAAAAGTTCAGTCTAAGACTGTGGACTCTGAGACACAAACTCAGGGTTTTGGAGGGGAGGGGCGTGGGGGGATGGGCGAGCCTGGTGGTGGGTATTAAGGAGGGCACGTATTGCATGGGTGTGGTGCATAAACAATGAATCTTGCAACATTGAAAAAATAAAATTAAATTAAAAAAAGTAAAAGTTCAATCTCTAAAGAATTACACCAATAGAATCAGGAGCTTTATTTATTTATTTTTTACTTATTTATAAATATTCATTCCTAACCCGATAAACAGCGGAAAATATATTAGGAAATGGGACTATAAGGAAGCATAAATTTCTCTGAAAAAAAAAAACACTGAAATCCATATACATGTTTATAACATATATGGTATGTATAACAATGTTATTACCCAAACTAATATCTTACATAATATTACTGTGGGCCAGATAAAGTTCTAAGTTCTGTACCCACATTAACTTACTTAATCCTCAAAACAATTTGTTATTGTAATCCTCATTTAATGAGTAAAAAAAAATAGGCGCAGTGGGCTCAAATAACTTGTCCAACTTTACACAGCTAATGTGTCTTATTAGAGGGCCCGAACAATAAGGGAGAAAAGTAAATGAGCATATACAAAGAAGAATGTGTGCAGTCACCTAAGGGTACTATGAGTCAAGAGTTGTAAAGATTCACAGGAGAGCTGACAAGAATTTGCAAGAAACACTCCAGTCTCAGGGTGATGGCTGGCATTTGACACATCTTCGAAAGATGAGAAAATATTTAAAAGTAGAGATAGAGGCAGGAGCTGGGCATCCTGGGAAGTCAGAGCAAAATAATCAAATGTGGGCATGGAAAAGCATGGGCTGTGTTCGGGAAACAATGGGTTGTCCAGCTTGACCGGAGGGTAGGGGCAATAGACGTGTGTCTCTGGGGTGCAGGCAAACCTAGTTGCTCGGTGCTTCCTGACTCCCCTGTACTTCCAGCCCTGAGGTCACGTGGCTGGGAGCCAGCGGTTCCTCAGTTCAGCCGGGAGAGCACAGGCTGAGAGGAGCATTGTCTTGGCTATTATCCGAGTTAGGAGGAAACGGAAGGCGCGCTCTCAGTCCCCAAGGAAGAGATGGGCAAAACAGCAGTAATGGCATTTGAAAGCACAGAAGACATCGTAAAACCGTATCATGGCTGTACAGTTGCCAATGGAGGAGAGCTAATGGAAACAATAGGGTCAGGGGCCAGAGAAAACAGGTGACATCCAGTGAAGACTCCAGACGTCCCTGTTCATTTTCCTCGGCTATCCCTGCTTGCAAATAAGCTGGGTAATTTTTGAGAAGCAGGAGACAGCTACGTTTTTACATTTGGCTTAGTATAAATACAGGGGAAAAATCTCTCCTAAATGTTTCTTGTGTTCTGAGAAATAAAAAGTGGGATGAATGGACATATGTTATAACCAGAGAATCTTGCTTTAGGTCCAATTTTTTCAGGAAAGAAGAAACTGTTATAAGATGAAAATGTTAAAGTAAGAACATATGGGTTTCACAGTAATATCATTTGATAACTTAATGGGCTGTGTCTCCTTGGTAGCACGGAACTAAAGTTCGTGTGGCTCTTACTCCTTCTAAACCTACCTCAAGCAATAGACACAATTACCTGTAACTATACTCACACTGCAAAAGGGATAACAGAGGTAGAGGAGTTTCTAAGGATTTGTTCATGGTCACTAGATGAAGTGAGTTTCTCCTAATCAGGGCTTTATCCACACTTCCTTTCTGGGATGTATGTGATATGTGGCTACAGGCACTCCCCTTCGTCTTGCTGTCAAATAATAGGGAGATGCAGATCCCATGACTGAGAAAGGTCTTCATTACAGTTCTCTGCATTTATAAAGCAATTAAGATTTTTAAAGCTGTTTTAAAGCCACATATATGGCCATCCTCCTCTCAGGCCTGCCACACAGGATCGTGTGTCCAGCAGAAGATAAATGTAGAGATGGCAGCTTGTATATGGTTTTTGGTATTTAAAGCAGAGATTGAAATCCCAGATAACCCAGGGCTTTGGGGGTATGTGGATCCAAATCCAGGGCCGCTTACACTATAAGATGGCATTGTCTGTCACAACAATCTGTACCATGTATGGATGAAATTAAAAGAGACGGGTGAAAATAATAGATATTAGGAAAAGAAACCTTTTACTCGGTGAAATCATGTCTGACTACAGATCAAAGTTCTATTCTACAAATGACAATGAAGGTTTAAAAATTTATGATGGTGGTAAAAATGAATTTGTAATTCATATTTTCTATCTTTGATCAGTGTATTTTCTAGAGAATGTGAATAAGAGAAAATTATGGAGTTAATCCAACAAAATCTAGTAATCAATTAAAACCCTGTGATATGGTTCAGGATGAAAGATGGCCACTACACTTTTAAAGTCATTAAAAGATGACTCTGAACATTCCTGATGATAGAAAAGTCTGTATTTTATCGTCGATTTACCGGCAATTGACTTTTTAAGAAAGTGTCACCCTTTTTGGAGGAGAAACATTTTTACCAGGTAGCCTTTATCTGTCTTTAAGTAGATGTAATGAAAAGAGAAGTAAAAGTAAAATTCCTCAACTATGGTTACATTTGTTTAAGTTTTGTGACAAGCAGATTAAAATTAATTTTAAATTGTGGTTTCAGATTCCCTTGTTTCCCTGGCTCCCATTACCACAGTAAATTTTATATCCTGCTTTCTTTTTAAAGCAAAATTTTAAAGCAAAATTTTAAAGCCTGCTTTCTTATTTCCTGATCTTTAGTTAACATTTCAAGGACAGGCCAAAGCGCTTGGCCTTTCAGCACTGATTTGTCTCTGGAACCCAATACCCACTTCTGTCTGACAGCCTCTGTAATCACTACCAACATTTCCAGCTCAGAGCCTGTAGACAGGTGATTTGCTAAAAGAGATGTTGGATTTGTGCTTGTTTCTTCTAATTATTTTTATTTGGCTTAAATAACAGCTGTCCAGCTATGCATTTCCGCTTTATCAAATACTTAACACACAATAATCCAGACATTAGGTATTATCTCTTAGCGACTAGATTTCTTCACCCTTAAATGTTTTCTTTTCTTTTGTTTTTCACTTTTAAAGAGAATTAAACACAGACCACAGAAAGATGGGCTTTTATACAGTGAGTTGCCATTTTCAACCATAGTTTGATGAGACACTTTCTTTTGCCAAATATAATGCAGTATGAGTCAGGTGACCCTTATGTTATCCTTTTGTGAATCAGAGCTGCACTAGCTAAAAATGTGTGGGCCAGGCATACTAAAAATAAAAATGCAGCAAGAAGGCAATTTAAATAGATCATATGTTTATAATCATATGTTCATAATCATATGACATTATCAGAAAGATCAGAAAAAAATTAAATTTAAAATTGTAACATCCTACTCAGAATCACCTAGTTAGTTACTTGTTACTGTATAAGGAAATCCATTTCAAGCCTAATGTCAACGTTTTACATAATAAAACCCATATAAGTAAGCACTGGAGATTGCCAATCAGTTAAGTTTCCTGTTTGTACTTTACCTCACCCTGGAAAGAATAATGTAGATTATTGAGTTATAGGGCATTAAGACCAAAGATAATTTTAAGATGAGAAAGAGTATCAGATAGTGTAGTGATCCTGGCCTTTGATGCACATTAAATTCACATGGGGAACTTTTATAAATTACCTATTCCCAGGCCCCACCAACTAAGACCAACTAAATTAGAATCTCTGGAAGTGACACTCAACCATTTACATTTATTAATGGGTCTACTGAGGATTCTACTGTGCATTCAGGAGGGGAAACACATAGATAGTGATTACAAGCACAGATTTGTGGTAAGATGACCTAAGATTCTAAGTGGCTTCTGGCTATCAACTGTGAACAAGTTCCTTAATTTAGTACTAGATTTCATCTGTAAATCAAGTACTTGTTTCTTTGGGTTGTTTCAAGAGTGAGATGAGCTAGTTCTTGGCATAAATTAAGTACTATTACTATTATGCAGTGGGGGAAATTCGACTTCATGTGCCGGTGAAGTGTGACTGCATGTGTCAGGTTCTGACACTGTATTTTAGTGCCTATACTCCAATATCTGATAGAATTCCAGATTTTCATGATCGCATCACTTCCTGAATTAGGACTTCAAATTTTTCTTCAGAAGCAATGTTGTGCCTTCCTGAAGCAGCAAAGCAACCTGGTCAAGAGAATGAACTCAGGAGCCAATCAATAGTCAGGTTTGAATCTCGACTGTGCCTTCTATTAGCTTTGTGACATTGACCAAACGTTTAACTTGTCTATTCCTCAATTTGTTCATCTGTAAAACTGGCTACTAATAGTACCTGTTTCAGAGAGATGTTGTGATGAGTAAATGCATTAATAAATACAATATATAAAGCCGTTAGTGTTAATGTGTTCCAGCACATTATAAAGTACTAAAGAATGTTACCTATCATAATTATGATAATCATAATGGTGATGGTAGTAAGGGGGTTCCTTTACTGATGTTTCAAACAAAGGAGTCTATTTTCCTTGAGTGGAAAAATCTAATATTGTGTCAAATATATCTCTCTATTTTTAGTTGTTTCCCCACACCATTGCCAGTAGAATGCCACACCATATCTACTATCTACTAGAACCATGTATGAAGAATCAAGTTTTCAAGGGCAAGGTTCAGATCTTTCTTATTTATCTGCCAGTTCACAGAATTTTTAAATGTAATGATCCAAATCCATATCCACTTCTTGAAAATGGTATAAAAGATCATGTTCTATTGATGGTTAACAAGTAGCATCTTCTTTATATATGCATTTATGTTATAAATATGTTTTGGTCATATATCATATGGTTATATGGGAGCACATATTGATATTGGGATTAAGGGAAAAAATTAAAGAGAGTCCATAAATTATGTTGCTATAATACGTTGTAGCTCTCATATAAAAGCTTCTTTTGGGGGGCGCCTGGGTGGCTCAGTTGGTTAAGCAGCTGCCTTTGGCTCAGGTCATGATGCCAGGATGCTGGGATCAAGCCCCACATCGGGCTCCCTACTCAGCAGAGAGCCTGCTTCTTTCTTTCCCCCTGCCTGCTGCTCTGCTTACTTGTGCTCTCTCTCTATCTCTCTGTCAAATAAATAAATAAAATCTTTAAAAAAAAAAAAGCTTCTTTTGGGGGCTTTAATACAAATATTCTTTTTTAAATTTATTTTTAGTTTTTTTATTATGTTATGTTAGTCACCATACAGTACATATTACAATGCAAATATTCTTAATGACATCTTCAGAGATCTTGTGTGAAGAGATACTTGGTTTTCCCCAAATCGTGTTGAAAATTACATTTTAGAATTTTATATTACTCTTTTTGTAGCTTTTAACAAAATTTCATATTTTAAAAATGCCTTACCAGAGAAACATTATGTAATTCATAAATTCACTGTTTGCTTTTTCTTCACTGTAGTTATTCGTATTTTTCATTACAACCAAAATGTCTATGGAGGAGGTCACATTATAGGGTCAAGGATCCTATTAGATATCGCAATTAGCAGCTGATATAAGTGTTTACAACTACAGCTGTGAAGGTGCTTGTCATAAGGGATTCATTATAATGTATCTCATATCTGAGAAAAGGCACATAATAATCTTTTATTGCTTTTCATGCTTTTAGGGCTTTAATTTTTCTAAAGCCAAACAAGGTCATCTCACATCATTTTTACTTGACCCTTAATGTGACAGAAGATACACTTTATGAAATAAATACTATTATGAGCTACTGAAAACACCTTAAGGCAAAGTGGGCAACTTATTAACTATGCCTTTGTGAGGCATCTTGTGGAAGGCAAATAAAATCCTTATATCTGCCACTGCCTTTTTAATACTTCACAGCTACCATCCAAAAAATCCCTCTGCTGAGGCTTTTAGCAATGGCTAGTTTATGAAAGAGAAATAAAATGCAGATGAAATAGAGGTTTTAGAGTTATAATCTCCATGGGGTTTGCAAATGTAGACATCAGGAGCTTCAACAACATTCTCTCTCTGTCATGTACCAAGTTTGTTATACATGGAAGATAGTGCCACTAACCTTTCTTTTAACTGATGTCTGTCTCACAGTCCAGCCTGAGAGCCAGCATCTATGTTGGTGAATTTTTGGCCCTATATACTGGAGGCAGTATTTATTCATGAATGCGTGAATTCACTTATTCAACAAATAAATTGAACACCTACTACGTGTCAGGCAGTTTTCTGGGTATTTCTAGTAATAATGATATGGTAATAAATAAAATACGATACATTTTCTGTCTCTGTGGCACTTCATTCTAGTGGAGGGAAGACAGATGAAAAACAAATAAATATATGATATGCCAGGTGATTGTAATTATTATGGAAAAAATAAAGGAATAAAAAATCAGTGGGATTGATATTTTATATAGCTTAAATATTCATATATAGGACTATGAATATATACATTTGAATATGAAATATATACATATATATTTATGCATGTATTTATTTCCCACCCCTTATATTTCCTACTCCACATGCTTTTCCATAACCTTGCCATTCCCTGCTAAGAGTGGATGTTAATGTTCTCTTTCCTGAAAAGGGATGGGTCTTTGTGATTGCCTTGACTGAAGAGTAGAGTAGAAATGCCTCTATGTGACTTCTGAAATTGGTCATGAAAGTGATACAACTCTCTCAGGATATTCACTCCTAAAACCCAGACACTAGGCTCCCAGGTAGTCCAGGAAGTATGAAGATCTTCATCTACCTGGAGAGAAACAGAGGGTCCTAGCTCCAGCGGAGTTCTCAGCCCAGAACTCCAATTGCCAGACATGTGAATGATCCAATTTTGACAGATTAAGACTCCAATCTTATTTTCAAATGTCCCAATCAAAGTCATTTGGAGCAAAGATGAACTTCACCTAATGACCCCTGCCCAAACTGCACATTTATGGGCAAGTCAATCTTCATTATGGTCTTCATCTACTGTTTTGGGGTGGTTTGTTACACAACAATATATAGCCAGGACAATACAGACACATACATATGCATGCTTGATTCAGTTAAAGCTCCACTGACTGTGTTCCTTCTAATTTTAAGGATTAGATGGTAAATAAAACAGCTTAGGTGACTTGAGAAGGGGACCACTGTGCTACCCAACGTAGCTACTAAAAGCAAGAGCATGGCTATTTTAGTAGGGTTATATTCTTGGTTGGTTTTGTTAGGTTGAATCTTGACAGAAAGTCTGGACATTTTTCCTGCAATTGCTTTGAGAGCTGTGTCCAGGTTTACCTAGTAAGGCATTGAGACTGAGCTCTAAAGTTGTGTAATGAAGCTCTGTAAATTGGAGATGCATAACCCTGAACCGGTTATTTAAACTTAAAGAGTCTCTTTGGATGTATGTGTGTGCCTGTGTGTGTGTGTATGTATTTATATCATAAAACATATGTTGTCTACCACATAGGGTTTCAGTTTAACAAGAGTCATAATAATTGCTAATATTTTTGAGTGCATATTATATGTTAGGCAATGTACTACGTGCTTTTCATACATCATCATTTTAAGTCTTAAAACCATCCAATTTCTTGGCTTACCTCCCTTTTCACAGAGGAAGAAACCAAGTTCCTAAGAGATTAAGTAATTTGTCCAACATTGAATGATAGGTGCCACAGTGGGATTTAAAAACAATCTTTCGGAGAGCAGAGTCAGGTCTCTTCATCACTATGTGGCGCATCAAGTAAGATCATATTGTGAAAGATGCAAAGTGCTGAAAACAGGAGAACAAAGAGAGCAGGATAGGATTGTACACAGGGAAGGAGCAGGAATGCCTCAGGAAATGAATGAAAGTGAACTCTGGAAAAGCAGGAGTCTGCCGACACTGCCCATGCTACCTTTTTATGGTGGAAAGTAAAAAAAAAAAAATGTTGAAGTTGGTGGACAGGCAGCCTCAAGGCTGTGTTCCTGCTCTGATGAGTAGGGCTTCAGAGAGACAGTTTGGAGAACAAAAACGGAAATGAAAAAGGGGCTCCTTTCTTGGGTTTGGTGCCTTGTATTGATTGTTCAGATGATATTGCTGAGCTTCTAAATTTTGTTTCCAGGGCTTTGTGCTAGATTCAGCCTGTGGCACCCTGTGACTTAGTCTGACATTATGATGAATGCTGCCCAATGTTCATCTGGGTAGGGTTCTATTTTACTCTCCCAAGGCCCACTTTTTGAGCTTCGCTGGACGCAATTCTTCTGTTTTCCGTTCTGCTCCAACTTTACTGGAGGCTCACAATGATCATCTATAATTGACTGCCATTCGTATTCTGAACTTTAATTCTTTCCTGTTCCTACGATATCTTGAAACCTGCTCTCTCATCCTGTACCTCCACAAAATTAAAACCCTTTAAGAGAAAAAGAGGTGACAAAAGAAAAGACTTTGGGTTTTCTTAAGGGACCTCAGTACACATTGTGCAAGATCTCACTCAGATTATGTGACCTCTCATTTGTCCATGCCTGGGAATGGAAAGGTTGCCTTTATTCACAGACTTAGTGTTGCTCCTTCGGTATTCTAGAAACCAGACTGTGATCACACACTCCTTTGCTCCTGCGTGCCTTTGTTTTGGTGTTCTTTATGCACTTTGTACTCTGCCCACTTCACCGACTTTGAATTCCACCAACTGCTCTTTGTATTTCTGTTGTAGCATAGACTGCAGTCACTCAGTAGGACAGCTCAGATCACTTAGGACTTAGTCCAACACTTTAGAACAATAATGACAACAAAAACCCAGCTACACTGGCCCACAAAAACTCATTCACAAAACACAGTGCAGGTCCTTATAAACAACATCTTCAGTGGCTGTTTCCTTGTGTAATGGATCCCTCAGCTCAATCAATGTGCATAGGGCAGAAATGTGAATATTGTACTTGGTGTTTCCAACTTCTTCCTTCCCTACTAAATCCTTCAAACACTCTATCAGCAAATCTTGTTGATTTTATTTCCTAAGTAGCTACAAAATTCAAGTTTTTTACCATCTCCGTTACTTCTACATTGCTAATCCAGAGGCAACCCCATGCTTACTTGAATATATGTATCTCCTTCCTTTTCTCCATTTCTCTTCTTTTTGTATACCTCTGCTTCTCTAACCCATAACTAGTCCACATAACAGCAAAAGCAATCTTTGCCAGATGAATATCTAAATATGTCACCTTCCTACCCTCTTACTCAAGATCCATCAATGGTTCCTCAATAGCCCATGATAAAGAGGCTATCTTTATAGCCTCTTATATGCAACATATATTGCATATAATTATATGCAATGTAAAATTGGATATAAGTAGGGCCACATATCTTGGCTTGCCTTAGGTTGTCCCAATTGTCTGTGATTTCCAGTCTATTTATTTATAGTATAGTTATTAGTATCATCTCTTTCACTTTCCAAAATGTACAGGATTCGATAATACATATTGTAATTGCTCAATTTATAGGGTCACTCATGATTTTGACTCTCTAGATTCATCTCTTTTTATTTAAACCTCAGATTACATGAGTAATTTTTCTGAAAATACTATTCCTTCTTTCACTTCTGGGTCTTTGCACATCCTATTTCCTCTGTATAAATAACTCTTCTCACTTTTTGTCTAGGTGATTCCTATTTATACTTTAGGCATCCTAGGAAAATTAAAAAACCTCTTCTTCTTTTCCAAAACTAAGATACTGAGTCTTCTTCAGGTTCCTATAGCATTCTACCATAGCACGATTTCTATATGGTAATTGCTTATATATTTGTTTGTTTCATCCTGCACTGTAAACTGCTTCAAGTTCAGATAAAATCATGTTCACTATTGTATCCAAGTGCCCCTGTAGCTCCTAGTACATAGTAGAGTCTCAAAAAATATTTCCCAAATGACTGAATGATAAATAAATAAATGAATAAGGATGCCTGGGTGGTTCAGTTGGCTAAGTGTCTGTCTTCGGCTCAGGTCATGATTCTGGGGTCCTGGGATCAAGTCCCTCATCGGGAGCCCTGCTCTGTGGAGAGTCTGCTTCTCCTTCTGCCTACCACCCTCCCTTGCTTGTGCTCTCTCTCTCTGACAAATAAATAAATAAAATCTTAAAAAAAAAATAAATAAATCTAAACTCTAGTAAGAAGGAAGTATTTGGGAAGAGTAGATATATATCCAGGGAGTTTAAAAATTGTTGAAACATCCATGCTTAAACAGTATTCATCCTCTCTGAATAAGGAAGAGCTCACTTGAATTAGGTAAAAATTTGTTCCTTTTTAAATCTAAAATACAATATATTCACAGTATTTTGTGTTAACTTCATTAACTCAGGAAACTTTAGTCTTGGCAGGCCACTGCTATGAATATTCTAAATGGGAACCAAAGAATTCCAAGATTCTCTCATAGTGCAGTTCTTTTCAGTTGGTAAATGGAATAAGGATATTATTAAAACTTGTTATATTTTATTGTTAACAGTAGACATGGTTAACCAATCCATTCTGAAGCTCCCTTTAACTAGGGAGGGTATTTAGTGACTGACTCATATAATTCTTGGAAGACTGTGATTTAAGACAAAATTATATAAACTTCAAGATATATGTGTAAGGTATCAAGAGCATAGGTATTTTTGTGGAAAGGGATTTTTACCATCAGGTAAATTTATTTATCAAAATGTAAACATTTGCTTCTATATCTCAAATAAACTTAATTATAAAAGAAATACTATTACTTAGCAATTTAGAAATAGAAAGAAATGATTATTAACTGATTAAAGATGTCTACAGTAACAAAAACCCTATAGCAAACATCATAGTTAATGTTGAAAGGCAATGGCACAAAAGAAGTCTTCTTGCTATCACTGTCTTTTTTTTTTTTAAGATTTATTTATTTGAGATGGAGAAAGAGGGAGAGAGCACACATGCATGAGCTGAGGGAGGGGTATAGGAAGAGCGAGAGGCAGAGAATCCCAAGTAGACTCTGCACTAGTGCAAAGCCCGATGTGGGGCTCGATCTCATGACCCGTGATCATGACCTATGAGATCATAACCTAAGCTAAAATCAAGAGCCAGCTGCTTAACTGACTGAGCCACCCAGGCACCCCTATTACTGCTTCTATTCAAGATTGTTCTGCTGATCTCAGTTAGCAAAAGAAAGTAAATAAAGAAACAAATAAACCACTGAGATTAATAGGAGTGCTTGGAAAATTACTGGATAAAAAATTGATATACAAACCAACTATATGTCATCAATAAAGAATTAGAAAATGAAAAAAATTAAATATACCATTTAAGTACTATCAAAATATTGAGTATTTAGGAATAAATCTAACAAAAATGTGCAAGAACTTTATGGTGAAAATGATAAATCTTTAGTATATTATAAAAGACATAAAAAATGTATACATGATGATGTGTGCCATTGATTAATTACACTAGTGGCTCCATTCTTTCACTCTGTGCTGTATTGATGCCCTTTGTCACTTTATTGTACAGTTTCTCTCACCAAAGAGGTCATGTCTATTTCAGCACCAGTTGATAGTGAGTTTAGGGATGTGATTTGTTACAGCCAATGGTGTGTGTAGTAAGTTGATTAATGACTTCCCAATGATCTCCATGTTCTAATCCCTAGAATTTGTGAAGATGTTACCTTTTAGAATGAAAAACACTTTGCAGATATGATTAATTCTGCCCTGAGATGGGCAGATTGTCCTAGGACCTGAAATAATCACGAAGGTCCTAATAGGATGGAAGGTGATATGAAGAGGGAAGGGGAGAGAGATTTGAAGATGCTACACTGCTGACTTAAAAATGGAGAAAGAAACCCTAAGCCAAGAAATACAAGATGGAAGCAGCCTCTCAAAGCGGGAAAAGGCAAGGAAACAGATTCTTCTCTAAAGCCTATAAAAAAAACCCCAGCCATACCATAATCTTGACTTTAGCCCAGTGAAACTTATTTCAGACTTTCAACCTCCAGAATTGTAAGAAAACAAATCTGTATTGTTTTAAACCAACAAGTTCATGGTTAAGTTGTTACAGCATTTATGGGAAATTAATGTATAAGCAGACTGATAAATGAAGAGGCTTGAAAAAGTACATGTCTGCCAACATTGTGAGATCAAGTTCAAGTTGGGAGGTTAGAGAACTTTGCAAAAAAATAATTTATCAGGATACGTACAAACTGGAGGTCAAGAGTTCTGATATTGAGAATGTCCCACTGAGTGTCCAAAGTGATAAATAAAGATCCAAATCATGGCATATCACATGAAATTTGAAGCAACACTGGAAGCTAGAAGATAACGGGGTAATGCCTCAAAATTTCAAGGGAAAATGATTTCCAAACTAGATTTTTATATCCAGCTAAATTACTAAAGCAAGAGAGAGAGCTCAGAATATAGATATTTTCAGCCCTATAACTGTGAAATATTTTATGTTCCATGCACCCTTTCTTTTGAAATACAGAAGCAAATGAAACAAGGAAAGAATTCAAATGTGAGAGAGCCAATGAGTAACCAAAGGATAATGAAGTTGGGAGATACCAGCATGCCCAGAAGGCTATCAGCATATATTGCAACAGAATGGCTGAGGAAAAGATAAAATTGATGGACATCTGATGATTTTGAATGTACTGAGTTGAAATTTACACTGTTATCAGAGGGCTTGTGTGTGAATTACTGATAGTGATGCAGGATATTAAGTGAGCGAGCAAACAATAGCAAAAAAAGCAGGTCATACCAACTCCAGGGAGAAAAAAAGTTGAACAAGATAAGAAATGTAATAATTATCTCTGAATGGCTCAGCTGTGAATGTTATTTAAATAATTATAAGACACAAACATTCAATATAATCTAACCAAAATGAACGTTTTGACTATATTTAGAAGCTGGGGTTGGTGAAGTGGAAGGAAAGGTATGTTTGGATGGAGGTGGGCATGAGAAGAATCAATCTCATATTCTATGGCTGGAAATCAATAGATACTACCTAAAAGGAATAATCGAGGGATAATAGTATAAAATATTTCTTTAGAAATGTGAAAGCAGATATAAAAAAGAACAGCCCAGGGGCACCTGGGTGGCTCAGTGGATTAAAGCCTCTGCCTTTAGCTTGGGTCATGATCCCAGGGTCCTGGGATCGAGCCCCCATTGGGCTCTCTGCTCAGCGGGGAGCCTGCTTCCCCCTCTCTGTCTACTTGTGATCGCTCTCTCTGTCAAATAAATAAATAAAATCTTTAAAAAAAAAAAAAAGAACAGCCCAAAGAAATGAATGTACTGCCTCTCAGGCATCACAATTGCATATGGAAAGAGCAGAATAGACAACATCCATTTTTTGGTTACAAACCTTGGACATCTGTTTGACTTTTCAACTCTGTCCACAGAAAACTTTAAAATAATTTTTAAAAATTTGTATCTTCTAGTTAAACTCTTATTATAAAACCAAAGTAATTTTAAAAATCAGAAGACAGATATTGCTGAGAATCAGAAAGACGTGATTTGCTGATGATATAATGAAAAAAAGGGGATCAGGAGACACTGGTTCTCTGCTTTGCCAACAATGAGCTGGATGGATTTCTCATCTACAAAATGAGGAAGTTGGACTGATTGATCTCTAAGGCCTCACTCAGCTCTGACATGCTGTTTCTTTGATTCCATTTTCATGCTCTGTACACAACAGTATGTATCCTGCATCCTTTTGCCCTTTTGAAATTGACACGAAGCACTTAAAAATATCATAGATTCTACCAATTAATTAAGGGGACAATCACTAACAGATGGAGAAACACTCACAAAGTATAGCAGGTGGGATAATGTACAACTTGTCCAAAAGCAAAAGTGTCCCCTTTACGAGTGACTCCCAGCTTTTACAGAAATCCCCCAGATGTTTCTTTCTGTCAGGCATAGTACATGAACTGCAATAATCATTTCTGAAGCATACAGCACAGTAGCCCCTAGGCTCTGCATACTCTACCCGGCAAACTGAAACCAAGTAACTCAATCTTTAACTGGAATTTAATAAAACATCTATATATTATTATTATTATTTTTTTAAAGAGCTTAGGTATTTTTTTCTTTTTAAAAGATTTTATTTATTTACTTGAGAGAGAGAGAGAGAGAGAGAGAGAGAGCATGAGAGGGGAAAAGGTCAGAAGGAGAAGCAGACTCCCTGTAGAGCTGGGAGCCCGATGCGGGACCCGATCCTAGGACTCCAGGATCATGACCTGAGCTGAAGGCAGTCGCTTAACCAACTAAGTCACCCAGGTGCCCTATATTTTATTTTTTGAAAGAAATCTTCTTTCATACTAATTTATCCCCAACTTTGAATCCGAACATGAACCATAAAATATTAAAGTTGGAGGAGACCTTAGTCCAGCCTTTCCATCTCACAGATAAAGGAACTACGGTGATGAAGTGTTGTGCCCAAGGTCACACACACAGTGGCGAGTAGCGCGGCCAGGATGGGGACCCGGGTCTCTGTCTCTGCAGCATTGTGTTGGTAAAAACATCACTACCTAACATCGCCAGTGTGAGTTTGTTATTCAAGTACATATAAACTGGGGAAACCAAGTAAGTATAAAAATGGTAGGAAAAGCTTAAGTTTATACTACAAGTTCTTGGTTCATCTGTTAGAAAACAGAATCCAGAAGGCATGAACCAAAAGCTTTACCTCATCTCCTGGGTTGTGCCAGCTTTTTAATTTGGCAGAAATAAAGAATGTCCCCTGTAATCGAACACCCTGCCTAGGATTCTGGGCTATAATAAATTAATGAAGTGAGTTTCTCCTCTCTATTAGATTATCTGTGGCTACCATTTTTCCAAGACAGAGATAATAAAACACCATACCATAAAACATTCTATCAGCAAGTGTTTCTTTAGTGCCAAGTAATTATTAATGCTGGGAAGGAAATATGCTGGATCAGCTTTGGCAATGCATTTAAGAACCTCAGACCCTGAAAATCTCTCGAGTCCCATGCCCAAATTCATCACACTTATTCCCTCAGCTGTCCTCCTCTCTTCCTATTGCGTTCTGTGATAGAGAATTCTAGAATCGAAAAATGGGAAGGGTCTTATTGGGATTTGCTAGGCTAGTAATTCAAGAGAGAAGAAAATAAGTTATCTGAAAGAAACCAGGCTTTCTACTGCTGGTGAAATAAACACGAATCAGAAAGTATTAGAAGACTATATAAAACTTTTCCCAATTGTTTTAGGGCTCCTGTCTGTCCTGCTTAATAGTTACTTTCACATTCTTTCAAACCCAGAATATGCAGACATGCCTATTTTTAACCACTTATTTGGGCAGGTCCTTTGCAGAATGAATGACCAGATTCACATATAACGGATTTCATAAAACTTGTATCTAGAAAGGTGGAAAATAGTCTGTAGACTCCACAAGAACTGACTGTGCCTCTCTGAGTGGTCTTGATAAGCCATCTGGGGAATAAACAGCACTTCCTTAGGGGACTGTGGACCAACACATCCAGAAAGATGTTAGTGGACTGCATGGTAATCAATCTGAGACTGCTGAGATTTTAGCACTGAAAATCCTGAATCCCAGGAAACTCTTCATTTCTGAGCAAACCAGGACAGTTGGTCCCCCCATTGTACAAAGTGTTGTTATATGCTTAAATACCATTTTTTTAGATCTCCAAGTACTTGGGAGAAATTGTAGGATTATATTTTGTCATAAAAAGAAAATGAATGCTTGAATCAATAATAGGCATTTATGTCCATAACTTTTTCCTCTACATGATTTTAATCACAAACATGTTAATTTTTCAAAATACCTTCTGTCATTCCAAAAGTATAGAAGCTCATTAAAAAGAGTAGAAAATACAGAGAATTATAAGGAAGAACAAAAAGTCTATAATCTTACTAACTTGGGAATACTCATCGATTATCTATTTATAGCCATCCAGACTATTTTCTTTTTTTTTTTTCTTTCCCATGCGTGCATAGCTTTTTGATGTCCAGCAGATCATGCATATGTTTTGAACTTTGGGAAATGCATCGTCTTGTTCTTTATAATTTTGCCATTTAAGAATTTTACCGGAAGCCAGGTGGGGAGGAGTGAGGTGCAGAATGAGCTATGCTCAAAAGAGACGTGTAAAAAGAAAAACAAATTCTCAATAATGCTGCTATGCTCTCTTCTAATACAGTTTTTACAAATTGCTACATCCATCATATAAAGTCTTTAAACACAATATAATATAAATTGTATATAAAAAGAGTGATGAGATAATGGTTACATTTTAAATTTAAAGTCACGGAATCTAAGATGTTCTTGAATGAAAAGAAATACTTATGCCCATATTTTCTATGTACTCATTTGTGATTTTGGTGGTGGGATGATTTCCTAACAAATATCTACATTATTTTATAGTCCTTCTTTTCAAGTTATAGTTGGTTTGAGTTATAGTTCGTTTTAAGTTATAGTTGTTTTGAGAAAGCATGTGGTCATCCACAATATGTGGTCATCACCAATACGTGATTATCAAAACTTTCCTGTTTCCTTATGGTTTTTCGGCGTTGTTTGTTTTTCTCATTGAACGAAGAAGGCAACGTGGTTCAGTAAGAAAAGAAGTGATTGGAATAAGACCTGAGTTCAATTCTTTACTTGACCTTCTAGTCAACATGGAATTTTAAAAAAGCCCTTAAACATCCCCAGGACTCCAATTTTTCATGCATACAACTGAAGCATTTCAAAAATATGGGTTTAAAGCATTGCTTATATCCTATACACTTAGGTAAGCCAAGAAGCAGTGCTAAAAGTCCTCATTCATTTGCTTTTAGACTGCAGAGAGAATTTTGCACACTCACCGATGTTGGCGTGAATTCTACGGCAACCTATTCTCTATTCAGCTTTCAAAGACTGAGTCTGCTAAAAGGAAAGCAGTGAGCTAACTAGACACACTTACTCCAATATGCAGTCTTTGTTCATCTTTGAAAACAGACTAGGCGTCTGTTTGTTATCTTTCTTCTAGATGTACATGGAACTGGTTTGTGTAAAGTAAGTGTGGAATGTTGGACAGTCTCATGAAGCCTTAGAGTGTGACAGAACTTGTATGAATTAGAGTTCCACATGGTTGCTTGTCCACGGGCCAATAAAGCTATTCCATGGGCTCAGTTTTAAAGACAAGTGTGTCAACAATGTGATTACTCCTATGGTATGTAGTAGAAGACATTTTCAGCTTTCCTCTCTCTCTTTAACCCTCAGACGATGAGATCTATAGATGTGCAAAAGTAAAAAAGCAGAAGACAAAAAAACCACCACAACAAACAATTTACCTACCCAGGAAATAAAGAGTTTCATCTGAGACACTGTATGAGGGCATGCCTGCTATCTGGTCTTGGAAGTCATTACCATTTTCAACTGTGAGTGACCACAGTTGCAAAAACTGTTGAAACCACTCTAGATTTGTTTTCTTTCAAGCAAATGGGAATTTTCTCACAAGATCATAAGCCTAAGGAAGCGGGGATAGCAAAGGATCTAATAAGATGGGCTCTAGAGCCTGTAGACAGGGATTCGAATCCCAGTTCCCTCGCCCTCCAGTAGGCTCTGGCCAGTAACATGACCATCCCAAGTCTTTGTTTCCTCATGGGAAATGGGGATACTATTGTTTATCTAAAGGCTGTAATGAAGATTAACAGGCTAATATTAAAAAAAAAAAACATCCCAGCACGGTACTCTGTACTAAGTATTCCATGTATGGAAGCCATTATTAAGAAAGCACTTTTTTTTCAATTTTATTAAACACTTACTACCTGCCAAGTGTTGTTCAAAACACTTTACATGATTTACATTATCCTCACAAGAACCTTGTGAGTTAAATACCATTATCAACTCAGTTTTTCAAATGAGAAAATGAGGTGGAGGATAGAAAAATTAAACATCTTGCCTAAATTTTCTCACATAAAGAATTTATATTTTGATGATTTTCAATATTTTGAAGTATATGGTAATCTGTGGTCTATTTTGTAAAACCCCACAGAGGTGTAACCACACTTTGTAAGTAGCGAAGCTGGGATTCAAACGTGGGACTTTTGGATATAGATATTCTTTGCTTAATCACTATACATGCTGTTTCTGGAGATCCTGTGATTCTCCTGAAGATTTGGATGGAAAATGTATTCCATCTTTTACATGTCAAAACAGTTTGCAAATGACAGTGCTTTTTCTGGAAAGTTTGCAAATGACAATGCTTGTTCTGTGAAAATCCCATAGCAGTAAGTGTTAACATAAGCACGGTGACAATTAAGGGAAGTGTCTCAGAACTCATGGGAAAGGCTACACAATTACTAGATTTTGCAGAGTATCCACAGAATGCAATACATTTTGAAACATTTAAGGACCTCAAGTTAGAAATTCTTTCCGTGCAAAGAATTTCTAATTGTTAAATCATTCATGCTAATTCTCAGAGCCAAGAAATATCTCTTTTGTTTATTGTTTTGCTTGTTATTTTTTTAAATGAACCGAACAAGAAAAATAATTGAATTTCTCTTTTATTCCAAGCAATGCCTAGGATGCTCTCTGATTATATGCCAAAATCCTCTAAAGTCATGGACAAACATTTGGCTTTTTCAGCAGTGTGGTTATTAATTATTATAGTCAGGAGCTGAAGAGTATATGAATCTGCTTCTGGAAGCTTTCCAAAGGATGTGTAATCAGATAATCATTCAGATAGAGCCCCAGTAAAGTGGTAGATAGTGGTGTCATGTTTTTGAGTGCTCTGTTGCTTTTGCCATTTAAAGCAATCACTCTGTAGACAGGAGTAGTGTGGAAGTGGTAGGGTGGGGATGGGCTGCTCAATCAAAAACCACATTATACTAAAATTCTGATAATAATTTGGTAAACCGTGTCTGTTCTACCCATCTCTGCCCATATCCTCCATTCTTACTCTTCCTCTTAAACTCTGAAGTCCGATTTTCAAGCCCTATCCTCCTACCCTCTCTTAACCCTATTTTTAAAAAGCAGACTTTGTTTTTTTATAGCAGTTCTACGTTCACAGCAATATTGAGAAGGTATAAGATTTCCCATATAACTCCTTCTCCCATACACACATAGCCTGCTCCATTATCAACACCCCCCACCAGAGTGGCATATTTGTTATAGCTGATGAACCTACTCTGACTCATCATTATCACCCAAAGTCCATAATTTACATTAAGGTTCACTCTTGAGATTGTACATTCTATAGATTTGGACAAATGCATGATAACATGTATCCATTGTTCTGTATCTTATAGAATAGTGTTGCTGCCCTAAAAAGCCTCTGTGCTCCACTTATTCATTTCTCCCTCCCTCCTAACCCCTGGCAACCTATTTTACTGTCTCCATAGATTTGAACATTTTTTTCTTTTTTTTTTTTT